>CM060906.1:903119198-904369198 GCA_030737815.1 Allium fistulosum | reverse complement strand
AAAGGGGAATTTAATTAAAAGTGTTTCTAATTAATTGATGTTTAAACCTAAGTAACAGAGTTTCTTTGCATGCCTCCTTTATGTTTTCATGTCTGTAGCAAGTCCGGCCTAATCATGACTTCGTATCTCCTGTTTGGACATGTATACTAACTAATGTATGTACTATGTCGAAACAAATATAGATTTCAGTACGTTATGCTTCTTACCCAGTGGATGAATAAAATGAGAATTTTCCCATCTAAATATTAGAGGTGTTTATAATTAGTAGAATTTAAACTTTAAGTAAATTAGTTGTTTTATAACTGAGATTAAAAAAGTATGTTTAAAACTCAGTTTTAAATTAAATTCTTTCGTTCCATGTAAATTCCTGTTGCTCTGCAAACACATTAATGGCAGCTCAATAATTCCTTGCTCCCTTTGAATCTGGGTTACTAGCTGTTTCTAAGCAAATTTAAGGTGAGTTCAAACTCACTTCTCTAGTTTATTTTCCTTCGTACTTGCGTGAATGCAACGGTTGTCTGGGTCATTTCATCTTATTTCCTTGTGTAAGTAACACACTAGTACTAGTACGTGTGTAAGTTACATATTTCAATTCGTGATTTATTTGAAAATATGCTACATTTTTCCTGTTTTGGTTTGCCTCAAATTGGTGGTCTGTGCGTGCATGTGGTTTGCGTGATTACTTACGTGCACGTTATTTTGTTAATTTTCGTTATTATACTTTCTCTGCAAAAGGCGAAATGTGTTCAGGCAACATGCCTAGTTTGTGCGCATCTTAGTTGTGTACACGGCTTTAGTTTATAAATTGTAATTTTTGTTCAGGCAAAATGTGTTCAGGTAACATGCCTTGGTAAGGCAACGTTTATGTACATGACGTTAGGAAAAGAAAATATATGAGTCACCTCTCTGTACGTGTTAAGTAGACAAGTGGAATTTAAGGTCCAAGTCTTCAAAGTGCTACGTGCGTGCAACACTTGACTGTGCATGCATGCCGTGTACATATATATTGTATGGTAAAATCCATTTCCAGTAAATTTTCTATTATTTTACAATTGTTGCGTGCCTATTTTTTTCACAATAACTTCTATACAAACCATACCCAGGCCGTGTTTTTTTTTTGTATGAGTATAAATTTTTGAGTGTCAGGTCACCTTATTTTACCTGGTGATTTCATTCATGCTTATAATGTGTCAGGGTGTGTATTTCTATATTCATTTGTTTTTATATATAACAAGTTTCAAGTCACCTTATTTTGCATATTGGTGTCAAGTCACGGCAATTTTCTAAATTTTAAAAGTGACTGTTTATATAGTAACGCATTATTGCATGGAAAATTAAAGGTGAAGCGGGTTGTGTTTATTGAATAAATGATAATGTCAATTAAGAGTTATCCAGTTTAACTTGATGAGTTTTACGTTATCGTGGTCATATTTAGTTGAACGTCAAAATATTTCATGTTTGGTAGTTTGATGTCTCTTCTCACCTGTCAAGATAATTGCTACTTTTGGGCAACTGAGTGATAAATAGATAGTCATGGCTCTATTAACTGGTTAGACATAATTATCACATTTTTCTATGCGAATATTAAGTGTTTTGTTGCCTGGAAGGATTGGTTGGGTGTAGAGTACAATTAAATTTGATAATTTCAAAAGCGACTGTTTATTGTGGCCATATGAAGTTTGCTTCATTTAGTTACGTGCATGCAGAGTGTAGTGTTGTCTAGGTGTATTACAAGTCCAGACACTATAATTGTTACGTGCATATTCGTAGTGTATACCAGTAAATTGTTTACGTTGAACCGGTGTTTGGTTTTAAAACGTATTTGACGCCGTTATTTTATAACAGATTTCTACGCCGGTATTATATTTTTGAAACATGTTGTTTTGATGAGATTTTTGACGAATATAAATTACTGTTGTTTTAACTTCGGTAACCGTCAATTTTAAAGTGAATTTTTAAGCGGCTATCCCGCAAAGTTGATTTGGTATCCGTTTTTACGGTGTTTTGTAAAGCGCAATTTCCTCGTCGAAATTGCTACAGATGTTGCTGTTTTAATCACGTATTTTAAAAATCGTTTAAAATAAAAGTGTTTCCAAAATTTTTACAGTTTCCGCTTTCAAAAGAATGAGGAAGCGATTTAAACACTTCAGCAAAATTGAGGACTATGAACCCTCACTTTTACTGATTCGTATAATTCCGGACTTGTCCGTTTGAGAACGTAAAATGTTATTTATTTAAATTACACAATTTTGCACTTTCAAGGAAACGATGAAGAGATTTAAACGATTTAGAAAAAGTGCGGAGTATGGAACCACAATTTTACTATTTCGGTTAATTCCGGACTCGTTAATTGAAACATCTGCTGTTTGATGATTCGGATGATTTTGTTGGGCTTTCGAACCACTCTGCTGGACCTTTGGGTCATCTGATGGACCTTCGGGTCAATTACCAGTACTAGACCTTCGGGTCACTCTGCGGACTTTCGGGTCATCTGATGGGCGCCAAAATTTATAGTACTTGGTAAGCTTCGGCCATCTGAGATGCACGTGCGACGTAGCTAAAACTCGCCATCTGCTGGGATCGATCCATCTTTTATGCTGATTTTTCTAGTTATTTTGTTTTGATTTCTAGATTTTGCGACTATTGATTTTCTAGTTATCTATTTTGATTTCTGGATTTTGTGAATTGCGGCTTTGAATTCAATTATGAATTTGGAAGTTGAGTTTGAGTATAATCTCATCTGAGATTATAAATTTGCGTATTGCTGTTTTAAATTCAATTGTGAATTTGAAAACTGATTTGATGGAGTTTAAATTGAGATTTCTTCAATTAAACTATGCTGATTATTTATGCCGTATAGTCTCCTTCGAGACTATAATTATTTGTTTAAGTGTTGTTTATCATTCACTTATTTCTGAGAATAAATTAGACTGATCCGTTTATTATTTTCTTTTAAATAATACTCGGGTCAGACCGAGTTATTTCAGGATAGTCTCTATCTCTGATTCAGTTGAAGCTTCAGCTTTTGGGATATCACTTCATCTTTTGTCTAGCCTTCGAGGAGTTCTTTTTGTTTATTAGTCCTCATCTTATGTATGTATTGATAGATATGTATATGTATCGGTTCATGTGAACTATCGATTGTTGTAGCATGTATTCCAGACTAGTCTTCCGCTATATATCTGATATTTCTGTTCTGATGTGATTATACTATCTCTGTTATTGTTATTATGAATTGTTCTGAATTTTTCTTAAGCCACCGTAGTTTCGTTTTAGATTTGGATTGAATATATATCTTTGGGAGTAATTTATACAACTCCTATCGATGTAATCAATACTCGTCTAAGGCATAACTTACGGATGGTCGCTTCTAACAAGCCTTATTTTTCGCAATAGCAGACGTTATTCCTTATAATAACCTTTGTTATTGTGAGCATAGAGGTGGGGCGTCACAAAACTTCTCTTCCTTTCTTTTTTCTTGGTTTATATCTTTCCTCATTACATATTTTGCAGTTCCTAAGGTTAATGTCATCTTTTCAATACAACATGCAACTTTTTATAAATGCATCTATCTTTTGGTATGGCAGATCGAAAGCCAACATAAGTGTTTTCACTTTATAATAACTATCGCACATCAGATTATTGGATGGCATATGTCATTTTGTAGCTTGTACAACTGCTGTAAATTCAGCTTTTGTAAAGTTGAATTTTGATTTCATAGTGATACATTCAACAGTTACTGATAATTCGGCTCCGCTTTTATAACCATCCCACAATGGCCTCTTAGCAGCATTCAATAAATCATAATTCTTTTCGCTCCCACATTCAGTTCTTCTTTGATATTTACGTTTTAATTTTCAACTTGAATGGTAGGGAACATTGATCGTGCGGCATCTTCCACCATATCCTTCTATTAGATTCATCATAACATAATTGTTCTCTAACGCTACAAGATTAGGTGTAGTTGCAACATGTTCTCCGTGACGATCCCACAAATATTAATTTGGCACAAAATCAGATTTATACAAATGTACTTTACCTGTATCCGGTTTCCAATTCTTCAAATGTTGGCACTTACTACAAGGGCACTGAAGTTCTTCGTTATTTAGATTATTAGATGTAGCGAATCTAATAAATTTGTGTACACCATTGTAGAAATGTTTATTTACCCTACCTTTCATACTAGTTTTGACTTCATACATCCAAGAATGATTGAGAAAATAATCAAACAGTGTTCCTAATTTAAAAATATATGTTAGTAATTTCGATAACACCTAAATTCCATCTAAAACAAAATTAAACCTTTTGGGACTAAAGACTTCATACACCACAATTCTGCCAAATTTCGACAGCACTTTACTTCATTTCTCTTTAACGCATAAATTTGCATCCAAGGGGTATATTGTTGTTGTTGTATTTTCTAAAATAAATTAAAGCCTTTTGAGACTCAAGGCTTCAATTTGTTGTTGCTGTATTTGTTAAAATAACACTTAACGCATATTTTCAAACTAAAATATATTATTTCTTAGTTTATAATTTCACTTCACTTTATTTCTCAATTTTATAATTCATTCAACTATTTAAATATTTTATTAACTAAATTTGAAAGTTTAAAACATATTATACACTTATTTCAAGTAAAATAAATAAACATTGTTCTAAACTATAACAATCATTCACTTAAACTTTAAAACATTATATTCATTTCTTAGTTTTCAAAAAAATCAATTTTAGTACAATATTTATTTTAAAAAAAACTTGTTATTTCAATCTAAAATTTATTATTTCACTTCACTTCGTTTCTTAATTTTATAATTCATTCAACTATATAAATATTTTATTAACTAAATATGAAATTTTAAAACATATTTTACAATTCATTTAACTTTTAAATTTTGAACTGATTTTGTAAACTAAAATTTGATGTTTGCACTAATTTTAATCAATAATTATACACTAGTTTTTGCACTTATTTTAATCAATAATTTTATACTAATTTTAAAACATATTTTACAATTCATTTAACTATCTAGCAACATATTAATCAATAATTATACACTAATTTTTGCGTAAATTATAACTAACATTGTTTTAAACTATACTAAATATTCGCGTAAACATATCAATAAACATGTTAATCAATAATTATACACTAATTTTTGGATTTTAAGTCGACCTTAATTTTTAATTACAAATTATACAATCAAACCACTAATTAATATTCCCAAATCAACTAATACACTATTATCATCGACAATACGCAATAATCATCAATTTCAAACCCATAATCAATCAATTTTCAAAATTAGGGTTTAAATAATATCTCGATTAAGCTGAAATTGGACAGGAAGGTGGCGAGCGTCGGCTGGTGGTGGTGGGCGGCGGCGGCTGTTGTGATATCCCGGAATTTATGAGCAATAATTAAATTGATTTGAGAATCTTTGATATTAAAATTTGAATTGGTTTAATAATCTAATTAAATGAATATTTAATTAGTGAATATTATCTTTAAAAAAAAAACTAATAAAATGATTTCTATTTATAATGTGTATATATGTGTGTGTATATTGTAAATAGATAAGCTTTGGTTTTGAAATTTAATAAATAATAAGATCTTGTTTTTAAATTTCTAATATATGTATATTTTGATAGTTTGGAAACTATGATTTATTTAATATTAAGCTTTTCAAAAGCTAGTTAAACAAATAATTATATGGTTTTAAGTAAGGTTAATAATAAGGTTTATTTTATATTGCTTAATAAATATGATTTAAATATATATATATATATATATATATATATATATGTTTAAAATACAATTTGCATATGATATATTAATTCAATTAGTAATAGTAGTAATTTATAATCTCTTTTATAAATTATTTTAATATTGATAAATGTATTATTTTCAAATAATAATTATAATATATTGTTTTATATATAGAGATAAATAAACTTTAATGTAAATAGGATTGTTATTTCAAAATTAAGGTGTTGTTTTAAATTGACTTTAAATTGGATTTTTAAATTTAATTTGAATTTGAATTTAGGATTCAAAGGTAATTTTTAAATAGTTTTGGATTTTATAAACATTTGGATAAACTTTTATTTATATATATATAATTGGTTTTATTTTCTTTAAAGTGATTTATATAAATAGATAAGTAATTAATAAATTAAGTAATGGGATTTTATTTACATTAAAAATAAATAAGATTACTTAAAAGACATGTGTAATTCTCTAAAGACTTTGTTTTAACAAATGTAAACTAATTAACCACTCTAGTGACAAATGTCAAGTTGTGAATTTTTGTTTTTCTTTTTATTTGAATAAATCATTTTACTTATATATACATATGCTCTCATCCCATTCTCTTTTCTATTTTCTTTTTCAAAAACTAAAGAAATTTCAACCTGAATACTCAAAAACAAAACCTAAAAATCTAACCAAATCCTCATAACAAATCTGTAATTCAATCCTCCTCTCAAAAACAATCTGTGACCAAATTCCTCAAAACCATAATCTCATAATCCCTGTAACTCATTTTCAAGATCAAAGTCTTTAGCCTGTAAACATCTTCTTCAAAAATCTGAAAGCAAGCAAAACCTGAGATCTAAGCATTTCAGTTTCAAGTTACAATTCAAATCAAACAAAATGCAACTAAATCAAAGTTTTAGCCTGCAAATTCTTTTCAAATTTGGAATCAAAGCTCTTTCATCTCAGTTCCAAATCTAAGTCATCATTAAAATTCAATAACAAAACATCCTCCAGTCATTCAAGCATATTAATCAAAGAAGCAAGGCATCTCTACATTCAAGTTTTCAAAGCAAATCAAACATTCAAAGTTTAAAGTTTTAAATCGAAGAAGCAAAAGGCAATTCAAGTTTTAAAGCAAAAGCAATTACCAGAATCAAAAATTTAAAGACTGGAAATTTCTCTGCTTTTAAAAATGGTGAGTAACTTTCATTTTTAAAAACTTAAGTATATGATATATCCTTGCATGTGATGATATTGCTTGTATTGAAGTTCTTAATATGAATTTATATAAATGGGTTTAAATATGTTATATGACCCTGTCTGTTTACATAGACAAGCCTGTATTCTGTTCTTTCAAACAAGTGAGTAACATCCCTTTTTAAATTTAAAGTATAGGGATATCTGTTTGCAAATAAATTTCTGGAATAAATGTTTATGGTATGTATGTACATGATTGAATTTCTATATATATCTGGATGTATAAATGTATGGTGCTGTTATACATGTTCTTATCTGTTTTTACTTTTAGAAGCAAATATCATGATCAAAGTTCAATAACTCTTAATATAATCTCTGTAAGGATTTAGTTTTCAAACCACATTCGATTGTTTAAATATAACTTAAAGTTTAAACTTTATTTAAATAAGATTAAAAGGGAAATTGTTCTGGAAAACTAATAGAACAGGGAAACTTGAGTTTTTGTAAAAATTCAAATTACTTAATTCATCGATTCAGGTATATGATCTGAATCTTTGTTTGAAACCATGATTTTTAAGATTCGAACTACAATTTTTAGATGAGAAATAAGAAAGCAGTTTGAGTTGTTCAAATTTCCTTTCTTTCGACGAATTCTGGTGATCTAGTCGTTGATGGAGATCGGGGTTCTTAGGAATGGTAGTGGACTGAATGGGGTGTCGGGGAAAAATTATGGAATGGTGGTCAGATATCGGTGGTGGCAACGGCGAGTGTTTCGAATTTCTAAACCTAGTTTTACTGGGTTACAGTTTTTGTGGGGTTTCGATTTCCTCAGTTGATTGAGTTGCCTGGGGCTTTGGGTACTGGAAGATGGTGGGTTGACGAGGACTTCACCGGAGTTTCGAAGACGATGGTGGTCGGAGGAGGGGATGCAAGACGTTGACAGGTTTGGGTCTGTTTCCAGTTTTGTGATTGAGATTTCTCTAATTCGATTGTGGGGATGGTTTGAGTTTCTTGTGGTCGGAATCGTGAGGGGTGATCGAAGTCGATATGCTGGCGTTAGCAGCGATGGTCGGAGACGATGGACTCGTCTGTGCACGTGCACATGTGGTATTTGTTTGGGTTGTGAGTTGAGTTAAGAGGAAGAAGAAGATGTTCTCAAGTATATCGAAGAATTTACTCGAAGTCATGCTCGTGATAGTTGGGTTCTGGCTCGAGTTGTTTTCAAGGGGACTCGTGTGAGTTTGACTGTTTTTTTAAAAAAATTTAAACATAACAAAGTTTAAATAAAAAGGGGAAGGGAAACTCGAAGTGGGTCTCGGGGGTTTCCAGTTTTTACTCGGGTATTTTAATGTTGGGCTCGGGTAGATTTGATGATAACAGTTTTAAAAATCTGACAGTGTTTTTAAATTTAAAATGAGTTTAAATTGTAAAGCAGAATTTAAAACAAAGTTTTAAATAAAAGTTTAAAGTATGGATTCAATTTAAATTTGTATCCTAGTTTGAAAATAAATAAGTTTTTATTATAATGTTTAAACATCTTTAAAATGTTTAAAGTATAATTTAAAAAGGTTTGAATAAATGAATTTGTTTAAAAATCTTAAATTTCTTTTATAAATGTTAAGTGCTTCTTTAACATTGGTTTTTAAAAAGGTTTTGTAAATTAGATTTAAATTTGGTTAATGTTAAATTTGAAATTTATTTTAAATCTTTAAATTGAAATGAAATAAAAGAAAGATTTTAAAGTAAAAAGATTTCAAAGCCTTTTGTAAATGATAATTAAAGTAGTTATAAATGATAATACTTTAATTTAGAGATTTAATGATTTAGGAGTCATTAAATTAATAGGGTAATTAAAGAATAATTTAATAATTTAATAAATTAAAGGTTTAGTGTTAATTAATTAAATAATTAGGATTATAAGTTAATTAATTAAGGTTAATTAATTTGGGATTAAGAATCATTTATTTAGGTAAGTATAGATTTTTAATAAATGATTAGAAATTTGTTAATCAAGTGATGTAAAGATTAATTAAGCAATTAATTTAGTGATTAGAAATAAATTAATTGGTAATTAAGAATTTATTAAGTTGTAGTTAATAAATAATTGATTAAAGATTAATTACTTAAAGAAAGTAATTAAAGAATGGTTAATAATTAATGAGAGATCATTAATTAGGGATTTTTAAATAATTAATTAATGTGATTAATTTTGATAATCAATTAGATTAATTAATTAATATGAAATTGGTTAAGTAGAATTACTTAATGGAAGTAATTAAAGGAATTAATTACTTAAGGTAATTAATTAAATAAATTTGATAAGTTTAAATTAATTAATTAAATTAATTTAAGATAATCACTTGGTGATTGTTAAATATAATTACTTAAATGTAATTAGTGAAGTGTAAATTACTTAGGAAGTAATTAGAGGTAATTACTAGATGTAATTGAATGGAGATAATGAAAATAATTTGAGTTTACTTACTTTGAATAATTAATCAAGGGATTAATTAAAGGATAATTAATTAAGAAGTAATTAATTTATGGAAAAGTAATTAAGGGAAGTTAATTACTAAATGAAATTAATCAAAGGTGATTAATAATTAAAGATTAATTATTAAATATAATTAATTTAAATGGAATAATTAACGATTATTAATTAATGATGTAATTAAGGGTTGATTAATTATATTAATTAATCAATAATAAGTGATTAAAGTAATTAATTAATTATAATTAATTAAGGGTTAATGTAATTAAGTATAATTAATTAATTAATGAAGTAATTAAGATTAATTACTGTAATGGTTTAAGATAATTACTTTGTGAAATTAATTAAGAATTAACTACTTAAAGTAATTAAAGGATAATTAATCAGGAATGATTAATTAAGGTGTATACATAGAGTATGATTAATTAATTGGTTTAATTAATGATTAAGTAAGCAGGATTTATAAAATGAAGTAATTAATTTAATTCACTTTAAATTAATTAGATATGGTATAAATCATTACTTAGGGATGGATGAATGATATTGAATGCTTTGCATTGTTGATACCTCTTATGAGATATATGCTGATCTATGATATGGATGGTTGGTTGAATTGTAATGATAATGTGAATTATCTGTTGTGATGATAATGTAGATTATCTATTGTGAGTTATCTATCTGTGTATATAGATAAAGAATTGAATTATTTTAACTTTAAAACAACTTGGCCTTAAAAGATACGTTTTGGAATTCGATGAGACCGGGATCGGGTTTCCAGATTTGGATATCCGAATACCACATCGATCCAAATTAACGATAGGTCGTGAATCTCAAGTGAAGATGAAGATTTAGAGTGCAAGGGTTATTGTCGTTAACTCTGAGGGTGATGCCAAAACGAGTGTAACGAGATAATGCCTTCGGTTTCGTTCGAACCCGGAACGAACTTGTATGGATTGAATGCTTTCAGAACATCGTCAGGAGGACGATGAGCATTCTAAGTGATGTGTTCTGATTAAAGGTAATCGTAACCTCAAGCCTCATCAACCGGGAATGGCTAAAACAGGGGAGGTGCAGCAAGGCTTCGTGGGTAGCACCCACTGAGAGTAAGTTCATCCCTGTCTAGAGAGTTCCTTTATTTCGGCTTAGTGGTGCAGTTGGCGACGGCCATCTGTGGGGTGATTTTATTCGGGATTATCCAGTAAGGGATGGTTCCGGCTTTGTGTTGCAGGGGATTGGGCGTGATCCTCGGTACGGTGATCTAGGCCCCGTACTGTGATGAGCGGTACCCCAGTAGCTCTGCCATTGTATGGAATCCAAATTCCAATAAGTGATAACGGACTTGATTATATAACCCACTTTGTTGGCTAGTATGCTGGAATTTAATAATGTAACAATTTCAGCTATTTCATATTTATTTGAAAACCCTAGATCTATTATAATACAATCGAATTTCCTATCAAATGTTTTGGTTAGCGTAAGGTAAAAACTTACCCATGTTTATTTGTGGGAAGTCTTACGTGATACCTTTGTTTTCAAAAAGGTTTTCAAATTTAAACAACTTTAACCTGTTACTCACACCAGACCCATGTCTGACCCAAGTGTTTATTTCTGTTTTATAAACTCTTGGGTACTCAAAATTTTACGAGTAGCCAAGGGATTTAGGTTTAGCTTTGACGAATTGTGGAGGAGCAATGGAGCAGGAGGCTTCGACGTTCGTAGATATAATATTCCGCTGTGTAGATCTCTGTGATAGTGTTTGTATTGTATTTGAGTTGTAATGTCTAGACAGATGTTTATAACTGTCTAGTATATGTGATGTATATCTGTGTAATTCTGATAAGTGTTGTATACTATTTAATAGTTTATGTTATTAATATAATTTATTCGTTCCGCTGTGTGAGATTCTGATGTTGTTTCTTTCTCTCTTCTCTTCTTTTCTCTTTTCTATCCCTTTCTTTCTTATTGTCGATGCGTCTTCCTGAGCATAAGAGGGCGGGTCGTCACAGTTGGTATCAGAGCGATAGGTTGAGTGAATACCTAGGTTCGGGTGGGTTGTTCATTAGAGATAGGATCTGTAGCAACCTATTTAAGTCTGAGTGTATATATATATACGAGAGCGCGTATTTGTTAGTTATATAAAAATGATTTTATATTGTGTTAATTGATCGGTTGAGTGGCATATGGATTCTGGTCAATACGAGTAGCTAACGTTATTGATAGGAATCTCTAAACACTTGAACCAGGCCAATGGACACGATATTGTTTTAAAGAGGTAGATGAAATAATTTTAC
Organism: Allium fistulosum; assembly: GCA_030737815.1. Classification (NCBI taxonomy): domain Eukaryota; kingdom Viridiplantae; phylum Streptophyta; class Magnoliopsida; order Asparagales; family Amaryllidaceae; genus Allium; species Allium fistulosum. The sequence continues at coordinate 904,357,461 of CM060906.1, read as the reverse complement.
CTGGATATAATTTCTATATAAAAAGTATCATTTTAAATATATATGATATTTGTAATAATTGGTTAAGATGATAATAATTTATCGTCTAGGATTTAGTGGTCTTAGTTGTCAACCTTGTATATTTTACTGGTTGCCTTTTTACTTAAGTATACCCTTAGATCCTTAGAGATCTGAACCCTTTAGGATTCGAACCTTTGAAAAGTAGATTTTACTAAGTTTATTTACTAGAGAAATTTGGAAACTTCCAACTAGTACTTTTTTTTTGGGAAACTTTCCATCCTTTAAAGATAATTTTAGAATAATGGGTTTCTAAAAAGGGATGTTTGGAATTTAAAAACCTTATAACAATTTGTTTATAATATATATATATATATATATATATATATATACATATGGATTTATAAATTGAAGGAAAAATGGGTTTATAAATTTACTATATATATGTGTGTATTTTCTCTACCTATAATCACTTTTCAAATATATCCTTAAATTATTTTGAAAAGTATGATTTTATAAAAATATTGGGTAATAGGAATCTGATGAAGCACTCACCCTAAGTCGCGGCCGACTCATCAATGTCTCACCCACCATAAGTCACGGCCGACTCATCAATGTCTCGCCCTCCACCTTAAGTCGTAGCCGACTCATCAATCTCTCACCCTCCACCATAAGTCGCGGCCGACTCATCAATGTCTCGCCCACCATAAGTCGCGGCCGACTCATCAATCTCTCGCCCACCTTAAGTCGCGACACCTCCAATAACTCGCGAACGACTCAAGCAACCGATTCTTCAGTAACTCGCGAACGACTCATCCTAGTATCGATAAGTCGTGACCGATTCAATCCCAGTATCGATGAGTCGCGACCAAGAAGAAGCTCGTTACCGATTCAATCCCTAAGTAGAGATAAGTCGTTGCGAGATTTCTGAGTCGCGAATGACTTATCTTTAGGTCGCGAAGCTCGTTACCGAGTTATCCATAAGTCGTAGTCAATTTTTTACTGAAGCTCCATAAGTCGTTGCCGAGACAGAGCTTAAGTCGTTGCCGAGTTATTCCTTAAGTCATTCACCTGTGTTGAAGCCTATGTTGTAACTTGTGTATTGTTTGTGTTGTGTTTGTGATGAAAGTCATTTGTGTGTGAGTTGTAAATCTCTATAAATAGGGACATATAGTCATTGTAAAAGGTTGTTGATTTTTGAATAAAATTTCCATTTTGATTGCTTTGTGCTTTCTTCTAATTGGTAGTCGAGTGAAGTCTCCTATCTCCACTTACGTTATTCGAGTGCGCTCGAATCTTCGTTTGTTGAAGCCGATTCACGGTATCTTGTGCGCAAGATCAACGTTGAAGAATCGTAGATCTCTTTCCCGGTATCTTTGGATCAACGAGTCAGAGATAGCTAGAATTCGGTATCTCCGGATCAACGAATTCAGGCATCGCAGTATTCATCAATCCACCGACTGCTACTTTCATCGATCTACATTGTTTTGAGTAATCCGCTGCGTCAGTTTTGGTATCAGAGCTAGAACGCAAGGTGTTTGCGTAGATTTTTTGGAGTTTGTACGAGATTTGTTCGTTTGGAGATTTTTGAAGATTTCAACAAGGGGGTAGTTTTGATTTGAAGATTTTTAGATCGAACTTGAAGTGTGAATTTGTTGAAGTGTTTGTGAAGTAGTCAATCATGCCGCCAAGACGAGTTCAACGTCATCGCAATATTAATGCTTTGTACGGAAGAGAAGAGGCCGATGAAATGGAGCAACGAATCAACGAGAATTTCAATGAGAAGCTTACTGAAGGGATTGGTCGATTAGAGAGAATGATGCTTGAAATGAGTCAAAATCAGAGAAGGGTTTCACCTGAATCGAACCATGGAAGAAGTAGAGTTTCACCACATTCCAATCGGGAGAGAAGTGTTGATAGCGATCATAGAAGCATGGATCGAGATTGTGATAGAAATGTTGATGATCGAAGACGCGAAAGGAATGTGAATGATCGAGAACGGAGGAATATAGATAGAAGGGATGTTGGTGGTAGGCGTAATGGTAGTAGAGATGTTGGTGGTCAGGATCGACATCGATATACATCAGATGGTGAAGAAGAGTATGATGGTGGTAGTGTTCATGGACGAGGACGTGGTCGAGGAAGAAATCAGTCAGAGTACGATCACAAGTGGGAATCTGGTATGAAAACTGAAATTCCAGAATTCAAAGGTGGTATGCAAGCTGAAGAGTTTCTAGATTGGGTGGCTAATGTTGAAGAAATTTTTGATTTCAAAGAAGTTCCAGAACATCGTAGAGTGAAGTTGGTTGCTACAAGGTTGAGGGGTAGAGCTTTGGCATGGTGGCAGCAAACCAAACTTACACGTGAACGAATGGGGAAGTCAAAAGTTGAATCTTGGGAAAAGATGAAGAAATTAATGAAAGCAACGTTCTTACCTTACAATTATCAATCTTTGATGTATCAACGTTTGCAGAACTTGAGGCAGGGCACGAAGACTGTTAATGATTACGCGGATGAGTTTTACCAGCTTATTGCGAGGAATGATATTATGGAAACGGAAGAGCAGCTGACATCTAGATTCATTGGGGGATTGAGAATGCAGATTCAGGATATGGTTAATACGTTCGATCCAAGATCTATGGCGGAAGCACATCAGAAAGCGTTGGCTTGGGAGAGGCAGGGACGACGAGGAGGTGGTGTGTTTACGAATTCCAATAATCAAGTGAAGGGTGTTAGTGGAAGTTCTAATGTTTCTAAACCTGTCAGTAAACCAGTGGTGAAGGAGGTTGAGAAGGCAAAGGTTAACAACGGTTTCAAATGTTACAATTGTCAGGAATTGGGTCATAAAAGCAATGAGTGTTCAAAGCCAAAGAAGAGAGCAATGATTGCTGAGGTTGAGGATGAGGATGAGGAGGCTGAAGATGCTAATCAATTACCAGTTGAGGAGGAAGAATTGTTGTCTGGCGATGATGGTTATACGTTAATGATGAGGAGAAGTTGTTTAACACCGAAGCAAGAGGAGGAAAGTAGTTGGTTGAGGAACAATATCTTTCAATCTACCTGCACTATTCTGGGGAGAGTTTGTAAATTTGTTATTGATGCTGGGAGTTGTGATAATATTATCTCTACAGAAGTGGTGAAGAAGTTGGAGTTGAAAACCGAGAAACATCCTAAACCGTACAAGTTAGCTTGGTTAAGGAAGGGTGGTGAAGTGAAAGTTGGACGTAGAGCTTGTGTGAAGTTTTCAATTGGGAAGAAATATAAAGATGAAATTTGGTGTGCTGTGGTAGATATGGATGTCTGTCATTTGTTGCTGGGGAGACCGTGGCAATATGATAGGGCGGTGCAACACGATGGGCATACCAACAGTTACAGTTTCATGTTTGAAGGGACGAAGATTACTCTAGTTCCGAAGAAGCAACAACAGAAGGAGAGTAAGTTGGAGGAGATTGAAGAGTTGAAAACTTTATTATCTCTGAAGGAATTTGTTAAGGAGGTTGAAGAGGAGCCTGAAGTATACCTGTTGATTGGGCGTGAGAGCTGTGAGGAGGTTGAAATTCCAGAAGAAGCGAAGTCAGTATTGAAAGAATTTGAGGATGTATTTCCAGAAGAGTTGCCTAAAGAGTTACCACCGCTTAGAGACATACAACATCAGATTGACTTGGTGCCAGGTGCTGCATTGCCTCATAGACCGCATTACCGAATGAGTCCGAAGGAGCATGAAGAATTGAGGAGGCAGGTGGAAGAATTGCTTGAGCAGGGACGTGTGCAGGAAAGCTTGAGTCCATGTGCTGTACCAGCTTTGTTGGTACCGAAGAAGGACGGAACGTGGAGGATGTGCACAGACAGTAGGGCATTGAATAAGATCACTGTGAGATACAGATTTCCTATGCCAAGGTTGGATGACTTGCTAGATCAGTTGAGTGGGGCAACTATATTTTCAAAGATTGATTTGAAAAGTGGTTATCATCAAATTCGAATCAGACCAGGGGACGAATGGAAGACATCATTCAAGACAAGAGAAGGGTTGTATGAATGGCTGGTGATGCCGTTTGGTCTTTCGAATGCACCAAGTACGTTCATGCGAGTGATGAATCAAATTTTTAGACCTTTTATCGGGAAATTTATGGTGGTGTATTTCGATGATATTCTAATATACAGTGGGAGTTCGGAGGAACACATACATCATTTGAAGGAAGTGTTGATGGTACTAAGGCAGGAACAATTTTATGCTGCGACGAAGAAATGCGTGTTCATGACGCATAGTGTTTTGTTTCTAGGGTATGTTGTGTCCGGAGAGGGTATACAGGTGGACCAGAATAAAGTTGAAGCAGTTAGAAATTGGCCACAGCCAAGGACAATTACAGAAGTGAGAAGTTTTCATGGGCTAGCATCATTCTACCGAAGATTCATTCCACACTTCAGTAGCGTGATGGCACCGGTGACTGATTGTATGAAAGGAAAACAGTTTTCATGGACAGTGGAAGCGGGAAATGCTTTTGAGAAGATCAAGGGGTTGCTGACGTCTGCACCAATTCTTGTATTACCAGATTTTCAGTTGTTGTTTGAGCTACACACTGATGCGTCGAAGGTTGGAATTGGTGGGGTGTTGAGTCAGAAGGGGCGTCCGATTGCATATTTTAGCGAAAAGTTATCAGGAGCAAAGATGAGATATAGCACATATGATGTGGAGTTTTATGCTGTTGTACAGGCTGTTAAACATTGGAGACATTATCTATTTCAGAAAGAATTTGTTCTTTACACGGATCATGAAGCGTTGAAGCATATGCAGGGACAGGACAAGATTTCAGCAAGACATGCATCGTGGATTGCCTATTTACAACAATTTACTTTTGTTGTCAAACACAAGTCAGGGGTGACGAATCGCGTAGCTGATGCATTGAGTAGGAGGAGTTATTTGTTGACAACGATGAAGGTTGAAGTGACAGGATTTGAATTATTGCCAGAATTGATTGAAGAAGATCCTTACTTTGAGAAATTTATTGAAAAGGTAAAGGAAGGAAGTACTGATGAATTTGTGTTGGTGGATGGGTTTCTGTTTAAAGGAAATCGTTTGTGTATCCCAGACTGTAGCTTGAGAATGAAGATTGTTAAAGAACTACATGAAGAAGGCCATGTGGGTAGAGATCGTACGTTGCAGTTAATTTCTCAATCTTATTTTTGGCCGTCAATGAGGAAAGAGGTAGAGAGATTTGTGGAAAGGTGTCATATCTGTCAAGTTTCAAAAGGGACAGCGACGAATGCGGGACTATACATGCCATTACCCGTGCCTACTAAACCATGGGTTGATATTAGTATGGATTTTGTGTTGGGTTTGCTGAGAACTCAGAGGGGAAATGATTCAATATATGTTGTGGTGGACAGGTTTTCAAAAATGGCACATTTTATAGCCTGTAAGAAGACAGCAGATGCAGTTCGAGTGGCACAATTATTCTTTAAAGAGGTGTATCGATTGCATGGGTTGCCGGAGTCTATTGTTTCCGATAGGGACACCAGATTTTTAAGTCATTTTTCGCTTAGTTTGTGGAAGATGGTGGGAACGAAGCTGAATTTTAGTAGTGCTTATCATCCGCAAACAGATGGGCAGACAGAGGTGGTGAATAGATCGTTGGGAAATTTGTTACGATGTCTTGTGAAAGACAATTTGAAGAGTTGGAATTTGAAGTTGTGTCAAGCTGAATTTGCTCACAATCATGCAAATAACCGAAGCACAGGTTTCAGTCCATTTCAGATTATATATTCAAGTTTACCAAAGGGGCCGTTGGATTTGATGATGGTTACACAACCGAAGGGGACAGTTAAGCGGGCTGCTGATTTTGTTGATGGGTTGACGGAATGCCATAGAATCGTTCAAGAACGATTGGAAAAGGCAAATGAGAAGTATAAACAAATGGCGGATAAGAAACGAAGAAGTGTAGTCTTCAAAGAGGGTGTTTTGTTTACGCGGTATTGACGAAAGATCGTTTTCCAGTTGGAACTTACAATAAGTTGAAAGCACGAAAGATTGGTCCAGTAGAAATCTTGAAGAGGATCAATGATAATGCGTATCGATTAAGGTTGCCAGAAGAGGTCCATACTTCTGATGTTTTTAATGTCAAACACTTAATTCCGTATTATGGGAAGGAACTTGACGAAGATGACGAAAATGCAAATTCGAGGACGAATTCTTTTCAACAAGGGGAGGATGATGAAGCACTCAACCTAAGTCGCGGTCGACTCATCAATGTCTCGCCCACCATAAGTCGCGGCCGACTCATCAATGTCTCGCCCTCCACCTTAAGTCGTAGCCGACTCATCAATCTCTCACCCTCCACCATAAGTCGCGGCCGACTCATCAATGTCTCGCCCACCATAAGTCGCGGCCGACTCATCAATCTCTCGCCCACCTTAAGTCGCGACACCTCCAATAACTCGCGAACGACTCAAGCAACCGATTCTTCAGTAACTCGCGAACGACTCATCCCATTATCGATAAGTCATGACCGATTCAATCCCAGTATCGATGAGTCGCGACCAAGAAGAAGCTCGTTACCGATTCAATCCCTAAATCCCTAAGTAGAGATAAGTCGTTGCGAGATTTCTGAGTTGCGAATGACTTATCTTTAGGTCGCGAAGCTCGTTACCGAGTTATCCATAAGTCGTAGTCAATTTTTTACTGAAGCTCCATAAGTCGTTGCCGAGACAGAGCTTAAGTCGTTGCCGAGTTATTCCTTAAGTCATTCACCTGTGTTGAAGCCTATGTTGTAACTCGTGTATTGTTTGTGTTGTGTTTGTGATGAAAGTCGTTTGTGTGTGAGTTGTAAATCTCTATAAATAGGGACATATAGTCATTGTAAAAGGTTGTTGATTTTTGAATAAGATTTCCATTTTGATTGCTTTGTGCTTTCTTCTAATTGGTAGTCGAGTGAAGTCTCCTATCTCCACTTACGTTATTCGAGTGCGCTCGAATCTTCGTTTGTTGAAGCCGATTCACGGTATCTTATGCGCAAGATCAACGTTGAAGAATCGTAGATCTCTTTCCCGATATCTTCGGATCAACGAGTTAGAGATAGCTAGAATTCGGTATCTCCGGATCAACGAATTCAGGCATCGCAGTATTCATCAATCCACCGACTGCTACTTTCATCGATCTACATTATTTTGAGTAATCCGCTGCGTCAGAATCTAAAAGGGAATAAATTTTGAAGTATTGATCTTGATACCCTTAGTCTATATAAGTCTAAACCTTAGATCTCACCTTTGGATTTTGGTATTGATTTTAGAGAACCCGTAGCGTTTGCCGTGGAGCCTTGGCTAAGGCAAGGAGAGATGGTGATGTTGATAAGGTTAGAAGAATTTTAGCAAAACTTAACCAACCGTCCTTGTATGAAGAAGAGCCAGAAGAACAAATAGAGCCTGATGATCAGCCTCAGCCTTCAGAAGAAGATCCTATGGAGGATTCCGGAAGTGAAATTGAGGATGAAGAAGAGGAATTTGAAATAGAGGAAGACTCCGAATCAGAGAATAATGATGCCATCATTTGGAATTTAGATAATGGTATAGAAAGGCCAGCTAATGGTGTGAGTTTCATTCCTAGAGTACCTGATCCAGAGGATGTTTCGGAACCAGATAGTGATTGGGAGGACAGGGTATTGTCAGGACCTGAAGGGGAGGACTCTAGTAGTAAGAATCCATAACTGATTAGGTTGTTTCCTTTTTGTTAGTATGTGCCTTTCTGTATGTGTCTATGACCCTTGGACGTCATGGATGTTAGGTGTTAAATGTTGGTAGGGTGATATATGTATCTGTATATATAGGCATGCTTGTATGGATAATGATAACACTTGTAGAACTATCTTGGCTAGTACTAAATATAATGTGTATTTTGATATACAGTATGAATCTATGTATTGGTGTAGTTTAGATTGTTATTGATCTGTTCTAATGTGTGTAAAATAATTTTACTAAATTAACTATGGAATTTCAGGGACGAAATTATTTTAAGGGGGAAGGAATGTGATATCCCGGAATTTATGAGCAATAATTAAATTGATTTGAGAATCTTTGATATTAAAATTTGAATTGGTTTAATAATCTAATTAAATGAATATTTAATTAGTGAATATTATCTTTTAAAAAAAACTAATAAAATGATTTCTATTTATAATGTGTATATATGTGTGTATATATTGTAAATAGATAAGCTTTGGTTTTGAAATTTAATAAATAAATAAGATCTTGTTTTTAAATTTCTAATATATGTATATTTTGATAGTTTGGAAACTATGATTTATTTAATATTAAGCTTTTCAAAAGCTAGTTAAACAAATAATTATATGGTTTTAAGTAAGGTTAATAATAAGGTTTATTTTATATTGCTTAATAAATATGATTTAAATATATATATATATATATATATATGTTTAAAATACAATTTGCATATGATATATTAATTCAATTAGTAATAGTAGTAATTTATAATCTCTTTTATAAATTATTTTAATATTGATAAATGTATTATTTTCAAATAATAATTATAATATATTGTTTTATATATAGAGATAAATAAACTTTAATGTAAATAGGATTGTTATTTCAAAATTAAAGGTGTTGTTTTAAATTGACTTTAAATTGGACTTTTAAATTTAATTTGAATTTGAATTTAGGATTCAAAGGTAATTTTTAAATAGTTTTGGATTTTATAAACATTTGGATAAACTTTTATTTATATATATATATAATTGGTTTTATTTTCTTTAAAGTGATTTATATAAATAGATAAGTAATTAACAAATTAAGTAAAGGGATTTTATTTACATTTAAAATAAATAAGATTACTTAAAAGACATGTGTAATTCTCTAAAGACTTTGTTTTAACAAATGTAAACTAATTAACCACTTTATTGACAAATGTCAAGTTGTGAATTTTTGTTTTTCTTTTTATTTGAATAAATCATTTTACTTATATATACATATGCTCTCATCCCATTCTTTCCATTTTCTTTTTCAAAAACTAAAGAAATTTCAGCCTGAATACTCAAAAACAAAACCTAAAAATCTAACCAAATCCTCATAACAAATCTGTAATTCAATCCTCCTCTCAAAAACAATCTATGACCAAATTCCTCAAAACCATAATCTCATCATCCCTGTAACTCATTTTCAAGATCAAAGTCTTTAGCCTGTAAACATCTTCTTCAAAAATCTGAAAGCAAGCAAAACCTGAGATATAAGCATTTCAGTTTCAAGTTACAATTCAAATCAAACAAAATGCAAATAAATCAAAGTTTCAGCCTGCAAATTCTTTTCAAATCTGGAATCAAAGCTGTTTCATCTCAGTTCCAAATCTAAGTCATCATTAAAATTCAATAACAAAACATCCTCCAGTCATTCAAGCATATTAATCAAAGAAGCAAGACGTCTCTACATTCAAGTTTTCAAAGCAAATCAAACATTCAAAGTTTAAAGTTTTAAATCGAAGAAGCAAAAGGCAATTCAAGTTTTAAAGCAAAAGCAATTACCAGAATCAAAAATTTAAAGCCTGGAAATTTCTCTGCTTTTAAAAATGGTGAGTAACTTTCATTTTTAAAAACTTAAGTATATGATATATGCTTGCATGTGATGATATTGCTTGTATTGAAGTTCTTAATATGAATTTATATAAATGGGTTTAAATATGTTATATGACCCTGTCTGTTTACATAGACAAGCCTGTATTCTGTTCTTTCAAACAAGTGAGTAACATCCCTTTTTAAATTTAAAGTATAGGGATATCTGTTTGCAAATAAATTTCTGGAATAAATGTTTATGGTATGTATGTACATGATTGAATTTCTATATATATCTGGATGTATAAATGTATGGTGCTGTTATACATGTTCTTATCTGTTTTTACTTTTAGAAGCAAATATCATGATCAAAGTTCAATAACTCTTAATATAATCTCTGTTAGGATTTAGTTTTCAAACCATATTCGATTGTTTAAATATAACTTAAAGTTTAAACTTTATTTAAATAAGATTAAAAGGGAAATTGTTCTGGAAAACTAATAGAACAGGGAAACTTGAGTTTTTGTGAAAATTCAAATTACTTAATTCATCGATTCAGGTATATGATCTGAATCTTTGTTTGAAACCATGATTTTTAAGATTCGAACTACAATTTTTAGATGAGAAATGAGAAAGCAGTTTGAGTTGTTCAAATTTCCTTTCTTTCGACGATTTCTGGTGATCTAGTCGTTGATGGAGATCGGGGTTCTTAGGAATGGTAGTGGACTGAACGGGGTGTCGGGGAAAAATTATGGAATGGTGGTCGGATATCGGTGGTGGCAGCGGCGAGTGTTTCGAATTTCTAAACCTAGTTTTACTGGGTTACAGTTTTTGTTGGGTTTCGATTTCCTCAGTTGATCGAGTTGCCTGGGGCTTTGGGTACTGGAAGATGGTGGGTTGACGAGGACTTCACCGTAGTTTCGAAGACGATGGTGGTCGGAGGAGGGGATGCAAGACGTTGACAGGTTTGGGTCTGTTTCTAGTTTTGTGATCGAGATTTCTCTAATTCGATTGTGGGGATGGTTCGAGTTTCTTGTGGTCGGAATCGTGAGGGGTGATCGAAGTCGATATGCTGGCGTTAGCAGTGATGGTCGAAGACGATGGACTCGTCTGTGCACATGCACATGTGGTATCTGTTTGGGTTGTGAGTTGAGTTAAGAGGAAGAAGAAGATGTTCTCGAGTATATCGAAGAATTTACTCGAAGTCGTGCTCGTGATAGTTGGGTTCTGGCTCGAGTTGTTTTCAGGGGGACTCGTGTGAGTTTAACTGTTTTTTAAAAAAAAATTAAACATAACAAAGTTTAAATAAAAAGGGGAAGGGAAACTCGAAGTGGGTCTCGGGGGTTTCCAGTTTTTACTCGGGTATTTTAATGTTGGGCTCGGGTAGATTTGATGATAACAGTTTTAAAAATCTGATAGTGTTTTTAAATTTAATATGAGTTTAAATTGTAAAGCAGAATTTAAAACAAAGTTTTAAATAAAAGTTTAAAGTATGGATTCAATTTAAATTTGTATCCTAGTTTGAAAATAAATAAGTTTTTATTATAATGTTTAAACATCTTTAAAATGTTTAAAGTATAATTTAAAAAGGTTTGAATAAATGAATTTGTTTAAAAATCTTAAATTTCTTTTATAAATGTTAAGTGCTTCTTTAACATTGGTTTTTAAAAAGGTTTTGTAAATTAGATTTAAATTTGGTTAAAGTTAAATTTGAAATTTATTTTAAATCTTTAAATTGAAATGAAATAAAAGAAAGATTTAAAAGTAAAAGGATTTCAAAGCCTTTTGTAAATGATAATTAAAGTAGTTATAAATGATAATACTTTAATTTAGAGATTTAATGATTTAGGAGTCATTAAATTAATAGGGTAATTAAAGAATAATTTAATAATTTAATTAATTAAAGGTTTAGTATTAATTAATTAAATAATTAGGATTATAAGTTAATTAATTAAGGTTAATTAATTTGGGATTAAGAATCATTTATTTAGGTAAGTATAGATTTTTAATAAATGATTAGAAATTTGTTAATCAAGTGATGTAAAGATTAATTAAGCAATTAATTTAGTGATTAGAAATAAATTAATTGGTAATTAAGAATTTATTAAGTTGTAGTTAATAAATAATTGATTAAAGATTAATTACTTAAAGAAAGTAATTAAAGAAAGGTTAATAATTAATGAGAGATCATTAATTAGGGATTTTTAAATAATTAATTAATGTGATTAATTTTGATAATCAATTAGATTAATTAATTAATATGAAATTGGTTAAGTAGAATTACTTAATGGAAGTAATTAAAGGAATTAATTACTTAAGGTAATTAATTAAATAAATTTGATAAGTTTAAATTAATTAATTAAATTAATTTAAGATAATCACTCGGTGATTGTTAAGTATAATTACTTAAATGTAATTAGTGAAGTGTAAATTACTTAGGAAGTAATTAGAGGTAATTACTGGATGTAATTAAATGGAGATAATGAAAGTAATTTGAGTTTACTTACTTTGAATAATTAATCAAGGGATTAATTAAAGGATAATTAATTAAGAAGTAATTAATTTATGGAAAAGTAATTAAGGGAAGTTAATTACTAAATGAAATTAATCAAAGGTGATTAATAATTAAAGATTAATTATTAAATATAATTAATTTAAATGGAATAATTAAGGATTATTAATTAATGATGTAATTAAGGGTTGATTAATTTATATTAATTAATCAATAATAAGTGATTAAAGAAATTAATTAATTATAATTAATTAACGGTTAATGTAATTAAGTATAATTAATTAATTAATGAAGTAATTAAGATTAATTACTGTAATGGTTTAAGATAATTACTTTGTGAAATTAATTAAGAATTAATTACTTAAAGTAATTAAAGGATAATTAATCAGGAATGATTAATTTAGGTGTATACTTAGAGTATGATTAATTAATTGGTTTAATTAATGATTAAGTAAGCAGGATTTATAAAATGAAGTAATTAATTTAATTCACTTTAAATTAATTAGATATGGTATAAATCATTACTTAGGGATGGATGAATGATATTGAATGCTTTGCATTGTTGATATCTCTTATGAGATATATGTTGATCTATGATATGGATGGTTGGTTGAATTGTAATGATAATGTGAATTATCTGTTGTGATGATAATGTAGATTATCTATTGTGAGTTATCTATCTGTGTATATAGATAAAGAATTGAATTGTTTTAACTTTAAAACAACTTGGCCTTAAAAGATACGTTTTGGAATTCGATGAGACCGGGATCGGGTTTCCAGATTTGGATATCCGAATACCACATCGATCCAAATTAACGATAGGTCGTGAATCTCAAGTGAAGATGAAGATTCAGAGTGCAAGGGTTATTGTCGTTAACTCTGAGGGTGATGCCAAAACGAGTGTAACGAGATAATGCCTTTGGTTTCGTTCGAACCCAGAACGAACTTGTATGGATTGAATGCTTTCAGAACATCGTCAGGAGGACGATGAGCATTATAAGTGATATGTTCTGATTAAAGGTAATCGTAACCTCAAGCCTCATCAACCGGGAATGGCTAAAACAGGGGAGGTGCAGCAAGGCTTCGTGGGTAGCACCCACTAAGAGTAAGGTCATCCCTGTCTAGAGAGTTCCTTTATTTCGGCTTAGTGGTGCAGTTGGCGACGGCCATCTGTGGGGTGATTTTATTCGGGATTATCCAGTAAGGGATGGTTCCGGCTTTGTGTTGCAGGGGATTAGGCGTGATCCTCGGTACGGTGATCTAGGCCCCGTACTGTGATGAGCGGTACCCTAGTAGCTCTGCCATTGTATGGAATCCAAATTCCAATAAGTGATAACGGACTTGATTGTATAACCCACTTTGTTGGCTAGTATGCTGGAATTTAATAATGTAACAATTTCAGCTATTTCATATTTATTTGAAAACCCTAGACCTATTATAATACAATCGAATTTCCTATCAAATGTTTTGGTTAGCGTAAGGTAAAAACTTACCCATGTTTATTTGTGGGAAGTCTTACGTGATACCTTTGTTTTCAAAAAGGTTTTCAAATTTAAACAACTTTAACCTGTTACTCACACCAGACCCATGTCTGACCCAAGTGTTTATTTCTGTTTTATAAACTCTTGGGTACTCAAATTTTTACGAGTAGCCAAGGGATTTAGCTTTAGCTTTGATGAATTGTGGAGGAGCAATGGAGCAGGAGGCTTCGACGTTCATAGATATAGTATTCCGCTGTGTAGATCTCTGTGATAGTGTTTGTATTGTATTTGAGTTGTAATGTCTAGACAGATGTTTATAACTGTCTAGTATATGTGATATATCTGTGTAATTCTGATAAGTGTTGTATACTATGTAATAGTTTATGTTATTAATATAATTTATTCGTTCCGCCGTGTGAGATTCTGATGTTGTTTCTTTCTCTCTTCTCTTATTTTCTCTTTTCTATCCCTTTCTTTCTTATTGTCGATGCGTCTTCCTGAGCATAGGAGGGCGGGTCGTCACAGCTGTGAAAAGGGGGCGCGGTTGAGAAATGGAGAAGGCAGCAAAGCGTGAGGCGACGGGGCGGCCGTCGGCTTGGTGGAACAGGCGGCGGTTGTAGATGGGAAGCGACGACGGTGGCAGCAAGGGGGAGGCGAAAGGCGGCGGCAGCAAAGCACGGAGAGGCAGATGGTGTGAAATAATGAAAAGTTTTTAGGTTCACGGGGTTTTATCTGTGTACACAGATCTGCGTCAGCCGCTTATTTTAGCCGTCACCGGCCGACGCAAAAGGCTACCGCTATAGGCAACCATTCTAGTGGTGTAGGTGACGGCTATGAAAAGCGATGACTATGAGCAACGGTGGAGCGTAAGTGTAGAGTAATATATGTGGGTTTCAGTAGGTTGGGTTACGGCGAAGTTCGGTGCAACAGCGTGGTAAGCGATGATTTGGTTTGTGCGTGTGAACGAAATGTGAATGTGTATTTTTGGCTAAATTTTGTAGCTGCAATTCTAGTATCCAAACAACTTTTCAACTTTGTCCTTTAAATAAAATTTCCCTATATTATATATATATATATATGATAATAAATTTACATAAAAAACAACAATGAAAAAAGCATATTGTTTAAAAATGTAGATATCATGCACCTTACTACAAATATACAAAAAATGAATAAAAACAAATAACCTTCCAAAAAGTAAAACCATAGTGCGGAGGACGTGCATTTGCATTAATGAATATTTTGACATCAAGAACGTAGATTAAACATTCAAATAGGAAAGCGAGGGCTCATGCATTTATGCATTTCAAAACTTCTATAATAATGTACGAAACACTCCAGATTTGTGCGGCTCTTTATTTTATAACATTTTTTTCTTTAAAAAGCCTTTTTTATGACTTCAGAGGTTAAAACGTTATGGACTTGAATTTTAAGCGATTTCGTTGTGTAGTTGAAAGGAGGTCTTGCGCTATATTTTTGAATTATATAGCTCCATTTGTCTAACACTAAAAAATAAAAAGATAATTAGAGACTCTTTTATTTTATTTTGTCTCTAAACAAAAGATTTTGTGATTAATTTATATTTGAAACCCACTTAAGGCAAAAAAATTATTGTCTCTAAAAGCAGGTTTCTAAATAAATTGAGATCGCAAACATTCATCTCTAAAATACTAATCACCTCGTTGATGGTCTCAAATAAGTGTCTAGATTTAAAACTAGTTAGAAACAATTTTATGTGTCTCTTGTATAACAATAGAGACCATATTCAAGGGTTCAAATCAGTCATTAATATAGTTGTTATTATAAACCAATTAGAGACAAGGACACGACAATTAACATCTAGGAAAATACTATTATAATATCAGATTGAATGCAATTCTCATCATATTTTTTTTTAAATAATATGAGTTTTTAAATATTTTGGCTTCTTGCACAATGTTTACTCGTATGTTTGACTATACAAAGTAAAATTAATAAATGATCATATAATAAAAAATAACAACTCTTAGTATTTACTCTTTTAATATGAAATATTGTAAAAAAATAGATATCATACTTGTAAACAGTAAAAGTTTATTACCCATCTCTACCAATCATTACCAACCACAAACCAAAGCACTAGTTTTTGGATTACTTGGTTGGTAATGGTATGATTGTTCAATTACCATATAAATATTTACAGTAATGACTTTGAATATGAATTTTTGATGCCGAACCGAATCCTGCCCTAGTACTTAAATATTAAAATACTGGAGAGGCAGCGAGTATTAAGAATAGCTATTAAATAGGGTATTGTTATTGACACTCCAGTTTTAGATGTGAGAGAACTATATTATTTCAAGAAGGTTTTTTTTAGTATGAAGAGTACTAATCAAACTCGCTCCTCATAAAATTACAATCAAATTAACTTAATTGTTCTTTCTTTTATTTATCCTAATTTTACCTTAATAATCATTAACGTTTAGTCCAAAATTATTATCAAATAATGAAGAATTCAAACTTACCTCTAGATGGAATGTAAATGAGAATGGGACAAGGTTGATGCTTACTCAAGAAAGCATTCAACATAGTACTTTTAAACCCTAGTTTTTACCAATGTTAAAAAACGCGCGATAAATTAGATTAAGTAATTACTTTTCCATCTCCTTCTCCGTAAAGTTTGGATCTTACTGTGAAGATCGAGATAAATTTTTTGTTCTTATCATTATTTTCTTTTTCAAAAAATGATAAAAGGAGAGAATTAAAATGTCTAAGGTTTTGATGGTTTAACTAAGGATAAAAGAGATAAAAATACATGCTTTATTAATAGGATGTGTATTCCTAATAGCAATTTAATTTTGTATGAAGAGCAAATAAAATTTGATCCTCTCCAAAAGTGAAATATCAATAATAATACCCATTAACCATATTATATCCAAAATCCTCCGCACTACGTCATTGGCACACAAATTTCACATCCGTACTTAATTAAACCAACTTCTGTCTTTGAAATACAGCAATTTTTTGTACAAATGCCGATTTAAGATTCATTTAGACCATTAAATCACAAATTAATGAACATTCTAGTATATTCATTTCAAATACCTAAAAAAACGTTTTTGAAATTTATAATCTTTATATGGCAGTTTTAACTACAACAAGATAAAGGGAATTTGGGAACAAAAGCCTACTTTCAGTCTTACTTTCAGTCTTACTTTTGACGAAGAACTTCATAATATTTATATTAACTAGTATGCCCGAACTTTTAAAATCACACGCGGCAACTATATATATTCATCGTTCAAACCCTAAGAGCATCTCCAACGGAGTTATATTAAGGGTTATTATTAAGGCAAACCTGTTCAAGCAACTCCAATTGTTTCTATTACCCTTAATATTAACAGTAATATTCAAGGGCTAATTCAGGATTCTAAATTGACCTCGGGCGCTGATTAAATCAACGCACAGAGCAAGGTGCTGATTAAATCAACGCCTATTTTTACACCCGTTACCCAATGGCTCCTCCCCTCAATGACTATCTTCCAACTTTTCAACTATTAAAATACATTACTTTCACTCTTCATTTTCACACAAACTCTTCATTTCTTCCTCCTCTAACCCGCATTATCTTCAATAGTCTTCACTATTTGGAAATTTTACGCATCCTTCAAATTCACAAAACTACATATTCGAAGACGACAACGAGCCACAAACAAGTACTCCTCCAAGTCAGCATTCATCCAACCCATGGCGAAGCGACAAGGACTTCAAATTATGCAATATCTACTGTCATTATACCAAAGACTCAATTAGGGGTAATAACCAAAGCGGGGATAAGTTTTGGAAGAAAATAATGAATACCTTCAACCTTATGCATCCTGAAAGCACACGATCTTTGTCGGTGATTCAATGTTGATTCGAAAAAATCAACCATCAAGCTCAATTTTATGAATTGCAGATTTGTAAAATAAAAAAAGCAAATCCTAGTGGAATGGGAGGCGAAGAGCATTTAGTATGATTTTTGATTTTACTACTTTGTTAATGTTTTAACTTATTATTAATTTATTTCAATTTTGATTATCAGAAAAGAACGGCGAACGAGGAATTCATGAAGCTTTTTCCAAGAGAAAATGGTACCAAAAAACCACACTATTATCAATTCCTGAATTGTTATGACTTGCTGAAGAGCACACTGAAGTGGAACTCCGATAATGCGAAGAGCCTCCGAGACGTTCACACAAATACGAAGGGAAAGAACAAAGCATCAAAATCATCATACTCGTCTAGTTTGGGAGATTCTTTGTATAGAGAAACCTAATTTAATAGAGAAAACGAGGCGGATGTGCTCACCCAAAGGCTCGATGAAGATTATAGACCAATGGATGTCAAAGCAGCAAAGAGAAAGAATAAAGTTGATGTCGCTGTCACCGCTAAAGTGAACACCGCTCATGAAATCCATGAAAGAAGACATCAGTATAGAAGCAGGAAAGCGTATGAAAAGATTGATGTAATGCATAAGTTTGTAGATATTGAGCAACAAAAGTTGGATATTGAACGGGACCGGCAAGAACCAATGGTTATGGATAAAGATTTGACGAGAATAGATGAAATTCAAATGCAATATTGGATTGAATGCAAAAGACAAGTACTTATATCTAAGTTCCCTCAACTGCGGTTTGTTGTAATCTTAGCATTGTATAAGTTGTATTATTTTCAGTGTACCTTGAGTTTATGTCGATCTGTTGTATTTGGTTATTAACTAATGTTCAACTATTTTTGTTATCATTCGTACAAAGTCTATAACCAAGCTAAATAAGATTTTGAAGGAAATGCATTATAGTTGGTAAGTTAACTAAAATTACGAATACAAGACAAATGCATTGACACATGACTAATTAGATGTAAAATTGAACTAACAATCTCCAAAGTAATTCCAAATATGATTCATAAGATCTTTTTATAGCCAGTTGTGAAGTTGTGCATCTCAGAATGAAAGTTGACGTTCGACGTGAATGTTGAAAGCTTCTTCGTTTATAAGAATGTCATCTCGAAATATTTCTGCCATTTGCACTGCACCATCATATTCGTAGTGACAGTGTTCTTCACCCATATCTCTTTCGTCTTAAATAATCATACTATGTATAATAATTATGCAAACATGATTGTGGACATTTTTTCTCGAGACCACAATCGACAAGGATTACTAATTATTGCAAATCTGGATTGAAGAATGCCAAAAGTTCATTCCACGTCTTTTCTCTGTCCCTCTTGCATCGCAGCAAACTTCGCTTGCTTTGTTGTTATCGGATTTGGACATGTTTTCACAATGGTGCTCAATTTTGGATAAATCTCATCGCCAAAATAATATCTGTGGTCGTAAGTATTTTTCCCAAGAGTAAATGTCGCTGGACTTACTCGGCCAAGTGTCAGATCATTGGATAAGTGTGACCTTTTAATAACATTTAAGTCGTTGTTAGATCCAGGCATTCCCAAGAAAGCATGCCATATCAATAAATCGTGCGAAGCAACGGCTTCAAAAATAATAGTTGGTCTTCTTTCTTTACCATTGTAATCTCCATGGTATGCTTTGGGCCATTCTTCCATTCTTGATGCATACAATCAAGACTTCCTAGCATGCCAGGCCATCCTCTGCTCTTGTGCGTTACTCTAATCTGCACCACATCTTCCT
Organism: Allium fistulosum; assembly: GCA_030737815.1. Taxonomy (NCBI): domain Eukaryota; kingdom Viridiplantae; phylum Streptophyta; class Magnoliopsida; order Asparagales; family Amaryllidaceae; genus Allium; species Allium fistulosum. Next base: position 904,338,255 of record CM060906.1, on the reverse strand, counting down.
CATTCAAAGATCTAAGTTACTCAGTGCCAAAAACATCCACCATAGCTTGGCAGAATTTGTCACGGGTCTTTAATACGGTACTTTCTGCAATCCGATATGCATCTGCGGGGGTGGCATAAGCTAACATCCTCATTGCGGCGGTCATTTTTTGTTCGCCGCTAAGACCCTGTGTTTTTGCAGCATTTGGTTTTTTGAATAATAATATTTATTGTTGTTTTGAATACCTGCTAAAATTCTCATAAACAGTTCTCTTCTCATTTTTTATCTTCTCCTGAAAATATCTGGTCCATAAGTGCACTTTGGATTGAAGTAGTCTTGCATGAGACTTTTATGAAAGGAAAATTTATTATGATTTACGTGTTTCCGACCAATCACCGATCCACCATGTTTTCTGGATATGGAACCATAAGCTTCATGGCATATGTCAACTATTTCTTGCATCTCCTCAACTTCCTCTCGTAGGATATCTTCCTCCTCGGAATCACTATCGAACGCCATAACACATTTGATGAAAGTTGAAGTGTTCTAAGAATTTATTGTAGTATTTACTTTTATGCTATGAGAGAAAGAAAGAAGATTATAATGTGATATGTGCAATGGATTAAAGTCCTTATATATAAGTGAAATGATATGTCTAGTTATCTCAAGTATAGCAAGTGGCAGACAATAAATTCAAAGTGTTGTCATCTTAACTTTAACAACTGGCAGATAGCATTAATGAAGAGCATGGTTATCTAAAGTGTAGCAAGTGGCAGTCAAATACTTCATAGTGTTGTCATTTCAACTTTAACAATTGGTAGACATCATAAATGGAGAGCGTGGTCATCTAAACTGTAGCAAGTGGCAAACAAAGACTTCAGACTGTTGTCATATCAACTTTAACAACTGGAGACAACATTAATGGAGAGCATGATCATCTAAACTGTAGCAAGTGGTAGTCAAATACTTTATAGTGTTGTCATTTCAACTTTAATAACTAATAGACATATTTAATGAAGAGCGTGGTCATCTAAACTGTAGCAAGTGGCAGTCAAAGACTTCAGAGTCTTGCCATATCAACTTTAACAACTGGCAGACAACATTAATGGAGAGAGTGGTCATTCAGAATTATTATTTTAAGTGAAAATTTTATACGTTGTGATGAAACAAACACACGTGTTTTTGTTTCTCCATAAGTTCGCGAATGTTTGCCACATGGTCGTTCAGATTACACTTGATTCGACTGACGCGGATTTTGAATTGTCTATTTAAGTGAAAAGTTTATACTAAAAGTTTACAACAAATTCAAGGGCAAATGGAAGTTGGAATCCACAAGATTATTTGGTACTAATCAAAGCATACATATAAACCGATACAAGTCACATGAAAGAGGATTTGAATCAAGATTTTTGGGTTGCTCTAAATGAAGCATTCAATAATCTTTCTGATTGTAGATTAATTCGAAGGATTTTGGAAACTCGAAGTACTTATGTCACATTTACTAAAGTTTGTCGAAGATCAAAAGCATTATAGATACAGTGGAGGAAGAAGACCTATTTCAGTTAACATGAGCCACGTTTGATTCACGATATTTGTGGGAGTATTGAACTAATTTTATTGGACATGCTGCATATGATCTTTGGGTTGACTATATTCGACAATTTGAATGATGTTTGGATCAGCTATTTGTATTAAGTAATTTTTATGTACTTTCAGTAAACACTATGTGATTTCGAATTCAATAGAGGTAATTAAGTTATATACACGTTCAATATCAAATAAGTACTTAAGATAATAAAATAACGAATACGTAATTCAAACAATACAAATAACACTAAATACTTAAGAGAATCTAATAATTGAAAGGATACAAACAATACAACCTGATAATCGAAACAATACATACAAGACAACCAACATCGAACTAGATCTAAAACAAACGTACAGACTAACTAAAAAAATTTCTTCGACCATCTGATACTTCCATTGAACTAAGTGTTCTCTGAAGCGTTTCAATTTGTACTTCAAGTTCAGTTGCATACACAACTACTCCATGAGGTAAATGATCGTCAAGCCATTGCCAAAAATCACTACCATCCGGAAAATTACGCATCTAAAGTGACATCGACCGATGTCAGTTCCGTTTCTTACAACATAATACAAAATGGAAACTCCGCAGTTAGAGTATAAGAGTCCAGAGTCAGCCTCTTGATCTGCCTAAGGTACTTGGTAGAGTGTTTCAACCCTACTTTTCTTTCTGCCATTGTTGCTACGTCGCTCCGCTCTTTGCCTTCTACCATCCTCTAACATCATCTACTCTTGCAAAACTCTCTCATGCTCCCTTACATTCTTGTAGTGTCTTTCCTCCATTTCAACATACCACTAGTTTGGTAGTTGGGGGGATGACGTATCTGGCGGGGTATCGTGTCTTAAAGGACCTTCATACGAGTATGATGAGGGTAAAGAATTATGGTTGCAATCCACCATGTTTTGTATTACCGGTATGATATTAGTGAAGATCGTTATGGCAACCGGTCCAATATAAATAAAACTGAGGTCTGCTCTCTCCACTAGTCAAGCAGTGCGAAGTTAAAAGCAGTGTTAAAAGCAGTGCAACGTTAAAAGAAGTGCAATGTTAAAAGCACTCCAACGTTGAAAGAAGTGCAACATTAAAAGCAACATTAAAAGCACTGTGACATCAAAAGCAGTGCAATGTTAAAAGCAGTGCGACGTTAAAAGAAGTGCAATGTTAAAAGGAGTTCGACATCAAAAGCAGTGCAACTTCAAAAGCAATGCAATGTTAAAAGCAGTGCAAGCATTAAAAGCAGTGGGTATAGTGTTCGATATGACAGGATACTGTTCCACTTTGTTTTCGTTAAGTATGCTGAAATTTGAATAAAAACGTGCAATGTGAATAAAGCTATATAACGTGACATAACAACGGTAACATGTATGTAATAGTACCATCAAAAAACGCTAACATAAATGTATTAGTACAGAAATCGATCATCCTAAGTCTACAGCACCATCACTGTCGTTGTTGTCGTCATCCTCGTCATCATCATCCTCATCAACCACTACATCATCAAAATCAGTAGGACTACCACGATCAAACTAGAATGCAGCCAGCTGAGTCTACAAATCAATAATTTGTGCCTGCATCGCTTGTTGAGCCTGCTAATTGAGTGTCTGAGTATGAATGAGTGTCATATGTTGAATAGCGGTAATATACCATCTATGCTCGTCTAACTTGCCTGCATACCGCAATTACATATAATATATCAGTATATGTTGGCTTAACTAACATGGTACAATGAATTATTAATACATTGAATTACCTCAAAAGGTGGGTAAAGTCCAGCAGTAGAGATACCGACAATCTCGTGATCTTGTGGATAAACTATCGACTGCGCGATAAGAGTACCGCTGATATCATATGCTTTATAATAGGCATCAAACACTACAAAAAAACAGGCTTTTACAACGGGCAATGCCCGTTGTAATATGTGTTCCACAACGGGCAGTGGACCGTTGTAATAGGCGATGTTGTAATAGGTCACCCATATTTTACAACGGGCAGTGGACCGTTGTAATAGGCGACCGTTGTAATAGGCGATGTTGCATGCATACAAAACATGTTATCATCACCTAAATTTTTTAGTTATCTGCAACTATCGCGAGGCTATTAGTTTAAGCCCCCTTGATATTTTCGTTTACAACTCTTTTCAGCAGGATTTACAACGAGTGGGAAAATCATCATTTACCTATTTTTCTTTAAAATTTGATCATTTTCTTTATACTTTCAGGTTGTTTTTTGATATATTCCACTCTACCCTTATTTAAACAATTGTTTTAAATATTCTTAATCTATCAAACTAGCATTAATTTCATGTTTTCTATTTCAAGAAGCATTTTAACTAAAGAACCTATTTTGAATTGATGACACTTCAGTAATCTTATCATAGAAAAAGCGAAAAATGTATTACTGTGTTTTGATTAAACCGCAAATGATTGATTTGCTTTTTCGCAAAATAAAACTCAAGTCTCCATAGCACGGTCCGCGTTTACACGGTAAAAATACATGGCATACGTTGTTAGTATTCTGTGTTTCGGCAATCCTTTGACCTAGCAAATCAGATGATCGCGATGCTTTTTGAAATTCTTTTTTACTTTTCATTTAATAAATTAAACTCCTAAGATTTACAAAAAATAAAATTATATACAAATTCATTATAGAACAAATTAGTAATCTAAATCAATTCCAAATCGAAAATTTTAAATCAAATGCAAAGCAACAAACCAAAAGGTTGCGTTCGTTTAAAATGCAACGTTCAATGAAATAATTAAAAAAACAAAATTAATAGAATTTTATACATGTAATATTTTTTTTAATGTATGAGTTCTTAGCTATTGCTACCAGGGTTTACCAATGACTGTTTTGCATTTTGCAACCTCTTACACATGAGTTCGGTTTAGCTGCTCAAATATGTGTTTCACATGTATTGGTTCAGAACTTTATGATTCATTAGTGGGTTGTTTTTCCTCGTTTGTAAAATCCATGATAAGATAATATTTTTTTTGCTATAGTACGCATGTCCATGTCATATATGTCCTAAATGTTAGCTCTTAGGTTACAGATGATATGACATGAAACTTACGTTTCTGTATATATGATGTTTGTGAAGATAATTGTTATCTAGGTGTCAAGTGCAATGCTATCATGGGGTTAGCTAGGTGGTAGACTTTCCTGGATAGCAATGTAGCATTTGATAAAGAAAACAAACTAAAAATAGTTGAAAGTACATTGAATACATTGAATCATTCAATGCAGAAGAAAAACATAGATATAAGCTAGGTACCAATCGATTTGCTGATTTAACAAATGAGGAGTTCAAGGCCGCACACAATGGATTCAAGCCTTCTAAAGCAAATGCAGCGGTTAGGCTGAAAGGAACTTTTAAGTACGTTAATTTCACCGATGCTCCTGCAAGTATGGACTGGAGGACTAAGGGTGCCGTTACTCCTGTCAAAAATCAAGGACAATGCGGCGAGCAAAGAAAAAGGAAGGAAAAGAGAAAAATAAAAGTATTATAGTGCACATATCATATAGTTTCCATAGCATGCCAACAAGTTTAGTTGTCAACCTTGCAGTAACTTTACATTTTCAATGGATGCCTATAGTATGACACACGTCATAAACTCTAGAGGCAAAAACAATTTTTTTACATAATGATAGCCAGTACATTATATAGGTTTCAATGACAGCTAAGTGGTTTTCATCAATGTCCCGCAAGTCATACAAATAATCACATACTACCAAAATATAGTAGGTTGGGTGTTGGTGATACTAACAAGGGCATGCTTGTTTACATGAAACTAATCAACATAGTTTTCTCAACAGGATGTTGTTGGGAGTTTTCTGCCGTAGCAGCAACAGAAGGAATAAACAAACTCACCACAGGCAAACTGATCTCCCTCTCAGAACAAGAGCTAGTAGACTGCGACATAGAAGGAAATGACCAAGGATGCAATGGTGGACTAATGGACGATGCCTTTGAGTTCATAATAAAAAAAAGGACTTACAACATAAACCAACTACCCATACAAAGTAGCTGATGGAACCTGCAGTAGCAATAAGGAAGCGAACCATGCAGTTGCCATAACAGGGTATGAAGATGTACCTTCTAACGACGAAGCATCTCTTCTAAAGGCAGTAGCTAATCAACCCATCTCTGTTGCTATTGATGCAAGTGGTTCAGACTTTCAGTTGTATTCGAGTGGGGTGTTCACAGGTGAATGTGGGACGGATTTGGATCATGGAGTAACTGTTGTTGGTTATGGAGTTACAGGCGATGGAATGAAGTATTGGTTGGTTAAGAATTCATGGGGAGTGTCATGGGGTGAGAAGTGACACCCGTTATCAGTTGCCCTATGATATATACTGTCTTTTAGAAGCTAAAACTATCTTGTCTTGTTATGAATATTGTATGGATCTGGTTTCCCAAAGATTCAAAAGCAGTAGCCCCAGCTCCAATATCACAATAAAATACTCAACATTATTATCACATCCTACATTTTCACTCAATCCATTGGCAGAGTTCAGATGAGGATGCATCATAGAAATAACATCCCTACCTCCATTTTCACAATCAATATCACAAACTATATTACTACTGAAAACAACAAAATTACTGATGCCAACAGTTGTATCAACCCATCTTGAAGCAATAAGAGCAGAGGACAACAACGGAGTTAAAGAATGCTCACCTAGGACAGGAGTGCAAACAAGAGAGCAGTCATGAGCTCCATCATCTAAATCAAAAAGCAGAGCAGTAAGGGAGTGATCTAGCCTCGAAATCCAGATCTGAGTCCAAAGAGTTGGAAATGGGCTTAATTTTCTTCTTCTTCGGCATGGCTAGATGAAGCGGATTGGAAAGGGAAGGATGGAAGAAAGGCGATAGGAGAAAGAGAGGAGGTCAGATGAGTGCCATGGAGAAGAGGTCGACGAACCTAGGGATTCCAGATAGGAACGTTCGATTTGGGATTTAGGGTTAGTGATAAATAAAGTTTTAGCAGCGAAGGGAAGAAAGCAAACAGATGGGGGGCTGAGTGGACGATAAAATAAAGGCTAAGGCTATTACAACGGGCATTTTTGACCGTTGTAAAGTTGGCATCTATTACAATGGGCCTTAGTGGACCGTTGTAATAGCCATCTATTACAACAGGCAAACAACACCCATTGTAAAAAGGGGTTGTATATGGCATATTTTACAACGGCCCTGAATGGACCATTGTAATAGCCTTCTATTACAACGGGCAACCAATGCCCGTTGTAAAAAGTGCGTTGTAATAGGGTATTTTTGTTGTAGTGAAACTCAATGTCCATAGGCGGTTGAGAGTACTGGGATAGAGTGGGATCAAAAGAAAATGGAGGTGCCTGAACTCTACTAGTGGCTATATTGGACCTATATGTTCGGAGTTCACTGCTCGAGCGTAGTTAGGTAACATGTACCGTTGGGGAGCAACTCTAACCTAGTATTTGTCAAAATCTACATTGGATATGAAAAAAGCCGAAGCATCTACCCATCCAGTCTGCCTCAGTCCCTGAATATACTGCGATCCAATGGTCCGACGTCTACCGAATATATCTTTACAAGATAACGGATCTCCAGGGATACGTAGCTCTCTAGTTGGTTGCAACGAGCATCTCTCCCCAAAATACCAAACAGGAAGAAATGCCGGTGGGAGTAAAAAATCCTCCGTGAACATAAGTGATACGCAATATAAAGAGGATGACCATCATACATATGACCTGCATGTGTCATGGAGACCCAATATGAAGCCCATGGTGCCCATAAAAGATTCGCCCTGCACCTCAAATCAATTTGAGTACGGGCCTCCATCGAGTCATGCCTAACCCCCATAGGCGCACAAGAAACTAACTGTGCACGACCCCACCGTCTCATGCATGGAAAATATTTCTCTGATGCATGACTAGCTGGCTCAACAATGCAAGGATGCATCTTTGCCGTGTACTCATAGTACTAGCACGACAAAATATACCAGAACCCAAACATCTGCCTAGCCTCCCCGAGAGCATATGAATCAAGAGCGGTGTACAAATATCCAAGTATAGAGGAACCCCAATTTACAGTATGAAGCTAATCTAGATCTGCTACCGATGCAAGATAACCTAATCTAATGGTACTATTTTGGTTTGAAAAGAAGGTTGAACCAAATAAGTGTACGAGAAATGCTCTAAATACAGCATCACTCATAGCATCGGTGCCTATATGAGCTGTAATATACTCCTGTAGATATGTCATGAGGACAACGCCAGAAGAAACATGACCCTCTTTAAACTGTAGTAGATATATAGTAAAAACCTCAGGGCTCTCATACGTATGATCAAAAGGAAATGACATCCTATCTAGGCCTCTTATCTCAATTCCAGTCAGCATATAAAAATTAGCTGGGGTAATGCCGAGCTCAATATTTGAAGAATGAAAAGTATGTGTCGTAAGCCACCACCTACCAACTAAGTCGGATATGAGTGGACGATCAAATGACTGAGGTGGTCGTATATTAAGAAAAAGGCAAAAAGACTGGCCTGCAGCCTATCTAGTATACCCTAAGGAAGTCTATTGTACCGCTATGCTATACACTTTGCCCAACTACCCCGATAGCTAAAGTACTAGCACTAAAAAATAAATAGTTGTTCGGATTATTGTACTAATTAATATATTTTGTAATATCACATATCTATATAATAAATAGCATTTCATGTTTAATATACAATGAACGTAACAGTCTGTATTAAATGTTATTTAATATTTAAAATTGTACCTCGATCGTATCCAAGGCTGTCAACATACGATGCGTGTATCCTTCAGGTAGATCGTCTAGAATCCGTAGGTCATCAATCGTCATCCTAGGGGCAGGTGCAATGTGTAATGGATCCACAAACTTCCCTGTCTACTGTCGAACGGTACGTCTAGCAATTTTGGTGACACGTGGTGGCATTTAGATAGTTTTTTTAAAAAAAGTGAATAAGAAGTTTAAAGAGGGAATTTGTGGGGTAAATGGAGCTGGGCGTGGGGTTTATAGGCGCCCAACGTCCATAACTGGGTGCTGATTTAATCAGCACCCAACGTCCATAATTGGACGCTGATTTAATTAAATCAGCGCTCTACCGTTGTGACACACCCTTAATATTACGGGGGTAATAGATGCTCTAACAGACTTCCTATGTTCTCGAAAACAACATCAAATCCAAAAAGAAAAGTAATAATACAAAATACTATAATAAAAGTTTACAGAACCTTGGAAATTTATATGGAATTTTATGCAGTTTTAAAAAATCGAAGGTTCATAGATCCTACACTTCAAAAAAAACGCATGTTATTTCAAAATAAATATGTAGAAATGTTTCTGAAAATGCAAAACTTAGTGTAGAGATAGGCTTCATCTTCTTTATGTTAAAAATTATATAAAAATCTTAACAATACATATTTCAAGGAAACATAGTACACTTTTAAATTTAAAAAATAAAAGGGTAGAACATCGATACTTTTAAAGTAACACATGCAACAAGTTTAAAAAGTGTAGTTTAATTTCCGTTGATAAGATCATAACAATACACCGTTTTGCAACAAAATCCTACAAAAAATGCTTTTGACGATTTTTTAAGAAATATAACATTTATTCATCTTAAAAAATTAAAATTACATCCACAAGAGCAAATTTTCAGCAATAAATTAAAAAGGAAAGGGGAACGAAGGACAAATTTTACAAATTTTTTAACTCCAATGGCGGACTCTTTTAGTTTTTTAACGAGAAGATCAAACTTTTTAACTAAAGAGGGAAAAATGACAAAATGTTACTGAGAATGGCACGTTGCTTTCACCAAATATTAAATTAACTTTTCACGTGAGGAACATCATGCGGCAGATCTAGGCAAAGGTACAGCAGATCACGGCGACTGCATGGTAGATCTCGGCTGTGGTGGCGGCGACTTAGGTGAATGCGATGGTGGTTGGCTAGGGTTTTGAAAAAAGCATGAAGTTAAAGTGCTTTGACGATGTAGAGGCGACATATAGGGATGGAGAAGGGATGACTTCGGTGGCAACAACGATTTCGAGTTTCAACATGAGTGAAGTGATGTTAGAGAAGAAACAACAAATTAAGAAAGAAGAAAAATTAAATTGAAGAAGAAATGACAACGTGCAATAATATTGCTGTATAGTATCATTTTTTTGTTTTTTTAAATAAATACAATTATATATATTTCTATTCAGAATTCTATTTTAAGGTGGCATTTTAAGAACTGTATCAGTAGTTTTTGAATTTAGTAGCTTTTTTGTAATTGTAGTCGCAAAATAGTTGTAACACGTTTTTAGATGTGTATAGTGATGCTGTTGTGCTGTATCGCGTTTTGTTTATGTTTAAATAAGTTGCATTATGTATGTTCATAATGAAATTTTATAGTAGCATTTTATGAATTGCGGCAGTTTCTAAATCGTAGCAGCATTTTTTTTAAATTGTATTAGCAATTTATAAACAATTGAAAGATTTTTTTTAGATCTGTCTAGTAATGCGGTTGTGTAGTATCATTTTTTTTTAAAATAAATCACATTATGTATATTTATGTTTGTAATGTTATTTTATAATAGCATCTTGTGAATTGTATCTTTGAAATCTGAATTGTAGTACTTTTTCTTAATTGCAGTAGCAGTTTATAAACAATTGTAATATGTTTTTAGATCTGTGTAGTAATGCTACCGTATAGTATCATTTTTTGTTTTTCAAAATAAATAACATTATGTATATTTATGCTCGTAATGCTATTTTATAGTATCATTTTATGAATTGTAGTAGTAGTTTTTTAAAATTTTAGTAATTTATAAACAGTTGTATTGTATCGATTAGTATATAGTAGCATTTTTTGAATTCTATTACGAGTTTATGAAGTATATTAATATTTTTCTGTTTATGGTAGATTTTTATGAATTATAGCATTTTTGAATTAATAATTTTAAATTCCACTTTGTAGATTCAATTTATGGTTTTTTGTAAAGGTGATATCATTTTTATGTTATTTTTTGAACATTTGTAATACTATTTTTATAAAATTAATTTATAATGCTATTGCATAGCTTTGGAATAAAGGTATCATGCTTTTAATTTTTAAATATTTATGGTGCTATTTTTTATATATTATTTTATAATGCTACTATGTACTATCAGTTTTGTATTTACCGAATTAAAATAAAGAATACAACAGTTATATTTCAAGTTTTTGGTGCAATAGTTGATCTTATCTTAAGTAATCATTTTTGAGTTAAATGATACAACCCGGTAACATTTTCTAGTTGTTATATTTCTTTTTACATCATTTTCTTATATAATGATACTTTACATTATTATTTTTTATATGTTGCCATTTTTTGCAGTAATTGATGGTTAATAATCAAGATGAGATGAGCAACGATATTATAATATGAGATGTAGGTGACAAGATAGATAGCGAGTAGAGGCATGTTTTTATTTTTTAGAGTTTAGTTTTGAGGATGCGAAGACTAGATAGGTGGCGGTTATGGGAGATGACTACTATGAGCAATGGTGGAGCGTAGGTGTTGGACAATGTCGGTGTGCGGCACGGTGGGGTGCAGCGGATTGGGGTGCGGTGAAGTGGGAAGCGGTGATTTTGCTCGTGTGCGTGAACGAGATGTGAATGTGTCATTTTGGCTAAATTTTGTAGCTGCAATTCTAGTATCTAAAAAACTTTACAACTTTTTCCTTTAAACAAAATTACCCTAAATTAAATTTATGATAATAAATTTACGTCAAAAAAACAACAATGAAAAAAGCATACTTTTTAAAAATGTAGTGCACCTTACTAAAAATATAGAGAAAAAAACGAATAAATACAAATAACCTTCCAAAAAATAAAACTAAAGTGAGGAAGACGTGCATTTGCGTTAATGAATTTTTTGACATCAAGAATGTAGATTAAACATTCAAATAGGTAAGCTTAGGGCTCATGCATTTATGCATTTTCAAAACTTCTATAATAATGTATGAAACACTTACAGAAATGTGCGGCTCCTTATTTTGTAACAGTTTTTTCTTTCAAAAGCCTTTTTTATGACTTTGGAGGTTAAAACGTTGTCGACTTGAATTTTAAGGGATGTCGAGGTGCAGTTGAAATTGAAAGGAGGTCTTGCGCTATATTTTTGAATTATATAGCTCCATTCGCTTAAAAGAATTAGGTAAATTTTATTCTACATGATTATTCTCTGCATCCATCCATATATTTAATGAGTGTGAACCAGTGCTATTCCCACGGATTATTGTGAAAATTTTATTATAATGAGTAACGTGATAGCTATACATTCAGTTTAGGCAATAATCTAGGTGCTGAAAGATTATACATGAACTTTTATGCATGAATAAAGTGTTTGTCAAGTTAGTTTTTTCCCTATCCTATTCTATGTAATGGTATTGAAATGGAAGTAGAAGACATGTGGCAGCAATTGGAAACTTTGTTCCAGCGAATGGAACATAAAGGATTTTTTTAAATAACAGATTTACCTGCATGTTGTAAAAGAAAGTATCAAAAATACAGGATTTTTTTTTGAAAGGATGTAAGGGCCCAGCCCAACAAAACTATCCAGCAAAATACAAAAACGGGTATCTCAACCAAAACCCGAAACAAACCAACAAACCCTAAGAAGCATTAGGTTTGCCGTCACAATATCATAACCAACGAAACAAAGCAAGAAAAATGGCGACAGAAAAATTCTCGAGATCAACATCTCAGATCTCTTGCATCTTCTCTTTCCCACTGCTTTCGCCTCTTTCCCAATAAGAAAGGCATTGGTTGAACTTGCTTCTCATACCACAGTCTTTGTTGATGCTGATGTGGTTCCTCGGGTTTGAGATGAAGCTCTGATTTACAGATCTGATGTCAAGGCGACTCAGATCTGTAGATCTGTAGTTTCTGTTGCCATCAGTATGCTGATTGGTGTTCGGGGGCTCTTTGTTACCATGATTAAGCTGCTGATGACTACTAACATCAGTATGATAGGCCTTCGGATTGAGGAGATAATGTTCGATGTATTTGCAACCAGCATCCTTGCTCCACAAATCCGCAGGGAAATCATAATTGGTTTGGTCTTTAACCTTATTCTTAGATTTTTGAAGAATAATTCTACTGTCATTCTCTATAATAAGCCATCTTTGCTCTTTGGAAAGCTTCGACTTGTTGTGAGTACGATTGTTTCTTTCCTTCCATATGTGATAAACAGCTGTAGTCAGTAAAATGTGAGCTAGATCTCTTTCGATAGACTTCTTTCTAAATTGCTTGTATATATCCATGATGATTTGATTAAGGTCTATGCTGCTATTGTTGAACATGTTCAGCTTAGTCTTAATTTGGCTCCATATGAAATAACTGTAATTGCATTCAAAGAATAAATGAGTAACAGTTTCATTAGCTAAGTTGCATAAGGAGCAGAGTGAAAGAGAATTTATTCCCCATTTATTAATTAAATCCAGAGTTGGCAATCTGTTTTTGATAGCAAAATATGTACAGATAGCCATCTTAGGATTATTCACCTTGTTCCATATGCACTTATGCCATTCAACATTGGGTTATTCTCTGCATCCATCCATATATTTAATGAGTGTGAACCAGTGCTATTCCCATGGATTATTGTGAAAATTTTATTATAATGAGTAACGTGATAGTTATACATTCAGTTTAGGCAATAATCTAGGTGCTGAAAGATTATACATGAACTTTTATGCATGAATAAAGTGTTTGTCAAGTTAGTTTTTTCCCTATCCTATTCTATGTAATGGTATTGAAATGGAAGTAGAAGACATGTGGCAGCAATTAGAAACTTTGTTCCAGCGAATGGAACATAAAGGATTTTTTTAAATAACAGATTTACCTGCATGTTGTAAAAGAAAGTATCAAAAATACAGGATACATGTTATAATGATATACCGTCACGTCTTGATGCATTTAGCACAGTTCACAGTAATCCAAAACAGAAGTGTGGTTGTATCCTTAAGAAGTAATGATTTTTTGCCAAAAAATAATGATGTATGCATCACCTAGTTGACAACACCAAGATTATAATATAATTTATTAAACTATTGTGCCAGAACCTATTGGATCGATTGTTGTTTGATAAACTCAATCAGAAAGACAAATAGAATAAAGTAAGAAATACAACATATTGGCAATTGATCAACTGCGGTAAAAATTCATAGCAGAGCATTTGATCATTTCATGGAACTGTAGAACTCATGCTGAAAGTATATGACCAGTACATTGAGTGTGTTATACCTTCCGGTAGCAAAGTGCATGAGAAGTACCCATAGTTCTGTAGGTTTGATGCGAAGTCTTTTTTTTCTTGTACCTGCTGCACCTGTGATTGAACGTAGGGTGTAATGTTAAACTGGACTTCCAAAGATACGAAGATAACTCAAGTCAATGCTCTTTCCCTTCCACACTTCCTCCGGAATTTTGTTACCAATAACTGAGCACGGAATTCGATTAATAATATGCACTGCGGTTGACAAAGCTTCAGCCCAAAATCCCTTCGCCAAACCCGATGTTAATCTCAAGCATCGAGCTTTCTCAAGTAGATTACGATTCATTCTCTCCGCAACATCATTCGACTGCGGATCTCCAGGTGTAGTAAAATGCCTCTGAATACCATGATGCTTGCAAAACTCTAAAAATTCTCCAGAAACATACTCTCCGCCATTGTCAGATCTTAGAACCTTCAAAGACTTTCCACTCTCATTTTCAACAAGAGCCTTCCATGCTTTGAACTTTGCAAATGCCTCCGACTTGGCCTTCATTACATACACCCAGACTTTCCGAGAAAAGTCGTCTATAAAAGAAATATAATAGCGAACTCCACCTAAAGAAGCTACAGGTGCCGGTCTCCAAACATCCGTGTGAACATACTCAAGAACCCTTCTCGAATCATGCTTTCCTTCATCGAATGAAACTTTAGTTTTCTTCCCCATGACACATTCTTCGCAAAACTCTAACTTGTTGAAACTTTCTCCATCGATCATCTCCCTCTTCCGAAGGATGTCCAAACTCCTCTCCGAGACATGACCTAATCTCAAATGCCACAACCTAGTCGCATCCAAGCCACGAGAACTATCACCTCCTATACAAGTTTCGCCTTCCACAGTCACTCCTCGAAGCAAATAAATACCATGAGTCCTAGCACCCTTCATCACCACAAGCGCCCCCTTCGAAACCCGCAAGCTATCATTCTCAATAGTGATCTTACAACCTAAAGAATCCAGCCGCCCCAAAGAGATAAGCGACTTCCGAAGTCCCGGAACATAGCGTACATTAGTGAGAGTACGAACCACTCCGTCAAACATTCGAATTTGCATGGAACCAATGCCGTTCGACTTGCAAATAGCACCATTTCCCATAATAATTGAATTTCCTTCTTTGTCGATGTAAGAAGAAAAACAATTCCTATTTGGCGTCATATGATAAGACGCCCCCGAATCGAGCACCCAATTGCTACCCGAAACATCCGGTGCTACCGCCGACAGAACATCTACATCTCCCTCACCAACTCCACTCTCCACCGCTACAGATGAAGATGCTACTTCCTTCTTTGCCTTCTCCTTGTCCGGACACTCATTCTTCTAATGACCAGACTTCTTGCAAATATAGCACCTGCCTTTTCTTTCTTCGACTTTCCTCTCCAACCGGGGTTCCTTGATTTAGAACGCCCCCGGTTCTCCTTCTTCACATACCTCTCCTTCTCCACAAACAAACCATGATCATTACTAGCACCACTACCTCCATCACCTAACTCCTTCATTTGATCCCACAACTTCTCGCTAAGAAGACCCGTCTTGATATCATCAAGAGTCAATGTATCTCGGCTATAGATCAAACTATTTGAGAAACATGTATAGTGATCTGGCAATGAACACAACAATACCATCGCCTTTTGCTCTTCCTCAATCTTCAAATCTACCGCCTTCATCTTCATTAGCAAATCATCAAATATATTCAAGTGCGCCTTAAGCGAAGTACCTTCCTTCATCTTATAGGTGAAGAACGTTCGCAATAAGATCAAACGATTTGTCAGTGACTTCTTCATATATAACTCCTCCAACTTGTCCCAAATACCCTTAGCGGTTGTCTCACCACTAATTTCAGAGATAACATTCTCTCTCATAGCAAGTTGAAGTGTAGTGAATGCCCACTCTTCCATCTCTTCTCTCTCAACATTCGAGATGTCCGCTGGCAACAAATGTGTGTCAAACACTACCCGATGCACCCGATTCCTCCTTAGAACCGCTTTCATCTTCCATTGCCATTTTTCAAAATCATTATCGCCATTCCACTTGTCTATTACCAATTGTGATCCTGAAGCTGCGTACGAACCACGTACATAAGGCGCTCACCACTTGGATTACCCATTGAGGAACTACTTGAGGTATTATCTAATTCTGGCATTTCTACAACCACCTACCAACACCAATGCTCTGATATCAAATGTTATTACGAGATTCCAACTTGAGACCACTCGAATCAAAATCCCTTGAGCACAGCGGAAGACGGGATCGTGATAAGATGTGTAAAAACAACCAACCAATAACTCAATTCTAATCTCAACCAATCCAAAGACAATCACAATCCCAAATAAGCAATTCAGAAATTAAAGCAATAACGAAAAATAAATCACACAACGATTTATAATGGTTCCACTAACGTCGTGTTAGTGTACATCCACTTTAAGAGAGAGCTTTATTATTATTGATGAGAAGAGTACAAGAGATTGATTACAATGATCAAATTCTAATTAGAAATTGATTTGTGGAGAAGAGAATTGAAGAAAATTAGGTTTTGATAAACCCTAATTATTGGAGGCTAATCTCTTGCAGTCGCTTGCATATGTCACTTTGATCTGGATCCTGAAGCTAGCTTATATAGGAGAAGAGAAACCCTAGGCAATAGACGAACTTGCCACTGAACGAAACAACACAAAACCCAGCCTAGAAAAATGCAGCTCGCCGGCTCAGACATTTGGAACAGGGCTCCAGACGTCGGGAAACTGAGCCTTGTATGACCAGACGTCTGGCCCATGCCTGCAGACGTCTGGCTGCCTGTAGCCATCACAGTGAATGCTGCTACCACTCCAGTTTGCTCCTCCGGACTCCGTTTCGCAACCCGTCTTCTCCGACACCAAACTACATCCATCCCCTTCAGTTCACCTTCATATAGTGTCACAAAACTTAACACTCCACCTTGACACTATATCCATATCCAACACCAATGGTACCATACCATCAACAATCGATAGCTCCAACTACCAACACTTTTACCTTCAACCAAACATGAATGTTTCCCCAACGGGTTCAGGCAAAGCCACCCCCATTGCACTCCATCAACGAGTTCAGGCACAAAGCCCCCACCCGCCAACGAAATGTTGAAAACATTCAAACACCGTCTCACCAAAGACAAGAGCACTAGGAGTGTAAACTAGCACTACACCAAGAAGATAGAACCACAATCTCGTACCAATACTCTTCCTCATCTACAACCAAGTATCTCTCTCAACCGTGCCACCCCGTGGCACCTAGCACTTCTCCAAACGAATTAAGTCTGAGCAATGCTCGAACTTCCCAACCGGCAATGCCTTAGTGAACATATCCGCCGCGTTTTCCTTTGTGTGCACCTTTCGAAGATATACTTGCTTATCCTCATCCATGGCTACCAAGAATGACTCCCTCACTTCTATATGCTTCGTCCGTGAGCTAAACGCCAAATTCTCCGCTAAGTGAATAGCAGTTTGGCTATCACATTGAACATCGATGCTATCGTGTTTAATACCCAAGTCACACAACAATCGCTTCAAATAGAGTGCCTCCTTTGCCGCCTCCACTGCGGCTATCAACTCCGCCTCCGTAGTGGATAAAGCAACTACGGTCTGCAATCTAGATCTCCAACTTATGGTTGTACCCCCAAGTGTGAAGACATATTCGGAAGTTGATTTTCTTCGATCCCTATCACCAGCGTAGTCTGAATCACAATAACCAACCAACTTGCAATCCATCGCCTTACTACCTCCAAAAACAAGACCATGAGATGATGTGCCTCTAAGGTATCTCAATATAAGCTTCAGAGCTTCCCAATGCGATTTTCCCGGATTAGACATAAAACGACTAACCACCCAGACGACATTTGCTATATCGGGTCTTGTACACACCATAGCATACATCAAACTTCCAACCGCACTTGCATATGGCACCTTTGCCATATAAGCCTTGTCTTTCTCCAAGATAGGTGACCCTTTACTCGAAAGCTTCATATGCAAAGGTAAAGGTGTATTCGATGCCTTTGCATTCTCCATGCTAAACCGGCAAAGCACTTTCTCCATGTACTCCTTTTGAGTTAGTTTCAACTCAAAATGCTTTCGATCCCTTACAATTCCCATGCCCAATATCCTTCTTGCTTCTCCAAGATCCTTCATTTCGAACTCGGATTTCAAACTCAGTTTTAACTTGTTGATTTTATTCTTATCCTTAGAAGCAATGAGCATATCGTCCACATACAAGAGTAAATACACCCAACAATCATTTTCCAACTTCTTGAAATAAACACAAGCATCCTTGATGCTTCTAGCAAAACCATTTTCAAGCATAAAATGATCAAACCTCTTGTACCATTTTCTAGGTGATTGCTTTAGTCCATATAGTGATTTCTTCAGCTTGCAAACCAAATTTGACTTACCATCCACAACAAAACCTTCCGGTTGCTCCATGTAGATGCCTTCATCCAAGTTACCATGCAAGAAGGCGGTTTTCACATCAAGTTGCTCCAACTCCAAGTCATGAACAACAACTATAGCAAGTAATATCCGAATAGAAGTATGACGCACAACCGGTGCGAATATCTCATCATACTCCTTTCCCTTCCTTTGTGCAAACCCCTTAGCCACTAGTCTAGCTTTGTATCTTCCATCGTCCTTCACCTTGTATATCCATTTGCACCCAATAGCACGGTTTCCTTTAGGAAGTGGAATCAAATCCCAAGTTTGATTCTTCAACAATGATTGCATCTCTTCCTCCATGGCACAAATCCATTTCGAGCTATCACTCGACTTCATGACTTCATCAAGGTCCATCGGCTCATCTTGGACTACATGAAGAGCATAGTCCAAATTATCACAAAAACTAAGATAGTTCCAATCACCATATCTTTCGGGTTGTCTTTTAGTACGACGACCAACCCGAGTAGCAATACCATCACCCAAACTCCCTTCAGCTCCACCTTGAACCGAATCTTCTCTGGAATCATGCACATCACCAACACTACTAGAGGTACCCTGTCGACTATGTGATGTAACATCAACCGCTACTTCCTCGCAAGCATCTCCGACTAATCTACTCTCTCTACTCCTTGGACAAAATGTGGAAATAATTTCCTTCTCCTTTGATTCATCATGAGCCGAATCCGGAACATCCGATGAGCTTCCATTCTCCTTGAACATCGCCGACTCATCAAAAGTAACATGACGAGAATTCACTACCTTCTTCGTTTTCGGATTCCAAATCCGATAGCCTTTTAATCCAACCGTATAGCCAAGCAAAATCCCCTTGAAAGCTCTAGGTCCAAGCTTATCATTTCTCGGATAATGCACATAAACTGGACTTTCAAAGACACGAAGATAACTCAAGTCAATGCTCTTTCCCTTCCACACTTCCTCCAGAATTTTGTTACCAATAGCTGAGCATGGAATTCGATTAATAATATGCACTGCAGTTGACAAAGCTTCAGCCCAAAATCCCTTCGCCAAACCCGATGTCAATCTCAAGCATCGAGCTTTCTCAAGTAGAGTACAATTCATTCTCTCCGCAACACCATTTGACTGCGGATCTCCAGGTGTAGTAAAATGCCTCCGAATACCATGATGCTTGCAAAACTCTAAAAATTCTTCGGAAACATACTCTCTGCCATTGTCAGATCTTAGAACCTTCAAAGACTTTCCACTCTCATTTTCAACAAGAGCCTTCCATGCTTTGAACTTTGCAAATGCCTCCGACTTGGCCTTCATTACATACACCCAGACTTTCCAAGAAAAGTCATCTATAAAAGAAATATAATAGCGAGCTCCACCTAAAGAATCTACAGGTGTCGGTCCCCAAACATCCGTGTGAACATACTCAAGAACCCTTCTCGAATCATGCTTTCCTTCACCGAATGAAACTTTAGTTTGCTTCCCCATGACACATTCTTCGAAAAACTCTAACTTGTTGAAACTTTCTCCATCGATCGTCTCCCTCTTTCGAAGGATGTCCAAACTCCTCTCCGAGACATGACCTAATCTTAAATGCCACAACCTAGTCGCATCCAAGCCACGAGAACTATCAACTCCTATACAAGTTTCGCCTTCCACAGTCACTCCTCGAAGCAAATAAATACCATGAGTCCTAGCACCCTTCATCACCACAAGCGCCCCCTTCGAAACCCGCAAGCTATCATTCTCAATAGTGATCTTACAACCTAAAGAATCCAGCTGCCCCAAAGAGATAAGCGACTTCCGAAGTCCCGGAACATAGCGTACATTAGTGAGAGTACGAACCACTCCGTCAAAAATTCGAATTTGCACGGAACCAATGCCTTTCGACTTGCAAATAGCACCATTTCCCATAATAATTGAATTTCCTTCTTTGTCGATGTAAGAAGAAAAACAATTCCTATTTGGCGTCATATGATAAGACGCCCCCGAATCGAGCATCCAATTGCTACCCGAAACATCCGGTGCTACCGCCGACAGAACATCTACATCTCCCTCACCAACTCCACTCTCCACCGCTACAGATGAAGATGCTACTTCCTTCTTTGCCTTCTCCTTGTCCGGACACTCATTCTTCCTATGACCAGGCTTCTTGCAAATATAGCACCTGCCTTTTCATTCCTTCGACTTTCCTCTCCAACCGGGGTTCCTTGATTTAGAACGCCCCCGGTTCTCCTTCTTCACATACCTCTCCTTCTCCATAAACAAACCATGACCATTACTAGCACCACTACCTCCATCACCTAACTCCTTCATTTGATCCCGCAACTTCTCGCTAAGAAGACCCGTTTTGACATCATCAAGAGTCAATGTATCTCGGCTATAGATCAAACTATTTGAGAAACCTGTATAGTGATCTGGCAACGAACACAACAATACCATCGCCTTTTGCTCTTCCTCAATCTTCAAATCTACCGCCTTCATCTTCATTAGTAAATCATCAAATATATTCAAGTGCGCCTTAAGCGAAGTACCTTCCTTCATCTTATAGGTGAAGAACGTTCGCAATAAGATCAAACGATTTGTCAGTGACTTCTTCATATATAACTCCTCCAACTTGTCCCAAATACCCTTAGCGGTTGTCTCACCACTAATTTCAGAGATAACATTCTCTCTCATAGCAAGTTGAAGTGTAGTGAATGCCCACTCTTCCATCTCTTCTCTCTCAACATTCGAGATGTCCGCTGGCAACAAATGTGTGTCAAACACTACCCGATGCACCCGATTCCTCCTTAGAACCGCTTTCATCTTCCATTGCCATTTTTTAAAATCATTATCGCCATTCCACTTGTCTATTACCAATTGTGATCCTGAAGCTGCGTACGAACCACATACATAAGGCGCTACACCACTTGGATTACCCATTGAGGAACTACTTGAGGTATTATCTGATTCTGGCATTTCTACAACCACCTACCAACACCAATGCTCTGATATCAAATGTTATTACGAGATTCCAACTTGAGACCACTCGAATCGAAATCCCTTGAGCACAGCGGAAGACGGGATCGTGATAAGAAGTGTAAAAACAACCAACCAATAACTCAATTCTAATCTCAACCAATCCAAAGACAATCACAATCCCAAATAAGCAATTCAGAAATTAAAGCAATAACGAAAAATAAATCACACAGCGATTTATATTGGTTCCACTAACGACGTGTTAGTGTACATCCACTTTAAGAGAGAGCTTTATTATTATTGATAAGTAGAGTACAAGAGATTGATTACAATGATCAAATTCTAATTAGAAATTGATTTGTGGAGAAGAGAATTGAAGAAAATTAGGTTTTGATAAACCCTAATTATTGGAGGCTAATCTCTTGTAGTCGCTTGCATTTGTCACTTTGATCTGGATCCTGAAGCTAGCTTATATAGGAGAAGAGAAACCCTAGGCAATAGACGAACTTGCCCCTGAACGAAACAACACAAAACCCAGCCCAGAAAACAGCAGCTCGCCGGCTCAGACGTCTGGAACAGGGCTCCAGACGTCTGACCAAACATTCGGGAAACTGAGCCCTGTATGACCAGACGTCTGGCCCATGCCTGCAGACGTCTGGCTACCTGTAGCCAGCACAGTGAATGCTGCTACCACTCCAGTTTGCTCCTCCGGACTCCGTTTCGCAACCCGTCTTCTCCGACACCAAACTGCATCCATCCCCTTCAATTCACCTTCATATAGTGTCACAAAACTTAACACGTCTAATGATTTGGTGTTTGATCATATTTAATGATATTGTGGATCTGTAAGTAGGATAGATAGATAGATACAAACTGCCTTCAATTTTACGAATAACACGAAGTATAGTACAATAAGATATTTGCTATATATATATACACATAAACACACACACACCTTGTAAAATTTTAAAACTGTAAATAATTCTCATATCAACAAATTTTGATGGCTAGCCAATAAAAAATAATGAATTATTTTTTTTTAATATTTGAAGTATACTGCAGTAAGATTCTTTTTCTATATATAAACTGTCTTGCAAAATTTTGAAATCTCAACAAATTTTAAAATCTCTACAAAATAATGAGTTAAAATCTCAACAAAATTTCTTAATATTTTTTGTACTTCTTAACAGTATTAATTTATATGCTACTACTTACCGTAATAACAATGGAGTTATATACTCAGTTGCTCTTTATTGCTTCGATCTACTTCATGTGCCGACCTATTAAAGTTATATAATTAAGGCAACTGGATTGGGGGGGGGGGGCAGAGCCAATGTAAAAGAAGTGTACTAAACTTTTGGATGGCGGGTTTGTAACTAAAAAAATGCACAAACCAATATTTCTTTTATAATTTTCTGATACATATTTAATGATTTCTTCAGCAAAAAGTATTTTCTATATATAATTGACATTATTACCATATTTATGCAATATTCTCAATTAATAGTGCAACTAACATATAATCTGCTGGCATTGCACTTTATATACAGCACTAAAGAACGACATGGGCTCTGTGAAATGTTGATAAAGGAAAGTGTCTTCCTCGTATATAAATATTCTTTAAATTTTTAAAACCTGTAAATTATTCTCATATCAGCAAATTTTGTATGGTAACAATGAGTCAAAGTTTCTTAATATTTGAAGAATACTGCAGTAAGATTTTTGCTATGTATAAAATGTCTTGCAAAATTTTGAAATCTGAACAAAATTTAAGATCTCTACAAAAGACTGAGTTAAAATATCAACAATGTTTCTTAATATTGTTTTGTACTTGACGCAGCACGGAAGTAGATCTGAACCAGCGGTCAAATCTATCCAAGATCCAATCACGAATTGCAGAAAAATGAATCCATGAAATAAGATAAATTGATGAATTGATGATACCCAAGTGCCCTAATCCATTGATCTCTCGAGATACCAGATTCTAGCTATCTTCAACACGTTGATCGCGCACGATACCGCGTTAGAAGATCTATGATTCTTCGACGTTGATCTCGCGCACGAGATTCCGTGAATCGGCTTCAAACTCGTTGATTCGAGCGCACTCGAATATTTGAAGATGGAGAAAGGAGATCACACTCAACTTCCAATTTTAAAGGAGGCACAAAGCTCTCAACAAATTTTATTCAAAATTCAACAACCTTTTACAAATGACAACACACCCCTATTTATAGAAAATTACAACACACACATGCGACTCACGACCTAACTCAACACATACGACTTAACAATACACGAGTTACAACATACGAGTTACAACATACAACCTAACAATATATATCACATTGACAAATAAAACCAAGCAGCGACATAAGGAAGCTCGCGACCTAAGGAATTCGCGACATAGGAAGCTCGTAACCTACTGGAATTCGCGACATAAGGAAGCTCGCGGCCTACTGGAAGCGCGATTCAGGAAAGCGACTTTGGAGGAAGAAACGACTTAAGGATTCTGCTCATTCGCGACCTAGGCTAGAGCGACCTAGGGTATGCCGTTCGCGACCTAAGGATGCTGCTCGTTCGCGACCTAGGGTATGTCGCGCTGTATCATTCCTCCCATGGTTGAAAAGAATTCGTCCCGAATTCACACATTCCTCTTCTTCGACATGCTTATTCTCATGATATGGAATCAAGTGTTTGACGTTGAAAACGTCAGCAGTATGGATATGATCCGGCAATCTTAACTGATAAGCATTCTCATTAATCTTCTTTTTGATTTTCAAAGGGCCAATCTTTCTAGCAGCTAGTTTGTTGTAAGTACCAACAGGAAATCGATCCTTAGTCAATACTGCATATACAAAATCTCCTTCTTTGAACTCAACATTTCATCGCTTAATATCCGCGGATTGCTTATATTTCTCATTCGCCTTAAGCAATCGTTCCTGCACAACCTTGTGGCACTCTCGCAATTCATTCACAAAATCACTAGCCCGTTTGATCACTCCCTTCTGCTGTGGTATTATAGATAAATCTAATGGTCCCTTAGGCATTGTTGAGTAAACGACCTGGAATGGACTGAACCCAGTGCTACGATTAACTACATGGTTGTGTGCAAACTCAGCTTGACACAGCTTGGAATCCCAACTCTTCAAATTGTCATTCAGAGGCATCTCAATAGATTACCTAAGGATCTATTCACCACTTCTGTCTGTTCATCCGTCTGTGGATGATAAGCACTACTGAATTTCAGCTTTGTCCCGACCATTCTCCATAGACTCATCCAAAAATGACTCAAAAAACGAGTGTCTCTATCCGATACAATAGATTCAGGCAACCCATGAATACGATAGATCTCTCTGAAATATAACTGTGCGACATTAACTGCATCTACCGTCTTCTTGCATGCGACAAAATGTACCATTTTTGAAAACCGATCAACCACCACGTAGATAGAATCATTGCCACGTTGCATTCTCGGCAATCCCAATACAAAGTCCATACTAACATCCACCCATGGTTTAGTAGGTATAGGCAATGGCATATATAAACCTGCATTTGTTGCGGTCCCCTTTGAAACTTGACAAATATGGCACCTCTGAACGAACTTTTCAACCTCCTTCCTCACTGACGGCCAAAAATAAGACTTTGAGATCAACTGCATAGTACGACCACGGCCCACGTGTCCTTCTTCATGTAATTCTTTGATGATTTTCATTCGCAGACTGCAATCTGGAATACACAACTTATTTCCTTTGAATAGAAAACCATCAACCATCATATATCCATCCATGTTTCCCTGCTTGACTTTTTCTAGAATCTTGGAAAAATATGAATCTGAAGTAAGAAAATCTGGAAGTAAGTCAAAACCCATCACCTCTACTCGCATGGTTGTTAGTAAATTATTCCTCCGACTCAATGCGTCGGCGACGCGATTAGTTACTCCAGACTTGTGCTTTACGACGAATGTAAATTGCTGCAAATAGGCTATCCACGATGCATGCCTAGCTGCAATTTTATTCTGCCCTTGTAAATGTTTCAATGCTTCATGATCCGTATACAAAACAAATTCTTTGTGGAACAAGTAATGTGTCCAATGTTTCACGGCCTGCACAATAGCATAAAAATCCACATCATAAGTACTGTATCTCATCTTTGCTCCAGAAAGCTTTTCACTGAAATAGGCAATTGGACGACCCTTCTGACTCAACACTCCTCCAATTCCAACTTTGGACGCATCTGTATGTAACTCAAATAGTAACTGAAAATCTGGCAACACTAGAATTGGTGCTGATGTTAAAAGTTCCTTGATCTGTTCAAAAGCAGATCGTGCCTCTTTCGTCCATGAAAACTGCTTTCCTTTCATACAATCAGTAACAGGAGCCATCACACTACTAAAGTGCGGTATAAATCTTCGATAAAATGAAGCTAACCCATGGAAACTTCTGACTTCTGTTATAGTTTTGGGCTGTGGCCAATTTCTGATTGTGGCTACTTTACTCTGGTCCACTTCTATCCCTTCCTTGGACACGACATAACCCAGAAATAAAACACTCGGGGTCATGAACACGCATTTCTTCGTCGCTGCATAGAACTGTTCTTGACGAAGAATAGTTAACACCTTTCGCAAGTGTTGAACGTGCTCCTCTGTGCTAGCACTATATATCAAGATATCATCAAAGTAGACTACAACAAACTTCCCGATGTAAGGTCTGAAAATTTGATTCATCACCCTCATAAATGTACTTGGTGCATTAGATAGACCAAATGGCATGACCAGCCATTCATATAATCCTTCCCGAGTCTTGAATGCTGTCTTCCATTCATCACCTGGTCTTATGCGAATCTGATGATAACCACTCTTAAGGTCGATCTTAGAAAAGATTACAGACCCACTAAGTTGATCCAATAGATCATCAAGTCTTGGCATAGGAAATCTGTATCTGACAGTTATTTTGTTGAGTGCCCTGCTGTCTATACACATTCTCCACGAACCATCTTTCTTTGGCACCAACAGAGCTGGTACAACACAAGGACTGAGACTCTCTCGAACACGCCCTTGCTCAAGCAACTCCTCAACCTGTCTCCTCAACTCTTCATGCTCTTTCGGACTCATACGATAATGCGGCCTATGCGGTAAAACAGCACCTGACACTAGATCAATTTGATGTTGTATGTCCCTTAGTGGCGGTAAATCCTTGGGTAATTCCGCAGGAAAGACATCTTCAAATTCATTTAACACCAGTCTAACCTCCGCAGGAATTTCAAGATCTTCACTTGTTTCATACCCAATCAACATAAACAATTCAGCACTATCTTCCACTTCTTTAACAAATTCTCTCGAAGATAATAGACTAGTTGGTTCCACTTTCTTCTCTGACTTGCTTTCACTTTGTTCACGCTTCTTAGGAACTAAGGTGATTTGAGTACCTTCGAACATGAAACTATAGCTGTTGGTGCGACCATTATGTTGTACAGCTCTATCATATTGCCATGGTCTTCCCAATAGTAGATGACACACATCCATATCGACAACATCACACCATATTTCATCTTTGTACTTCTTCCCAATAGAAAATGTAACAAATGCTCGTCTTCCCATTGTCACTTCTCCACCTTTCTTTAGCCATGCCAGTTTATAAGATCTAGGGTGTTTTTCAGTCTTCAACCCTAACTTCTTGACGGCTTCTTCAGAAATAATGTTATCGCAGCTTCCCGCATCAATAACAAATTGACAAACCTTTCCCAAGATAGTACATGTAGACTGAAAGATATTGCTCCTCAGCCAACTAGAATCATCCTCATGCTTTGGCGTTAAACAAGACCTCCTCATCATCAAGTTACACCCTTCGTATCCTGACACAACTTCTTCATCTTCATCAAACTTCGGTGGATGAGAATAATCAATTTCAGCTTCCACATCCTCACACTCACATTCCTCTGCAACTAATGCTCTCTTCTTTGGCTTTGTACATTCATTACTTTTATGGCCAAACTCCTGACAATTATAGCACTTGATACTGTTATTAACCTTTGCTTTAGCGGCTTCATTGACTATTGGTTTATTGACTGCCTCGGAAACATTAGCACTGCTACTAGCACCCTTATTCTGGTTGTTGGAACTCGTAAACACACCACTTCCTCGTCTCCCTTGTTTCTCCCAAGCTAGAGCTTTCTGATGCGCTTCAGCAACAGACATAGGATTAAACATATTAACCATGTCTTGTGCATTCGTAACACTCCAACATATCTAGCCGTTAGCTGTTTCTCGGTTTCCATAATATCATTCCTTGCAATCAATTGATAGAATTCATCTGCATAGTCATTCACTATCTTCGTCCCTTGTCTCAAATTCTGCAAACGTTGATACATAAGAGATTGATAATTGTACGGCAAGAAAGTCGCTTTCATCATCTTTCTCATCTTCTCCCAAGTGACAACTTTTGATTTTCCCATTCTCTCCTGGGTTAGTTTAGTTTGTTGCCACCAAGCCATAGCTCTTCCCCTTAGTCTTGTAGAAATTAATTGGACTCTTTGATTCTCAGGCACATCCTTGAATTCCAAAATTTCTTCTACATTCGACAACCAATCAAGAAATTCTTCTACTTGCATACCACCTTTGAATTCTTGAATTTCCATCCTCATACCTGACTCCCATTTACGATCATTTTCTGAATCCCGAAATTGATTTCGCACTTGGCCTTGATTTCGATAATGAATACTACCTCCATCACCATCTTCCTCAAAATCAGATGTATTTCGACATCGATCCTGACCATCTACATCCCTACGACCACGTATGTTCCTTCTACCTTGTCTTTCAGCATCACGATATGGTTCATTTTCGAAACCACGTTGAGTTCCTCCCTCTTCATTTCGATACCCATGGTGGTCTCGCTTCATTGAAACTGATGATTCTCTCCTATCTCGATACGACTGGGGTGACATCCTCCTTTCTTCCGAAACCGATGGCGAAACCCTGTTTCCACCGTGGTTCGAAACTGGTGACGTTCTCCTTTGATTTTGATTCATATCGATCATCAATTTCTCCAGTTTTTCAATACCCTCATTGAACTTTTCATTGATACGCTGCTCCATCTGCTCAGCTTCTTGTCTTCTATATAAATCTTCAACATTTTGATAGCGGTTAGCACGTCTCGGAGGCATGATAAAATCTTCAACAAATTCAAACACAAACTTTACTTCGATCCAAAAAATCTCGAATCAGAACTCCCCAACTTGTTTGAAATCTCACGAACACCCAAATGAACAAACAACTCAATTCGAACTCCAAAAACTTCAAATCTCGAAACTTCACACCCAACGAACTTGGAAAAGTTTGTAACCTTGCTCTGATACCAAAATGACGCAGCACGGAAGTAGATCTAAACCAGCAGTCAAATCTATCCAGGATCCAATCACGAATTGCGGAAAAATGAATCGATGAAACAAGATAAATTGATGAATTGATGATACCCAAGTGCCCAAATCCGTTGATCTCTCAAGATATCGGATTCTAGCTATCTTCAACACGTTGATCGCGCACGATACCGCATTAGAAGATCTACGATTCTTTGACGTTGATCTCGCGCACGAGATTCCGTGAATCGGCTTCAAACTCGTTGATTCGAGCGCACTCGAATATCCGAAGACGGAGAAAGGAGATCACACTCAACTTCCAATTTTAAAGGAGGCACAAAGCTCTCAACAAATTTTATTCAAAATTCAACAACCTTTACAAATGACAACACACCCCTATTTATAGAAAATTACAACACACACGTGCGACTCACGACCTAACTCAACACATACGACTTAACAATACACGAGTTACAACATACGACTTAACAATATACATCACATTGACAAACAAAACCAAGCAGCGACATAAGGAAGCTCGCGACCTAAGGAATTCGCAACATAAGGAAGCTCGCGACCTAAGGAATTCGCGACATAGGAAGCTCGCGACCTACTGGAATTCGCGACATAAGGAAGCTCGCGACCTACTGGAAGCGCGATTCAGGAAAGTGACTTTGGAGGAAGAAACGACTTAAGGATTCTGCTCGTTTGCGACCTAGGCTGGAGCGACCTAGGGTATGTCGTTCGCGACCTAAGGATTCTGCTCGTTCACGACCTAGGCTGGAGCGACCTAGGGTATGTCGCGCTGCATCAGTACTTATTTACAGTATTAACTTATACACTACTACTTACCATAATAACACCATTATAACCTTTAGTTATATATCAATTGCTCTATATTGCTTTAATTTACTTCACGTACTGGCCTCTTAAAGTTTTAAAACTGAGCTGATTGGATAGAAGGGGATCAGTAAGAGCCTATGTAAAAAAAGTCTACTAAACTTTTGTATGGCAGGTTTGTAACTAAAAAATGCGCAAAGTAATATTTCTTTTGTAATTTTTTGATAAATCTTTAATGATTTCTTTAGCAAAAAGTATTTTTCTATGTATAATTGTCATTATTGCCATTTAAGCAATATTCTCACATTTATAGTGTAGCTAACATACAATTTGCTGGCATTGCACTTTATATACAACACTAAAAGAATGACATGGGCTATGAATACAAATGTTGATAAAAGAAAGTGTCATCCTTATATATAAATATTATTCAAAATTTTAAAATCTTTAAATAATTCTCATATGAAACAAATTTTGGATGGTCAACCAATAAAAAAAAATTTACTCACGTGAAAGATCAAAGATAAAGCTGTAAGTTTATAAAATAAATTAGAAAATTTGTTAAATTAGCAAAACTAAAAGTAAATAAGGTTAAGTCCCAAAAGCATTAAAATTTTGAAAAAATAAATTTTAGCAAGCAAAGGACATGAGAAGATTGTTGAGAAACCACAAGTCACTATCTCTAGGCCTTAAAAGCTGAAATTTATTTTCTTAAAATTATAACGCTTTTGGGACTTAACCTTATTTACCTTTAGTTGCTAATTTAATAAAATTCCTAATTTATTTTATAAACTTCCAGATTTATCTTTGATCTTTTTTGCGAGTCCAAGAGTATACTCGCATGAAAGATCAAAGATAAAGTTTGAAGTTTATAAAAATAAATTAGGAAATTTATTAAATTAGCAACTAAAATTAAATAAGGTTAAGTCCGAAAAGCATTAAAATTTTGAGAAAATTGACGTTTCTTAATACTTGAAGTATATCGCAGCAAAATTTTTGTCAAGTATAAACTGTGTTGCAAAAATTTTAAAATCCCAATGAATTTTAAAATCTATACAAAATAATGAATTAAAATCTCAACAAAGCATTTTGGTTTTTTTTTTGTATTTCTTTACAGTATTAACATATATGCTACTACATACCATGATAACAACGTTATAACCTTTAGTTACATAATCGATTGCTCTTTATCGCTTCAATCTACTGCATGTACTTAAAATTGTGAAATTGAGGTAACTGGATAGGAGGGGATAGTAAGACCCTATGTAAAAAAATTCTACTAAACTATTGTGATGGGAGGTTTGTAATTAAAAAGATGCACAATGTAATATTTCTTTTATAATTTTCTAATAAATCTTTAAAGATTTCTTTAGCAAAAAGGATTTTCTATGTATAATTGACATTTTTTCCATATTTATGCAATAT
The DNA here is from genome assembly GCA_030737815.1 of Allium fistulosum. NCBI lineage: Eukaryota > Viridiplantae > Streptophyta > Magnoliopsida > Asparagales > Amaryllidaceae > Allium > Allium fistulosum. The sequence goes on along the minus strand of CM060906.1, from coordinate 904,307,392 downwards.
TCCCACATTTATAGTGTAGCTAACATACAATCTGCTGGCATTGCATGTATACAACACTACAAAAAAATGGATTATTAAAGACTCTTATATTTTGTCTCTAAATACAATATGTCTCTAATTTTGTATTTGTAACCCACTTAAGACAGATAAGTAGTGTCTCTAAAATCAGGTCTCTAAATAGACAGAGACTACAAACATTCGTCTCTAAAATATTAGTAACTACACCAATGGTCTCAAATACATGCCTACATTAAAAACTAGTTAGAGACAATTTTATGGGTCTCTTGCATAACTATAGAGACCATATTCAAGGTTTCAAATCAGTCATAAATACAATGGTTATTATAAACCAGTTGGACGACAGAAATAAAACAAAATTTTAGTACTTTTTCATCACAAATCAATTATTATAAAACATACAATATCTAACAGAACATATAGAGGTCATGTACAAAAGTAACCAATTGTTCATTGCAAGCAAAGCAAATTACAGAATATCCATAACACAGAAGTCAAAACTAAAAAACAACAAATCCAGTTTCGATCCTACAAACTACAGTCCTAAAACAAGATCCAAAAAAACAAAAACTAACATAGAAGTTTAAAAGAAAAGACAAGTTTTCCAACAGTGCCTACTTGATACTTTCAGATGCTAACAAGCAATTCATGCATCATCTTCATTACCCGGTCGAACGTTTCCTCGAGTGGTTGATGCTTGATTATTTCCAAGTTGACAATGATCGGGTTGATCTTGTGTTATAGGTCTCAATAGTTGCATGAAAGATCCAACTTGTTCTGAAATGTTTCCAAAAGTTGGTTGAAAAGGCACATGCGTTGTTTGATATTGTTCGGGTGTTTGTTGACAAGCAACTGATGGTTGTATCATTTGATAAAGCGGTTGAGAAGACTGACCTGCTGGTTGCAGGATATGATTAGGAATTTGTAGAAACGGTTGATCACATGGTTGTAGGATTTGACATGATGGCTGCGGGAGAAAACTTGAAGGTTGTAGAAATTGTTGAGGATGCTGCAACACTTGATTTGGTGGCTGTTGTAACGGTTGACCAGATGGTGGTGCGAATGGCTGAGCGAGCGGTTATGGGATTTGACTTGGCGGCTGTACAGAAAACTGACCCAAGTGTTGTGTTTGACCGGATGGTTGGTTGAACGAGCATGATTGTTGATTTATGCTTTGAAGATTGGTCGAATTCATTAAACCAAGCAAGCCATTTACTGTCAATTGCACTTCTCTTACTATTATCGATTTAAGCTCCGATGTTAATAACATACCACTGGACATTACAGATTGTTCTTGATTTGCACGATCTGCTAGGCAGTTGGATTGAGAACTTTTATGCAGTATAGTATTTGTATCAACATAAGGTGCTCCGTAAACCCTTCCTGTTGTAAGGCCTCCAGATGACTCAAACCAAAGTTTTGGATTCCATACATTTTCATCTTCTTGTAGCTCGGCCTTTTTCTTCATATATGTTTCCTGAAAAGGTTAAAAGGGTAACAACATATAGGCTTGTTGGATGGCAACATCTAAGCTTTTATTTTGATATAGACTAATAAATGAGATAAATTAAAATTTTAGCAAACAAAAGTTAAAACTGTGGATGAGCTACTGTGCTAACTATATTTACAAATGCCAACCAAATTGATGTGACTTATTGTAATCAAAGTTTAAAATTACTTTTCAAACCAAGTGTAAACTTAGTACCAGAGCAGTTTGGTATGGTTAAACTAGCTTGCAAAATTAGTATAAGTAACAAAACTAATTCTGTAATTATAAGCCCAAGTAGCAGGAGCTTCATTGCATAAGTAACAGGACTTTCATGTCTCATTTGTAAGTAACAGAGCAGTTTGGTATTTTTAAACCAGCTTTCAAAATTAGTATAAGTAACAAAACTAATTCTGTAATTATAAGCCCAAGTAGCAGGAGCTTCATTGCATAAGTAACACGAGTTTCATGTCTCATTTGTAAGTAACAGTGCAGTGGGTAATAAACTCAGTATGAACAGAGCAGTTTTGTTAAAAGGGGAATTTAATTAAAAGTGTTTCTAATTAATTGATGTTTAAACCTAAGTAACAGAGTTTCTTTGCATGCCTCCTTTATGTTTTCATGTCTGTAGCAAGTCCGGCCTAATCATGACTTCGTGTCTCCTGTTTGGACATGTATACTAACTAATGTATGTACTATGTCGAAACAAATATAGATTTCAGTACGTTATGCTTCTTACCCAGTGGATGAATAAAATGAGAATTTTCCCATCTAAATATTAGAGGTGTTTATAATTAGTAGAATTTAAACTTTAAGTAAATTAGTTGTTTTATAACTGAGATTAAAAAAGTATGTTTAAAACTCAGTTTTAAATTAAATCTCTGAGTTTTATTCTTAAACTAGTAATAAGTTGATGATATTTGCTAGATCCTTAAATTTTTTGTCGATCAAAGCTTCTTGATAACTTATGTTACAGGCTGAATATGTTGTATCATTGCTACAACAATTTGGTATCAGGAAAAAAATCCCTGCTTTTAAGATCTTAAGATGCATTGTTCTTTGTACGTACTGGTAATAGACCTCGGTCCCGCTTTACCTACCAGTATAGATTTTCTACTTATAAAGCAGATTATATTAGGTAGCAAGGGCTAAGCTCTGTACATGTCTCCAGTCCCAAGCACAAAAATGTTAATGTTAAAGACAATTCTTTTCTACCTGTACACGTTCATGTATGCATATGACAGTACTAATGGGATATTTGTTGTACATACCTTATAAATACCTCTCTCTTAATAACTTTATTACTTAGCACTTTAACTTGTAACCTTTTAAAACTTTTTATATGTCACTTTCAGGAAAATGAGTTGTTGTATATTTACCACAAAAACAGTCATATTTAACAAAACAGTTCAATGCCAGCAGAGTTAACTTTATAAGCTACTAAAAAATTGGTTTAGCACATCACTCGTAACTATACCATAGACGAATATGAAATTGTTGTATAAGAAGCCCAAGTAGCAGGAGCTTCATTGCATAAGTAACAGGAGTTTCATGTCTCATTTGTAAGTAACAGAGCATCCGGTAATAAACTCGGTATAAACAGAGTAGTTTTGTAAAAAGGGGTACGTAAAAGTGTTTTTGATTAACTGATGTTTAAACCTAAGTAACAGGAGTTTCATTGCATGTCTCATGTATGTTTTCATGTCTGTAGCAGGTCCGGCCTAATCATGACTTCATGTCTCCTGTTTGGACATGTATACCAATCTAATGTCTGTACTAAGTCGAAACAAATGTAGATTTCAGTACATTATGCTTCTTACCGACTGGATGAATAAAATGTGAATTTTTCCATCTAAATATTAGAGGTGTTTTTAATTAGTAGAGTTTAAACTTAAGTAAATTAGTTGTTTTATAACTGAGATTAAACAACTAAGTTTAAAACTCAGTGCTAAAAGTGAGTTTAAAACTTAGTTTTAAAATGAGTTTAAAACTCAGTTTAAACTCAAAAACTGAGTTTAAAACTCTGTATGAGTTTTAAAATCAGTGAAAAACTGATCGAGTTTAAAACTCAGCTTAAACTCAGAAACCGAGTTTAAAACTCAGCTTAAACTCAGAAACCGAGTTTAAAACTTAGATTTAAACTGAGTTAAAACCTTGGTTTTAAGCTCCGAGTTTGAATTAGTTTTAAATTGAGTTTAAAAGTCAATTTAAATTAGTTGTTTTATACCTGAGATTTAAAAACTAAGTTTTAAACCCAGTTAAAACTCAGTTTTAAAATGAGTTTAAAACTCAGTTTAAGCTCAAAAATTGAGTTTAAAACTCTGTCTAAGTTTTAAACCCAGTTAAATGAGGTAAAATAAGGTTTAAACCTAAGTTTTAAACTCAGTTTTTCTGAGTTTAAAGCTCAGTTTAAACTCAGAAACTGAATTGAAAACTCGGTTTTAAACAGAGTTTAAAACTCGGTTTAAGCTAATTCAACCTCAGTTTAAAATTGAGTTTAAATTCTTGGTAACTTTTTTTTACCAAAATTAAACTCGGTTTAAAACTAGTTAAAAATTTGACTTAACTGAGTTTTTAACTTAGTTAATAGGCTCCAAACAAACTGAGTTGCATGAAATTTATGGATTTACATGAAATGTACAGTTTGTTTGGCAATACAGTTTCAGGTTGAGCAGCACAACCTATGACTTATACTGTCTCAAGAACAAGGCTTGATTTATAATGTCTTCATAAGCACTAAAGCCTATACTTTGTGCTATCATAGTGAGAAAATATGCATGCTAATTCCAATGACGAATAATGTAACTAGTTTAGATTTCAACCTACAAAAGAACATAACAAGACTAATAAAATTTAAAATAACTCACATAGACTTTCCGTGACTTATTGTCAATAAATTCGCAAGTTGATACTGAAGCTCGCTTTGCTTTACCCTTTTCCTTAGCTTTCTCTCTCTTAGTATGCCAAGCCATGAAACTTTCCTCGAAACTCATTGGTTTACCTGTCTCAAGTTCCTATATATAGAGGATACAAAGATTAGTAAAATACCGAACAATGCAGTAAGCACTTGTACTATATACATATACAAATATGATTATTTGATTCATGAGTTCGCCTTAGTATGCAAGAAGAAAAGTAGCATTTGAAATATGCTAGTATTTTGTATTTTCTCATAATGATGAGGATCATAGATAGATTTTATAATTCCCACCTTCTACCTAATATGTAATTCTGAGTGTTTGTATTAACTATTGGACAAGGAAAGTAGCATTTAAAATTGCAATGAAGAAATAATGAACTATTTATTTAGTAATTTGCTATTTTATATGGAACGGCTAATATGATGTTGAATATGTTGTTTATGAGCATATGGTAAATTAAATGTTAAACTACTACAAATCTGATAAATAATTAGGTCCATAGATTATTATATGTTTACGAAAATTTTCTTTTGATTTCCATACATATCAACTAATTAGCATAAGCTTTATTACTTTATTTACTTTCCTATTTATGTTACTGTGTGGTAGATATTTATAAATGGTTCTAAGCAATACAGGGAACCCGTGGAGGAATCAAAAGTAAATGATGACAGCCGGCAATATTTAATGAACAGAGATAAATAATATCATATTATAGCACTAGTGTTACAAAGGAAAGCCGTATAGAAAGCTGGAAATATTTTACTATGGTTGTTGCATTGCAATGGGTCTTCGTATATGTCAGTCTATGAGTACACTGTAATTAATAAAAAAGAGCGAAAAATGCAAAAAAAAAAACTATGGGTTTTAAAGTGCTTCATTGCTTTTGTTTTATTTTTGTAAAATAGTCAAAACTGTAATGTTAAAAAGTACAGTGGTAGTTGAAATAGGGAGGAGAATAAGTACAAATTGAGCAGCACCAACATGAAATGATAGCGATGCATTTAAGTGGAAAAAAGTCAGCAGTGCATAAATCGAATCTCAGCTTTCGTTTGAGGTTAATTTTTAAAGCAAACTCAATGTTGAATAAAATAAATTATAAATAGATAAATCAGAATTATCCGCAACTGTCAACCATTTTTGTATTAGCCTATCTGTGGAAGTTAGTTTTTCAGTAACAAATCATAAACAAAGAACTATGGGTAAATTTGTTCAATTTTTAAAATAATTAACAGTAAAAATTAAATTATTATAAAGTAGCTTGATAAATCTATAAGTCATCACACGCTTAGCAGGGTGAAATTTCAAATTTCAGAGAGAGAAATATAATCTGAATTCAAATATGAGATTGAGTAAACACAATGCAACTCATAAAAATATGAAGTTATTTTGTTACTTTTAATTAAATACGTACCACTTGCGTGTCATGTGAAACAATAGACACAGATCCAGCGGTGTGACATGTGTGTGTCCCTTCTTTTGGTGTTAAACGATTGGCTCTCATCTTCTGACATTTATCATCATATGCGCTTTTGTGCCATTCAATATCAATCATTTTATTCCATACATCTGCCTGTATCCATGCAGGAGGGGTGTCTCAACAGTCGGTCATCTTTGTGGTTTGCTTTAATCTTTTGGCTCTTTGTCGTGCACGATTTAGTTTTTTTTTCAAGATAGAAGCTGCTTTCTTTTGCCACATCTCAAAAACTTTATGCTCATAACTAACGTCATAAGTGTATGCCCTCTGCAAAAATAAAGAAAGATAATTGAAATTAAATTTTAAGATGCTGCAAATTGCATCACTGGTGGTCTAGTTACAATCTGGTAACTGTATGTTCATATACGCACACACGTTGTAGCTGACTTGAGATTAAATTAAACTTATCGTTATCAAGGTCAACAAATTGTTACAATAGATGGTAATTACGGAGGTTCTGATAAATAGATTGAAGTAGATACGTAAAAGGCAATCTAATCACAAATCATCGATGGACAATTTGTTGCTAAATCACTTTTCTTTCAGCCCACTCATTGGTAAATCACATAATGCATTATGTATAATACAATGATAGTGTGCAAACTAAAATTATAAGTGCATTTGAGAAACAAAATAATAATGTAGAAAGACATGCACAACTTGAATGTCATGAGTTGCATAAAGGGGTAAGTAGTTTGCAAAATGAGAATTATAGTTTTTAAAATGAATATAGGGAAATGTTACAAATTTAATTTTTATTTAATAAAGAGTCAGAAATATTGTGATACCTTAAAATCATTAAATAACAGCAGTCTTTTCTCCTGAGGAACTTTCGAAAATGCATACCATGGTTCGGTAAATCGCATATCCCATATAGATCCAATAAGACATGCAGCGGATTTATTCTTAAATCTATAATAATCAAAAGAAATATAAACTATTTAGTATACATTATTTATTAATATAAATGTAAAACTTACTGAGTTCCTTTCCATACAAGTGGCCTTTTTTTGCGTAAGAGGATCAATTGGAGTATCATATCCTCTGACCGGAATATACTCCCTTTCATCAACTATATTTTCTGTCTCTGCTCCATCCGCCTCATGTTCTCCAATTTCTAATGCATCGTTTCCCTCTTGGACATCTACTTCTGCTTCAACAGCTTGATCTCCTCCAGCTTCAACAATATTTGCTACTCTGTCCTCATAAGCAGATGAGTGTGCTCTTTCTTCTCTTTCAATGCATTGCTCTCCTCCAATTCCCACCACAGGTTCAATTTCACCCTCATATATGTTTGGTAGATTTTCATCGATGTTAGATAAACTAGCATTTCGTCCAGATCTTTCGGAGATTTGTCTACATCCTGTACTGGCTACCTTTCTCATGAGGCCTCGAAACTTGGTACCTACCATTATGCCTTCACAAAATCTCATTAGTACAAAATTTCATCATTATTGTTAGTGTTGTTTTTAAAAAATAATACCAGCTTACCAAGAAGCAACAAATAGTTCTCTATTTCTCACTTCATTATGTTATATATCATTGTTAAAAACATATTAAACCACAAACCTTTTTTTGAAATCAGTATGCAAAGTAATTGCTTTAATTAGCATAGTATAATCGAATAATAGAAAAGTGGAGTGATTGTGAAGCCACGGTGTAGTGGATGATCAAATCTTGCTTGATATTACATTTTTGTAGACTTATGTATAAGAATGGATGCACATCAACCATTTACTCTTTAAATAGACCAAACTTTTTAGCTCTTGACTTTGTAAGTGTTTCAGTATAACAGTATGCTATCCTTATAGATAAGAAAATGAAACGTGAAATAGGTAAGTTATTCCAGTAAGTGTAAGTAGGAGAATATACACTACAGTTTAAAATAATGTGCCTTTGTTTCCTTTACTGATTATGTTACTGACAATATACATAGTATATGCATATCTATTAATGCGATTTTACAAATTTACAAATTTATCTAAAATTTCATATGTTTATTTTATAAAATTGCAGAAAATTTAATGAAGAGTATGAATGTACAAAGAAATACATACTATCTTATTGCACTTAAAAAAAATATGGCGGGTATGCTAATGTGGACATTGCAAGTTTATTTTATTTCCATTTATAATATTGAAATGAATGATAGATGTAGTTTACGGTTAGCTACATTGTGACCCATCTTCATGTTGAGAATTTTGCTGAATTATATGATAGTAGTATATATTATCGGTTTAATATTTGGAAACCAAAAGTTCTTTACATTTAAATAGCAATGCTATGCAAGCAACTTACGATTGTGTACAAATTCGACAATAGAGAAATTGTTTGCTTGTTAGCTACATGTAGCCCTGGTTAAAACAGAATGTTAAATATTGGATAACGCTTAGATAATGAATCATTATCGTAGCATAAGTAGATCTTTTATATTTATGCTATAATTACAAAGCAATGGATAAAAACTCTTACCGAAGCACGCTGACGAAGTATGCACTATAATGAAGTTTTAAACTTTGTCGTTGGTGTTGTCAGCAACATTATGGTGTATGCCTGCATGCCAAAAAAATCCACATTGTATATTAGAAGATAGAACAATACCTAATATATTTAGCTCTAATTTTTATGTAATGTGCATACTAAAAATAAAATACGCTAATTTCAAACGAAAATCTGTATTAGCCTGAATAGAGATAAAACAGTGGCGGAATATATGATTAAGTAAATGAGTTAATCTTCGCTAGCATATGATACAGTCAAAAGTTTCTAGATACGTGTAAAAGATTTGTGTAGGGTATATTACTATTTTACTAGTCGAATTTACGTTTGAGTACAGTTTGAACTATTGATTTACGTAATTGAAAGTAACCAATTAGGTTTACGATGACACCTAGAAATCAATCGCTGATATAGCCCACAGAGCATTGGGCTGAATCAAATATACTTTCATACGTACCTCATTAAAAAATCATCACAAATGTAAAATATATTACTCACATATGCATGCAATCCAGAGTGGAAGAAACAATAGTAAGTAATCTAGAAACATTTTCCGACTTGCAATGTACCATGTTTCAAACAACAAAAGAAGATAATAAAATTATTCGTGGACAATAAGAAATTATAAAACAATAATCATAATATCTAATAGTAGTTTAATGCTACTAGGCAGAGTATTCATCCTCAATAGCTACTTCATCATCACTCTCTTCATCATCACTTTCATCAACATCATCTTCGTCGCTATCAGCTTCTATATCCTCTTCTGACTCATCACTATTGTTCTCAGGCGTTTCCATTTCATGAACCAGTTCTTCATTATCAATGATGTCATAATGTTCAATTATTAATGGTTGATCAAGACTATCATCCGAAATAATTGTATGGGGTCGAGATATCTCGTCTGCTTGATCCACATCTGTATTCTCCTCTGAGTTGGATACATTAAGTGAAAACCGATTTCTTGCAGTGGTTTTGATCACAGTTAACCATTCGTTTGATGTATTTCCAGGTTGGCATGTGAAATAAACTTGCTGACATTGATGTGCAAACACAAACACATCTTTTATTTGAAGCCAAGAATTATTTTTTACTTCAATCAATCCATTTGTATGGTGCACTCTTATACCATCTCTTGATGGTGTGTCAAACCAATCACAATTGAACATAAAAATTTCGTTCTCCTCTCCAAGGTATGTCAGCTTAATAACTTCTTTAATCATCCATAATAATCACTTTCTAGATCATCATAACAACTTCCTTTCACACATACGCCACTATTCATTGTTTTTTTGTGCTTTCCATACTGCATTGTGTGGAACTTATAACCATTTACAAAGTAACTATTGTAACACTCCACTAAATAACTTGGTCCTTGTGCAAGTAAATATAGTTGATGCATAATACCATTTGGATGGAATGAAATCTATTAAGAAAACACGCATGGTGAGTGAACATTATACGCATCATAAACTGTATGTAAAAAAATTAATTTTACAACCATTTTAAAAACTTACATTTGATTTTAACCAATCAGGAAATATAGATTCCAACGTCATATCAATGAAATTCTCATCCATTTGTGAATAATGACCTCTTAATTCATCTTTGCATTTTCTACGCACAAAATTATATTTTTGTTGGTAAGTTATATTATGTATATCTAATTATAATGATATTTGATATTACTTACATCATCAAATCTTTCAATTCAGGGCAATTGAAAACTACGTATTTATGCATAGCATGATGCTCTATTGGGTCAGTCTCCTCTTAACGAATGCATTGGATAACACCCTGCCCGAATGACAAAAAATAGATAGTTTTTCATCAGCCATAGTCTCTCCTCCATCATCATTTCTCGGAGCTTGATTCCATATAGTTTCAACATCCGAACCAAAATAACATGATGTAAAATTTGATATCTCATTAATAAGATATGCTTCGGCTATGGACCCTTCAACATGCGCCTTGTTACCCACTTTCTTTTTCAGATAATATAAATACCTAAACCATACATGAAAATTAGAAAATAATCCATAAAATTATTGAAAAAATAACGAATGTACCTGTAACGACCCCGAATTTTAACTACATACCAAAATAGGATTTTTAAGACAAGAATTAATATTTTTAGAGTTTGGGTTAGAGAGCAATTTTAGTTCGTCCATTTTCGCCTTTCCGAGCTGCCGTGGGTTATCTCGTCGACTGGAGACGATGTAGTTTGGTCGAGAGGTAGAGGAGTGATGGGGGAGTTTGGGAAAAATGGTGAAATGGTCGGAAGATCAACGTGGAGACGATGGCGATGATTTTTCATGTGTAAACCTAGTTTTTGAATGTTGAGATCTTTCGTCTCGTTCGAACTTAGGGATTGATCGAGTGTCTCGAGTTTTTGGGTTTTGGTAGTAGGGTGATTGACGAAGCCGTGGACAAATTTTCAGGTGCTCCGGTAGTCGGAACGGCGAACAAGGGGTGTTGCCAGGTTTATGTGATAAGGCCAGTGGGTGTTGCCAGGTGAGTGATCGAACTTGATTTCGATCGAAGGTCTGGGGTGATGATCGAAGGCTTGGGATAGGGTGTAGAAGTTGTCGCCGTGATGTGGAGATGGTCGTTGTCGGTCGGAAATGGCTGGTGGAAGCGTGCACGTGCACCATGTTTTTCTTGTCTTGCTGTTGGGTCTGGTCTGGGTGGACTCGAGAATTACTCGAGTAATTCTTTGTTTGGCTCGGGTAAATTGATAAATTTCTCGAAATAAATATAGGAGTCTCGGGTAGGTCTGTTTTTCTTAAGTTTGGACAGCGCCCAGTTTAACTCGAATACATACTCGGGTAAATTTAATTTTGGCTCGGGTAAATCTGTATTTTTCTCGAAGCAGTTTGAAGGGGAACTCGAGTCATTTGTTTTCGAATTATACCAGTGCCCAGTTTTTATCATTTTAAGTTATTAAGTTTAAATTTGTAACCAATGTTAAAACCGAGTTTAATTACTTTAGGAAGTAATTAAAGAATAATTGATGAAAGTTATTAACTAAGAATTTTTAAACAATCCACTAATGTGATAAATCTATTAATTACTTAATGAAAGTAATTAAGGAATTAATTACTTATTGTAATTAATTTTGGATAATTTAATTAAAGTTGATTTAGTAATTAGGGATAATCACTCATTGTGATTTATTAATTATTAATGATTTATTAAAGGGTGATTAATTAACGTTGATTTATTATTAATGAATTAATTAAAGGAAATTAATTAAAAGAAAATTGAACAATTAAAGGTTAATTATTAAATAATTTAAGGTTAATTAATTTAATTAATAAATGATTAAAGGATAATCAATCAAATGATTTGAAATTAATTTATGTTAATTAACCACGATTGATGACTTATCTGATCAGATAATTAATTGAGCTTACTTATGGATGTTTAAATTCTATTGATTGTCGAATTGTTTGATATTTCTGATACACGATACTTTGTGACATATCCTGATTTTATGTTGTGATCTGTAGTATATTTGATTATCTGTGCTGTAATTTATATATCTGTGATCTGTATATGAAATATAAGCGATATAGTTTATACCGTTTATCAACTATATCCTGTATTATAATCTGTGATGATTCATCGTGTTGCACTATTGTGTTAAACCCCTGGACCACACTTTTACACACACAAATATGGATTTCACGTGGAAATCGGTTAAGTCACAGATAGTTTAAATTTGATATTTTTGAAATTGAAATTTTAATTTCAATTGATTTTGAAATTGGAAGTTTGGGTTTAAAGTGAAAAGCTTTTGAAATAGAATTTCAAAGATAAAAGTTATTTTGAATAACTTAATCGAGTTTTGAAAATTTAAATAATTTGATTTAAATTTGAATTCAAGTTTGAAAATTAAATCCTATGATTTGAAACTAGGGATTAAAGATGATATAAATGTGTTTATATAAAGTTAAACCATTTAAAAGTAAAATTTTGGGAATTTGAATTTAACCCAAGGATTTCAACTCGTATGAATGAATCAGATTTTTCCGAAATGAAAACTGTTTGTTTTCAAATGATAAAAGCTTTCAGATAAGAAATGAAATTCCAGTTTAATTAAAGAAATTTCAAGTTTGAATTGAAAATGGTTTTCCAAGTTCGAAATGAAATTTGTTTTTGAAAGCTATGAATTGAATGTGTTTATTTTTAACAGATTTAAAATAATCATTTGTTTAAACCATTCGAAATGAAATTGTTTTAAAAGCTATGAGTTAAATCTTTGATTTAAAGATTTAACGAGTTAAATTGAAATGGAAATTGATTTGGAAAATCTGTGAATGAATCTTTTATTTAAAAGATTAAAATGTGAAAATTGTTTAAACCGTTGAAGGTTGTTTAAAATGAATCTTTTTGTTTAAAAGATTTGAAATGGTAATTTGTTAAACCATTTGAAGAAAGATTTTGGATAATAAGTTGTGACTTAATTGAAATCCCAATATCCATTTATTTTAAATATTACGCTCACTATTCGGGTTAGCCGGGAAAGGACCTTTGGGTCGTATAACCCATTCCGAATATGTGATACGTCGTATATGGATGGCATTTGAAGACCGGTGTTGAAGACCGGATATTTTCGAAAATGAAAGGACAACCTGTCGAATGTCTCTGCACCGAGTTGCTCCGGTATAGAGATTTATATCACTCTTTTTGTGATGGGAAGTCCGGACGTGATTGGAAATTATCCGAATTTGCAAGGGCTTCGTGAGAAGTGCCTTCGGTTCTGTTCGAACCCGGAACAGACTTGTATGGTTACATGTCTGACATTACACTTTGAGATATAAAGCCGATATCTTTCAATTACATTTCTGTTTGGTGGCGGAGAATTTATTCTCTTAGCTTAACACCCTTCTCTGAGACGTATGAGCTCAGAGGTTATGTAGTTGAAGTTATCAGCGATATATCCCAATTTGGTAATGTGGCATGCTGAGTGTTGCTGTGTGATGATCAGTGTTTGATCATTTGTGATATGATCATTTGTTTGATCATTTATCTTTGTGATCATAGGTTGATCATCTGTTGACCCAAAGCATGGCTTTGTGACAAAACGTAGCTTTGTGGACGAGACTTCGTCGAACCTCACAACCTGGTAATGGTCGAAACAGGAATTGTGCGGCAAGGTTTCAGGGGTAGCTTCCCTAGGGTATGACCATTCCTTCTGGAAAAGGGTAGTATCATGGTATGGAGCCCAGATACTTACTCATGTGGACACACTTTATTTATGATGTGTGATGTTGGATACCGAGCGCTCGGATAAAGGTCCCAAAGGACCGGGGGTGGCATATCTCAGGTTTTGTATATTCCCCGGGAAGGGGGGTAGCCGGCCTTGTTTGGCAGAGAACGGTTTGGTTCTCGGAACGTCCCGCCAGAGGCGTTTCTTTCGTGGAATAGGAAGTTCCTTAGCCTGACCATTTGTTGGAAATCCAAACAAAACAATACGAGCCCTGTACGGTATTAGTTGTATTACCTGCCATGGAATGTGGTGGTAACCTGCTATTGAACATGGTAGCTATAGTAGGCATAAGTGTGAAATGTCTATGCTGGCTAAGATTTATATTCTACTTTCGAAATGTGTTTCTGCACTATGCACTAATAATAATATCAAATGATTTGTTTTTTTGCGTAGTAAGCATCTTTGACTATCATAAGGAGAAATCTCCTCCAATTCTGCGTTTGCATTGTGTGTGTGGCGGGAGGCCTTATGGTAGTTTCATTTTCCAAAAGCATTGCGAATTGACTTTAAATTCTCTACTATTTGTTTTTAAAGATAAACTGTTTTTGTTGCTCACACCAGTCCCATGACTGATCCGGAGTTTATTGTTTCTTTCCTAAACTCTGGATGCTCAAAATTTTTCTACACGAGCAGTCTAGAGTTGGGTTTTTCAGATAGTCAGATTAGTAGATTATCTGGAGCTAGTTCAGTCTTTGGATCGGACTGCACTTGCTTATCTTTGTGCCTCGTTATTGGGAGTTCGAGCTATTTATGGATTGGCGCTTTGAAGATGGAGATTATCCGCTGCTGATGTTATCGTTTTCTTTCCGCTGCTATTTGTTGTATCATATCTCTGATGTATATTGATATTCATTGTATCACTCTGTTGTATCAGATATTGTATATCAATGTATTATTCTTTTATTCCGCTGTGTTATTTACTTAATGTTGTTATAAGCTCCGGCGACTCGGATTTGAACGGTCAAATCTACGGCATTCGAGTACGATGTAAAGTATGGATGTCGATTTTCGAGCGCGAAAATCCCGGACGTTACATTTGGTATCAGAGCTAAGGTTGAACTTTAGCTCAGGAGTATAACACGTTAAGTAACTCATTAGAAATAGAGTGAAGTAAACTCTAGAATGAGTATATCCTTAAGATATCCGTCTGAACGCCTCAGTAAATTCTCTTACTATCCACTGATAGTAAGTATGAGTGTAAGAAGAGGACGAGATAGGGGACAGGGTAATACGACTATAAATGGTCAATACCCCGAAACAACAAGGAAGCAATCTTTTCTCTATCGATCTCTTTTGTTCAGCATCTTTTCTTAATTCTTCGATGGTTTCTGGTAGATCCAGAAAGGAAATTCGATATATTAATATGGGACAATAAACTCCAAATAAGCCAAAATTGTGTTTGAATATATTGGTTGCCTTGTTTGCTTTGATTGTTATGGTTGATAGGTATACTTTAGTTCTAAACTAAAAGTTTTGAAATCGTATCCATATATTTATCTATTCTTTGGGTCCGGATATATTCTACGAATGGTTAGTTATCCCTTTGAACTGACCGATGCCCTTGTATATTTCGTAGATCTGGATAACCCGAGTATCTTGCGAAGTGTTAAAAAGATTCGTTCTTGTATCTGTTATTGATATTCTGATTTGGTAAGCCAAATGCAGAATAGATGTTCAGTTTGAGTTGATGAAATATTATTCATCTATCTTTGTGTCTCCCTGGCGAATTTCGAGGATGAAATTCTTTTAAGGAGGGAAGTCTGTAACGACCCCGAATTTTAATTACATTTAATTGATAATTAAATGAATTTTTGAATTAAAATTTGTAGAATTAAGTGATAAAGTGATGCGAGTTTCCCCGAACTCAAATAAATCCTATGTTAAATCATTTAAAATTTAAATATTGTAAATATTATATGTGTGTGAATATATATGTGTTGAGCATATATGCGCGAATTTGAAATAATATATATAGATATATATTTGATTTGAATTTAAATTGTAAATAAATGATTTTAGCTTGAATTTGAATTTAACAAAGGTTATTTTGTTCTTATTTTAAATATAGTTTGTTTAAATATGTAATTTATTTATGAAGTGATAATTTCTTTTATAAATTATTTTAATTTAATAATGAGTTTTAAATAATATTAGTAATGTAATATCTTTACAAATGGGTTTTTTTATAGAAATTGTTATTTTAAATTTATTAAGTAAGGGAAGCTATGATTTGGAAATTTTAAAATATGACTTTCAAAATGTTTTAAAATAAAATAAAACCTTATTAATTATTAAAGTTTAGTCTTTCTAACATAAGTATAAAATATAAATAATAATAGGCTAAGTATTTTATAGTTTAAGTGTAAAGGTAAAAGAGGAATAAAAGTAAACACATCACCTAAATTTTTACTACATGTTAATAAGCTATAGATACTCATGTTAACTATAAGGACTTATCTATATTACAAAGCCTAAGACTAAAGCAAGCAAGGAAAAGTGAACACTTAGAGAAATGCTGGAAACATATGTTGCAAGGTTGTAAAACAAAGTATAAAATATAAAATTATATGTTCATGTTGCACGGCTGTAAGTAAGTAAGAAAGGAAAGAATTTAACTAAGTATAAAAGGGAATATGTCTCCATGCTTGTACAGGAATGAACATGTACACTTGAATAGATATAGAAAAGAAAAACCTATCTAAGTACATACGAAATAAAGTAGGAGATGTGTATTGTGTAGACATAAGGACATAGGCATTTAATGTTAAGACATCTCTAGCACACATTTTAAAATCTATAAGCCTCCAAAAGAGATAAAAAAATCTCTGATAAATTCTTGTACCAGTGAAGTGAAATAGCCTGTAAACATTTTTATTTATCATCTATCTCACCATTTTCGTTCACAAGAAACTTAGTATTCCAGAAAACATATTTCAACTAAAGCTTTATTTCAACACAACTTCCTCAAAACCAGATCAAAGCATTTTAAAGCAAGCATTCAAGTTTAAAGTTTTAACGGTAATGGCTATGCAAGTTTCCAATTTTAAAACAATTCCAGATTTTTGCTTAAAGCCTATTCACTGGCCTCTGTTCATCTCTGAAGCTTATTTTCAACTTAAAACAAATATGAAGATCAAAATAAAAAGAGTTCCAGTTAGCATCTTTCAAAGCCTGTTTTCAAATATATAGGCTGCTCTGTTCTTCCCTTCCATATCTTGTGAGTAACTTTTTATTTTAACTTATAACTTAGGTTAATATGGCATGTTTTTCTATGTGATGACATGTATCTTATATATGTACATATGTCTGTGCATATCTATATCTGCTCTATGATTTTCTATTGCCTGTTGCTCCTTTATTCTAAGTAGATCTGGAAACAAACCCTTTTCTCTTGATCTAACAATTATTTGAATGTAAGATATAAACAATAATTGTTTGTTTAACTATAATCTAGATGTTAAAATTTAAAATAAGTTGAACCAATAGATATGTGTCTCTGTAGAACCAAGAAAGCCTGTACAACTTTAAATATGTGTAAAAAACAAAATTCTTGCTTTAAGAATTCAGTCGTATCAGGTGAAACTACATACCAAAATAGGATTTTTAAGACAAGAATTAATATTTTTAGAGTTTGGGTTAGAGAGCAATTTTAGTTCGTCCATTTTCGCCTTTCCGAGCTGCCGTGGGTTATCTCGTCGACTGGAGACGATGTAGTTTGGTCGAGAGGTAGAGGAGTGATGGGGGAGTTTGGGAAAAATGGTGAAATGGTCGGAAGATCAACGTGGAGACGATGGCGATGATTTTTCATGTGTAAACCTAGTTTTTGAATGTTGAGATCTTTCGTCTCGTTCGAACTTAGGGATTGATCGAGTGTCTCGAGTTTTTGGGTTTTGGTAGTAGGGTGATTGACGAAGCCGTGGACAAATTTTCAGGTGCTCCGGTAGTCGGAACGGCGAACAAGGGGTGTTGCCAGGTTTATGTGATAAGGCCAGTGGGTGTTGCCATGTGAGTGATCGAACTTGATTTCGATCGAAGGTCTGGGGTGATGATCGAAGGCTTGGGATAGGGTGTAGAAGTTGTCGCCGTGATGTGGAGATGGTCGTTGTCGGTCGGAAATGGCTGGTGGAAGCGTGCACGTGCACCATGTTTTTCTTGTCTTGCTGTTGGGTCTGGTCTGGGTGGACTCGAGAATTACTCGAGTAATTCTTTGTTTGGCTCGGGTAAATTGATAAATTTCTCGAAATAAATATAGGAGTCTCGGGTAGGTCTGTTTTTCTTAAGTTTGGACAGCGCCCAGTTTAACTCGAATACATACTCGGGTAAATTTAATTTTGGCTCGGGTAAATCTGTATTTTTCTCGAAGCAGTTTGAAGGGGAACTCGAGTCATTTGTTTTCGAATTGTACCAGTGCCCAGTTTTTATCATTTTAAGTTATTAAGTTTAAATTTGTAACCAATGTTAAAACCGAGTTTAATTACTTTAGGAAGTAATTAAAGAATAATTGATGAAAGTTATTAACTAAGAATTTTTAAACAATCCACTAATGTGATAAATCTATTAATTACTTAATGAAAGTAATTAAGGAATTAATTACTTATTGTAATTAATTTTGGATAATTTAATTAAAGTTGATTTAGTAATTAGGGATAATCACTCATTGTGATTTATTAATTATTAATGATTTATTAAAGGGTGATTAATTAACGTTGATTTATTATTAATGAATTAATTAAAGGAAATTAATTAAAAGAAAATTGAACAATTAAAGGTTAATTATTAAATAATTTAAGGTTAATTAATTTAATTAATAAATGATTAAAGGATAATCAATCAAATGATTTGAAATTAATTTATGTTAATTAACCACGATTGATGACTTATCTGATCAGATAATTAATTGAGCTTACTTATGGATGTTTAAATTCTATTGATTGTCGAATTGTTTGATATTTCTGATACACGATACTTTGTGACATATCCTGATTTTATGTTGTGATCTGTAGTATATTTGATTATCTGTGCTGTAATTTATATACCTGTGATCTGTATATGAAATATAAGCGATATAGTTTATACCGTTTATCAACTATATCCTGTATTATAATCTGTGATGATTCATCGTGTTGCACTATTGTGTTAAACCCCTGGACCACACTTTTACACACACAAATATGGATTTCACGTGGAAATCGGTTAAGTCACAGATAGTTTAAATTTGATATTTTTGAAATTGAAATTTTAATTTCAATTGATTTTGAAATTGGAAGTTTGGGTTTAAAGTGAAAAGCTTTTGAAATAGAATTTCAAAGATAAAAGTTATTTTGAATAACTTAATCGAGTTTTGAAAATTTAAATAATTTGATTTAAATTTGAATTCAAGTTTGAAAATTAAATCCTATGATTTGAAACTAGGGATTAAAGATGATATAAATGTGTTTATATAAAGTTAAACCATTTAAAAGTAAAATTTTGGGAATTTGAATTTAACCCAAGGATTTCAACTCGTATGAATGAATCAGATTTTTCCGAAATGAAAACTGTTTGTTTTCAAATGATAAAAGCTTTCAGATAAGAAATGAAATTCCAGTTTAATTAAAGAAATTTCAAGTTTGAATTGAAAATGGTTTTCCAAGTTCGAAATGAAATTTGTTTTTGAAAGCTATGAATTGAATGTGTTTATTTTTAACAGATTTAAAATAATCATTTGTTTAAACCATTCGAAATGAAATTGTTTTAAAAGCTATGAGTTAAATCTTTGATTTAAAGATTTAACGAGTTAAATTGAAATGGAAATTGATTTGGAAAATCTGTGAATGAATCTTTTATTTAAAAGATTAAAATGTGAAAATTGTTTAAACCGTTGAAGGTTGTTTAAAATGAATCTTTTTGTTTAAAAGATTTGAAATGGTAATTTGTTAAACCATTTGAAGAAAGATTTTGGATAATAAGTTGTGACTTAATTGAAATCCCAATATCCATTTATTTTAAATATTACGCTCACTATTCGGGTTAGCCGGGAAAGGACCTTTGGGTCGTATAACCCATTCCGAATATGTGATACGTCGTATATGGATGACATTTGAAGACCGGTGTTGAAGACCGGATATTTTCGAAAATGAAAGGACAACCTGTCGAATGTCTCTGCACCGAGTTGCTCCGGTATAGAGATTTATATCACTCTTTTTGTGATGGGAAGTCCGGACGTGATTGGAAATTATCCGGATTTGCAAGGGCTTCGTGAGAAGTGCCTTCGGTTCTGTTCGAACCCGGAACAGACTTGTATGGTTACATGTCTGACATTACACTTTGAGATATAAAGCCGATTTCTTTCAATTACATTTCTGTTTGGTGGCGGAGAATTTATTCTCTTAGCTTAACACCCTTCTCTGAGACGTATGAGCTCAGAGGTTATGTAGTTGAAGTTATCAGCGATATATCCCAATTTGGTAATGTGGCATGCTGAGTGTTGCTGTGTGATGATCAGTGTTTGATCATTTGTGATATGATCATTTGTTTGATCATTTATCTTTGTGATTATAGGTTGATCATCTGTTGACCCAAAGCATGGCTTTGTGACAAAACGTAGCTTTGTGGACGAGACTTCGTCGAACCTCACAACCCGGTAATGGTCGAAACAGGAATTGTGCGGCAAGGTTTCAGGGGTAGCTTCCCTAGGGTATGACCATTCCTTCTGGAAAAGGGTAGTATCATGGTATGGAGCCCAGATACTTACTCATGTGGACACACTTTATTTATGATGTGTGATGTTGGATACCGAGCGCTCGGATAAAGGTCCCAAAGGACCGGGGGTGGCATATCTCAGGTTTTGTATATTCCCCGGGAAGGGGTGTAGCCGGCCTTGTTTGGCAGAGAACGGTTTGGTTCTCGGAACGTCCCGCCAGAGGCGTTTCTTTCGTGGAATAGGAAGTTCCTTAGCCTGACCATTTGTTGGAAATCCAAACAAAACAATACGAGCCCTGTACGGTATTAGTTGTATTACCTGCCATGGAATGTGGTGGTAACCTGCTATTGAACATGGTAGCTATAGTAGGCATAAGTGTGAAATGTCTATGCTGGCTAAGATTTATATTCTACTTTCGAAATGTGTTTCTGCACTATGCACTAATAATAATATCAAATGATTTGATTTTTTGCGTAGTAAGCATCTTTGACTATCATAAGGAGAAATCTCCTCCAATTCTGCGTTTGCATTGTGTGTGTGGCGGGAGGCCTTATGGTAGTTTCATTTTCCAAAAGCATTGCGAATTGACTTTAAATTCTCTACTATTTGTTTTTAAAGATAAACTGTTTTTGTTGCTCACACCAGTCCCATGACTGATCCGGAGTTTATTGTTTCTTTCCTAAACTCTGGATGCTCAAAATTTTTCTACACGAGCAGTTTAGAGTTGGGTTTTTCAGATAGTCAGATTAGTAGATTATCTGGAGCTAGTTCAGTCTTTGGATCGGACTGCACTTGCTTATCTTTGTGCCTCGTTATTGGGAGTTCGAGCTATTTATGGATTGGCGCTTTGAAGATGGAGATTATCCGCTGCTGATGTTATCGTTTTCTTTCCGCTGCTATTTGTTGTATCATATCTCTGATGTATATTGATATTCATTGTATCACTCTGTTGTATCAGATATTGTATATCAATGTATTATTCTTTTATTCCGCTGTGTTATTTACTTAATGTTGTTATAAGCTCCGGCGACTTGGATTTGAACGGTCGAATCTACGGCATTCGAGTACGATGTAAAGTATGGATGTCGATTTTCGAGCGCGAAAATCCCGGATGTTACAGTACCTCTCAAAAGGATACATCCATCGATATTGAACGGGACCACCTACTTTTGCTTCATACGGAATATGAATGGGCAGATGCTCCATGGAATCAAAAAGGGAAGGAGGAAATATTTTCTCAAGCTTACAAATTATTTCAACAATATTTTTTTCCATTAAACTCATGTATTCAACATTTATATTTTTCACGCAAATATCACGGAAGAAATTACTAAGTTCCACTAAAGTTTCCCATATATTTTTTGGTAAAAACGACCGAAAAGCAGTAGGAAGAAGTCTTTGCATGAATACATGACAATCGTGACTTTTAAATCCAGTAATTTTAGTTTCAGACTCATTGACACATCTTTGAATGTTAGAGGCATATCCATCAGGAAAACTTAAGCGTTTAAACCACTGACAAACAGCTTTTTGATCTTTTTTTGGAAGACAAAAAGGAGCCTTTGGCTTGTAATAATTACCATTAGAATGTTGAATTATGATCATCCACCTTTGTTTGCTACAAATTTTTTCAAGATCAATTCTAGTCTTCAAATTGTCTTTTGTTTTCTCGGTGTCCATCAGCGTATTGAATATGTTGTCAAAAAATTTCTTTTCAATATGCATAACATCTAAATTATGACGAATCAAATTTGATTCCCAATAAGGAAGATCCCAAAATATACTCCTACGTACCCAATTATGTGATTCACCAAATCCTGGTATTTTTTGATTACCTGATTTAAATCCAAATACAACATTAGGCAAAGTGGACACTATATCTCTCATCTCAACACCAAAACGTCGAGGAGGTGGTGTATCACGTTCAATGGTATTTCTTTTGAACTTGTCCTTTTGCCTTCTGAATGGATGATTTAATGGCAAGAATTGTCGGTGGCAATCAAAAAAACAAGGCTTTCCTCCATGTTGAAGAGTAAAAGACTTTGTTTTTTCCATACAATAAGGACATGACAATCTTCCATGTGTACTCCAACCGGACAACATACCATACGTAGGAAAATCACTAATTGTCCATATCAAAGCTGCTCTCAAGAAAAAATTATCTTTTTTGTGCACATCATAAACAAGAACACCTTCCCACGGCTCTAAAAGTTCATCAATCAAAGGTCGTATGGTCATGTTTAGGAACAAAAATGGTTGTTTCATGCACTTCCATGGTGGTAAATTGTAAACTGTCAAAATCACCGGCCAACATGAATAAGCTTTTGCGGAAGTTCCAAATGTACTAAAACCGTCGGTACATAAACCCTATCGGACATTTCGATCAGATGATGCAAAATCCGGATGTCGACGATCAAATTCTTTCCATGCTTCACCGTCAGCTGGATGAGCCATTGAACCATCACTTGATTTATTATAATAATGCCATGTCATGTCTTTAGCATGATTTGGTGACATGAATAACCTTTTCAATCTCGGAATGATTGGAAAGTACCGAAGTTGTTTTACAGCGATGTTTTTGCAATTATTTCCTATATCTTCGATCTTGTAACGAGGACTTTTACAAATATCGCATTTAACCTTCATATCGTTTTCTTTGTAATACAACAAGCAAAATTTTTGACAAACATCAATTTTGTCGTAGCCAAGTCCAAGTGGTTTCAACATTTTTTTAGCTTCATAAAAATTTTGAATTAGCTTATGCCCTTCAGGTAGCATGCTGTCAATTAGTGCACTCATGTCCTTAAAACATGCCTCTGTCGTACGTCGTCGAGATTTAAGATCCATCATTTTCGCACACGCAGATAACTTTGTTTCTTTTTTGCATCCATCCTAAAGTGGTTCATCGGTCGCTTTTAACATATGTAAGAACTTTTGAGCTTCAACATTTGGTGGTTGCTCTTCGACATCATAACCAACACCCATCGCATCTAACACCATATCTTTATATGGGTTGTCATAATTTGGATTATTTGTATCTGACTCCGACATTGTTGGTTCATCAACTTCTTCCTCTCCATGGAAAATCCATTTAGAATAAAGCGAAACAAAACCATTTAATAATAAATGCTTCGAAATTTCTTCCTTTAACTGAAATTTTTTGTTTTTGCACATTGAGCATGGACACCTAACAGTTCCTCCATAATTTACCTGTAAAAACGCATTATCAATAAATTTGTTGACACCATTAACAAATTCTAGATTTATATATCCATCTTTAAGCCTACGATACATCCATGAACGGTCACTCATTTTGAGATTAATCCTACAAAGAAATAAAACTTACTTAATATTTAATTGGTAGTCAAATGTTTAAAAAAAACAAATAATGATTCAAAACACATAATCCATAAAATATATTAAAGATAAAAAAACATGCAGCTAAGTGTTACCATGAAAAGATCAATATCGGTATCAACTAATGTATGACTTTATGAATATAGTATAGGGTTTAATTACAAAATGGGTTTCAAATCTTAAATCATGAATTTAACAATTGAATCAAACCAAGATATAAATCATGAATTGCGAATTCAATGTATTCATAGTTTAAAAATTAAAGTCCCTGTTCCATCAATTATTTGCACGAAATTTTTTTTGAATGTTCTTAAGTTCTGTAGATATGTTAATTTCATTTATTTAGGTTGTCTAAAAAAATTCAAACATTTTCAAAACTATGTTCGCAAAAAGTGGTGATTTTGTAACTTTGACACTGCTTTTAGCTTTTATTTGTCTAACCTTTGACATTCAAATTTCACTCTTTTGTTAATTTCAGTTCATTTTTGTAAAAGATGCCAAGGGTGAATAAATATTATACTGAACTGAAAACTAAATTGGTATGGAAATCTACATCCATACATGTAATATATTGTGTTGTGTACTTTTTTTGGGATTTGTGTTGCAGATGCAATCATTTTCTCACATTATATACTTCCATTACAATCTGCACGAGGTTTTTAAATTATCACTTACATTATGTACATGTGTGTGTGTGTGTGCGCTAAACTTGGAGTTTTTTAAGTACAACATATAAGGCTGATAATCCGAGCTTTGACAGTACCAAAGAATAAAAACACTGTCACAATTTATAATTTATATTCTCAATTTGAACTAGACATAAACAAACACTAATAACTTTGTAAAAGAGACCAGTGATATAGATGTCCTAGCAAAGTAAATGACAACTGTGAAACATAACTATAGTACAAAATTAGAAAGAATTCGGTATGGAGTTAAAAAGAAAGTGGGTAAAGGTGGCAATTGAATCGTGTTGAATGAATTCAGAGCAATTTAAAAAAATACTCATATTTCAATTAATATTCTACTTATATCAAATTTTACAGTGAAATGGTTATCATTTCTCTGGGTATATATATTATTAACTTAACATCCATTATCATTTGGCTCCTCATACTCGGGATGAATATGTTGATAATCCCATACATTCGTATGAAACACAAAAATGAGATGTTACTTTGTTTCTAGTAGTGCCCATGTCGATCTCAGTCTCATCAAAACTTCACAGGCCAATTGAGATTTTAGTGGAGGTCAAACATGGACTGGAATAACATAGGTGAATGGACTGAAACAACAAAAATAAAGTTATTTGTAACTCGTTTATCTTGAAAACGGACAACAGTTATTTTTTTCTCTTCTCATATGCAAATTGACAAAAGGTTGTATATTTAAAATTCACTTTGAAATTTCCAACATGCCTGCTTAGCTAGCTTGCATTAACTTTCAGACACTTAACCAATTCACTTTGAAATTCTTTTCTTTTATATGTTCATCCATCTACCTTCTAAAACACTTCCTTTTTTTATATGGTTTTATTCATGCCACCCGCCATTTAATATACGAATGACAAGTAAACAACCTGCATGTCTATATGCATTTGCACAAATCATAACAATAGACACATTTTCTTCCAATATATGTGTTTCCTCTAAGAAATGCATATCTGATTTGATATGTATAAAAGTGCGTAAGGGCTGAAATTTGTCAAAATAATAGTTGTGCAAAAGGTGAAACTTTATTAAAATACAGAATACTTCCACTAAGAAAGGAAATGCAAAGTAAACATGCGCACGTTTTGCTCCAAATTAGCAAGTATGTGTCATTTGCTTAACTCTTTCAACAAACGTTGTTTAGTTTAACTCAATTAGCAAGCATCAATTCAATTTATTTAACAGAAATTCACTCAATTAACAAATTCATTTCAGCTCATTTCAGCAGATGCAACGAAATCTATCATTAGTAAATTCACTCGATTTGTTTAAAAAGCATTAACTTGGTTTTTTTTTTCAAACAAATTCATTTCGAGTGTTGACGCAATTAGCAAACATTGGTTTGTTTAACAAAAAATTGCAAACAATGAAGAAAAAATTCAAACAAAGTATATCAAGAAAAATTCAGAAAAAAAAATCAAACATTTCAAGCAAACAATTTATTTTAGCAAACACTTCTGCAAAATTTTGAGCAGAATAAAATTAACTTTATATTCAAGTTCAAAAAATTTGATCAATTTTTTTCGATCTCAACGTTCAAATTAGAAAAACAAATTCAGATTAATTTTTTAAAATTCATAAATAAAAATTCATAGACGGATAAAAATATCCGTTTCTACTTTTTTCATCTCTTTTTTTGATTTACAGAACTGGTTAACATAGAAGTTAAAACATGGAATTGAGGAATACAAGAACACACACACATTCTGACTTGTCCAATCTATATGCTACGATATATCTAAAATTAAATTAGAAAAAAAACCTCATTATAGCATGATTTATCTCATTAACTCTTAGATCATGCAAATCCATATTAATGCTAGTATCTATTTACTAAGTGATTTCAAAATTCACTGCTACAATTCTAGTGACACTAATTTTAGGTAGGTATACTATCTAACCATATAATTGCTGGGGCTGAAATTTATGGATAAATAATAAACTAAGAAAGTGGATCGCAAAAAAAGAAAACAATACCATCTACAAATGTTAAAGTGGAAACATGGCAACCGAGCCCTGATTTAAGTGAGACTAAGATATGTAGTTGACCTACAAAAATACCTAAAATTAAATGCCAGAATGTGAAACGCTGCTAATTAATAGCCAGCTTTGCTTTTGCTTTATAGTGCTGAATTGATTTACAATAGGCTGAACTAAACAATTGTTATGCTGTTTTAAGTTTAATTTTTGATTTTGAAATCAGTTGCTAGTGTACATGTGAACGCACATGTTTAGCTTACTTCAGCTCATCCATCGGATATTCATAACGTTCAATATTTTTCAGACTTGGCCAAGAATCATAACATGACGCAGCCTAGGAAGCGAATTCGACGATGTAAATCGAATCCGTCTAGGATCTCACACGATTAGCGGAAATAATCGGTGAAACGATGATAAATCGATGGATTGAAGAATACCCAAATGCCCAAATCCGTTGATCACGAAGATACCGGATTCTAGCAATCTTCGACACGTTGATCGTGCACGATGCCGTGATAGAAGATCTACAATTTTTCGAACGTTGATCAAGCGCACTTGATTCCGTGAATTGGCTTCAACAATCGTTGATTCGAGCGCACTCGAATACCGAAGGTGGAGATAGGAGATAACAATCAACTACCAATTTCAATGGAGGCACAAAGCACAAACCAAATTTTTATTCAAAAATCAACTCCTCAAAATGATACAACTCACTTGCTATTTATAGGATTTTACAACCCACACGACTTAACAATTACACGACATAACAAAAGAAAATACAAACGACTTAAGAAAGTTACAACACAATAGTACACGACTTAACAACAATAACATCCCACGACATACGACTTAACGCAGACGACTTAAGAAGCATACGACATAAGAAATCGGCGACTTAACAAAGTTTGCGACCTAATATCTTCTCGCGACCTAAGCTTCAGAACTTCGCGACATAAGAATTCAAGGCTTCAACGACTTAAGGTAGGTCGTCTGTGACTTAACTTCTCGCGACCTAATCATGGAACGACTCAATTGGAAACACGGCAGCGACCTAGGAGATGATGACATAAGAGCTTCGCGACATAAGGAATTGGAAATTCGCGACCTTCGATTTAGGAACTCACGACATACGGCTTCTGGATCGTCTACTTCCTCGCAACATAGGTAGGTCGCTCGCGACCTAAGGACCTCTGGATCTGCTTCGTCATTGCGAACTAGGAGGAGCGATCTAGGGTGGAGGCGAATTGAGGTATGCGCTGCATCATCCTCACCTGGTTGAGAAAAATTCGTCCTCGAATTTAAAAGTTCTTCCCCATTGGGTTGTTCATCTCCATAATAAGGTATAAGATGTTTAACATTAAACACATCAGAAGTATACACATCCTCCAGCAGCTTCAACCTATAAGCATTTTCATTGATCCGTTTCACAATCTTTACAGGACCAATCTTTCGAGATTTAAGTTTATTGTATGCTCCCACTGGAAAACGATCCTTCGTTAGTACAACATATACTAAATCTCCTTCATTAAATTCAACATTTCTTCGCTTCAGAACCGCAGATCGTTTATACTTCTCATTCGTCTTCTCCAATCGTTCCTGAACGATTTTATGGCATTCTGTCAACCCATCAACAAAATCAGCAGCCCGCTTAACTGTCCCCTTCGGTTGTGGCACTATCGTTAAATCCAACGGCCACTTTGGCAAGCTTGAATATACAATCTGAAATGGACTTAAACTCGTACTATGATTAACTGCATGGTTGTGTGCGAACTCAGCTTGACACAGCTTGGAATCCCAACTCTTCAAATTGTCATTTACGATGCATCGCAATAGATTACCTAGAGATTTGTTCACAACTTATGTCTATCCATCCGTCTGTGGATGATAAGCGCTACTGAATGTCAGCTTTGTCCCAACCATTCTCCATAGGCTCATCCAAAAATGACTCAGAAAGCGAGTATCTCTATCCGAAACAATAGATTCAGGCAACCCATGAAGACGATATATTTCTCTGAAATATAACTATGCTACATTAACTACATCTGCTGTCTTCTTACAAGCAACAAAATGTACCATCTTCGAGAATCGGTCCACCACAACATATATAGAGTCATTTCCCCGTTGAGTCCTCGGTAAGCCCAACACAAAATCCATGCTTACATCAACCCACGGTTTTGTAGGAACAGGTAAAGGCATATACAAACCCGCATTTGTAGCTGTCCCTTTCGAAACTTGACAAACATGACATCTTCGAACAAGCTTTTCAACTTCCCGCCTCATCGAGGGCCAAAAATAAGACTGAGAAATCAACTGCAATGTGCGATCCCGTCCAACATGTCCTTCTTCATGCAACTCTTTTACAATTTTCATTCTCAAGCAGCAATCTGGTATGCACAATCGATTACCTTTGAATAAGAATCCATCTACCAACACAAACTCGTCAGTACTCCCATCCTTGACTTTCTCAACAATTTTCGCAAAGTAAGGATCTTCCTCAAACAACTCTGGCAATAGTTCAAATCCTGTCACTTCAACCTTCATCGTTGTCAACAAATGATTCCTTCTGCTTAGGGCATCAGCTACATGATTCGTCACCCCTGATTTGTGCTTTACAACAAAAGTAAACTACTGCAGATACGCGACCCATGAAGCGTGTCTAGCTGAAATCTTGTCCTGCCCTTGCAAATGTTTCAAAGCTTCATGATACGTATAAAGAACAAAATCTTTCTGAAACAGATAATGTCTCCAGTGCTTCACAGCTTCAACAATTGCGTAAAACTCCACGTCATAAGTGTTATATCTCAATTTGGCTCCAGACAACTTCTCACTGAAATAAGCAACTAGTCTTCCATTCTGACTTAATACTCCACCAATCCCAACCTTCGAAGCATCAGTGTGTAACTCGAACAATATCTGAAAATCCGGCAGTACCAGAATGGGTGATGTCGTCAAAAGTGTCTTGATCTTCTCAAAAGCTAACTCTGCTTCCTCTGTCCACACGAACTTCTTTCCTTTCATGCAATCGGTTACAGGTGCCATCACACTGCTAAAATGTGGAATGAATCTTCGATAAAAAGATACCAACCCATGAAAACTCCTTACTTCAGTAATTGTCTTGGGTTGTGGCCAACTCTTGACAGCTTCCACTTTGCTTTCATCCACTTGAATACCCTCCTTCGACAGAACATATCCCAGAAACAAAACATTATGCGTCATGAACACGCACTTCTTCGTTGCTGCATAGAATTGCTCCTGTCGTAGAATCAACAGCACTTCTCGCAAATGTTGGATATGCTCCTCCATACTCCCACTATAGATCAAAATATCGTCAAAGTAAACTACTATGAACTTCCCAATAAATGGTCTGAAAATCTGATTCATCACGCTCATAAAAGTACTAGGAGCATTTGACAAGCCAAACGACATAACCAGCCATTCGTATAGACCTTCCCTAGTTTTAAAAGCAGTCTTCCACTCATCACGCGGTCTAATACGAATCTGATGGTATCCACTCTTCAAGTCAATCTTTGAGAACACAACAGCTCCACTCAACTGATCAATCAAATCATCGAACCTCGGCATAGGAAACCTGTATCTCACAGTGACCTTGTTTAGAGCCCGACTGTCCGTACACATCCGCCAAGTCCCATCCTTCTTCGGTACCAATAAGGCTGGCACTGTAAAAGGACTCAAGCTCTCTTGAACACGCCCTTGTTCTAACAACTCCTCCGCCTGCCTTCTTAATTCCTCATGCTCCTTAGGACTCATCCTGTAATGTGGCCTGTGAGGTAATGCCGCCCCTGGCAAGAGATCAACCTGATGCTGAATATCTCTCAATGGTGGTAACTCCTTTGGCAACTCTTCAGGAAACACATCTCTGAATTCTTCCAACACTGGCTTTACCTCCTCTAGAACTTCAACAGATTCAGTAGCTTCATGTCCAATCAACAAGAACACTTCTAGACTCTCCTCTACTTCTTCAACAAACTCCTTCAAAGTCAACAAAGTCTTCAGCTCCTCAACCTCTTCTGACTTGCTCTCTCCTTGCTGTCTCTTCTTCGGAACTAAAATGATCTTAGTACCCTCAAACATAAAGCTGTAGCTATTGGTTCGACCATCATGCTGCACTGCTCGGTCATACTGCCATGGTCTTCCCAAAAGCAAGTGACAAACATCCATCTCCACCACATCACACCAGATCTCATCTTTATACTTCTTCCCAATAGAAAATGGAACATGAACTCGCCTGTCCACCTTCACCTCTTCTCCTTTCCTTAACCACGCTAACTTGTAAGGATTTGGATGCTTCTCCGTCTTCAACTTCAACTTTCTCACAGCTTCGGTAGAAATGATATTGTCACAACTTGCCGCGTCAATCACAAATTTACACACCTTCCCCAGTATAGTGCATGTCGACTGAAAGATATTACTCCTCAACCAACTAGCCTCCTCTTCCTGCTTCGGTGTCAAACATGATCTCCTCAACATTAGATTACATCCTTCATCTCCCGACGCGATATCCTGTTCATCCTCCTCAACTGGACTAGAATAACCTTCATCAACATCCTCACCTTCCACTTCAGCAATCATAGCTCGCCCCTTCGGTTTCGGGCATTCATTACTCTTGTGACCCACTTCCTGGCAATTATAACAGTTGAAACTGTTGTTGACCTTCGCCTTCGCAACTTCATTCACAACTGGTTTACTTACAGTTTTAGAAACATTGGAACTCCCACTAGCACCCTTGCTCTGAGTATTGGAACTTGGAAACACACCACCTCCTCGTCTTCCCTGCTTCTCCCAAGCCAACGCCATCTGGTGCGCTTCAGCCACAGATCTAGGGTCAAACATATTTACCATATCCTGTATCTAGATCCTCAACCCCCCAACAAACCTAGCAGTCAATTGTTCCTCCGTTTCCATGATATCATTTCGAGCAATCAGTTGATAAAACTCATCAGCATAATCATTAACAGTCTTCATCCCTTGCCTCAGATTCTGCAACCTCTGATACATGAGTGATTAATAATTGTAAGGCAAGAATGTAGCCTTCATCATCTTCTTCATTTTCTCCCAAGCAACAATCTTCGACTTCCCCATCCGTTCTCGTGTAAGTTTGATTTGCTGCCACTATGCCATAGCGCTTCCTCTCAACCTAGTAGCAACCAACTTCACTCAACGATCTTCCGGAACCTCCTTGAAATCAAAGATCTCTTCAACATTAGATAACCAATCTAGAAATTCTTCAGCCTGCATACCACCCTTAAACTCTGGAATTTCAATTTTCATTCCAGACTCCCATTTGTGATCATACTCTGAATGATTTCTTCCTTGGCTTCGATTTCGGCCATGAACACTACCACCATCAAACTCCTCATCAAAATCTGATGCATATCGATGTCGATCATGACCACCAACATCTCTACCACCACCTTTTCTACCACCAACATCCCTTCGATCTACATTCCTCCGATCACGATCATCCACATCTCTATCACGATCGTCAACATTTCTACGATCATAATCTTCTCTTCTCTCCCGATCTGAATGTGGTGAAACTCTATTTCCTCCATGGCTCGATTCAGGTGAAACCCTTCTTCTACTTTGATTCATTTCAAGCATCATTCTCTCTAATCGACCAATTCCCTAATCAAACTTCTCATTGAATTTATCACTAATTCGTTGCTCCATTTGTTCGGCCTCTTCTCTTCCATACAAAGCATCAACATTGCGATGACGTTGAGCTCGTCTCGGTGGCATGATTGAACTTCAAACAAATCTTCAAAAATTCAAACACTTTCCGAACTTTGATCCAAAATGATATGGATCGAAACTCCCTACTTGTTGCAACTTCACGATGAACACGATGAACACCAAACTTCTCAACAATGCAAATCCGATCTCCAAACTTCAAATTCTCGAAACCCAATTCTCCAAATGATGCAAACTTCTTGCGATCTAGCTCTGATACCAAATGACGCAGCCTAGGAAGCGAATTCGACGATGTAAATCGAATCCGTCCAGGATCTCACACGATTAGCGGAAATAATCGGTGAAACGATGATAAATCGATGGATTGAAGAATACCCAAATGCCCAAATCCGTTGATCACGAAGATACCGGATTCTGGCAATCTTCGACACGTTGATCGCGCACGATGCCGTGAGAGAAGATCTACAATTCTTCGAACGTTGATCAAGCGCACTTGATTCCGTGAATTGGCTTCAACAATCGTTGATTCGAGCGCACTCGAATGCCGAAGGTGGAGATAGGAGATAACACTCAACTACCATTTTCAATGGAGGCACAAAGCACAAACCAAATTTTTATTCAAAAATCAACTCCCCAAAATGATACAACTCACCCGCTATTTATAGGATTTTACAACCCACACGACTTAACAATTACACGACATAACAAAAGAAAATACAAACGACTTAAGAAAGTTACAACACAACAGTACACGACTTAACAACAATAACATCCCACGACATACGACTTAACATAGACGACTTAAGAAGCATATGACATAAGAAATCGACGACTTAACAAAGTTTGCGACCTAATATCTTCTCGCGACCTAAGCTTCAGAACTTCACGACATAAGAATTCATGGCTTCAGCGACTTAAGGTAGGTCGTTTGCGACTTAACTTCTCGCGACCTAATCATGGAGCGACTCAATTGGAAACACGGCAGCGACCTAGGAGATGACGACATAAGAGCTTCGCGACATAAGGAATTAGAAATTCGCGACCTTCGATTTAGGAACTCACGACATACGGCTTCTGGATCGTCTACTTCCTCATGACATAGGTAGGTCGCTCGCGACCTAAGGACCTCTGGATCTGCTTCGTCATTGCGAACTAGGAGGAGCGATCTAGGGTGGAGGCGAATTGAGGTATGCGCTGCATCATAACAGTTTTAGCAACTTCTACACTTCAGTGCTAGCTGCACGCACTCAACCTATTAAAATACCAGCAGCACAACTGTTGCTTATCAACTAATACATGTCTCAATCGCAGTGCAACCTAGTTTTTAAACGTGCAGCCTACCTACCACAGGCTTTAAGCAGAGCCAGCCTGCCTTCTCTCAGTGCACATCAGCCTGCCTGCCTCAGTTCATCGATTTCACTTCTCAAAAGCTTTCAAGCCCGCGATAGCTTCACTCGGCTTCATTAATTTCACAGTTTCACTATCGATAATTTTAACTTCTTTTTCTTCATTCAGCTGCATACATGAAGTGCTGCATAAGTAAATGGTTTCTACTTTTGGTCGAAAATTTTTGGCTTGGCTTGGGAGTTTTTTTTCTCTAGTTGTTAGTGTTTATAAAATCGATGCTAACCGATGTAGTGTAATTTTAATGATAAATTCTCAACTCATCAAATTGAAGTGTTTAGAAGTATTCTAATTTTCTTTTCAATATATCCCTATTAATCATATTGCAAAGTCAGCTACTTCGTTCTTTGCCATTATAAAGAAAAGTATACTTATTTTCCACTCTCTTTTCTTATGTATATGTCTTTATAACGAAGTAGTTAATATGCAGAAACACTCTGTTTGCAAGCAACTATGTCCCCTAATTCAATAAAAAAAATAGATTATGTTAACAAGCAATATTAATGTATATTTCCAATAAATAAATAAATTAATTTAAAAATAATTACTTTTATAAATTATTTTAAGAATACTGTTAATTTAAAAATTACTACAATAATATTAAGCAATATTAAAAATAATTATATTTATTAATTTTCAACTTTCTATTAAGCAAATTTGAATATCTCACAGTAACAAAACCCTGTTATACCTATTTAAATATCTCACAGTATAAAACCCAGTCACTTCATCGTGGTCTCAGTTCTACACAAGCCATGCTTTCAATATGCCTATTGTTTATTAATAATTTTTCTAAGCTTATTTTCTGATCTGCACATAATTATTCTCAGCCTGCTTATGTTTTTTTGTCCAAGTAACCTAAGTCAGATTCGTTTATAATCCTAGCAAAATTAAGTTTGGATTTTTTTAGGGACTTAGCATGGTCTATAATCCTAGCAGCGTTGCTTTCAAGAATAATTACAATTACAAAACGAGGGCGTCAACAGACTGGATCTGAACTGATGTTGGATGGTATAAATTTTGTTAAGAAAACCACAAGGTCATGGACTCATAAATTGGAAGAACCATTTATTAATTAACTTAAAATTCAATAATTATCATCAGTAAATCATTTAACATTGTTTTTCTGTTGGCACGTAATAAAATCAAAGAACCTCTTTTTTAGATTAAGATAATATCGGAATGATTCTTGAACACAAAATGATGAAAAAGAAAAGTAAAAATCAGAAAATTAATCGTATAATATCGACTTGTAGTCGTCAAAGAAATCCGCATAAAAAGTAGCAGATAAATTAGAAATTGAAACACGAACCTATATGTTCTTCAAATATACAGATCGATAGCTCGTCTATGTTGAGGAATAGAGATTCGCTTGAAGGAGGACCGACTTCTAGTTTTTTGGGGGAGAAAATTTCTGGAGGCGGCTAAGTTTCTTTCTTCGTTTTTTTTTTGAGCGGAGAATTAGTGAGGTTTATTTTTTTTTCGTGCGTGGGTGGGGTGGAGCATTAATTAATAAAACGATTTTTTAGGTGTACATAATTTATTTATCAGACGAACGTCTTATGTTGAGACCAACTTGAAAACTATGGTTTAAATTTTTTAGCAATTAATTAAAAGCATTTCAATTGAGACCCACTAAAGACCATAATTTCAATCTTTTAGTAATAATTAGTGACACAATTATTTTGTCTTTAATTAGACCTTATTTAAAGATAAAAAAGTTTTGGGTCCCTAAAATTTGTCTTTAAAATTAATATTTTGTTGTAGTGCAACACTAAAAGAACGACATAGACTCTGAGTAGAAATGCCGATAAAGGAAAGTGTCATCCTCATACATGAGTAATGAATGACGCGTATAGCAAGGTATATTTAAGCCTCAAGATGTATGTATCAATTTGCTTTCTCATTAGATCTACGTCTTTCATGTGAGACCTTGCTACCTGATTGCTATAGTGGTGTGTGATCTCAAGTTTTGTTCTATAAAGAAAATAGAAAATGTGAGGAAATTCATGGAGGAACATGGGTATGTATCAACTCAAGAAGGCAAGAAGTTGAAGATATATGACGAGTGCTTAATTTTTAGCTGTCAAAGAAAATACAGGCAAGCAACAGGATGGTGAAGTTTGTTTCATAGAAATTATGTTGTACCTACTTCTAAAGGTATTACTTTATAGTTTTGAGCTTATACTAAAGTTTAACTATTAACTTGAACGAAGAAGCTTATTCACAGTAAAGTCTAATTGTGGATTGTATATCAAATTACTACAGCTACAGATCAAACAACATTGAGTCCGTGGCTTTTAAAAAATAACATACAAAACTAAAATATAAAAGGAAATGGATTGTGAAGGCAGTAGTCATAATTAATTAAAAACTTTCAAATTCAATAATCAAGAAGACGCCAAAGTTAAGAGAAAGGAAGAACTTATTCAAATTGTAAAAAGAAAAATACTGTTAACAATAGGAAAGCATAAAGTTAACTATTTTTAGAAGAATGCTGGCAACGGAAATCAACTATTGATTGATTTCTTCATCAAAAAGCATTTTCTATATGCAATTGACATTATTGCCATATTTACGCAATATTCTCACATTCATAGTGCAGCTAACATACAATCTGCTGGCATTGGACATTATATACAGCGCTAAAAGAACGACATGGCCTCTGAATAGAAATGTTAATCAAGAAAAGTGTCATCCTCATTCATGAGTAATGAATGATGTATTTAGCAAGGAATATACATGTGAGACATTGCTACCTGATTGCTATAACGGTGTGTGATCTCAAGTTATGTTCTACAGAAAAATAGCACATGCGAGGAAATTCATGGAGGAACTTGGGCATGCATCAACTCAAGGTGGTAAGAAGTTGGGGATATATGCCATGAGTGCTTAATTCTTAGCTGTCTCAGGCAAGGAGCAGCACAGTTAACTCTGGATTGTATATCGAATTACTACAGCCACAGATCAAAAACACCGACAAAACGGTAATATAAAAGAAAATGGGTTGTGCAGCTACAGATCAAAAACAACCAACAAAACTGAAATAAAAAAGGAAATGGGTTGTGAAGGCAGTAGCCAAATTTGAAAACTTTCAAATTAAAAAATCAAGAAGAAGCCAAAGTTAAGGGAAATGAAGAACTTCAAATTGTAAAAAGCAAAATACCGCTAACAATGGGAAAGCATAAAGTTAACTATTATTAGTAGAATGCAGGCAATGGAAATCAACTATTCATTAATGAGGCAAACATTACCAAACATTAAAGAAGGTAAATTTATCCGAATGCAATGTTCGATCAATAAAGCAGTGTAGCGAAAGAGGATACTATTCTGTGTATCAAATCAGTGGAATCATATACGGCCCATAACACAGTAGGAAATGAAAAAAATGAATGCCTACAAAATTTTAGTTACTACCACAAAGTTTTGATATATGCAAATGCAATTTTTGCTAAATAAATTTTGGGATTATAGTTTTTTTTTAGCTAAGAGTGGGAAAATATTATTCTGGCCAATTAACTCAAAGTTATGTAACATTGAACTACAAAACCATACAAAAATGAGTAGCAATAAT
This sequence comes from Allium fistulosum, assembly GCA_030737815.1. Classification (NCBI taxonomy): domain Eukaryota; kingdom Viridiplantae; phylum Streptophyta; class Magnoliopsida; order Asparagales; family Amaryllidaceae; genus Allium; species Allium fistulosum. Next base: position 904,270,297 of record CM060906.1, on the reverse strand, counting down.
GTGGAGAACATAGAATCCTCATGCTTAATGTAGGTTTATGTTAATCAACAGCACCATTATTTTAGATCATATGCCTACGTCCTATTTACACATAATACACACAACGCACGCAACCTATTAGAATAATTAAAAAGCACTGCCTACAGTCCATTACTTACAGCCAAATGGAATAGAGAAATTAAGTAAAAGAAGAGACCAGGCAAAAAAATTAGAACAACAGTATTGTTGCTTTGCCATATATATGTGGACGAATGTTATACAATTGAAATATAGTTCTGGAAATTTCAGGAATAGAATGGAAGCAATGAAAAAGACAATCAAAAAGGGGAAAAGGCAACAGCAAACCTGAAACAGGAGCAATGAAAACAGCAATCAAATAGGTAGAACATCAACAACGCACCTGAAACACAGCAGCTTAAAAACTTATAAAAAGCCATAATGAAATTTAGGAGATTAAAATAAGAAAACAGTGCATAATTAGGGATTAAAGCTTACCTGAACTGGAACTCGACGGGAGGAAGAAGATGGAAAAGGAAAAAGAGCAGGAGAACAACTCGTGTATAGTGCAACCCTCCATCTTTGACGCTAGCATTAATTTGGAAATTAGGGTTGAGGACCTGAGGTAGAATGTAAGGGGATTTAACGTTAAATTTCAAAGAGGCAGCCTTTTATTGTGTAGATAACAAAGGTTCAAGTTTGCAAATTTCAAATTGGTTATTGTGGCTAAAAGGGAAAAAGACACTCAGATCAACTGAAAGTACACTGCATTTTCAGTAGAAGTGAATGGGAAGGTGCAGTTTGCATGTCCTTTTTACCATGGTTGGTTGCAGTCTTGCAGTGCTAGCAATGTATGTTAACACGTACATTCTACAAGCCAAGTGTGTATAGAAGAAATAAAAGATTCTCCATCTTTTTCTTTTAAAAATAAATTTTATCACGGCATCATCTTCACTTTTATTGATATAAAGATTGTTCGAATGCTCAAATTATTATCATAGTCAAATATTTCATAAATGCACTGTGCTAAATTCCGTCTTGGTTCAAGGCTGTTCAGGATCAACTGCATGCACATTGTTAAGTAGCTCACGTTTGAATATTACCATTTAAAAAATATTTGAAAACCAAGTACTTCAATCAGTATACAACATAAGTTTTGCCCCAAAATGCATGAAAACAGTCAGTCGTGAAACTTCAGCAACCCTCTCTCATCTAGCTAGGCCAAAGAAAATGAAAATATATTTAGCTAAGAAAATACTTATAAAATTATCATGTAATTTTACTTAGAACAGGAATAAAATATTAAATCGAATGGAGGGTACCACTCTGTTAAATAACTTGACTTTGGGTGATAGACTTGGGGCGATAGTCTTACATAGTAATCTATTGTCCTATTGTCGAACACATCCATTATGAGCAGATCACATGCTTTTAAGAGGTGCATGGAATAGTTGTGCATTTGCTCAAACATATTACACATGGAGGCTTTTTTTGGGTTTGGATTCGAAATAAGATTCAAGTATAAATGTATGTGCATTATATATAAGCTAATATAGTAAACAACTGTGTTTCGTTATTGAGGGGCTTATGAGTTGGTACAGAGGTATATGAATAAATTTGCAAAAAAGAGTTTAGCAACACTGAATGAATCCCACCAAGTGGTTGTTGGCAAAGAAGGAGATAAGATCACCATGCAAAAGGTGACAAACCCATGTTTGTGCGAAGATTGTCTCTGACCTTGATGATGATCTGAACGATACTGTACAAAAGTTATGCAGGAGTATAACTGAAAAATACTTTTGAGTCTACTAAGTGCTTTTGTTATTGTATTTCGTAACCATATGTTTGTTGGAATATTTAACATACGGACTGCACATGTAAAATAAAATGTGTTGTACTATTTTGGTGTAAAGTCTAATTAAGTAATCAAATTTACATTAAAGGTAAAACTTTTAAGAACTTAATTATCATGAGATTAATGTATAGATACCGGAGCATTTTAATTTGTGGAAGAGTCAAATTAGAAAATGCCAATATTATAAATAAGGGGCTAAACGTCCAACTCTCTAATCCTCTTAAATGGAGAGCTAATATCAGATATAGAGTTTGTGTCAATTTGAAAGACCAAACCAAATTATTCTTCTCTTCAATAACCAACTATGGATTCAGGTATGCTTTTGCTGATTTATTTGGTTTTTTTTATTTCTTCTCAGTATCTATTCCGATCTAAGATTTAATAATTAATCGAATCTATCGTGTAAATAAATCCTAACAAGTGGTATTAGATCCATCCATTGTTGATTTAACTGAGAAAATTATTTCAATTGCAATCCTGATTTTTGTAGGATCATAAAATTTTTGTTTTTAGGGCTTTGACATGAAATCAGATGATCTAAATTCAATCATTATAAAAAAATAAAAATAAAAAATAAAAAGCATATTCTAGTATCTTGAATAACATGTTTTTTTTACAAGCACCATTGTCCAAGTGGTTAAGTGATTCGGCTTTGGTGCGAGAGGTCACAAATTTGAAACTTACGTAGTGTGATTCGAACGTTTAATGACATGTGATATGTTGTCCCAATGACATGTTGTATATAAAGTACCATTTCAAAAACAAAAAATGTTTTGTTCAAAGTGATCTCAGGATTTTGAGTTCTAGTTAGTTTATGCTTTGATATGTATAGAAAAGTAAATGATTATGTTGAATCAGTTATCAAACTTGTAGTGAATTCTAGTTATTAGAATTTGTATATAACTTTTAAGTTGATAAAGTTGACAAAATTTTCGTTATTTTCAATAGATTATTAAATGGATTCACTTGTTTTACTTTCTTATTAAATTAATTGGGCCAACACCATGACTAATGACAAGTTATATAATCTTTATTAATAATTGGCTTTGAACTTTAATTTTTTGGTCCGACCACGAAGTCCTAAAATTGTACTTTATATATAATTCTTTAAAAAATTGCATTTGATATACAAAACTTTAAAAAGATTCATAAAAAACCTTTATTTACAAAAATAGGATTTGTCATAAAATTTAAATAGCAATAACTTCTAAATGCACACGGGAGAGGAGCTGGCATAAAGAATGGGTACTCATTCTAAATGCATGAGCTGGCAATTGATTGGGTCCTTGAACCTAGAAATATTCAAAGCTTCGAACCACATATTTAGCATTCTAGAAAACCCTATTGACCCCTCTAAATATCACTCTCTATCCGTTCATATTCACTTAATCTCTCTACACCACTCTCTGTTGTTCACTGTTACTCGCCATCTGCTGTTGGCCTCCGACATCATATAACTTTCAAAGCGTCGGGTTAGTCTTCATGCTCAGTTTTGTAAAGCTTTATTGCATGAATATATATATATGCTTTCAGTATCATATATCTTGCATTTCTATATTGCAGTAGGGTTATGCTCAGTCATACATCAAGAAACTAACGGTCAAAAAAAATAAAAATGGCCTCCTAAAATTCTTCCCTCTGCGATTCTTTTAATTTCTCTGCCATTTCTCTACCGCTGATTCTTAGCTTATTTTCTTGTGTGTTACTCTCTCCGCTGTGCTTTAAACTCTGTGGTTTGCTCAGGTTTCTCGTGAGCTATTTCTAGGGCTGGGTTATGGATTTGGGGTTTTATGCCTTCCGCGGTAATTTCGTCAGAGATTGCCCTTCGTTTGCAAGAATAGCTGTTGCTATGCTGGAGTTGATGCCGCCGCCTTTGTCGGTTTGTTTTTCTAGTAGCTCGACAGTCCAGATCTGCGTTTTTTCCCTTAAGGCGTTCTCAGATCTTGCTCGATTCAAATTTGTTGATGTCGATGGGCATTTCATGGAGTTGTCTCCCGACTTCAGTGCTTGTTCATCGAATCTCGGACGCATGTCGTTTTCTGGATCGTTGGCTGTGTCGCGAGGTATCTGGAGTTCAGCTCCGCTTGTCTCTTCGGCTGCTAAGCCGTGCTTGTCTGCGTCGCTCGGTAATCGGGATTTCACCATCCGATTTGAACCGAGTCTTATCTTTGGGACAGCGGTGGGCGATCTGGCCTCGGTCCACACTGGTCTCTACTTTAGTACTATAGGGGTGGTTTCCGACTGCGCTTTATCCAGTTCATTGGCTGGTAGTGTCCCCCTTCCGAGTGGCAAACGAGATTTCATCACTCGTTTTGCTCCCCGCCTTTCGGTATTTGGTGGATTTTCTATCGACTGTCCGATTGGGGATTCTATTGTCTTTGGGTCGGTTGGGACTGCAATTGACGTCTGTGTTTGTTCGAAGCAGGACTTGATCACCTTGCTTCCTAAACCAGGTGGGCAGCAGGTGGATGTGCCTGCTTTCGATTTTGGGTCTCCTGTCAGGCCTTGGCTGCCATCGGTCGTATGGTCCGCTGGTTCTTTGTTGGAAGGCGATGGTTTGCCTTCTGTTGTGGTCTTCGGCGAAATTGTAGGGCCGGCTCCTCTCTGTTATGCGCCTTTGCTGGCTTCTCTGCCTTTCCAGCGGGTTTGTTTTGCCTCTAGTAGGCAGGTGAGCTTCTCCCCCTGTTTTTTCATTTTTGCTGTTGATAGTGGTTGGCCAGTGATTGTCGGATTATTGGCTGACGAGGTCGTTCTTGTGTGCTTGAGCCATGACACACGTCTGTGTGTGCTCCCTGACATTACCGGTTCGCCTTCGAGCTGTTCGAGCTGTGTGGTGTCAGGTCATGTTTTTTTTAGTGGTCTCGGGTCCTACGCCCTGGTCTTGTTTCCTTGCGTCTGTCTTGAGAAACTGTGGCTATTCCTTTTTGTGCTTTTGTTCATTAGCCGTATGGATTGTGTCCAAACCAGTCTTCTAGTTTGGATCGATCTGTGGGATTCTTCCTTTAGGGTTCTTGTGTGGAGTCATTGCGAGGCCTCTTCTGTGTCGTCAGTGACTTTTTCTTTGTGTTGGTTTTCTCCTTTGTCGGTTTACCGAGGATCTCTTCGGAGGTTACATCAGGCTTGGAGCGAGTGGTTCGGGCGATCTCCCAGTCCTGGCCGTATAGTGGTTGCCTCTGACCACTATACAGACAGACTTGGTTTTTGCCAGCTTTCTTTGTTCCGCTTTGCTGTTGCCTCGGTTGAGTCCGATATGCGACTCTTACCCGTAGTGCGGGGCTGTCTTATTAGTGACAGTCCGGCTTTGGTAAGACTCCCACAGCAATATGGGCAGCAACTTGTTTGCTCCCTAACACATCTCTGTTATCCTTTAGTTCCCCCCTCTGTCGCTCCCCTTGTTCAGTAGGCGAGCTCGTATATCCCTTTGGCGGTTTCTGCGATACTTTCTGCATCAGATTGCTCATGCCCTCTTTTCTTTTCCCATTGCTCGGTTCTGCCTACTCCTGCTTGGTTTGCTAGGAGGTGTGGTATGCGACTGGCCCGCCTCCCTTTTTTCCTTCGATTTTCTTGTGAGCTTTCGGAGCCATTGGTTTCCTCTTCATCCTGGTGTTCTTCGGCTTGCTCTCTTCCTGCTTTTTCTTGTTCGTTATCCATTTCCATTCCTCTTATGAGTAAGGAAGAAATTGCGCTCCTCAATAAGCGTCTCGATTGCTTATCTAGGAACTCATTCCCGTCGTCTCCTGTAGATGATACCTCTCGGTCTCCTTTGACGGGAATTGATGATGTGGTGCTTTTTGAGTCTACTCTCCTGTCTCCCGCACCTCCTCAGCGAGCGCGTCGTCGTGGCTCTCGTAGAGCCCCGTCTACTCCTCGCACCATTCGCACACGCTCTATGGCGGCGTCCGAGCAGATCGATCGATCCACTCGGTTTTCTCTGTATCTTGTCTGATTGTGTCTTTTTCCCCTTGTTTAGGTTTTAGGTCTTTCGTTTTGCCTCCTCGCTCTCTGTTATTTATTCATGGCTAATTTCCTTTTCTGGAATATCCGTGGTATCGGCAACGATGCGTCTTTGGCTAGGCTAAAACGCATTATCGTGAAGCATTTTGTTGGTTTGGTTGTTATTCTGGAACCTCTTATTGCCCGGAAGGCATCCCCAATATTGTTTTATCTTTAGGTTTTGGCGGGGGATTCACCAACATCTCGGGTAAGATTTGGATCTTATGGTCCAAATCCATGGCGGCTCGCCTCGTTTTTGATTCTTCTCAGCTTCTGTCAGTGGATTGTTCGTCTCCTTTCTTTTCCTCCCCGTTCTTATTTTCGGGGGTTTACGCCAAATGTGACCGTTCGGAGAGATTAGATCTTTGGTCCGACATCCTTGCCCTTGGTTCAATGGGGCTGGATACTTCTGTGATAGGCGGCGATTTTAACACTGTCGCCAGCCATGCGGAAAAACGGGGTGGAGCCTCCGTCAACCGTGCAGTGATGGAGGATTTCAACTCTTTCATTGTTAACTCTGGCCTATCTGAGCTTCCTTTTACTGGTTCTGCTTTTACTTGGTCTAACAACCAAGAGGGACCGAACTGAATCCTTTCTAGACTTGACCGTGTTTTCGGGTCGGAGGATTGGTTTCGCCTCCCCTTTACTTTCTCGTTATCTCATCTTCACCGAACCTTCTCTGACCATGCTCCTTTGATTGTTCGTTGCTCTCCCTTCTCTCTCTCTCGGGTCCTTCTTCTTTTCGGTTCCAGAGCATGTGGATATCTCATCATTCCTTTCTTCAAGAGGTTTCTAACTCCTGGAGCGTCCCTGTTGATGCCTCTCCCTGTGCTATTTTCGATCGTAAGCTCAAGCGACTCAAGGAATGCCTTAAGGTCTGGAATCGTCAGGTTTTCAAGAACATTTTTGATCGCGTTCGATTGGCTGAAGAGTCTCTTATCTTAGCTGAATCCTTGCTAGACGAGGTTCCGACCTCGGCAAACAAGGAGGCTTGGGATCTCGCTCAGACCATTTTTTCATCGGAGCTGCGTATCGAGAATGACTTCCTCCGTCAAAAGGCCAGGATCAAGTGGGTGATCGACGGTGACTTTAACTCCAAATTTTTCCATTCCTCTATTCGCAAGAAAAATAACTTGCTAATGATTCGCGAGATTTTGCGACCTAATCTATCTATGGCTTCCTCGCCTGAGGAAGTTAAAGAAACCATTCTGAACCATTTTCAATCCTTTCTAGGTTCACAGTCTGAATCGGTATCTGATCCGGCTCTGTTAGCCTTTATTCGTCGGGTGGTTCCTGTTCAGGAGAGTGTCCATCTCGCGGACATCCCAACCGCCAAGGAGATCCGCTCGTGTGTTTTTGCCTTAAGCAAGGATAGTGCCAGCGGCCCGGACGGCTTCAACGGTGTTTTTTACAGGTCCTCCTGGACTATTATTCAAGCTGATTTTTGTCTTGCTATTCAGTCTTTTTTCTCCGGAGAAACTCTCCCCTCGGGGTGGACGTCCACCAACCTTATTCTCATCCCCAAGTGCGAGATTCCAAGATCGTGTGTGGATTTTCGGCCGATCAGCCTGTGTAACTTTTCGAATAAAGTTATCTCTAAGATCCTTGCCAATCGCCTAGCCCGTTTCTTGAACGTATTATTTCTCCTTCTCAAGCGGGTTTTGTTAAAGGCCGTTTGATTTCTGATAACGTCCTTCTCGCTCAAGAGCTGATCTCCCAGATTGATCGGAAAGTTAGGGGGTCTAATGTTGTCTTCAAATTAGACATGGCTAAGGCTTACGATCGCATGTCCTGGTTTTTCGTCATCAAGGTTTTACGGGCCTTCGGGTTCCCGGAATCCCTAATTGACTTGGTTTGGAGGCTCATCTCCAACTGTTGGTTCTCTGTGCTCATTAATGGCTCGGCTAATGGTTATTTCAGGGCGGGGAGGGGTCTGCGTCAAGGAGACCCACTCTCGCCAACTCTCTTTGTGATAGCGGCGGAGGATCTCATTCGCGGTATCCATACTTTAACTATTTACGGCCAGGTCCAACGATTCGGGATTCCGAGGGGTTGCCCCCTTATTTCCTCCCTTTCCTTTGCTGATGACATTGTCATTTTTTCTAATGGGAGTCGCTCCTCAGTCCGGAGACTTCTGAGCTTCCTCCATCAATACGAGAGGTCCTCGGGCCAACTCGTTAACCCTTCCAAAAGTAGCTTCGTCCACGCGAAGGACTTGTCTACCCCTCGCGCTTCCTAGATAGAGGCTGTCTCGGGGTTCAAGGAAGCTACTCTCCCTCTTCCTTATCTGGGTATTGTTCTATACAGAGGTAGAAAGCTCAATGCTTTTTTTGACACATTGGCAGACAAAGTGAGGGGCAAAATAATACGCTGGAATGCAGCTCTGCTTTCCCAAGCTGGTAGACTGGTCCTTACCAAGTCGGTTTTAGACTCGATGGGAACTCATGTTTTCGCGGCTATGACCCCTACCTCTTCGTTTTTTCGGTCGTATCGGGCTTTGGTTTCTTCTTTTTTCTGGGGCAATAAGGACAACGCCCGCCGTCACCACTGGGTGTCGTGGGAAGCGATTTGCCGCCCCAAAATCGAAGGTGGTTTGGGTCTTCGTAATCCCAAGGACCTTTGTGCTGCTTTTGCCTATAAGTTGTGGTATCGGTTTGGAACTAACGACTCTTTATGGGCTTCTTTCCTCCATGCTAAATACCGTAGGCTTGCGAATTCTAATTTCTCAGGTTCACCGTCCTATGCTAGCGAGACCTGGAAGCATATGCACACGGTGAAGCCATTATCTGACGCTCATGGTGGGTTTATTGGCTGGGACGGCGCTTCATTTTCCATCCTGAAAGCTTGGAATTCGATTAGAACTTCCGGTCCCACTCGCCCTGTGTTCTCGTTCATATGGGATACTCGTATTCCTCCCAAGGCTTCTATTTTGATGTGGCGAATCCTTCACGATGGGTTGCCACTGGATGAGAATCTTCAAAAGATCGGCATCCCCTTTGTTTCCCGTTGTCGCTGCTGTGGCAACGGGGAAGTGGAATCTTTAAACCACTTGTTCTTTGGTGGTATTTCGGCCAGATCGTGCTGGAATTACTTCGGCAACCTAGTGGGTGTTCGCCGCTTTGTCAGTTCTCCTCTTGATCTCCAGGCTTCATGGTGGCCTAGAATTACTGGAAAATCTCTTCGTTCTATCGTGTTCCGCTTGATTCCTTGTCTTATATGCTGGCACCTGTGGTGCGCGCGGAATAAGGCAATCTTCGATAACACTCCTATGGATCCTCCGTCCATTATTCGGCGAGTGAGGAATGACGTCTTCCTGGCTTTCCGTGGTAGACCGTTCAGGGGAACCATAAGCCCCCGATCTGGTCGGCTGGTGGGTCTTCTGTCTATTTCATGTGCTCTGTCTTCTGCTAGACAGGGAGTTGGTTGAAGTCCTTCTCTCGAGCGTTGGCCCTCACCCATCGCTCGTTCTCCCCCCCCCCCTGTTTTTTGGTTTTAATGCGTTCGTTAGTGTTTTTTTTTCAGGTTTTTCTGTTCGCTTCCTATTCGGGAGTGTGCATAGGTTGGCTGTATCTAGTGATTGCTTTTGTGGTTTCGGTGGAGCTTCTTGTTTACATCTTCTTGTCCTGTCCTGGATTGGCTTCTCGGTCTCTTTGGTTGATATGTGGCGTTAGTCTCCTTCGCGGTCCATTGATCGGGTTTATTGGGTTATCTTCTTGTAGTTGATCTGTGCCGGAGTTTTATTCGTGGTGCTCTTGGTTTTCAGTGGGACTTTTCTTGGCTCTTAGGAGCGGGTTTCGCTACCGTGTCTGTCCTAGCTCTGTGCTCAGGGATCTGCTTTACCCGGTTTTGATGTTTCTGCTGCAGATCGAATTGTTCTCTTTTTGGCTGAGATTGAAGGTCTGGCCTTTACCTTCGGGTTTGCTTTTTGCTATGGCTTTGGTTTAGGTCTTTCTGCTTTTATTTTTCTCTTTTTCTATATGGGGAGTATATGTCCTTCATATGCTCCGACTTTTGTGTTAGCCACCGGAGAAAGGCGTTTTTTCTCCTCCTGTATATATATATTATCTTAAAAAAAAAAGTATATGAATACTTTTTTAAGTATTGGAAGAGTACAAATGAACAATAATGATTGATAAATGAAGTTTTATTAGGTAAAAAAAAAAAAAAAAAAAAGAGTTATGCTCAGTCGTTCCATTCACTCACTGTTACAAAGTAAACTACTTTAAACATATATGTACAAGAATTTGCATATCATAAGCATTAGAAATAAGCGGGGAGAGGATGAAACAAGAGATGGGGACAATGAGGGGTGGAGTATGGAACACATAATCAGTGTATAGTAGTAAAAAAAAAAAAAAATTCCAGTCACTATTTCTTTTGTATATTACTATTTAGGAAACATCTGTTTGCTTATTAATGTCAAATTATGGGGATCTGATTGGCAGAATAAACAAATATTTAGTATAATAATTAAGGAAAAAAATTCATTTGATACATTCGCTAAAGCAACTATGTGGAGTGGTTATGCATTTCGTCAAAATATATGTATACATGCCATAAGTATTATATGTCTTTCATTTCTATATTGCAGCAGAGTTATGGTAAATTAAATAATTAGAGATGGTATCAACTCATTAATTACTAACTTAAGTATCACTTACCACTTTCATCTGAGTGATCAGATTGAAATGCATCATTTTCTTCAGTTTTCGAAAATCCCTGTGTACAAAAATAACCACAAAATAAAGAAGAGGGTGAAAATTAAGAGATATAATGGTTTCAATTGGTCCATAACCAAATAACCATGGACTAAATATTGTATTTGAAATTATAGAATAAGCATGTACATGTACTGTCATCTGCATCAATACAAACCTAGCTGTATATTATATTACAACTAGATGCGAATATATAGGAACTAGGAAGATACTAAATTATTCACAACGTGTGCTGTCAGCCTGTCATCATAAGTTAAAGTTAATGCAAGCCGAACAAACTGACCTTAAATAATACACCATTTTATAAAAGTAAATTATCAAAATAAAAGGCAAGTCCAAGTAAATGAGGTAAAATAACATGTTATGGCAAAGGCATACTACTCACTGGTAACTATTTGGTGCAAAAATATGCATCTAAATGAGGCAAGTACAACAGCTCAAGATTCAAACAGTAACCAGCAGCATATACTGCATTCAAAATGACCAAGTTTTTAATATTAATATATTGTATTGAATAATAAGCGTATATGATTAAATTACTTTCAAATAAGGAATATATTTTGTAACATTGCATAACACTGGAAAAATAGTAATAAGGTTGCTTTAAGTAGTGTTTTCAAAAAAGGTTATTTGTAGTATATTCCCCATCTTAAGCTTAACATCATATAAAGTTACAGAGGAACCATGTTCATATCTATGAATTAATGTGCTTAAAGAATAACGCTCTTTACAGTCTTGGGCCTTCGTCACTTACACATGCTACATTATCTTTTTATTGGGAACGCATTTTTTTCCTTGGCCCAGTAATTAAAATTCAAACCCAGTACCAATTACCTCAAAATTGACAGCCCAATTTCACAAAATGATGCAAAAATCCTATCCGCCATCTGTTATTACTTTGCTTGCATGAACTAAAAGCGGCTGGTCCTGCACATGTCTAATTCCATATACCCCCACCTTAATTAAGGCACGGTTGCACCACCATGCGAAGCCCGCCTTGCAAGTGTATATTTGTTAGTTAAACATGTTTATATGCGCAAGGAAATGGAAATAATCAAGGGTTTTATGTACCACGAGATCTAATATTTAGGAAAAAAGGGCAAAGTCTAAGAGCAATCCGGAACCAGCTCTAGAAGTGCTTTGAAAATATGTCTTTTGAACTAAAATTTAATATGCATGCGCATAGCGCGTGCCATTGAGACTTGTATATATACACCAAATATTGAGGAAATTGAGTCCGTATATCTAAAGCTCTAGATCCTGATTTTTATGATAGCTTTAGTTATCACGTACAAAAATGTTCAAAAGCTAAGCAATATGCACTTCAACACCAGCATCAATTTTTGTACATGTTTATTTGAGGTCTAAATTAACATGACAATATATTCTATTCAACAGTGTAACTTATTTTTTTCTAGGCAACTACATCATATTTGACATCTTCCTCCACAATAAGGTAATTAATTTGCAAATTATTTAAAAATATATATTAATATTAACTTGGCTATATCATTCAAATTAGATAATGTTTTCTATTTACAAAAGTTCTTTACACATACCCATAACAAAAATCATTATCATCCTTACATTAAATAGAGCATACAACATGATCTATCGACCAAACAATGGATACTAAACACCGTGATAAGCAAATGTCAACTCAAAACGATGATATATCTCCAAAAGCATCTTCAATGAAGGATAGTGCACATGTCCAACAACCGACAAATGATGATAAAAATTCTCTCTCAACAGATGATTTTTGAAATGATAAATTTACTTCTGAAGTGGTAAGTGATATATCAACCAAAAAATTTGAAAAAATAGCATAATTAAATTTTATTGTCTTATCAGTTTTCTCTTCATGTTTTTGCAGGTAAAATTTATGGAATAAAATGGATGGTGGTGACTATGAAATAAATTTGAATAAAATGTCACTATGTAGGAATAAAAAAATTAACATTTATTAGTGGTACATTTTAGGTGTTGCAGCCCTTATTATTAATAAAGAAATCACTATATATTCTCTACTTTTATGTATTCCAATTTTGAAATAAAATTTTGATTTATATTAATGTTTGCAAATAGTATTATTACCTTATCTTTTATGTCATGTTTGAATTCGGTTTCATTCCGATAATTTTACTGCTATAGTTATCGTTATATTAACAAGTACTATCAACTGCTATGTGAAACAAAGTATTTAAGATTAAAAAATTAATAACCTAACCATATTTATTTTTTAGCCGGCTATATATCAAAGATGAACACTCAAAGGAGACAAAATAGAAGAAGAAAAATTTAAATGATGAACAAAGAGAAATGCGTCGTATGAGAGATAGAGAACGAATGAGAGCTATGAGTCAAGAACAAAGAGTAAATTATCTAGCTCGGCATTGTGAAATGTATCGACAAAGAAGAGAGATCCCATAATGCATCTTTAGGAAGAATAAATACTATAAGTAATGAATCTCATAATTACCAATAAGACAGAAACCTAGGAATACAAAGAGAACAAACAGAAACCAAATCTATTGAGGAAAGAGAACATATTATAAATGACATACCACAATCAAACCAAGAGAAGAGATGATCATCACAAAATAATAATCAACTACAAAGGCATCAATCTGTGCGAAGAAATGTTAGAACTCACAATGTTGCAAAAAAATTCAAAGATCATACTAGATTTCGAAAGCATTTATTAAAACCTGTAACATTTTGTCAACATTGTCCGACAAAATTATTTCAACATGAGAGTGGAGCATTGTGTTGTTCAAATGGAAGAACTATACTCCCCCCAGTGCATTCACCAAATGAGCTCTTGGAGCTCTAAAAGGATACAGGTGTTGATGGTATACATTTCAAAGAAATATTCGATCATATAACCATGTATTTTCCTTCACTTCAATGGGAGTGCATGTCGATGAAAACCTAACAAGTGGAAGAGCTAGTATTTACCCTTTCTGTGCTCAAGGATGTATATATCACAATATTGAAAGCCTACTACCTAAAGGAGATAGACCTAGATTTCTCCTAACTATATATATACGATACTGATCATTAAATTGAAAATCGAATGATTGAAAATGTAGACTTGAATAGAGGAATATTAGAAAGGATACAATGTATATTGGATGAGAATAATGATTTTACTCAATACTTTCGTCGAGTTTCACAACTTCCCAAGATCGATAATTACAAATTCATAATTAAAGAAAAATCATTGCACCAACAATATGTGCTGCGTACATCTTCACAAGTTTCCGCAATGATAGTTGGTCAGGATGAGACAAGTCTTATAAATGGTAGGGATATTATTCTACATACGATGACGGGTCAGCTTATGAGAATTCCAAAAACACATGGTTGTTATGACCCACTGCAGTATCCTCTCCTACTACCTTATGGAAGTTATGGTTGGGACCTCAACAGCCATAATATAAATGGAACTCCTGTTACATGTCGAGAGTACTATGCTTATATTTTGCAGGTACGAAGTAGTTTAACATTCATAAAATTATAAATTTATAGCTAGCATCATCACATGATAAAAATCGATTAATTATTGATCATAAATTAAAATACAATTGATAACACAATGGATTTCATTATTTGGATTCACACTAGAAGTCAAACATAAATAAGATAGGCATCAAGATCTAGCAGTTTTAATCAACTTAAGTACTTATTATATGGATAATATATATTCCATTTGCTATTTTTAGTCAATTTAAACTTTAGATTCGACATGAAGATACTTCTCTCTTCTTACATGGAGGACGTTAATTACAACAATATGTCATGGATAATTATGTGAAAATTGAAAGTGGTAAAATGAGATGGTTTCGTCAACAACAACATCATATTAGATCAAAATTGTATGTGGGATTTCAAGGTGCATTAAATGCTGGAGAAAATAATGCAAGTATGACACTTTTCCCTTCTCTTTGGTTTATTTACAATATATACATATATACACACACACATACATATATATAATTTTATATCAAATAATTTTTTTGATATAGTTAACATAGGTAGAAGTGTAATATTACCCTCTTCGTTCAATGGAAGTCAATGTAATATGTACCAACGTTATCAAGATGCAGTGGTTTTAGTACAAAAGTTTGGAAAGCCTGATTTGTTCATTACAATGACATGCAATCCTACATGGAACGAAATCATATCTGAACTATCACATGGACAAACTTCCCAAGATCGCCTAGATCTTACTACTAGAATTTTTCGTTCCAAATATGTAGAATTAAAGCATGATCTCTATGACAAACAAGTTCTTGGATTGGTTGCTGCATATGTTCATGTCATCGAATTTCAAAAAGGACTACCCCAAGCTCATATGCTTATTATTCTAGACAACGAAGTTAAATTACATATCCAATACCGTTGTAAGAGTCGAAATCTAGAATCGTGATGAAGAACCAGAGTTGTACAATGCTTTCATTAAATGGATGCTTCATGTACCATGTGGAAGACAACAACCAAATGCACCATGTATGAAAGACGGAAATTGCAAAAAAAATCCTAAGCAATTTTCATCATGAACTATTCGAGATAATGATTCATACCCTATTTATTGAAGGCGGGATAACGGAATAAACATCACACTAGACAATGATGGTGATATTATAATGGATAATCGTTGGGTTGTTCCATATAACCCATGGCTGCTGAAAAAGTATGATTGTCACATAAATGTTGAAGTTTGTAGTAGTATCAAATCTGTCAAATATTTATACAAGTATGTATACGAAGGTCTGGATCGTATGACAACGAAAATTCATCCGTCTGAAAATGATGAGATTCAAAAGTTTTTAGACGCAAGGTGGATATGTCCCCAAGAGGCATTTTGGAGAATTTCTGAATTCTCATTGCATATAATATATCCTTCAGTTCAACATCTACAGATACACCTTCCAAGCAGGCAACAAGTGACTTATCATGCTAACCAAACCGTGTCTGATGTTTTATTGGATGAGAACCTCTCTACATCAATGTAATTGAATTCTTCAACACAAACTCACAAGATTCAGAAGCAAGACATATTTTATACTGTGAATTTCCAGAGAAATACACTTGGATATCAGATATTAAATAGTGGCGATGAAGAGCATCACATAAAAAGGTCATACTGCGAATTCTTTTGAAACATGTAAAAGGAACAACATCATTTGAATATCTTCTAACCATCGATGGTATCAAATACCCAATATTTAGGCAAGCAGCGAAAAAGATGGGATCACTTGAAGAATACCAAAGTATAAGGGCATGTTTGGTTGAAGCATCAAACACGCGAATGCCATCATCTTTAGGAAGATTATTTGTAACGATCTTAATTTATTGTGCACCAACGGGAGTGAGAAAATTGTGGGAAGAATTTTTCTATCATATGGTTGAAGATTATCCAAGTTCAAGTGCAATGGCTTGACCTATACTTGAAAATCATCTTCTACATGACCTTAATGATTTATTAATGAACCATTATAAACTAATATCTGATTTTGATCTTCCAAGTATTAGGAATGATATAGATGATAAGGATAAAGTGATACAGTAGCATTCTGTATAGCTATATTATGGTTTAAATATAAATTATTGCCGCTACATTCATTCATGTTATTTAGTACGACATTTACTATGTCATTTATATATAGTTTTATGTGTCCTTTAATTTTGACGTCCATCTGTGATAGTTTAGTGTAATTTATTTATGATGTCTTTTATCATGTTTATTTAGGGAATGTCATGGATATAACCACATACTTAAAGTAAAAGATTATAACAGTTATGATTAAAATATTATGTGCCATGGTTATAATTTTGAGATTTGCAGGTTTCATATAGACCTAAAGCATTTTTAGGAGTGTTTTATAACACTCGAAATATATTGCATTCACTAAAAAAAATTCAAATATATTTTTTGTGTCTATTCGCTAAATAATTGTAATTCTTCCTACATTTCAATTGAGCTAATTGAAATAACATATCACCAAAGTGACCTTTCTTATTTTAGTTATTCATGAAAATGTTTGATATTTGTGTATATCTATTCATGCAGATATTAGCCGTCCTAAAGGAAGACTAATATTTGGCTGAATCACTTACATATGTGTGATGACAAATATGTGATAATTATAAGGTTTTACAACTGAATAATTAATCGACCGAAGGGAATATTAATTATTTGAATTGAGAATTTATTGTCGATGTTTGAACATTACAATAAGAGTACCACCTACATATAATATTATTGCCCAAAGACTTGATGTTAATGTTGTACTAGGTATCTTGAGAAGAGACTTACCAATTATTTAAATTTACTATGCCTGATATTTGGATGTGAGCATATACATTTATTTTTGTTCAATTTTCAATTAGTCTGATTAAAGCGTATGCCAATTTTGATAATATTCTCATCTGGTTTGGGACTAACTCTAAAGATTAGTAAGAGAACATTTGTTTGATCTTAACTTCGTGGATCTAGCTCTTGCAATTATGAGGGTCACAACCACCCCTATTAAAGTGAATGTTATTATAATGTTATGGAGAACATTGAGAGATGAGATAATCCAAATTTCAAGAGTCAAATGATCATAAGGTAGAATATTTCAAAAGGATTTCAAGGGTGTGATATCCGTAGGGATAATCAATTTTAAGGGATCTTTATGAACAAAAAAGCATTTTGTCAAAAATAATTTTGGGAAACAAGCACACTTTATATTGTCTGATTTCATAAAATAAATGTAAGGGAAACATAAAGGAGTACTATATGAGGAAATGTTGCTCCAAAGTCAATGCACTCAAGTTATTGTTATTTTTTTGGTGCTCTCTTTGTTCATAGTATAACCATCACGGACACAACATCAATATTTTTACCACACGGACAAACATTGTTCTAAAAATTATTCATAAGGACAAACATTTTTCAAAATTATTCACAAGGACAACAAAACTGCTACCAAGTTAAAAACTGATACCTAAAAACTGCTACCGATAACTACAAACTGATACCTAAAAACTGCTATCAATGACTAAAAACTGATACTTAGAGAAAGTTGTCCTTTAGGATAAAATATTGAAGGTCTGTCCTTGAGGCAAAAATTCTGAAAATTTTTGTCCTTGACAATAATTTCCTGTTTAAGATATTAGTAATTATTATTTTTTAAGAATAAAATGTCCCTTTATTGAGCTCATTTAGCATTGTGGTAAGAAGAAGAGAGGTTGAAGCATGTAAGGTTGAAAGTACACATTTAACATACATTGTAAATAAACGTATAAATAGGGATAAAGAAGTTGCTAAGGACCTAGAAGAAAAGAAATAACATACAGATATATTTACAGCTGTTTCTTTAATGAGATATACAGACATATAAAATAAAGTAAACTAGATATTTTTAAGTTATTATTGATATTTCAGTTATATTGTTTGGATTTATTTGATATGTTTGTTATGCTGTATTTAGATAGATTTCATTTTTTATTTCTAATTTGAACAAATTAGGATATTCTTGTTCATTTAGAAATAATAAGATTATTTATGAATAAATTCAAACATTGTTGGAATTAAAGCTCCTAATGTTTAAAATATAGCTTATATCTACTTATGTTAAATGTCTTTTATAACAAAGTCTCAAATTTTGTTTTGGTGATTAATATGATTATTTATTTCATCTTACTTACTAAATAATTCTAGATTGAGACATTAAAGATAAAAAATATTTTATTGATATTCTAAGCGATCTAAATTTATAGGTTTTATAAACCCGCACTAAGGAAAAATTTTAAGGTGGGAAATGCAATAATTTTTGAGAATGTTGAGTTTGGGGGAGAAATAAAGTATGGATCATTGTCTTTAAAGTGCATCATTGTCTTTGATTCAACTACAGTTACTTCTTCGGATAATGTATATGATTTGTTTCCTTTCGTTGACAAGACGTAAATTAGGAACCATAATAACATGATGATAAACAAAATTCTCCTCAAGTTAAGGGTAATGTATCATGAAAACAAACTCAATAGCCTCACAGTGCAAGGTCACTAGTGAAATCCACTTAAAAAGGGAGAAATACTATTCTAGATGACTATAGTATTTCTCCATAAACATAAAGAAGGGATTGATGAAGATGATTCTATGGACTTATATCAATCAATACAAGGTACTAATTTGAAATGTGGATTTAAAGCATGAGTAATTAGTGTAAATCTACAATGACAATAAAGTTTGAGATTTTTCCTCTAACTCAAAACATGATTATTAGTTATGAATAATTATTCAAAACCAAAAGGGTCAAGTGGGTAATATTGATAGGTACAAGGCTCTTTTATAGAAAATATTATTCTTAAAAGGAAAATAATTCTTTTTTAAAGAAACTTTCTCTTCAGTTTTACTGAAAGACTCATTCGAATCACTTTAGGCTTGTTGCATATTGTAATTTTGAGCAATATCTGATGGATGTTAAAGTCGTTGTTAACTGGATTTTTAACCCAACAGAATTCAAAAAGAGTTAAAACATTCTGATTAAGTCAGAACGACCCAAAAATTGACCCAAAGGCCTAAAAGTACAAGACAAAGAATTATAAGAAGTTTGGCCCAGAATTACGCTAACTCTTCGGATCAATACCGATCCGATCCAATTGGATTGGTACCGATCTGAAATGTTAGCTCGTGGTTCCTTCTAACAACTTGCATTGCACTCCTATGCCTTTACTAAGCTCACCTATCAAGTTTGGTAACATTCCAAGGAACTTAGTTCAAAAAGTGAAGACTCATTCAAATACCTACCCGCTTTTGGAACGGAGCAACTTAAAATGAACCTATAGAACTCACACAGACTCAGATTGACTTTAAATTTGGAGGGGACACTTAGAAGACATAAAAGAAGGATTACACCAAAAATAAATTCATTTTTCCAAGACAATTTGGATCGACACCAATCCAAACTCATCGGATCATCCGATCCATTTAGGATGGGCCCCACCACCTGCGATCCATATTGTAGATCTCACACATCCTCTAGAAGCTACATGCAATGTTTCATTTGATTCTGATAAGTATTGAGCGAGTTATGGATGGATCTCCTCGAAACTGAGCTAGTTTGATGGATGAGGTCCGACCCACCTAGGATGGGCCACACCTCATGTGATCTGATTTGATGCTCTCCTAATCATGTACATTGCATGTATAAAGTTTCATGTCATTTGGTTAAGTATTGAGTGAGTTATGGTAGAATCTCCTACGACCCAGAAGAAGATTCCAAAATAAGCTAAGGGTTTGGATCACCGCCGATCCGACTCAATTGAATCATCGTCGATCCAAATACTTAACTCGGATCCTCATGAGATCTGGTTTGGAGGCTCTTCTACTCATTTACATTGCATGTATGAAGTTTCTGTTATTTGGTTAAGTATTGAGTGAGTTACAGATGGATCTTCTACGAAGGGATGGATTGGATGATCTATGAATATGGATGATCAAACTAACTCCAAACGACTTGATATTCAGACAAGGTACTCAATTATGCGATATGAAGACAACCAAATTGAGAAGACTAAAAAATTGCACAACTTTTTTGATCGATACCGATCCGATCCAATTGGATCAGTACCGATCTAAAAAGCTAGCTCCAAACACCTCCAAACTTCTTGAGTGACCTCTTCACGATGACTACAGGCTTTTGGTAAAGTGGCTCTGGCCCAAATGCTCCCTAACCCCTATAAATACCATCCTATCTGCAATAGTAGAGGGGATCTAATCTCTGCTAAAGCTCAGCCATTATTTCTTGACTCTTCTTCTCCCACACAACAACCATGAAGGGACAATTGAGATCCTTCTTTTGTCTCTAATAATCACTACAAGAAACTGTATTTTTAGCAGCATAGTCTAGCAGCGTTTTCCTAAATAGGCTACTATTATGCGTATGGAACATTTAAAAAAAAACAACTTGCACAACCCTGCCAGAAACGAAACGAACGTGGGAGAAATAATTTTTTTTGGCGCCGCTCAATCTCGTTCTATCCTCTCGTGTACGCCTCTTTCCTTTTCTCTTTTAATCGTTTTCCCTCTTTTTGTAACGACCCGATATTTTGGACCATTCGCATCCATTATAAGTGTATAGGTAGACACTCATGCCGGTGTTGAATTGCTCAAAATACCGCGTTGTTAATTTAAATTGGAAAAACTCAGCATATACAGTAAATAAAATAATCACAGATCACAGACACAGAGTAATATAACAATAGTGCAGCGGAAACAAAAGAATAGTAGTTCATGAAGCTACCATATATATATATATAACAGAGTTAAACAAGATACAACAGAAGTCTCGAATACAATAGATATCTCAATACAATAGTCAAATACAAGATCTGAATACATCACTGGAATCAACTGAATAACTGAAAGCTGGATAGATAGCTGGATCTCCAAGCGAAGCTCCAACTCCAAAGGTGAGTCTCAAATACTGTATCACTCAGTCTGACCCGAGCGTGAAGAAAACACAAAACACTCGAGTCAGGATTAACATTCTTATATCAATAAATCCAACTCAAGTGAAATAACGACTGAAATACAAGTGACTCAAAGGATGTTTGGGATAACCATCCTCTAAGGATCCATTAAACTATCTATATATATAGTAGAATACGCTAAGTAGATAATGTCTAATCAGTAAAGTACGATATCAAAATAGCGTTAAGTCACGGCCCATTCCACCCTTAACACATTTTTATTCCCAAGAGCATATACAAGACCGTAGTTTCCCCAAAACCGGAAGTCACCAGAGGGCAATCCATATACTAAAGGTACAAACCAAAATCGTAGTGGTCGCGAATAGGATAATCAGTATGACAAAGTACATGAGGCGATACCAACTAGGATACTAGTAGTTGCCTGATCCGGACTGATGTTGGGCATAGCAGCTACTACCCCAACACCGCGAAACAACACTCCCAAATCGAGGGGTGCACCCAAATCGAATCACAAAAGTAATAGATATGGTATCGAAGAAGTGTGTCCGCTAGAGATAGCGATCCTCAATGGCCCGGCGCGGCTCCTGTTTTAGTCATGTCAAGGGTCATCCAAAATCGTTCTCTTTCTTCAGTCAACGCGTTCACCAAACCATCCACTTCATTCTGGATCAACACTCCGCGTATATTAGTTATTTAAAGTGGTTTCGGTATCGACAGAGAGTATGTCCATATCCGATCTCGGTCTCTTTAATAACTACGTATTATTACACCGATGGTCATTTAATAAATTTTCAAAATAGTTATATTTCAAAACCGACATATCATTGCCATTTCAAAACCATATAAATACGATATCACTTTTCCTTCAAATAAATCCATTTTCAAAATCATATTACTTTCTAAAGTTATATTGCTTTCGAAATCATAAGTCTTTTAAAATCATAACACTTTGGAAATCAAAACTTGAAATTCATAACACTTTGAAATCCTAGCACTTTCCTCTTAAACAGTTTAGATATTCACAAATCAATTTACATAAACTCGAATTCCAAAATTAAAATTTAATTAAATCTCAAATCATCAATTTCAATTTAATTTAGTTTCTAAATAACCATTTCAATCTATCGATTTCAAATACATATTCAAACCATAAAATAAGCCATTTCAATTTCAATATATTTCAAAGCTTTAAATATTTAACATTTCAATAGCATCTAATACAACTTCAATTCACAAATTCAAATCAACAAAATATCCCATTTAAATTTATATCATTTGAAATATTCATTAAAGTCACTTTTAATCAAATTCAAGTTAAAACATATCTTTAGAATTTCAAATTTTATAAATTTCAAATCAACTTTATTTAAGTATAATTCTTAAATAAATATAATTTCAAATCAATTTCAAGTCATTATAAACTCTATATTTGAAGATATAGATAAATAAATACTTAAACATATTTCATATTGATTCAAATCAACTTTATTAAATCAACTTTAATAAATCTTTAAAATCATTATTTATTAAAACCATATTTTTCTTTCAAAACCGTAGAAATGTTTTTCAAAAACATTTATATATAGACCAACGGTGTCTGTATATAATTTTCTATCCTATGGTCAAGTGATACAGATATTTATCATTTCAATCCGCAATTTAAAATATATTCGGGTATATATCTTTTCAACCCGAAATTCCAAATTCAATTTAATTTGAAAATCGCTTGGGTTTATTATTTCAACCCATAACGATTTTCTCCTATTCTAAAGTCCGTTCGGGTATGTATCATTTCAACCCATAGTGATTCTATACTAACAGGGAACTTGTAGAGTGATAACAGATATGATAATAATATAACAACGGTAACAGACATATATCATCAGTATAAATAACAGATAAGGGTATCAGATGTCACAGGTGAACAGATACAGATGATGACATATATATATCAATATAAATAACAGATAATGATGTCAGGTGTCATAGGTGAACAGATACAGATGATGTCATAGATATAGCAATATAAATAACTAACAGCAGCATATTTCAATTGTCGTTTCAATTGAAATCAAATTTAATAAATATAAGGACATTAATCGTGAGTGATTGCTCACCTTTCGAGGCTAGAGATGCACGAGAAGATGACACGGATACGCACACTGATACGGACATAGAGATTGAGTTACGAATCCAAGCAAAACAAATCGGCACGAATTCAACGATCAAAGCTGATAACAGAAATCGATGAAATCAAATCAAAACATTCAACATAGCAACAAATAAAACATGTCCTGCGTCAAAGTTTAACACTATAATTCTATGTGCTACCGAGATCGAAATGGTCTGAAATTTGGTATGAATAAAGATCAAAACTTGTATTTTAAACTGCAAAAGATTCACTTGTTTTGGACAAGAGACGAGAAAAGTTACGATGTCACGAACATAGACTCAGGCCATGTTTGCAGCAGTGTAAAATAATTTCTAAGTACAAAAGAATAACTGTCTGGGTCTAACTTCCAGATCCTCGACCACTAATCAAACGATGTCAGATTTGGCTGAAATTTGATAGGCATAAACTAGGTAACTTTGACTTCTTTTTAAAAATAAAATCAACCCATTCCGACGTAAGACAGAAGAGATACGATGCGTCAAACATGAACTCAGGTCGTGTTTGCAGTAGTGTAAAATAATTCCAAGTACAAAAGAACAGCTGTTTGGGTCTAACTTTCAGATCCTCGACCACTAATCAAACGATGTCGGATTTGGCTGAAATTTGACAGACATAAACTAGGTAACTTTGACTTCTTTTTTTAAAAATAAAATCAACCCATTCCGACCTAAGACAGAAGAGATACGATGCGTCAAACATGAACTCAGGTCGTGTTTGCAGCAGTGTAAAATAATTCCAAGTACAAAAGAACAGCTGTCTGTGTCTAACTTCCAGATCCTCGACCACTAATCAAACGATGTCGGATTTGGCTGAAATTTGACAGGCATAAACTAGGTAACTTTGACTTCTTTTTAAAAATAAAATCAACCCATTCCGATAAAACATGAGTGAGATATGATATCGTGAACGTGAAGTCTAACCACTGTTCAGAAGAAAAAAAAATAACATGCAAATTTTCTTTTTGTTTTGAAACCCATACTTATATTACTAACAGAATATACATAGCTTACTTATATACTATCATACTTTGAAATCTATAAGCTAACACTTTATCATATAACAACAAATCTTAAAACAAAATATTTACGATACTAACATAATGCTTCAAACAACAGGGTCTATAAAAGTTGTAAACATATATATATATATACTAATATATTGATCAACAGGGTATAGATAACAAATGAAAGCTTATGTACAAACCTGTTTTAAATATATTTATATCTCATTCATTACCTCTAAATACAAATTAAAGTTTAAGACAAACTCTCATGTTTTACTGAAGGCCAAGCTTACATCTATTTGTGGATACCAACAAACAACTTACATCAACTATACACTTATAAAGCAACAAAATCTATATGAACTATGCAGACAATAAGAAAATAGATGTAGACTAGCATATGGTATACATATATAAAAGTTTAAGCCATATATTGCTAAACAAATACTATACCTAAATAAAGAAGAGGAGGCCGACGCGGGTTTAATCGCTGGAAGGAGCAGCGAATTGTGGAGCTCGACCTGAGGTCAGCAGCCATGGGAAGAGGTGGCGGTGATTGAGGGGAGGATGGTGACGTGTCAGTTTCTCCGGCCGAGGCTGTTCATGCAGAGGCGGAGGTTGGTGGTCTTGGCCTGTGGCGTAGGCGAGCCGGGCAATGGTGGAGGCGAATGGAGGTAGGTGGCGTGCGGCTGAGTGGGTACATGGCAGGGTGGAGGAGCTGGGGACGGCAGGCGAAGCAGGGCGGAGGGCGCGGGTGGCAGGGGCTGGGCGGAGAAGTGGGCTGGGGTCGGCAGGGGCTGGGGCGGAGGGTGGGGCGGAGCGCTGGGACAGGCGGGGCTGCAGTGGGGAGGTGGGCTGCAGGCGGGGCTGGGACGGTGGGTGGTGGCGGGTTGGCATGGGGCGGAGCGCTGGGACAGGCGGGGGCTGGGGTGGGGTGATGGACGTGCAGGCGGAGGTGGCAGTGGGGTAGGTGGGTTGTGCGTGCAGGCGGGGCTGGGGACGTGGGTGGCCGAGTGGGGAAGGCGAGGGGAGCTGGGATGTGGAGGGGCGGAGGGTGATGCGGTGGTGGGTGGAGGCGGCTGCTGGAGATGGATTGAGGCAGAGAGGGCAGGGGCGGAGGTGGAGAGGTGGTGCGGTGGACGTGCATGCATGGAGGAATTTGTGAGTGGAGGGGGAGAGTTTCATTTTTCTCTGGAGGGAGACAGAAATATAAAAGAATGATGAGAGGAGGGAGAAGAGAGCAGAGAGCAAAGACGTACCCGAGAAGTTTGAGTGTGAAGTGAGAATCAATTAATGCAGAGCAGGGGATTGCAGAGAAATGATGATTTTGCACAGTGGTGGCTATTGGGTTTCTGAAGGGACAAGGCCTTTTTGAATTCTGAGCGGGAAAGTGTTGGGTACCAGTTTTTGTGGCGTAACGGACCAGTTCGTACTCCGTTAACCAATTTATAACTTGCGACGCCGAACTCCGATTGACACAAACAAATATACCATTTTGATCAGCGCGACGAGGTGGACACAACGGTATAAAGATATTGATGGTTTGACATTGTTTGCGAAGTGGCAAATCTTATTAAACCATTTGCACGAGCGAACATTTTAACTAGCAATTAAAAGCGAAATTTGACGAAACGAAATGCGCCGTCATGATCAGAATATTTTTCTTATGTAACATTGTGAAAAATATTTGAGTTTGGATGATAGAAAATTTTACACATAAAATTTAAACAATATGTAAATGCGACGAGCGCAATTTTCTTCAATATTTTTCGACGAAATTTGGCGTACGCCTATGTCTATCTAGACGCATTCCAAATGTGAAGTTTGAATGGCAACGGAAGTTGTTTGTGAAAATTCGAATTTCTACACTAAAATAAGCGATTTTAAAATTTTAAACTGGGTCTGAATTTCAGGGTCGTTACACTTTTAATTGAAAAATCTGGCCTACCTCTCCACCGCGCTCGACAACCCCATCTCTCCCACATCCGCGACTCCGCCATCGACCACTAAATCGCCCCTCGTTCTCCACCGTCGTCTATTGCGACACTGCTTTTTTAGGCTTCTCGCACGCGTCGTCTTTTACAAGAGAAGATAGGGCGTTGTTGGATCGGCATATTTTGGATAGTTAGGTAAATTTATTGGTTTTGCTAATATTTCTTAGTTCATTGTTTCTTAGTTAGGTAATTTAATGATTTTGCTAACATTTCCTAGTTTATTGTTTGTTATGATTCTCCTGCTTTCGTTTGCTATGATTCTCCTGCATATTTTGTTCGAAAAATATGAAAAATCTAGTTGGCCGGTCCCCTTGAATAAGCCAATTTACTTAGATTTCTGATAATTTTCTATTGCTTCAACTTCATGTAGGTGGTGCGGTTGTTGTATACGACTCCTATATTCTTAAATGATTTCCACGTTGTTAGGATTAGTTATTAGAAGTGAGTATAAATATTGGAGTACTCCCAGAGGTTATCATATTGTTGTTTAATATTGACATTGTTTTTATTCTAAGGTTTCAAGTAGCACTTAATTAGATTAATCTTAGTCAGAAAACTAAATAGAGGGTTATCACTATTTTGATAGATTATGCATTCCTAAATGACAACCTGATAACGGGGTTGAAGAATCCATATGTTATTGAATCTAAATGGTTTATTATGATTACCAACCATCTCCTTGATAAGTCCAAATAATAAGTATCAGGATAGAAGTTGCTGTGAATTCTTTCATGAGAAAATGTTTGAGACTCTTGTTGAATGCAACAACAAAGTTTTCCTTAAACTGTGATAAAATGTCAGCTACCTAATATTTTGATGTAATAGACAATGTTGCATGGTAAAACATGGTAACACACTAAAAATCAAAGCCAAGAAAATGAAAAAATCAAAGACAATTTTGAGTTCTCCTTGTCATATTGAACTAGAGAGCAACCATGTTAATATTTCTAAATGAACACGAATGTTTGGAATATAATATATATTGATATTATTTATTATTATTTAAGTATTGTCAAAAATTTACTATAGGAAAGCAAAGTGCGTGTGTGTATGCATATAGATATAAGGGCGAAGCATGTGCAGATATATGAGGTGCGCGTGTGTTTAGTATTTAGGTGTATGTATGCATGGCAAGGTATGTGTGTGTATGAACATGTCATGTGGGTGTTTGCATATAATTGGGTAATATCTTGAATACTTGACCTATTGTTGCTGTTACATGCATTATTTTTGCTCAGTGGCTTTGCATCTACATGCTCATGTGTACAAACTGTAGAAAAATAGAAATGTGAAATAAAAGGATTCTAAATTTATTGTACACACAAATGAAATTTCGGTAAAGACACGCAAGTAGGTAGAAAATTCTACTAAAACGTGGATGACATACGGATTAGAATAGAATAGGTGGATATAGATATGATAATAGAAGCGTGGGAATCTAGTCAATTTTTCCAATTCTTTTTTGATAAGCACATAACTCAACTATAATGATATATTCACTTTAAAACTTATCCATTGGCTACGCGGAATTACTAAACAATACTATATCGTGGGCAGCTGCATGGTCACAACGCCACATATGCACTCTTTAGTGGTACCAACTTTATCGCATCATGCCTTTTATTTTGCGTGGTCAGCGACCTAATTTAGTACCATGTAAGACCAAAAAAAGGTCTTACATGTTACCAATACTCACTTTGTTTAATCTATTCGTCTATCTTTTTTCCTTGAAACCAACGGTATTTCGTTTTATATTTCTTCATATCTCGGTACTACAAATCTTAGCTCGAATAGTTTGAAAGGAAAAGGAACCAATTTGAATTCAAATTTTGCACTTACAACGAATCGAACAGGCATATGCTGGGCAACGCAAAATGGTTTGTCAAAGAAGAATTGATGGGATAGTAGGGTAAATTTTTACTGTGTTTTGAATTTGGAAGAATTTAGGAAAAAAGGGCAAATATTTATTATTATGGACTATAAGTCGTTTTAAGTAAAATAATGTCGGGCTAATTAATTTTGACGCGTATGTTACAGTGCTTCGCTGGAAAGAATGGTACATGCATTTTTTGTTTATGTATAAAGCCAGTACATTAGGCACTATGCAGATAGAAGTAGGAGCAACTTCAATTTATTGTATAGTAAAACATATATCATATATATTAACAGTATCAACAAACATATATCATTAAATTTAACTCAAAGATATAGCATAGTAGCGTAATATCACACAATAGTAGACTCCCACCCAAACATGATACCAGTGTTCGATTGTCACGTCCTAATGTTATTTATACAAATAAAACATAAAATGAGACGCAACGGGCATAGGAAGTAGTTCATTTTTGAAGCTTCATAAAATCTTAGCTCTTTAAGTCAGTGTGCACTAACAAGGAAGGGTTGCTGGTAGACACCTCATTTTAATGTTTTAGAACCTGAAGCTGGAACTTGTACCTGTATATATTCACCCAAAAAAAAATTTGTAGTTGAATATCAGTGCACAAACATACATAAACTTAGAAAAAAATATTAAGGTTTTATAACTGATATTGAATTTTTTAGCATGGATTAGGGTTATTGTCTAACCTGTAAGTGGACTGTGCATGTAGGACATGCAACCTCCTTCATTTGCTTTCTTGAGTTAACTGATGATTTTGAACCTATACAACTATGTGAAAATTTGAGCCAACTTAAAACACTTAAACGTTAATGTCGTAGATGAAAATCATTGAACATGAAACTGAAACTGAAACATATAAAGCTCCATAAGTGTACCTATTGAGGACTTGCGGTTTCTCTCCGGTTCCTCCTGTTAAGACCACCAAGACAGAATTGTAACACAGTATTAATTCCAAACCTATTGATGACTATGTAATATCAAAAGAACTGGGACTGGTAATTTTGTATTATCGTAATTTCTGTATTATTAATTTTACAAATTAATAAAAAAAAGCCATGGGTCCTTATTTTCTGATGTTGTTATAAGAAAGGTTCCTATAACAATGAATATGTAAGTTAGGTTTTTATTTTTTAAAAACAGAAAACCAAAGGTAGTTTACACTTTTCTGATAGAAAATGAAAGTTGACTTGCAGTTTTCGAGAGAATTTTTTTTATAAAACCCAGTAATGGTGAAAAACTGCAGTTATTTACTAAAATTGTTCTTAAAAAACAATCATCGCTATTTATAAATAAATAATTTTAATTCAATTTTTTAAAAACTTTTTGAAAAGCGCACACAAAATAGTTTGTGCTTTCTGATTTAGAAAAATATAAACTTAATTTACATACTCATGGCTTTATGGATTTGATTGCCCATTTGTTAAAATATGAAATGTTAAACATTTTCTATTTTAACATTATTTCTTGTACATGATTACCCGTTGCTTTGTGTCTCTTGTTCATCATTCTATTGAAATGAATTGAGTTGTACCCTCTATGTATTAATCCTATTTGCATCACATAGTAATATCTCTGGTTTTAGTTCTGTCTATATATTCTATTTTCTTAATTGAGTTAATTGTACCTCCAACAAGTTGAGTAAGTTTTCAGCTTATTCGTTCGACTATTTTATTATATGCAACAGTTATCGTATATTATGTTCTTTCTTTTGTGAATTTCACTTGATGCTAATCCTTTTTATTATATTATAGATTGTTATTAATACAGTTTATATATAAGACCCTATTTTCATTTTCTAATGGATAAAGATTGGGTGCATCTACACTGGTAACTATATAATACTGACGATAAAAATAATTAAAAACCAAATCATATACTTTGATGTTAACTTTTAATAATATCGTTCTTCATAGAACAAGCATGGAATATGAGCAAGGAGCTTGGAAGTTTGTGTATGCTGCAATGAGAAATTTGGGAAATGTAGAAAATAATTTATGTCCTTGCCTAGACTGTCATAATCTTAGTCATCATTGCGGAAATACTATCGTTGAGCATTTAATTATAAAAGGAATGGATCCCATATACAAGAGCAGTACGTGGTATCATCACGGCGAGCAAATAAATACAATCAAAGATGTTAAATCTGATGGCACTTATGATTTATTCAAAGCCGTTCATTATGAAGATGAAGATTTCTTCAATCATACTTTTTCCGATGATGATAAAAATGAAGATTGTGCACAAAGAAGAGAGGAGGATTTGTTAAAAAATTTAGAAGATGCGGAAACCCCGTTATATCTTGGTTGCACTGATCAAACAAAATTATCTGTAATTATTTCCTTGTATGATCTTAAATGTGAGACTAGATTGTTCGATACTGGTTTTGACAAACTTCTCAATGTGCAACAACTGTTATTGCCAAAAGATAACGTACTTTCCAAGACGTTATATGATTTAAGAAAATTTCTCAAAATATTTGATATGGGTTTCGAGAAAATTCATGCTTGTCAAAATGATTGCTGTCTTTTTAGAGGAGAGTACAAAGATTTTGACAATTGTCCAAAATGTAGATTCTCAAGATGGAAGATGAATGAACACACACAAGAAATTATGCATGGTATTCCAGTTAAAGTTTTGAGATATTTTCCAATTATTCCAAGATTTAGAAGAATGTTTAGATCATAGAAGATGGCAGAAGATTTGCGGTGGCATTTCAGTAACAAAAGTAATGATGGAAAAATGCGTCATCCTATAGATACCGTGACATGGAATGTGGTGGATGAGAAATGGAAATCATTTGCAGCTGATCCACGCAATCTAAGACTTGGTCTTGCTACTGATGGTATTAATCCATTTTTAACATTGAGTTCAAAATATAGTTGTTGGCCTGTGATGCTTGTAACATATAATCTTTCGCCAATGTTTTGCATTAAAAAAAATATATATATCATGCTAACATTGCTTATTCCTGGCCCAAGACAACCTGGAAATGATATTGACATATATTTGGCTCCATTGGTAGAAGATTTGCATTACTTGTGGGATAATGGAGTTAAGATTTATGATGCATTTAGTAAAACACTTTTTAATATGAGAGCAATTTTGTTATGGACGATAAATGATTTTCCAGCATATGGAAATCTTGTTGGATGTTGCGTTAAGGGTAAAAAAGCTTGCCCATTATGCGGTGTCTATACTCATCATCGGTGGTTGAATCATAGTCGGAAAATTGTCTATATGGGTCATAGAAATTTTTTACCTCATTCAGATTCTTTTAGAAAACACGAAACTTGGTTTGATAATACTATAGAAAACGACCGTAGACCTAGAATTTTAACCGGAAGAAATATTTCTAGTATATTAAAAAGCTTTCGGAATAATTTTAGGAAAAAAGGCGAAATGGAAAATAATAAGAACAAGAAGGGAAAAGGTAAAAAGAAATTAACGAAGAAGCGGCCAAGTAAGAAGAGAAAAAATTCTAATAATAGAGAAGATGAAGATGATCCTACAAAAGGAGAGCTATCAAGGTGGAAAAAACGATCAATCTTCTTTGATTTACCATATTGGGAGGTTAGTTATCCAATTTTTTTAATAAACCAATAGTACATAAATATATATTAATGAAGTATGAAAATGTTGAAAATTTTTTTGCAGGAACTTCCAATGCGTCATAATTTAGATGTAATGCATATAGAAAAAAATGTTGGTGAAAGTATTATAAGCACGATGTTACATGATAACAAATCGAAAGATGGAATTAATTCAAGAAAAGATTTGGAGGATTGGGGAATTCGACATGCTCTTTATGCACAGTCTCGTGGGAAAAAACATATCTTCCACCAGCTCCCTATACATTGTCAAATTCTGAAGAAAAAAAACTATTCTGTAAAAGACTATATGATTTCAGAGGATCTGACGGTTATTGCTCTAATTTCAAAGATTCTATATCGTTGGAGGACTGCAAAATTAGCGGCTTGAAATCACATGACTATCATGTTTTAATGCAGCAATTACTACCAGTTGCAATAAGAGGACTATTACCACAGAAGCCAAGAAATGCAATAATTCGTTTATGTTCATTCTTCAATAAATTATGTCAACGTGTCCTTTATAGAGAAAAACTGCAACAACTTGATGATGAAATTATTATAACTTTATGCGAACTTGAAAGATATTTTCCACCTTCTTTTTTTGATATAATGATAAACCTGACAGTTCATCTTGAAAAAGAAGCACGATTGTGTGGACCCGTTCACTTTCGTTGGATGTACCCTTTTGAAAGATACATGAAAACACTTAAACATTATGTAAGAAATCATGCACGACCCGAGGGATGTATTGCAGAATCCTATCTTGCAGAAGAGTGCATGAAATTTTTCAGTGGTTTTTTAGAAAAACCAATGCAACTGGAGGAAAAGGAAGTCCAAAATGACGATTATGAAAATGATGTAATACTTGAAGGACGTCCAATTTCAAATTGCAAAACAGTTGTGCTGGCTTCTAGTGAAAAATAAAATGCTCACTTGGTTATGCTAATGAATATGGCTGTGGTGGAACCATTTGTAGAGTAAGTACATATTACAACTTGGTTCTATTGTTTTAAATATCTATAATTTTAGGCACATCTTAGCACAACTTGTATTATAATAGTTTGCATTTGGAGGAGTTACAGTAGTCAAACAAGCGAATCGGAAAAATTGCGACCTTACTTTGGAATACCCACGCAAATAATTTTTCTGATTGGATTAAAAAGAAGGTGAGTTAAAAGTTCATATATTATCTCATTTTCTTTAGATTTTTATTATCAAGATTCATTCTAGTTTTTTTATAGATACCTATTAATTTAAAGGATCATGATGCAATGTTAAAATGGATTACGTTTGGTCCGAGGAGTAGTGCATTGTCTTATACAGGATATATCATTAATGGACAATGTTTTCACATAAAAAATATAGAAAGAGAAACTCAAAATAGTGGGGTAACTTATGATGCAACTACTATGTGCAGGGCAAGTGCAAAAGATACTTCTCAAGTAGTTGATGTGGTCACTTATTATCGAGTTTTAACTGATATAATTTTGTTAGACTATCATGTTTTTTATATTCCCGTCTTTAAGTGTCATTGGGGGAAACATAAGAAATGGTGTGAAGGTTGAAGATGGATTCACTCTTGTCAACTTACATCAAAATCAAGCTTCGTTTTCAAAAGATCCATATATCGTTGCTTCTCAAGCGAAACAAATTTTTTATTCAAGAGAAGATGATTCTTCTAATTGGTATGTTGTGATGAAGGCACCACCAAGAAGCTGTCACGAGTTAGATATAAATGATTCATTTGAGGAAGTTAGTTTTGCTATGGAGAATCATGGAGAAACCGATATGGAAGTTGATGAATTAACTGAGGATGTTAGTTATGTTAGAGAAGATTGTGAAGGCATACTTGAGTAGTTCAGTTGTTATATTAACTTACAAAAATTGTTTTCAATGATGTGAACTTATTAGTACTTACTGTTTCTTTGCTTATTATTACTTACTTATTATTACAAGGATGTGAACTTATTATTACTTGCGAAAATTTATAACCGTATACAACCTAAGTCTGGTTAAATGATGTGCATGCAACCATATATAATGCAAATACATGGGTTCTTTCTACTGTATATAAAAGTCTATTATCTCTTAAACTGCCTGCTGCATAGCTTTAGCATGGCCAATTTTTAATATGGTATAAGCATGAATTTAATCGCTTTTTTTAGAGTTTGACAACCAAAAATGCTAAGAGGATGAAGTTAGGGAAACTATAAAACGCAAATCAGTCTTCATGAAAACAATAGGCTTAGCGAATAATATGTTAATATTTTAGATCTTTACTACAACCAGTATGATCAAAAATTTATAAAATCGGCATATACACCATCTGTTAGTTTTTAAAAATAATTTATAAGTTATTGAGATATACAGGCTGTTTTCTAGCATTTAGATCGCAATGTTCTTGTACTGCATTCGAAATGAATTTATTCAGCTCTTATTATGCTGAATGAGTTTAATTCATTTTACAAAAAATGTTTGAAGACAAGTGCGATCAAAACTTTATGAAATTAACATTTACACCATCTATTAGTTTATGAAAGTAATTACCCGTAGTATCCAAATTTCTAGTCAAATAATTACATGTAGTATTGAATAACTACTTAAAAGTGAAGTTTATTGACAAGTAAAAACATATTTGAGATTTAAATAATTTAGTATTACCTGTAGCATTGAATAACTACATATTTGTAGTATTGAACTATTGACTATATCAAATTGAGATTTAAATGTTTTAGCATTATTTATTGCTTTTGTTGCTAGTGTTGTCATTGTCCATGTGTCATCTAACATCTATTTTGCTGCACACCCCAGTCGAGGAAAAGTAGTAGATGACCTGCTTATCGGGATTTCTCTGCTCTTTTGGTTTCTATGCTAATGCATGAAAATAGTAATGACGAATATCAGTAACCGAAACCCCATTTTATTCTTGGTTATTATTTTACCAGATTTTATTACCGAGATTTCGTATGTTTTCTCATTATAATGCATGTGAGATGTATTGTTCGTCAAGGTTTATTTTCAGTTGAACATACTTATACCATTATTAGAACTGTGTTTTTTTATATTACTTTCGATCAACTAAAATAAATAAATTTGTTGATGATGTGCTGGTTTATCAATATATTGAGCCAGTGGAAAAATCTTTAGAGATTTGGTCCAGTAGCACGATGGTGAGTGGAGAATATATCATACTGCTATGTCTCATCTCTCTCTCTGTTTTTAGTAATACCACTTTTCCTGATATTTCGGTTAAACATTCTTAAACATACATATTTATTTGCTTTACGACAACATCGCAATTTTCAAGTATTTTAGAACCGTTGGTTTAATATGTTTTGTCACCTTGCATTTTCTTATTAAATTGACACTTAAATGTTATTTAGTAAGTTAAAAGAAAGGTTCATATTTGATCAAATATGGTGGTTACAATAAGTTCAGGGTGGTAGGGTCTGTATTAATCGAATGTTTCCTAAACAACAGTGGAATTCTTTTTAACATTAAACAACTAAAAAACCAATAAGCTTCCTACATTATAAACGATTAGAATTTGTGAAGATGTGATGAAACTTCAAAGTCCAAAATAGACAAATGGTTCGCAAACTATGCTGTCATCGTAGGGACGTTTGAATTTGTTGCATGTGGATTGTGTTATTTGATGGTTAGCACTTAGGATATGTTCTCTCTTGAAATTTCAAAATATTCACTTTTTTATTTTCTGATACCAGCAGCTGCCATATTGATTGCTGCTGTTTTGTGCTAAAGTTGGTTGTCAGTTTTATGTTTGACAAGTAGAAGGCCGATGCTTATTGTTCTTAGTTATCCCATGTGCTTTATGTTTCTTTGAGAAATAATATTATTTTTGTTTAGAATTTCGATAAGTGCTGGTATAAGTGACGACATACTTGCAAAATTGATCAAAATACTTTGGAATTAAAGTTGCTCATGCTTGTGTAGATTATGGGTTATGATTAATAGAACATACAGGTCAGTTGCTAACAATATTTAAACACCCATAAATTTCAGTTACTTTGAATCGTGTTTAAACTTATAATTCTTTGTTGATCTTTATACTGGTTTGTCCTTTTACTGTCTATTACAAAAAATGAAGAGGATAACTCGAAACCAAAAAAAGGAATTTTTGTTACTCAAGGAGTCTAATATACAAAATAAGCACATGGAAGACAATAATGTTCGAAATGACGACAACGCTCATGCACTTGAAGACAATACAATGCATGTCCAAGAATATGTTGAAGGTAACAATCATCAAAAAGAAGATAATCCACATGCATTTGAAAACAATGAAACACAAAATGAACAATGTTTGGAAGTTATGATGGAAGACGATAGATCTATCTAAGATGTAGCTACAAATGTATTAGGGAAAAGAAAACCTAGAGGTCCCACTAAAATAAAGAAACTTCCATCAAGTTTCGCAAATCGAATCGAAGTTGAATTTAATGCACATGCCGAACCAATAGGCGATGGATCAATCCACTTATCTTCTTATTTGGGGCCGCTTGTACGAGAGCATGTTCCGGTTATGCTTAATAATTGAAGACATCTTGGTGATGATTTGAAATCTGTTCTATGGGAATCCATTTAGGTAATGTAATTTTTGAATACTGCAATTGTATTTCAGTTTCACTAGAAAATAATTGATTTTGATTAAAAATTCCATACACGAAAAATCAACCTGAAAATTACATTTATGAAATGCACTCGCTTTACGACCGCAATCCACATTAAGCTATGAATAAATGTAGTTTCATTTGGTTAACACGAAAAATCCATTCAGGTACTATCTGTAACATTAAGCTATGAATAAATGTATTTATAAAATATATATGTATATTTTCATTTGGTTAACACTACTTATGTCTTGAACTAGTTTTAAGCATTATAGCTAATACGATCAATTATTATATTTTGTGTAGAGAAATGAGAGTTCCGATCCATCTTCTGTTTCTAGGGTTCATGTTTGGATCAAATCTCACACTCGCAAAAATGGTGAGCCAGTAAACACGACTATTGGAGATACTATTGTATGTGCTTTTGTTTCAGTTTGAAATATTGTAAATGACTTGAGAATGTGATAATTGTAAGATAACATGCATGTTGACTTTTACAGGAGATGATAAAAAAATTGAAAATGAATCAAAATCTAGCTCAACGACTAATGTGAGAGAAGATGCACTTTCGATAGTTTTGGGGCAAGATAAACCAGGACGATTAAGAGGAATGGGAAGAAGTATGACCCACACTAAGTTTATTTTATCACAAGCTAATCAAAAACATACAATCCAACTTCAAAATAGAGCTGTCGATTTGGAGAAGACGGTGTGTATGTTGGTATCACAAAATCAGGTGACACTTAGAAAAATTCACTGTTTATATGTTAATATAATCTTTTATGTGCTATATTGTTGAATCGGTTTGAAATCAACAAAAAATTGAGAATTCAAGCATGTTGTAGTGTATGACTTCTTTGAAAAAACTAACTTACATACATATTGGCTTATTAGGGGAACAGAAATTGTAGAGATGAGAGCGCAACTCAAACGGTAAAAATTACTACATTATTGTTATGGTATCAATTAAATTTTGATTTTTAATTCAATATATAACATCATTGCTTTTAATTTCTTGTAGAACAAGTATGACAAAACACATGATAAATGTGATTTGTTGGATTGGACCGAGATGGATGAAATAGTAGCCGAAGGAAGGGTTCTTTCAACTAATCCGAAAGAGCTTATACATAATATTCCTCTTAGACCGAATTCCATGAAAATTTTGATAGATTTTCCAAAGAAATCAAACGCTTTTTTATGGAGGACTACACCTAGAATGATCACATATATTGGAGAAGCTAAGGATGAGATAGTAGCATGGCCAGCTGATAGAGTTGTTTTGCACACCATGAAATACTTCGAGAAAGAAGATAGTACGGTAAACATAATTTTTTCATGTATTTAATAACTTTATGGTTTAGTACACAAACTTTATTTTATAAATATGATCATTCCTAGAGTAAAACCAATAGTACAAATATCAAATGCAAGCTGTATGATTGGATCAGAAGTAAAGAATTAGTTGCTGAAGGACGGTTGTACTCCAGTGATCCGAAATAGCTTGTGAATAATATTCCTCTTGGACCATCTTCTGTGCTTGTTTTGATCGACGAGAGTAAGAAACCAAACACATTTTTGTGGAGACTGCCAGCGGGTATGACATACGTTGGAGAAGCTACACGTAGCAAAGTTTCATGGCCAAAAGCAAATGTAGTTGTTGAGGATATCAATGTCACAATATCTTCTCACACAATGAATGTCGTACTATCTTCAATGGTAATGTGCATAATTAATGTGTTAAATATATTAAATATACATGTAGACACTCTTTTATTTTTTTTAAATATATTTAAACAGTTTCTTTGGTTGTGTGATAGTGATGCAGCCCAGCCTGATATTCCAATTCAAGATTTGAAGCTGGAACAAGTTAAGGACTCAACTAAGTCGTATGAACGAGTTAAAGGGGTGAAAGGGCGGGGAAACGAGCTAAATAAAGAAGAAAACGACCTAAAAACTACGCAAGCCTTAAGTCGCCCATGACCTAGCGAACTAAGGCATAACGAGTTAACTCCTCAAGAAATCAAAGCCGGCGACCTAGCAAGCTACGGCGTAACGAGATACAAAGGGAGGTTGAAGCATTGCCCTGGGATAACGAGTTAGGCTTTAAGTCGTTCAAGCGACCTAACGAGTTATGCTTTAAGTCGTTCAAGCGACCTAGCGAGTTAAGGTGCCTACCTTATGCCGCTTCTTTTTAAGTCGCTCATGTTAAGTCGCTGAAGTCTAGATCGCGTGAAGATGATTTCCTTATGCCGCTTGAAGCTTATGTCGCTAAGTCGCCTGAAGACGTTATTGTTCAGTCGTGTACTGTTGTGTTGTAACTTTCTTATGTCGTTTGTATTTGTTTTGTAAGTCGTCTGTTTGTAAGTTGTTTGTTTCTTATGTCGCTTATGTTGTTAAGTCGTGAATGTTGTAAGTCGTATGTTGTAACCCGTTAAGTCGCGTGATGTTGTATCTTCATATATTGTTATGTCGTAGTGTATGTTAAGTCGTAAGTCGTTCTGTTGAGTCACATCTGTTAAGTCGTAAGTCGCATAGGTCGAGTCAGGTGTTGAACGGGTTATGTGTGTTGTTAGCCTATAAATAGGCGGGGTTGTGTCATTTGTACGGTAGTTGATTTTTGAATAAAAATTTGTTTGTGTGCTTTGTGCCACCATTGAAATTGGTAGTTGAGTGTTATCTCCTATCTCCACCTTCGGCATTCGAGTGCGCTCGAATCAACGATTGTTGAAGCCAATTCACGGAATCAAGTGCGCTTGATCAACGTTCGAAGAATTGTAGATCTTCTCTCACGGCATCGTGCGCGATCAACGTGTCGAAGATTGCTAGAATCCGGTATCTTCGTGATCAATGGATTTGGGCATTTATCTTGGGTATCTTCAATCCGTCAACTCATCATTGTATCATTTCATCGATTTATCATCGATTCACCGATTATTTCCGCTAATCGTGTGAGATCCTGGACGGATTCGATTTACATCGTCGAATTCGCTTCCTTGGCTGCATCATTTGGTATCAGAGCTAGATCGCAAGAAGTTTGCATCCGTTTGGAGAATTGGGTTTTGAAAATTTGAAGTTTGTTGTTCATCGTGTTCATCGTGAAGTTGCAACAAGTTGGGAGTTTCGATCCATATCATTTTGGATCAAAGTTCGGAAAGTGTTTGAATTTTGCTCGTTGGGATTTTTACGCGCCGAAGTGAAGTTTGAATTTTTGAAGATTTGTTTGAAGTTCAATCATGCCACCGAGACGAGCTCAACGTCATCGCAATGTTGATGCTTTGTATGGAAGAGAAGAGGCCGATGAAATGGAACAACGAATCAACGAGAATTTCAATGAGAAGTTGAATGAGGGGATTGGTCGATTAGAGAGAATGATGCTTGAAATGAATCAAAGTAGAAGAAGGGTTTCACCTGAATCGAGCCATGGGGGAAATAGAGTTTCACCACATTCAGATCGGGAGAGAAGAGAAGATCATGATCGTAGAAATGTTGACGATCGTGATAGGAATGTGGATGATCGTGATCGGAGGAATGTAGATCGAAGGGATATCGGTGGTAGAAATGGTGGTGGTAGAGATGTTGGTGATCATG
Source organism: Allium fistulosum (assembly GCA_030737815.1). Lineage (NCBI taxonomy): Eukaryota > Viridiplantae > Streptophyta > Magnoliopsida > Asparagales > Amaryllidaceae > Allium > Allium fistulosum. Next base: position 904,230,364 of record CM060906.1, on the reverse strand, counting down.
ATCGACATCGATATGCATCAGATTTTGATGAGGAGTTTGATGGTGGTAGTGTTCATGGTCGAAATCGAAGCCAAGGAAGAAATCATTCAGAGTATGATCACAAATGGGAGTCCGGAATGAAAATTGAAATTCCAGAGTTTAAGGGTGGTATGCAGGCTGAAGAATTTCTAGATTGGTTATCTAATGTTGAAGAGATCTTTGATTTCAAGGAGGTGCCGGAAGATCGTCGAGTGAAGTTGGTTGCTACTAGGCTGAGAGGGAGAGCTATGGCGTGGTGGCAACAAACCAAAGTTACACGAGAACGGATGGGGAAGTCGAAGATTGTTGCTTGGGAGAAAATGAAGAAGATGATGAAGGCTACATTCTTGCCTTACAATTATCAATCACTCATGTATCAGAGGTTGCAGAATCTGAGGCAAGGGATGAAGACTGTTAATGATTATGCTGATGAGTTTTATCAACTGATTGCTTGAAATGACATTATAGAGACGGAGAAACAATTGACTGCTAGGTTTGTTGGGGGGTTGAGGATCCAGATCCAGGATATGGTAAATATGTTTGACCCTAGATCTGTGGCTGAAGCGCACCAAAAGGCGTTGGCTTGGGAGAAGCAGGGAAGATGAGGAGGTGGTGTGTTTCCAAGTTCCAATACTTAGAGCAAGGGTGCTAGTGGGAGTTCCAATGTTTCTAAAGCTGTCAGTAAACCAGTTGTGAATGAAGTTGCGAAGGCAAAGGTCAACAACAGTTTCAAGTGTTATAATTGCCAGGAAGTGGGTCACAAGAGTAATGAATGCCCGAAACCGAAGAGGCGAGCTATGATTGCTGAAGTGGAAGGTGAGGATGTTGATGAAGGTTATTCTAGTCCAGTTGAGGAGGATGAACAGGATATCGCGTCGGGAGATGAAGGATGTAATCTAATGTTGAGGAGATCATGTTTGACACCGAAGCAGGAAGAGGAGGCTAGTTGGTTGAGGAGTAATATCTTTCAGTCGACATGCACTATACTGGGGAAGGTGTGTAAATTTGTGATTGATGCAGGAAGTTGTGACAATATCATTTCTACCGAAGCTGTGAGAAAGTTGAAGTTGAAGACGGAGAAGCATCCAAATCCTTACAAGTTAGCGTGGTTAAGGAAAGGAGGAGAGGTGAAGGTGGACAGGCGAGTTCATGTTCCATTTTCTATTGGGAAGAAGTATAAAGATGAGATCTGGCGTGATGTGGTGGAGATGGATGTTTGTCACTTGCTTTTGGGAAGACCATGGCAGTATGACCGAGTAGTGCAGCATGATGGTCGAACCAATAGCTACAGCTTTATGTTTGAGGGTACTAAGATCATTTTAGTTCCGAAGAAGAGACAACAAGGAGAGAGCAAGTCAGAAGAGATTGAGGAGCTGAAGACTTTGTTAACTTTGAAGGAGTTTGTTGAAGAAGTAGAGGAGAGTCCAGAGGTGCTCTTGTTGATTGGACATGAAGCTACTAAATCTGTTGAAGTTCCAGAGGAAGTAAAGCCAGTGTTGGAAGAATTCAGAGATGTGTTTCCTGAAGAGTTGCCAAAGGAGTTACCACCGTTGAGAGATATTCAACATCAGATTGATCTTGTGCCAGGGGCGGCATTACCTCACAGGTCACATTACAGGATGAGTCCTAAGGAGCATGAGGAACTGAGAAGGCAGGTGGAGCGGAGTTGTTAGAACAAGGGCGTGTTCAGGAGAGCTTGAGTCCTTGTGCAGTGCCAGCCTTATTGGTACCGAAGAAGGATGGGACTTGGCGGATGTGTACGGACAGTCGGGCTCTAAACAAGATCACTGTGAGATACAGGTTTCCTATGCCGAAGTTCGATGATTTGATTGATCAGTTGAGTGGGGTTGTTGTGTTCTCAAAGATTGACTTGAAGAGTGGATACCATCAGATTCGTATTAGACCGGGTGATGAGTGGAAGACTGCTTTTAAAACTAGGGAAGGACGATACGAATGGCTGGTTATGCCGTTTGGCTTGTCAAATGCTCCTAGTACTTTTATGATAGTGATGAACCAGATTTTCAGACCATTTATTGGGAAGTTCGTAGTAGTTTACTTTGACGATATTTTGATCTATAGTGGGAGTATGGAAGAGCATATCCAGCATTTGCGAGAAGTGCTGTTGATTCTACGACAGGAGCAATTCTATGCAACAACGAAGAAGTGCGTGTTCATGATGCATAGTGTTTTGTTTCTAGGATATGTTCTGTCGAAGGAGGGTATTCAAGTGGATGAAAGCAAAGTGAAAGCTGTCAGGAGTTGGCCACAACCCAAGACAATTACTAAAGTGAGGAGTTTTCATGGGTTGGTATCTTTTTATCGAAGATTCATTCCACATTTTAGCAGTGTGATGGCACCTGTAACCGATTGCATGAAAGGAAAGAAGTTCGTGTGGACAGAGGAAGCAGAGTTAGCTTTTGAGAAGATCAAGACACTTTTGACGACAACACCCATTCTGGTACTGCCGAATTTTCAGATATTGTTCGAGTTACACACTGATGCTTCGAAGGTTGGGATTGGTGGAGTATTGAGTCAGAATGGAAGACCAGTTGCTTATTTCAGTGAGAAGTTGTCTGGAGCCAAGTTGAGATATAGCACTTATGACGTGGAGTTTTACGCAATTGTTCAAGCTGTGAAGCACTGGAGGCATTATCTATTTCAGAAGGAGTTTGTTCTTTATACGGATCATGAAGCTTTGAAACATTTGCAAGGGCAGGACAAAATTTCAGCTAGACACGCTTCATGGGTCGCGTATCTGCAGCAGTTTACTTTTGTTGTAAAGCACAAATCAGGGGTGACGAATCGTGTAGCTGATGCCTTGAGCAGGAGGAATCATTTGTTGACGACGATGAAGGTTGAGGTGACAGGATTTGAACTATTGCCAGAATTTTTTGAGGAAGATCCTTACTTTGCGAAGATTGTTGAGAAAGTCAAGGATGGGAGTACTGATGAGTTTGTGTTGGTAGATGGATTCTTATTCAAGGGGAATCGATTGTGCGTACCAAATTGCAGCTTGAGAATGAAAATTGTAAAAGAGTTGCATGAAGAAGGACATGTTGGTCGGGATCGCACATTGCAGTTGATTTCTCAGTCTTATTATTGGCCCTCGATGAAGCGGGGAGTTGAAAAGTTTGTTCGAAGATGTCATGTTTGTCAAGTTTCAAAAGGGACAGCTACAAATGCGGGTTTGTATATGCCTTTACCTGTTCCTACAAAACCGTGGGTTGATGTAAGCATGGATTTTGTGTTGGGCTTGCCGAGGACTCAACGTGGAAATGACTCTATATATGTTGTGGTGGACCGTTTCTCGAAGATGGTACATTTTGTTGCTTGTAAAAAGACGGCAGATGCAGTCCATGTGGCATAGTTGTTCTTTAGAGAGATCTATCGCTTGCATGGTTTACCAGAATCTATAGTTTCGGACAGGGATACCAGATTTCTGAGTCACTTTTGGCTAAGTTTGTGGAAGATGGTGGAAACAAAGCTGAATTTCAGTAGTGCTTATCATCCGCAGTCGGATGGACAAACCGAGATTGTGAACAGATCGCTGGGAAATTTGTTGCGGTGTCTTGTGAAGGATAATCTGAAGAGCTGGGATGTGAAGTTATGTCAAGCGGAGTTTTCTCATAATCATGCTATCAACCGTAGTACGGGTTTCAGTCCATTTCAGATTGTATATTCAAGCTTGCCAAAGGGGCCGATGGATTTAATGATAGTGCCACAACCGAAGGGGACGGTTAAGCGGGCTGCTGATTTTGTTGATGGGTTGACAGAATGCCATAGAATCGTTCAGGAACGATTGGAGAAGACGAATGAGAAGTATAAACGATCTGCGGATCTGAAGCGAAGAAGTGCTGAATTTAATGAAGGAGATTTAGTATATGCTGTACTAACGAAGGATCGTTTTCCAGTGGGAGCATACAATAAACTTAAAGCTTGAAAGATTAGTCCTGTAAAGATTATGAAATGGATCAATGAAAATGCTTATAGGTTGAAGCTGCCGGAGGATGTGTACACTTCTGACGTGTTTAATGTTAAACATCTTATACCTTATTATGGAGATGAACAACCCAATGGGGAAGAACTTTTAAATTTGAGGACGAATTTTTCTCAACCAAGGGAGGATGATGCAGCCCAGCCTGATATTCCAATTCAAGATTTGAAGCTGGAACAAGTTAACGACTCAACTAAGTCGTATGAACGAGTTAAAGGGGTGAAAGGGCGGGGAAACGAGCTAAATAAAGAAGAAAACGACCTAAAAACTACGCAAGCCTTAAGTCGCCCACGACCTAGCGAACTAAGGCATAACGAGTTAACTCCTCAAGAAATCAAAGCCAGCGACCTAGCAAGCTACGGCGTAACGAGATACAAAGGGAGGTTGAAGCATTGCCCCGGGATAACGAGTTAGGCTTTAAGTCGTTCAAGCGACCTAGCGAGTTGTGCTTTAAGTCGTTCAAGCGACCTAGCGAGTTAAGGCGCCTACCTTATGTCGCTTCTTTTTAAGTCGCTCATGTTAAGTCGCTGAAGTCTAGATCGCGTGAAGATGATTTCCTTATGCCGCTTGAAGCTTATGTCGCTAAGTCGCCTGAAGATGTTATTGTTAAGTCGTGTACTGTTGTGTTGTAACTTTCTTATGTCGTTTGTATTTGTTTTGGTAAGTCGTCTGTTTGTAAGTTGTTTGTTTCTTATGTCGCTTATGTTGTTAAGTCGCTTATGTTGTAAGTCGTATGTTGTAACCCGTTAAGTCGCGTGATGTTGTATCTTCATATATTGTTATGTCGTAGTGTATGTTAAGTCGTAAGTCATTCTGTTGAGTCACATCTGTTAAGTCGTAAGTCGCATAGGTCGAGTCAGGTGTTGAACGGGTTATGTGTGTTGTTAGCCTATAAACAGGCGGGGTTGTGTCATTTGTACGGTAGTTGATTTTTGAATAAAAATTTGTTTGTGTGCTTTGTGCCACCATTGAAATTGGTAGTTGAGTGTTATCTCCTATCTCTACCTTCGGCATTCGAGTGCGCTCGAATCAATGATTGTTGAAGCCAATTCACGGAATCAAGTGCGCTTGATCAACGTTCGAAGAATTGTAGATCTTCTCTCACGGCATCGTGCGCGATCAACGTGTCGAAGATTGCTAGAATCTGGTATCTTCGTGATCAACGGATTTGGGCATTTATCTTGGGTATCTTCAATCCATCAATTCATCATTGTATCATTTCATCGATTTATCATCGATTTACCGATTATTTCCGCTAATCGTGTGATATCCTGGACGGATTCGATTTACATCGTCGAATTCGCTTCCTTGGCTTCATCAGATAGAGTACAAATTTGAAGTTAAACACTAAATGCAAGTTGATTGGTCTTGATGGAGTTGAAGTGATTGCCGAAGGCGTGTGTCTTCAATTGACCCAAAAGTATTGGTCCATTTTGTTCCACTTGGAGAAAATGCAGTTAAAGTTTGGGTAGACACGGTAAAAATTCCAAACGCATGTTTGTGGAGACCTACATCTGAGTTTGAAACCATCGAAGATGCAATTGGTTCTACTGTAGCTTGGCCTTCTGCAAATGTTATAGCAGATTCACCTTATAGTAAGCATGAGATATAATTTATTATGCTTTTGTCTACACTTAGGAGGATCATATTTCATTTCTATCTTTTTTACATTTAATTCAAATAGATAAATCATAAATAAAGGTGCATATTGTTTTTTAATTAATTGTTGTAATTTTTTCTTCATTTAGGTAATTGTTAAAGCTTCGACGCAAACTTTTTGGATAAAGGATTTCTTCTATATGGACAACTGCATAATTTTTTTTCTTCGAATCCGTTTGGGATAATGGTCAAGCGCAGGTACTCTAATTAACTCAAATTCATTCATGCAATTGATTTACAGAATTACTAGACAACTACACTCATAATTATTTTATACAAGTTATTATACACTGTTAAATATTAACCTGGAATCCTAACTAATACTAACAACTGATCCAAATCTTAGCCCAACCCAAATGAAAATTAAACAAGCAACCCCTCCATTAGAGGTCATGTGTTACTATTTTTCCCTCCCTCTCCTCAGGTTTGAATCCCAAAGCTTACTCTAAAACCAAAATTGGAACAGAAGTAAAAAAATAAAATAAATTTGTGAATCATTTTTTTGCAAGTCGATATGAAACCATAAAGCTCTTTTGTGGAGTCTAATGCTTCAACAATTTGATCATGTTAATTGGAACATGTTCATTTTGGGACAATTAAGAACTAGTTGCACTTTAACTCATTAATTAACAATTTAATCAACTTTGATTATATAGAAAAGTAATCACAATTTGGGAAATAAGACAACAGTGAGCAGGTCTAAGTTTACTTGTTCTTGCAATCTATCCAATAAACTATGGAGAAGTGAGAATATGATAATATCCACCTAATTCTGCAGATGAATTAGTAGGAAAACTACTTGTTCATATTTTAACAAAACATGAAGGCAACAAACTCAATGAATGGCATTTCCATTATAGCTACATAATCTTATTCCAATTATGATTTACACTTATTAAATGAAAGCTAGTAAGTGCTCAGAAGCAACAAAGAATCTTGTATGTGGTTAAATAGTATAAAAATACTATTATTTATTTTTCATTGCTAAGAAGTGTTGCACAGTTCCTTGTATAAATTGCGGGTTATGTACTTATGCGTGCCAAAGAGATATAGGATCTCTGGTGAATCCTGCTTAAAATCTCTTTGTAAAGTATTGATCTCGTACAACTTTTGGACGACTCTGGTATCCATAACCACGGCAATTTTAAGTTAAATAGATGATTGAAATGACCTGCAAATAATGCGACAGTTGCAAACTAAAGTATCTACGACTGTGTTTGTCGATTCATGTGTCATTTTGTAAAATGGGATTTGAGTATCAAAGTTCTTATTTTTGATGTACTGTCCAACAAATATATATGAATTATGTTCTTATTTTTGAACAGCGGAAAAAGAAAATTCATTTGCATTTTTTTATTTCTGTTTTGTTAGAACTTAGAAGCAAAAACAGTTGCTGTACGATAACACCCAGATTATGTTGTTGGTTCATAATTAAATTCATGTCCATAAACGAGAGGCCCATACAAATTCATGTCCGCATAATGGTTTTGATATGAAAATGAGAGGCCCATATCAAAGCAATTTAAAGTTTGTAGCGAGTTTGAATATATCAAAGGAAACGCCATAAGGCAACACAAACAACAATTAGGAGTATTAATATAACAGATGAATGATGTACTAATTCTTACCATCTGAATTTTTTTCCTTTGGTATACAGTTAGAATTACATGACTGTTAGTATCAGTGCTCTAATAAAAAATTAAAAAAATTGCTTGGTGGAACTTCGGAAAGAGTCCCATAAAAAATTGCTAAGATTCTTGATCAGCTGTCCTCAGAGAGGAAACGCTGTAAAAATTGTATTGGAATTAAGTAACAGGTAAATAGCTCAACTTAACATACAAAGTACCACAAACTGCCTGGTTTTTACCGAGGTGTACCACGTCTTCTGAGATGGTTCTGTACAACATCAACAAGAACTGTCTAAAATGAATTGGTTCATACATGACTGCATACTAACTAGATAACAACAAATAAAGATTAGTTGGAGACTAATTGGTGTGGGGAAAAAACATGCATAAATATATAAATCGTTTAAGAAAAAGTACATAATTGAAATTCGAAATAAACTGATTACCCTAGATCAAAGTACCAAATGCCTGCATTGGACCGTGGAAGTATGGAAGTTGTATACACTATTAACAGAAAGCAAAATCACGAATTAGCCCAAAATTAAAAAATTAAGTGGCAATAAGTTGAGTAACACAACAGCTTATAGTTACCAAATAGTAATGTGATTTGAATAGGAGCATGTACTACAGGCTAAAATAAAACAAATTGGACAAACAAAATACTGCTAAACGGTGTACAATCTGTTTACCATAGTATCTATGGAATGTTGATGATCAGCACAGCCACTTATGCAAATGGCTAATCCACCGCTTATGCCTTTGTATTTACGTGATGGAAGGCTGTGATTTTTCTATTGGTAAACTCCTGCCCTGTACAAAAGTAATATACAAGATTAATATTTTTGGCATCTGTTTTTTATTTACTCATCAAATCACCATTAGAATGATGGAAAAGGGATAATGCACCACAAGGCAGCTAAGTGTTAAGTCACCTAAAACCTAACCTAAGACCTGAATTATGACAAACATTTGTATGAAGTATTAACAAAGACAGATAAACGTGAATTGGTTGTTGGATTATGTTTGGTAATATTTGGATTATACTTTTAGATTGATTTTATGTGTTAAACTTTGATGAACCCTATTGAAATAGTATAAGTATGCATGTCGTTATTATTTGAATAACCATTCTTGTTATGTGTGCTGAATGACCATTTCCAAGCATTATATGACATTCTTTCGCCGTTTATCTCTAATTGTTTTTTTCATGTAGAAATATTGGACTTTTGAAGGAGAAGAGCTTGGACTTTCCTTGATTTATATTATGCTCTTTTAACAAACTTTTTTTGTAAGATCTTGTCGCTAACATTTGAGTGAAAACACCGTTTTTAAAATTCTGTATATGACTAAATCTTATAGTTAATGAAATTGATGTAGCTTTGGTTATGTCTTATCTTTAAAGTTGTTTATTATATCACATTATTGTGTTATAAATTGAGTAGTTTGTTATTGAATACATTAGCTATAACTGATTTAAATTTGCTGCAGTAAGGGAAAAAATGAAGAAGAACTTTGATATACCGCAGCGTTTATAAAGTGCTGCAAAATAAAATAGCAAAATGCTGCAAAACAACAATCGAAGCTAAAAAAACGCTACAGATATCGAACTTAAGAAAAAAACGCTGCATTATATATTATTGTAGCGTTTCATAAATGATGCTATATTAATGACATGTTGATGCATGTTTTTTGACTGCATTCTTCAAAATGCTGCTAATTGAATGCGCATGATTTAGAAAACGCTCACTAAAAACTTTTCGCAGCGTTTCATAAAAGCCACAGTATCCATTTTTTAGTAGCCATTCAGAAACGCTGCAGTATATTCGTTTTTAGCAGCATTTTCAGTAAACGCGTGGTACACTCATGCTCATCTGCAGCAGCACATAATACAACGTTCTTCGAAACGCTGCGGATGATATTGACAACAATTCTAAAACGCTGCAAAAGTCCCTTTTTGTTGTAGTGAATAGTGGCTTGATCTAATCTAGAAAAGAAGAATTTATATTGTAATTTAAACTCCTTTGTAATAGCAGTTGATCAACAAAAGAATCTATAAAGTGAACGTAGGCTTCATTAATTGCCGAACCACTATAAAAATCTCTTGTCTCTTTACCTTTTCTGCTATTTACTATTGCCTTTTCTGTTTTATTTTCCTTAATAAAAGGGCTGGTGCTTGGTGCTTTCACACTCAAACCAGGATGTTGATTCATTTTTTAGGTTAACATTTTGGTGCTTTCACTAAGAACAAAGGTAGATCCGAAAACTTGAAGCTTGAATATGAGATTTGGGAAAAATGAAGAGGCCTAACACTAGATCTAAAATTGGAGAAAGTCAATCAGAGCCTGGTGGTAGTCAGGAAGTATTTTCAAATTCTCACTAATCCAACTATGTAGCTAGAGAAGAAATGGAAAGGCTGATGAAGGAGATGGAGGATGGAATCTTGGCTAGGCAATAAGAGATGATGGAGGTATTCTTCCAAAGGATGAGACAACAAGGAACTACAGGAGCTGCAGGAATTCAGACCCTAGGAAATAATACAGGAGCTGCTAGAGTTGGATTAGAACGAGATGAAACATCTCCTTCATGCCCAAAGCAACCGATACTTGAGGGCAACATGGGAGTCAACCTAGAAATCAACGTCGATGATGGGATCAAAATTAGAGCTGGTACCGAAAGGGCCAACAATGGAGTGACTATTGGAACTTCGGGAACTTGTGGTATGGGAGCTAATCCGAATACTGGAGTGCAACTGGAAGAGGAATATATGCTAGGGCTACCCCAGAGGAGAAGAGGATGGAATGAGACTAGGAGAGTAGGGCAGAACACTAGTGTGCAACTAGTGGAGTATGCGTTAGATTTCCCTTGCCAAGGCGGAGGGAAGAACATCGCTTTTGGATGAAGTCCTTCATTGGATAGTGAAAATTGAATTGCTAAATTAGCTAGAAGGTTGGTTAGAGGAGGACCCACAGATTAGGGTTCGGAAGATGTGAACAAAAACCCGTTTAGTGTTAATATCCGGAACGCGAGAAATCCTTCCGATTTATAGCTTCCCGCGTTGGAAATGTACGACGGAAAGACCGACCCAATGATTCATCTGATGAAATATATCCAACATATGGAGGTGTTGGGTGCTTCTGAGGAAGTAATGGGGTGGTGCTTCCCATATACTTGACGGGTTTAGCGGCAATGTGGCTTGGACAGCTGGAGAATGGGTCCATTAGCACGTGGACCGAGTTAGTGGGCAGATTTTTAAGAAAATTCCGAGTTCACGTCTCACAACCAAAGAATGTGATAACGTTAGCAAATGTGAAACAAAGGCCAGAGGAGATCTTGAGAAGTTATTTAACAAGATTAAATGCAGCATCGGCTGCGGTTGATAGGCCGGACCCATCAATGATTTTGATGACGACAGTGTCTAGAGTCGCGAGCAAGACCGACTTCAGGGCTGCACTTAAAAGGGATCCGCCAATGGATCTTGCTGAGTTTTACTATGAAGATGAGAGATACTCACGTCAAGAGGATGCTGATGCTGAAGACGCCGAAATTTATGATGTGGATGGAAAGGGATCCTTTGGAGCAGGATTTGGGAAAGTCAAAGGCAAAAGAGAAGTTGATGATGATTCTAGGGAACCGAAACGACAAAGGAGGGATCCCAAATTCTCTCCCTATTCTGAACTGAAACCCTGGAAAGGATATACCTAGATACTAGGGGGAAAATTCCCTATCGGAAGCCTCCGAGAAGAGAGCCTACTGATTGAGAGAAAGGATCTAGAATGTTTTGCATCTTCCATAAGCTGGGCGGACATGAAATGAATGAGTGCCGACACCTTCGTGATCTGATAGAAGAACTGGTTTGGAACAACCAGCTGCCGCAATACGTGAGGAATAGAGCTACGATAGCACAGCCGGAGTAGCCACCACCTGCAGCAGATGCTTCAAGGAATGCCCAGGGATCTGGGCCAAGATAGAGAATCCCATAACTGGGATGGATAGGAAGTTAGATCTGGCTGCTACTCTTTTCTTTGGTTTCTTTTTGTACTTTTCTTTTCATATATTAGCGGTAAAAACAATAATGACCCCAGACTGCTTAGACGTGTGCTAAATCTAGATTGGTTCCTAGTCGCGCTCTGAGTCAATTATCTGGGATGACTGCTTAGGATAATAATCTTAGACCTCTTGGACGCGCACAAATCCTAGATTGGTCACTTGTCACTCTCTGAGTCGGATGTCTGGGATAAACATTTAGGATTTCTGCTTATTTAATTTATGCCTGTTTGCATTGATTTGAAATTTGAATTTTGTAAATCTATATTTACTGTGATGACTTATTTTGAACGCCATAGAGTCCCAACCGGAGAGACGGGACCGGAGTGCAAGGTGCAAGTCCCCTTGCCGGAGAGCGAGTGGATGGACTTGTATGATATCGAGTGCCATAGAGTCCCAACTGGAGAGACGGGACCGGAGTGCAAGAAGTAAGTCCCCTCATCGGAGACTGAGCGGATGAGCTTACTTAATCCCCCTTAACTTAATAAGCAAATGATCCAAAGAGATCATCCCCTGGAACATTAAACGCCATAGAGTTCCAACCGGAGAGACGGGACCGGAGTGCATGAAGTAAGTCCCCTCACCGGAGAGTGAGTAGACAGGCTTACTTAATCCCCCTTAACTTAATAAGCAAATGATACGGTGAGATCATCCCCCTGAACTGAACCAACAAACGATCCGGAGAGATCGTCCCTAAAACTAAACATCAAACGATCCGGAGAGATCGCGCATTCAACTTAAATGGTCCAGAGAGATCGAACCTTAAAATAGATTTGATTTTGCAAAAATGATTTGAATGCCTTATAAATAGAATAAAACGGATAAATCCTAGATAGACACAGGATGATTTCGATATATGATGTGATATGATTTCGATATATGATGTGATTTTAATATATGATGTTATAACTCTGAATTAAATCTGAGTGGTAATGATGTAAATCCCGAACGAACACATCATGATTAGAGGCATGTAATATAACTAGAGACATGTGATGTAATAACTATGAATGAAACTGGAATGATTGTGATGTATAGATTACAGTTAGGTAGAGTGTGACATCCCGGAAATTTTGACAATATCAATTTAATAATCTGCGATAGGAATTAAATTGATATGATAATAATTGTTAATAAAATTCGAGTTTGATTTAATAATCTTCTTCTGAAAAGATGTTTAACTAATAATTTATATTTTTAAAGGCTAATAAATTGTTTTCTGTTTATAATCTATATATAAATCTGTATATACTGTAAACAGATAGGATCTGTTTTGAAAGTTAATAAATGAAGATATATTTCCTTATTTTAATATTTTGGTAATTTTGGTTTGATTTAATATATATATCTTTTTAAAAGTTATTAAATAAATAGTGAGTTGATTTTGATATATATACAGGATAAGTTAAATTGTTTAAAATTTGATTTCCACTTAAATTTAAATTAGCAAAGGTTGTTTGTTCTTTTAAATATAGATCGATATAATGAGTTTATTTATTTTTATAGAGATGATTTCTTTATAAATTATTTTAATTTGATATAATATCTTTATGAATAGATTTTTAAATAAACAGAAATTGTTATATATATGTATATGATTGGAAGAGCTATAAGTGAAGTTCAAAATAAATTCTTCCAAAATGTTTTAACTTTAAAATAAACTTTATAAATGTTTAATATAGTGTAAAGTAAAATAATAGTAAGTGAATATAATATTGTATAGTTAAGTTTTAAAATAAGATAAACTTTATAAATATTTAACTTAAATGAAAATCAAATATATTAACTTAAGTATGAAATAAATTAAATAATGAGTAAACTAAGTGTATAATTGTTTAAGTATTAAAGCAACAATACAATAATACGAGAATAAACATACATAAGTGAATTTGATAATTTGTACATTACAAGACAAATACTAAAACATTTAAATACCATCTCAACTATATTTCAAAATAAAACAAGGCAAAGAACAAAAAAAAAAAAAACCAGACTTGGAATTGTAAGTCTGCTCATTCTCTTTTGTCAACATAACAAATAAAATATGATATGCAGGTGGTAAAATATGTATGCAAGGCAAAACAAAACTTAAACAAATGAAAGAGCTGAAGTGATAAAACAATGTTCGAATGGGATCTTTCTATGCATGCAGACCTGATCACAAAGCAAGAAAATGTGATTTTGCAAATGGCTTGTAAAACAAGATACAAGCAAAGTAGAAATATCTATGACATATGTAGTATAAAATAATCAAAATGGGAGACACAAGTACTAATGGCATTTAATACAAGCATGGTATAAGTCAAATTCGAACTGGTTCATGTATCATCTCAGCCTCCATTTCTTATAAAATATCACTGACCACTTACAAAAAGAAGAAAAAGAAATTATAAACCATCTAACCACTTCATTCTTCAGCCTGTAAACAATCTTTCATTTGCCACCTTTTATTTTCAGATCGAACTAAAACAAAACCAAAATGAAAACTCTATTTAATACTAAAACAAGAATTCAAACATCACCAACAAGTCAATATAGACAGAGAGCAAGATGATTAAGGTGGGAGCATGTTTCCAGTTTCAAATTCAAGACAGATTTCTAAATCAAGTCTCTGTTCTTTTGCAAAGCTAAAGTGAGTAACAATTTTTGTTTAAAACTACTTAAGTATAAGATGGTTACATGTTTACATCTGGCATAGTTATGTTTATGTGATTACCTGAGTGATTGTATATGTGTACATGATTATATGTCTCTCTCTGTTTTGTTTTCAAGCTTCAGTTTTTAGTTTAAAAACTCATATCTTTTGATTTGGTCTGTGATAGGGTTTAAGATTCAAACAAAATTTGTATGTTTTATCATAGTATAGTTTTTAAAAGTTATTTAAGTTGAATTAAAATTTAAATGTCACTGGAATTTAAAAACAACAGGCAAACTTGAATTATAGGTAAAATTTAAATATTTAAAAATGTTGATTCAGGATCACAGGTTAAATCACTACCCTATAACATGATTTTTAGAATGAATATCATAAATTTTAACAGTGTATTCAGGGTGTAGTCTGGGGTAGAACAAAAATATGTTTTCGTCGAATATTGGGTGATCAAGTAGACTGGAATGTTTGGAAATTCTTGTGATGATGGAGTAGTGAATGGAGAAGCCGGGAAAAATGGTAGAAGACGCTGTAGATCGTTGTGGTGGCAACGGCGACGAGATCTTTCCTGTAAACCTAGTTTTTGTGGTGATTACATTTTGGCCTCGTTCGAATGCTATAGGGCATCGAGTTCAACCGGAGTTTGGGATTTCGTAGAGGGATCGTAGGCGAAGCTGTAGCCGGAGACACTGGTGCTCAGGCGATCGGAGAGACGAGGACGAGGTGATGACAGGCTGTGGAATGGGTTCTGTCTGGAGTTCCAGGCTGACATAGGTTGCTCGATTTTGATTCGAGTGAAGGTGGTAGATTTTGGGGTTTGCGACGTGATCGTGGATCGTTCGCTGATTGGTGGCGACGCTGGTGGGTGACCGGAAGCGACTAGAGGCACGGTGCACGTGCACGTGCAAATTGGTGATGGCTGTCAAATTTTGGAAGGTGTAGTCGGGAAATACTCGGGTAAATCACGAGTTATACTCGAAGCAGGGACGTAAAAATCTCGGAGCAGTCTGGTTGGTCTAGAGACAGAGAAATGTTTCCAGTTTAATAACTTAATTTTCCAGGTTTAAAGTTTTAGTTCAAAAATTTAAGACAGGATTTTAACAGTAGTTTAAAGTCCAAATCTGAAATTTAAATTTATTTTTAATTTGAATGTTTAAAGTAAATATAGTTTAAATAAACAGTTTTATAAAAAGTAAATTTGTTTAAACAAATGTTAACGGAATTTGAGAAATTCTTTTTGAATGGAAGAAATGAAATTGCGAGTTAAAAATATGTTTTTAAAAGAATTGATTGTTCATAATAATTTAAATTTAAAAGCTCTTTTCTTTATATAAATTTTATTTTAAGTAATAAATGATATGTACATTTATTTAAAGAAATTTTAAAGTGAATTTACACTAGATTAATGTTTAAATCATTAATCACTTTAAATCTTAAATTTAGAAGGAATTTGGAATTTAAAATGTGGAAATGTTAATTAAGTCATTTATTAAGGAATTAACTACTATAGAAATAAATTAGATATTGAAGTAATTAATAAATTAATTAGAGAATGACTTATTTATATTAAGTTGTAATTAAAAAGAAATTTTAAAGGAAGAAATCAAGTAATTGTTTAGTTAATAAATCAATTAACTAAGGATTTTAAATTGATTTATAAATGTGATAAATATTGATAATAATTAGATGAATTAATTTGGATAATTCATTGAAACTGTTAAATGAATATTTAACAAAAGTAATTGAAGGGTTATTATCTATTGGAACTAAATTGGATGATATGATCAAATGAATGAATCTATTTAACTTAATCAAATTTATAAATCATTTAATAATCCGATGAGTGGAATTACTCGGTGTAATTAATGGAGTAGAGTTACTTAGAGAAGTAATTAGAGGACAATCACCGGATGTGATTAATAAAAGTTAATGAGTAGATAAAGTAATATGGGAAATTACCTTTGAAATTAATCAAGGGATTAATAAATGTAGATAATTGATTATGGGATAATTAATTTATTTAGGAGAGTTAATTACTGATGTTATTAATCCAGGATGATTAATAATTGTTCAATTTAAAGATTAAATTACTTAAAGTAATAAAGTAGTTTAATTTACAATAAATTAGAGGTCATTAATATATATAGTTAATGATATAATTATGAATTGTTAAAATAAGTAATAATTAATAATGGGGTGATTAATTTATGTAATTAATTAAGAATAAATGAAGTTAATTATATTTAATTTATAAATGAAGTAACTAAATATTAATTACTATAAATGATTTACATAAATTAATCTGTGGAATTAAATTAAGACTAATTACTTATTGTAATTAGAAAATGGTTGTATAAGCAGGATTTATAGATAAGTAATTAATTTAATTTACTTTAAATTAATTAGGGACGGAAGTAATTAATTTAATTCATTTTAAATTAATTATAATTGTGAATAATAAATCATTGCTTATGAATGATATTGATATCCCATTGATTGATTTTGATCTCAGATATGAGACGAGTGATATCTGTTGTGATTTGGATGTTTGTTTGAGATGACATTGATTATCTGATTATAGTGATGATGTTGTGATATCCATTGTTATATTGTGATTTATCTATCTGTGTTGATATAGATAATTGAATTGAATTGTTTTAACTTTAAAACAACTTGGCCTTAAAAGATACGGTTTGGATTTCGATGAGACCGGGATCGGGTTTCCGTATACCGGGATTCCAGGTCTGGAGACCCGAATACCACATCGATCCAAATTAACGTTAGGTCGTGAAATTCAAGTGGAGCAAGTGAAGACTCGAGGTATAAGAACTATTCGTCAGTATGACTCTGTGGGTGATTCCGTAATGAGTTTGACGGAGATAGTACTTATAGATTCGAGATGGTGATTCAGAATGCAAGGGTTATTGTCGTTAACTCTGAGGGTGATTCCAATACGAGTGTAACGAGATAATGCCTTCGGTTTCGTTCGAACCCGGAACGAACTTGTATGGATTGAATGCTTTCAGCACATCGTCAGGTGGACGATGAGCATTCTAAGTGATGAGTTCTGATAAAGGTAATCGTGACCTCAAGCCTCATCAACCGGGAATGGCTAAAACAGGGGAGGTGCAGCAAGGCTTCGTGGGTAGCACCCACTTGAGAGCGAGATTTTCCCCTGTCTAGATGTCCCTTTTTATTTCGGTGTGTGGGCAGTTGTTGACGTCCTACTGCCGGGGTTGTCTCGTTTGGAACTGTTCAGTAAGGAACGGGTCCGGCTTTGTGTTGCAGGGGAGCGGGCGTACTCCTCGGTACGGTGATCTAGGCCACGTACTGTGACGGGCGGTACCCCAGTAGCCCAGCCATTGATGGAAACCCATTTTCCCTACGAGATCTTACGGTTTTGATTGTAAACCTAGTATGCTGGAATTTGATCATGTAACAATTTCAGCTATTTTCTATTTACTTGAAAACCCTAGACACTATTATAATATCATTGGATTTCCTATCAAATGTTTTGGTTAGCGTAAGGTAAAAACTTTTCCATGTTTATGTGTGGGAAGTCTTACGTGATACCTTTTGTTTCAAATGATTTTCAAAGTTAAACAACTTTACCCTGTTACTCATACCAGACCCATGTCTGACCCGAAGTTTATTTCTGTTTTTCATAAACTCTCGGGTACCCAAATTTTTACGGGTAGTCAAGGGATTCAGGTTAGCTTTGACGAATACTGGAGGAGCAATGGAGCAGGAGGCTTCAGCGTGTAGATATATATTGGTTCCGCTGTGTTAGTGTTCATGTGTATTTCCGCTGTGTTGTATCTCTGTGTTGTTTGTGTTGTATCGAGTTGTATTAACTAGACAGGTGTTTATAACTGTCTAGTATGTGATGTATTATCTGTGTACTCTGATGTATATGATTCTATGTAATATTTATGTGATATATTATATTTTATTCGTTCCGCTGTTGAGATTCTGATGTTGTTTCTTCTTCTTCTTTTTCTTTTCTACTTTCTCACCTCTTTCTTTTCTTCAAAACGATACGATTTCCTGGGCATAGGAAGTCGGGTCGTGACATAGAGTCTAATTTCTTAAGCTATAAAAGGTTGTGAACGACTTATGATTGACGAAAGAATCCAAAGGAATTGGAGGTTCGCCAAGGCTAAAAGCCTATGGAAAGCTCAATAATCGAAGACCCGTTACCAGTACTTGTTCTGGAGCAAAGCACACCTTTCATTCAAAAAGCGTACTTTGGGGGGCATGTGTTAACTGGATTTTTAACCCAACAGAATTCGAGTTAGAACATTCTAATTAAGTCAGAATGACTTGATACTTGACCCGAAGGCCTAAAAGTACAAGACAAAGAAACATAAGAAGTTTGGCCTAGAATTACGCTAACTCTTTGGATCGATACCAATCCGATCCAATAGGACAGATACCGATCCAAAATGTTGGCTCGTAGTTCCTTCTAACCAGTTGCATTGCACTACTACACCTCTACTAAGCTCACCTATCAAGTTTGGTAACATTCCAATCAACCTAGTTCAAGAAGTGAAGATTCATTCAAATACCTACCCGCTTTTGGAGCAAAGCAACTTAAAATGGACCTACAGAACTCATACGGACTAAGATTGACTTGAAATATGGAAGGGACACTTAAAAGACATAAATAAAGGCTCATACCGAAAACGAAGTCATTTTGCTAAACTAATTTGGATGGGCACTTATCCAAACACATCGGATCGTTTGATCCATTTAGGTGGACCCCACCACCTACGATCTATAGTGTAGGTCCCACACTTCCTCTAAAAGTTACTTGAAAAGTTTTGTCTAAGTCCGATAAGTATTGAGCGAGTTATGGATGGATCTCTCCAAATTGGGCTAGTTTGACGGATTAGGTCCGATCCATCTAGGATGGGTTCCACCTCATGAGATCCGATTTGGAGGCTCTCCTACTCATGTACATTGCATTTATTAAGTTTCATGTCATTTGGTTAAGTATTGAGTGAGTTATGGCTGAATCTCCTACGACCTAGAAGAAGATTCAAAAATAAGCCGAGGGTTTGGGTCACCGCTGATCTGACTCAATTGGATCATCGCCGATCCAAATACTTAGCTCGGATCCTCATGAGATCCGATTTGAGGCTCGTCTACTCATGTACATTGCATGTATGAAGTTTCATATCATTCGGCAAGCATTGAGTGAGTTACGGATGGATCATCTATGAAGAGATGGATTGGATGATCTATGAAGATGGATGATCAAACTAACTCCAAACGACTTGATATTTGGACAAGCACTCAATTATGGGATAGGAAGAGAACCAAATTGAGAAGACTAAAAAATTACATAACTTTTCGGATCAGTACTGATCCGATCCAATTGGATCGGTACCGGTCCAAAAAGTTAGCTCCAAACACCCCCAAACTTTTTAAGCGACTTCTGCATGATGACTATAGGCTTTTGGTAAAGTGGCTTTGGTCCAAATGCTCTCTAACCCCTAGAAATACCATCCTATCTTCAACAGTAGAGGGGATCTGATCTCTGCAAAAGCTCTGCCATTATTTCTTCACTCTTCTTTTCCCACGCAACAGCTATGAAGGGAAAATCGAGATCCTCCTTTTGTCTCTAATAATGGTGGCTTGATCTAATCTAGGAAAGGAGAATTATATTGTAATCTAACTCCATTGTAATAGCCGTTGATTAACAAAAGATTTTATAAAGTGGACGCAGGCTTCATTAACAGCCGAACTACTATAAAAATCTCTTATCTCTTTACCTTTTTTGCTATTTACTATTGCTTTTTCTATTTACTTGCCTTGATAAACAGGGCGGGTGCTTTCATACTCAAACCAGGGTGTTGATTCATTTTTTGGGTTAATAGTCGTGTTTCTCAATGGAGACATTGATGAAACAACTTAAGGAACCCACTTATGCATTACTCTTTTGTATTCGGGATTCAAATACACCATTATTATTCATGGAGTGATATTTGGGTTATCACGAAAGGACTAGGCAGATAAGGCTAAAAAAGGTTTGATGTGCAAACTATGAATCAACTGATTCTCTGTTGCTAAAAAAGACAAATGTTATCTTATATAGTGATATAAGAATAACCTTGAAGCTAAATAAATGCAAAAGATTCCTCCTACATTTGCGGTGTGGAGTCTAATGCATGCTAAGGCATATGCACATATGGATATTACGTGTATTATTTGATAGATATCTTACTGACATTGAAAGTTTATCACTGATTAGTAACCAAAATGGTTATGAGATATCTTTAAAGAACAAAAATATTATATGCTCATAAATAAAAGATCAGATTGGTTGGAGATCATAAAGTATTACGATCCGAAAATTTTGGATGCTGAGAGTACAAAAGATCCACTTTAGGTAATAATTTTTTTGATGGAGCTATACAAGGAAAGTTGTCATACAGAACTTATAGCCACCTTTACTATGGAACTAATATTTATTTTTTGTTATGGGGCATCCAACAATGGAAAATAATAGCAAAATTTTGTCACCAAGTTGTGGAATATTGAAAATGAAAAACCATTAAAGTGATACTATGACAATAAACAACATATTATTTTCCAAATAAGGCGAGAGTGCAAAATAGATTGTAATTCATAGAGCATATTATGACAAACTCTATTATGATGGACCCGCTTACAAAAGGATTATCACCCAAGGTCTTTCGTGAGCATTTTACTCAATTGCTGTGATTTTTATGTAAGGATATTTTGTTTCAGGGTGAGTTTGTATTTGGTATCGTCATATGACACATTGCTCTATACTTCATTTACAGATATATATCAAGTTCTTTTTCGGATCAAAAATAAAGTAATAAAGTTTCCTTTGCACTTTAGGTTGTTTAAATATTGAACTTTTTGATCTCACTAAAGTAGGACCAGTTGGAAATAGACATGTATAGATCACATTTCATGTAATTTCCATGTTACGCATCTATGATTGATTTATGTCATTTGATTGTATTGGTATATGTGACTATTGATAGGTTTAGTTACGGTAAAAGATAACGAAGTGTAGGTGAATTTTCTGGCTATTTTACTATGCCAAATCATACGAAAATTGTCATATTCTGTTGGTAATCTAATGTCATTCCAAACTTTTGAGAACACAAACTTTTTATTACCACTAATCTTCCAATAGTCCGCAGTATTATTAGATAGAACATTTCACTAGCTTGATATGTGTAGTGACCTCTCTTGTCTCTGATAATAATCGTGGTTGAAATTGTCTGTCTTGTATGATATAACTGACTTTGCTCTGTGCTGCGTTACTTAAATGTATTCTATTCCATCCTAACAAATCGACAAGAGATTTGTGGTTTATCCAGGGATCAAACTACAAATATGTATTTTCCCCATTGATAATAACTCTGGTCATAATGTTGGCAGCTTTGTCACGCTGTCTTAAAATAGATTTCATAGTCCCAGAGTAGTTATTATTAATAGGGAGGACCCAAAAATTTGCTTTTGCCATGTATTTTCTCCTCATCCACCTAGACCACAAACAATCAGTAGTAAGTAAATTCCAGAGTAGCTTAATTCTAGCAGTTTTATTCAAGTCTGTGAATCTGTGTAGACGTACCCCACCTTCGATTTTAGGTTTGCATAAAATCTCCCATGAAATTTTATGCAGTTTACCTTTCCAGAAAAACTCAGCACGATACTTATCAACTTTATTCAACACTGACCGTGGCAAATTATAAATCAAAAGCCAGTACATAACAATAGGAGTTATGGTACTGTGAAGTAATTCTGCTCGCCCCGCTATAGTTAGAAAATTGCAATCCCATCCTTCTAACTCATTGTTATACTTTGTGTTTTATTAGTTGGTTGATTTATCGTTGTGTATTCTAGGATATGTCTATTGTGGTATTTCTAGTGTTTTTGTATGTATATATTGAATCACCGTATTATGAAATACTGTTACGTATCACATTATATTAATTGTGTCGACTCGTTGATTACAGGAGAAGAGCAAGTTATGGTATGATTTCCTATCTTTTGGATGGGTTTACTTTACTTACATATGGACAGTCCGGATTTATCCCCGAGCCACATTTGTGGAGAGGGCCGGTTGTGATTTCATAGTTCTTGTTCATTTGTATATAGTTTTAATATACAATATTTTGAGATGGTTCCCCTCACACTAGGCTTTATATCTGACCCGCATTTTGTCTTTGTCTTCTTATGTCATGACAACTCTTGGGTACTCGACTGAGTAGTTTGAAAGTTAGGTGCTTTTGAGAATATGCTATTAGGAGGTGCAGCTTGAGCACTTTGGAGGCCGGGCATCATTGTTTTGTGATATGTATACTATGTATACTTGATAGTTTAGTTGTAAATGACATACCTGTTATTTGTATATGAGACTATGTATCAGATATTAATTCTGAACTCCGTGCTTTTGGAGTTGAGGTATTCTGACTTTTTGCACTAATGTTTATTCATCAGTTGCTTCCGCTATTGCAGTCTCTTATATATTGTTATTCTATTCTGTTCATGCATATTCAATAAATTATATATTGGCATTCCGTTGTGAGATCTTATCGATGTCTTAGTCTACTATTTTGTTCTAATTTTACCCTGACAATCTATCTTTCATGGTAATCGAAAGTCATGCGATGATGTAAGGTGTCAATTTTTGAGTATTACAAAGGGCGGGTTGTTACGGTTGGTACCAGAGCTTAGGCTCAACACTCGAACCAAGTGGGCCAGTTTGAGTTAATCAGTCAGGTAAAAAGAAGATATATAGAGAGAGCATACTTGTATTTTCTACTATATTATACTATATACACCGCTTGTCTTCTGGACTTAATTTGTTTCTATCCCTAGTCACTAAGGTATCTTTGTCAGACTATCAATATGAGCAAGCAGAGTGCATGGGTGACTACGAATAGACAGTTTGAGATGCTTGATTAGTTCAGAGACCATTTAGATGCAGCAAAAGATGTTCCATCGCTTGTGAACATTTCCAACTGATGCAGTTGGCATCAAAATTTGTGTGGCCCTTTGTGCATCAGTATTTCTAGCTCCACTAGCTTTACACTCTTCGAAACAGTGTCGCAATTTCCTTAGTCTTGGAAGGGAGCCATATCCGAGTCTTGAGACGATTGCTGAGGCATAGTCTTAGACACATGCATGAGAATGCTTCTATCGATATAAGTCTAGAGAATGTTTTGTTAAGTAAGATTGTTTCTCAGCATTTTGAGAAGGGAGACCTTGGGTAGGTAGGACGTAGTGTTTTTGTAGCTGATGGGCATACCTGTGCTTTGGAATTTATTCAGGCGTCACTTTGGTTCTCAGTTCATTTTTGAGATTCAAAAGAGAGTGTAGCTTGAGCATTCCATCCATCTTGAGCAAGGCAGCTTGTCGGTGAAGGAGTGTTGACCAATTCAACCTTTTATTTTTGGGGTTGAGGTGGTCGATACTCCATTGTCGTGGGCAAAGAGATTTGAATTGGGTCTTAAGCATCAGTTGGGGATTCATTGCTTAGCCTTATCCTTATTAGGGTCCACTTTTGAATATCTCGCTAGGATTATTCTCCTCCGTGAGAATGCCCATCAAATAATGTTTAATGTAGCTAGTATAGAAAGCAACTAAAGCTCTAACCGAAGTATAAAGATCGTGATGCAAGGAAGAACGAGCTTGTTTGAAAAAGAAAAGATGGCTTAGATGTTACTCATGTGGCATATGAGAGGCATTTCACTATGACATGTCATCCACCTAAAGCGAAGTGTAAGTGCTTCAATTGCGATCAGCTTAATCACTTGAAGAAGAACTATACTACATTTTCGAAGGGTGTGTAAGTGATGATGGTTTATGCCTTACAGGCATTAAAGGGTCCTAGCGGGCTTACGGCTCAGGAAAATTATAAGGAGCTTATGTAGTGAGGTATGGTCTATTTTTGGGGAACTCAGTTCTGTTCCATCCGACACTTGAGCGGTATATTTTATTTGTTGCTAATTGCTCGGTAAATAGGCTAAACTTGAAACCTCTCATAGTAGGTAAATTCTTCGGTAGAGATAAACCTTGTATGAGTCACCTTATTTGCAAAGCGGAGGTTAAGCGATCGAAAGTACTACCGTTTGAACTGATGCACGAGCTTTCGACTTGGGTAGGGTCAGTCGATGAAGTGTGGCTTGGATTTATATCAAGATAGGGTCCGGTGGATGCCTACTAATGAGTAGAGACAAAGCAGATGACTTATAGGCATTTTTCTAGAGTCGTTTGTGTTATAATAATTTTTCTTTATGTTTGTAAACCTTAAGCGATGAGTGTAATCCCACATGCTGAAAATGACATTTTCTAAAGATTAGTCCATTCAAGTGTCAGTTCTTAACCTATAGTTTGAAAGTAGAGTTTCTAGGTGCTTTGCACCAGTTGGAAAAGGGTTTTTCACTTGATTCTGATAGACGAACACTAGAGTTGGATCCTTGAGATGACTAATAGATCTCTAAAGCACGACCATAGTCATGCAAGGAAATTTCAGTAGTTGGATCAAGGAATCGGATAAGAGTCGCATGGATAAAGTCAAGTGGCCGACCCTAATTTAACATAGAAATGTTGCGAGCGAGCGAACGGAGGGTTGAAATGGACGTCATGTCATTTGGTATGATCTTTAGTTATTGAAAAAAGAAATCAGTGTAGTATAATTATTACTCCGTAGGATAGTTCGAGGAAGTATTTTTCGATAAGTTTTGTGACGATTCAGATAATCTTCTAAGTGACGAGATGATACTTGCCTAGGCGAGCGTCGTAGTGCACTTAATATATTATCCCTATTAACAATGTGAGGTCAAGGTGAGTTTGAATCCGAGCAAACCCAGGCAATTGTTGATTTTCATTTTATGATGATTTAACTAGTGTAATTTTCTTACATGAAGAATGAGTTCTGTTCAGAAGAAAAGGAGAGTTAAGGCATTGATTGCTGGATTTATTCGAGAGATTCGAGACCCAATATTCCTGTATATCATATAGGCTTTCCCTTTTTGTACCAAAAGGTGTAATAGTCTTTCGTGTATTATATTCATGAAAGAGGTTACACCACTTAGGTGTTTATTCCTTTTGAATGTCGAGCGGACTCAATGAAGTTTATGGTTTAACATGCACGTTTGACTCTTCATGGTTACTATGTATGTTGATGTAGATTCTTTTTTAACATTTTATTTTTCTATATGCTTGTTGTTTGCTATGGATTGATAGCTATTTGTTGCTTGCTATTGCTTGTTGCTTGCTATTGTTTGTTGTTGCGTATGTTTTTTGACTAATGTTTGATTTTTGCTATGGGTTGATTTTGGTTGTTGTTGACTTTATTGATTGCTTGCTCGCATGTTAAATGATTTGTATGTTAGTCATTTTTGCTTATTCTTACTTGCTATGGTTTGTTGATTGCATTATTGACGGTTGCTTGTTATTGTTTGTTGCATGATTGATGTTTATCATTGTTTGCTATTGTTTGATTATTGCTTACCTTATGTATTTGATTGCTTGTATGGTAATTATAATTTCAAATTTTAAAATATGAGTTGAATAGTTATAGCAATAGCTATCTGGAATAGATCGCATATCATTCATGCCAATTGTGGGGTCGAGATAGGATCTATATAAGTCCATTGCCTTTTGATGTGACTCAGAGTCGATGGTATGTTTTAATACCAGCTCACTTGAGCTTACTCTCTAATTGATTTTCATGTATAACTATAGTAGTATCAGTTACTACGCTGAGGTTTAACGTGTTTGAATTCTATTTTTGTTTGTGCATAATCCTCTTTGCATAGAATAATTAAGTACTTGAGAGCTGATGTATAGCTACTTAAATTCTTATTTGCTTTGATTGACATTTAAATAGTGAGAAGATTTCCTAAGAATGTGGAATGACGTAGGTTATCGCATATCTCCTGGTGTGGAATGTATTCTCATTTGTGAGTTTCCATGATGTTGATCGCATAAGGGAAGATACTGTTAGAATTTTCAAAGCTGACATTCGGGAAGTTTGGTCAGTCCTGTTACTTTCCCCTACTCATAGGAATTTTGGGGTTGAAATTCTTTAAAGAGGAGAGAATGTAACACCCCACAATTTTAACGATCGAATATTTAAATGATTAATTTGAATATTTAATCGTTAAGTAACGAATGCTTCTTATACCCGATTTTTACAAACGAGTGAATTGGGACTCGATACACCCGTAACTGAGTTTGCTTTTTTAATGCAAGTAAAAGAAGTATAAACTTGATTATGTTTGGAGTCGATGATTTTTGGGAATGAATAGTGTCGGATGGAGAGAAATGGGGCTTAGCCCATTAGTTGCCTATAAGTGGCTAACTCCCTTCATATTCTCTCATTCACTCTTCATTCACATCACTTCTTTTCCTCTTTCTCTAATTACTCCACTAATCTCCTCTTAATCCACACCTAATCACCAAATCCTAAACCCATTAAATAAATTTTCTAAAATCAAGTAAAAATCACCATAATTCCTCTTTTCCAATTCTCTACAAATCCGCGAAGGGATTGGCTCGATTTGGAGTATTGGTGTACATTTCAAAATTTCAAGAGAGCATAAGCTTAGGATTTGGAATTTGAGCTTGGTTTAGGTTAAATCAAGGTGAGTGGGACGATTCTCTTTATTAATTTATGTGTTATACTTCATATATTTGATTATTGATGATTGTGGGATTATATGAAGTGATTTGGAGATTGTTTGAGTTGATTTAGATTTATGTTTGTGTTATAAACATGATTATATTAGCTATTATTGATTTAAGACATTAATAACTATTTTTGAAAATAGTTAGTAACCTAAGAAATTGATTTTTAGGTTAATCGAATGTTAATAAGTGATGTAGTGGTAGATTAGAGACTAATGTCATGTTATAACTAAGGGCATGCATGATTACATTAGCTCATTATTGGTTTAAGACATTAATAACTATTTTTGAAAATAGTTAGTAACCTAAGAAATTGATTTTTAGGTTAATTGAATGTTAATAAGTGATATATTGATAGATTAGAGACTGATTACATGTTATAACTAAGGGCATGTCATTAGTTACCTATAATCAAACTAATTTAATTGGTTTTGAAAGAAGTGTAACGACCCGTATTTTTAAATATTTTAAAATTATTAAATTTAATGTGATTATTGAATTAAAATGGTTAAAAATAAAAAATTTAATAATGTATTAATATAATTTATTGAATATGAACTTTAATAAGATTTTGGAATAAACAATTTCAAAGATTTTGACAATAACAACTATGGAAATGAAATTTTAGATATTAAATGTGTTTATAATCAATAACTAGAATTGAATAATAAAACTTGAATTATTTAGATGAAAATAGAAAAGTTGTTGATAATTAAAATTCAATTGAAATTTTATGATTTATTAATGTCGTTTATTTAATAATTGAATTGTGTAAATTTATTATTGGAAACTATTTAAATAATTGAATTCTGAATTTAATATGAATGAAAATGATGTCGGAAGTTGATTTAAATTTTATTTAAATAACAACGAAGATTGTTAACATTTAGAATTGAATTTAAAGGTGAATAAATTAAAATTCGGAATTGCTTATTTTAGTTAACGAGTAAAATAGCCATTTTGGCCACTATCTCGGATTTCGATGAAACTAGTTTCATAAGATCCATAACAGTGAATTATTATAGGATTTCAAGTTTCGTAGCGATCGGACTTATCATTTGATCGTGCGATCTCGAAACGCGTAGAAATCAATTAATGGAATTTGAATGAATATTATTCAATTTTAAAAGCTAACTTTTATATACAATGGAATTAGGGTTTGAAATTAGTTCCATTGAATTTAAAAATATCGAAAACCTATATTTTGATATATTGGATGACCTACTTTCATTTCGGGAACGAAACGGGCTTTCCGGGTCGTTATTATCCTTTCTACCCAATTCGATCTGTCCATTCGTTCTTATATATCTCTGCCTATATATAGGCTGTTATAAACCTTAGCAGCCTTTTATTTTCTATTGTCTGTACGTACATTTCTTTCTCATCTCCTCCTTCCCAATGCCAGACAACCCAAACCCTAATTTCAATTTCAAAATCAAACTCCAAAAATTTAAACTCTCTAAACCCTATCGAATTACATATCGTTGGAATGCTCTCGATAGACGTAATCTAGATATGAGATTAGTTTTTCGATTGGAAGTTTGGTTTGGCCTGAATTAAGCAGTTTATTCTCGTCTGTCCATATTAGGGTTTATCGTTTAACGGTGGATCTTCATCGATAGGACGATCAGAAGGTTCAGACTCATAGAGAAGGCCAAGAGGAGTGCATCCATACGGTTGGTTTGGTCTAGAAGTGCCTAGGTTCTCCAGAATTGGCTTGAGAGGGTGGCGCGTTCGGTCACGGCAGCGGCGTGCCTAGGGTCGTGCGAGGATATGGTGGGGGCCCCTGGCCGAGGCGGTGGCGGTGGAGTGACTCGATTTGGTCGACGATGATCGTGGCGGTGGGGTTTTGACTCGAAGGGTCGACGGCCGTTAGTTGAGTTAGGGTTCATGTGCGCGACTGTTGGGTTGGATAGGATAGGTAATTTAGTGTTTTACCCCTTTGTATTATTTTTAATTTAATTTTAAATTTTGAACGTTTTAACTATCATAACTTGTTCATACGAGCTCGGATTTGGACGTGGTTTCTTGCGTTAGGTTCGTATCGAAATTTCGGACAATATGAATCTGGTTTGGCTGCATTCTGAGACTGTTCAAATTTTGGGCTTTATTTGGATTTTAAATCGACTGTATATCTAAAGTGAGTGATTTAACCCACTCACAAATACTAAACCTTATTATGTTAGTTGAATTAAATTTATGATGTGATAAGAATATTATTGGTTGCTATTTGGTTGTTTAATTTGACATTTTAATTGAAATTGAATTTTTTTTGAATTAAATTGCCATTTAAATTAATATTGAATTTAAATTGTTAGTTAAATACCTGAAATTGATAACCAGTTAATTATTTTGATTTATTGACTGAGTTGGATGTTGATTGTAATGGATGTTTATTTGTTGACATTTGGATGATTGGATGTTATGTTTATTATATATGTTGTTATCACACTACAAGTTCCCTTAGTTTGTTGTTAGGAAAATCACTATGGGTTGAAATGATATATACCCGAATGATCTTATAGATTAGGGAAAATCATTATGGATTGAAATGATACATACCCGAGCAATTTTATTGATTTGGAAATTATTGATTCGGGATACGGGTTGAAATGATATATACCCGGAAAATTTAACTATTTTGGGTTGAAATAGTACATGCCCTATCACTTGACCATAGGGTAAAAAATTATATACGGACACCGGTGGTTGGTTTTAAATTATTTTCTAAATGGTAAAGTATGTTTGATTTATTTTATTTTTAAATTTAATTTAATGATTTATTTTAAAATTTATATTTGGAAATAATTTATTTTATATGTTTTAAAAGTTTCAAATTATAAGTTAATATATGGATTTAATGCAATTTTAAGATTTTAACTTATGATTTTATTTAGTTTTAAAATATATAATTTAAATAATGTAATATAATAAAAACACTTGAAAATTTTAATTTAATAAAATATTCAATATAGTTTTAAAAGATTTATTTAAAAATTTAATTTAATATAATAAATATAGACTTTTATAATAACTTTAATAGATAAAAGATTTTTGTAAAAGATTTTAGAAATTGGTAAAAGGTTTCGTAAGAAATTTGTAAAAGTTTTATAAGAGATTTTATGATGGTTTTATAAAGGAGTTATAAAGGTCTTAAAGGGTTTTATAATGGAACTCGTATGAAGGGGATTTGGAAGTGTTTTAAAGGAATTTGCGTAGAGCTTTATGTAAAGGGGAAGAGTTGTAAACTGTTTTGGAATTTATAAATAGCTTTATAAATGGTTCTAAAGCATGTGACTAGTTTATAAATGGTTTAACAGAGATTTATAAATTATTTTCGAAATTGATTGAAAGAAAATCTTCCTCGGCATTTATGAATATATTCATACTTTTGGAATAAGTATATGAATATCTTGATATGAAGGTATAAACTGTTTCTGGATTTATTATTGAAAACATTTTATAAAATGACTACGCTATGAAATAAGCGTTTGGTTGTTAAAGAGATCGGGGTCGGATATTGTCATACTCTCTACCAATACCAAAACCACTTTAACAACTGTGCACGTGGTGGAGAATCCAGAATGAAGTAGGATGGTTTGGTGAACGCTACCGGAATGAAGTAAGAGAACGATGATGGATAGTCTTGACTTTCGGGTCATAATTAAAATGACTAAAACAGGAGCCATACCGGGCCAAGTAGAGTCGCTCCTCCTATCGAGCATGCTTCTTCGATAACATATCTGTTACTTTGTGATTGATTGGTGGCCACCTTCGATTTGATTATGGGAGTGTATTTCGAGGTGGGTAGTAGTAGCTACTACGTGTTACCACCAGTCCGGGAGTGCAAAACGGTAGAATCCTACCCTGGGCATTGCTTCGCGTGCCTTGTCATATTTATCCTGATCGAGCCCACTACGACTTTGGTTTGTGTCTTACCTATGGAGTGCTCCCTGAGTATCCCACCAGTTTACGGCGAGGCTTACAGTACTGTATAGACTACGATGCTTATATAAAAATGTGTTAAGGGGGATATGGGTAACGTCTTAACGCTATTTTAATACTTTACTTTACTAATAGACATTACATTTATAGCGTATTCTACTACATATAGATAATTTAACGGCTCCTTAGAAGATGGAAATCTCGAACATCTCTTAAGTTATTACGCACACGTTATACACTGGATAGGAGATGTAAAATCCCATAAACATCTCTGAAGCCATTACACTCATTTTTATTTGCTGTTGATTTAACTTACATAAGATCTTTTAGTTCTGACTCGAGTGTTTTGTCTTTTCATTACGCTCGGGTCAGCCTGAGCATTTCTGTATTGAAGACTATCTTTCTGGAGGACGAAGACGAAGATTTAGTATATTATTACTATTATTATATATATTCCACTGCATCATGTTGTTCCGCTGAATTATTCTATTTTACTTGCTGTATGTATAACTCTGATTGTATTGTAAAGGTGTAATCAAATGTATATTATAAAACAGCTTCATGAACTGTTTATTTGTTTATTATATTTTGTCATTCCACTGCGAGATTCTATGTTTTGGTATTTCCCTTCTTTCTCTTAATTTCTTATTTACCCCATTGACAATCCTCCCTTTTGAATGGTTTGAGTTGACAGGTGTGGTTTATTGTTGATTTAAACTGTCCAAAAAGGTGGGTCGTTGCAATTGGTATTAGAGCTTTGTTTTAGCAATAACCTTAGCTTTGTGGGGTTAGACTCATTAGAGATAGGGTAGTAATACCCTAATATGAGTTTGTTTGAGCATACATATATGAGACCGCGTACTTGTTAGTGTTATAAAATGTTTTGTATTGTGTTTACTTATCCGTTGAGTTGTTTATGAATTCTGGTCGGTGCATGGGACGCCATATTATCGATAGGGGTTTCTAAACACTTAAACGAGGCAAGTCGACATAATATTGTTTTAAAATCAGGTAAATGAAATAATTTTACCTAAATTATATTTTATATATAAAAAATGATAATTTTCAATGGATGTTAGTTGTTAGGAGATGATAATATTTAGTTATCATCGATTATTGGTTGAATAAAATAAAAACGAATACTTTATGAATTCTATTTCACGAAGCGTTCGATAATTAAATTGAATTGAAAACTAATTACAATAAGAAATTGTCTTAAATAACAAGGTTGTAAATTAATGAAATGTTTTGGTAATAAAGTAATGAAATTTTATGTGTATATTTATAATATAACTTATAAATGGAAGAGATTTAAAAACTGAGAATTTTGGAATTTAAATCCAATTACTTTCAGAATTGTTTTCAAAGCCTTCAAAATGAATAACTATATTATTTGAAAGTGTTTTGACTAGAAATACATTTTGAAAAGATTTTTGAAAGGAATAAAGCATTTAACTCGCTCTAGTCGTTGGGAAATAATCTTGGGGATGACTGCAGCATCGCCAGTATTCATTTTCGAGTTTCTGAGTGAGAATTGCTAACGAAAGGAATTTATTTTTGATTAAAACAAGTTTTGATTGTGAGGAAATATTCTAAGTATGATTTTGATGAATATATGAAAATAGTTATGAACTTATAATTGAAAATAGTATATATAAAAATAGATTATAATTTATGAATTTGAACAGGAAAATAAAATAAAATTTTAAATTGGTTAAACATTTTGGTTAAGCAAATCTGAATTTGAGATATGAAAAGAAAGAATCAACCTAAGAAATGCTAAATAGATCTAGTTAGTGAAACCAAAGAAATAAAATGAAGTCTAACTCAAGAAAGCTTAAATAAAAGTGAATGGTATTGAAATGAATTAGATAAAATAATGGAATGAAATTTTAAGTAAATAAATTTGTATAACTTATTGATTTGAGAAATATTGAGCTAATAACAAATTTTAAATTTGTTGAATGTGAATGAAAAGAAGAGGTTTAACTTAGATAATGTTGAATAAGTCTAGTAATGGATTAAGAAGTGAAGTTTAACTTGACATTAAATGAATTGAATTGGATTTGAATAAAACTAGATAAATTAGTAAACTAAATTAATTCCACTTCGGCTATAAATGAATTAATAGTATGAATACGAACTCGAATTATAAGATGAAATGCAATTTAAATTGTGAAAGAAATTGAATGAGAATAAATCAGTGTAAGAAAAATTAATGTGAGTAAATGAATTTAATTTAAATTGGATGTGAATAAAATAATTCAAATAGAATGAGTTTCAATAAAATTGAAGGATAACTAATTGAATATGAAATAAGTTAATGAAATGAATTGAAAGATGAAAATTAGCTTAAGAGAAGTTGAATGAATTGATTGTGATAAAAAGAAAAATATTAATATGAATTTGAGCTATAAAATAAAGTTTGCTTAAGTAAAATTAATAATAAACTAATGAATTGAGTCATTTTATAAAAATAAAATTTGTTGAAGTAAAATTTATTAATATGAACTTGAATTTATAAAATGAACCAATGAAATGAATCGAAGGATTAATATGAACTTAAGTTATGAAAAATAAATATGAAGTGCATTTTTATAAAATGGTTGAATGATCTATTGTAAACCATTGTTATTACTGTTTTGATTGCATATGATTGTTGTATGTTGTGTATTTGTGCTTGTTTTATAAGTAAGTTGTAATTTATGTAAACCGATATCGGAGTGGCGTAATATAAGCGTAGTAAAAGTTTGTAAATAAGATTTGAAAAGTTCATAAGTGGATTGTATAAATAAAATATATCAAGTGTCAAATTTCGTACTTAACCCCTTTTCGAGGATGAAAAGTTTTGAGTGGGGGAGAGTGTAACGACCCGTATTTTTAACTATTTTAAAATTATTAAATTTAATGTGATTATTGGATTAAAATGATAAAAAAAATTAATAATGTATTAATGTAATTTATTGAATATGAACATTAATAAGATTTTGGAATAAACAATTTCAAAGATTTTGGCAATAACAACTATGGAAATGAAATTTTAGATATTGAATGTGTTACAATCAATAACTGGACTTGAATAATAAATGTTGAATTATTTAGATGAAAATAGAATAATTGTTGATAATTAAAATTCAATTGAAATTTTATGATTTATTAATGTCATTTATTTAATAATTGAATTGTTTAAATTTATTATTGGAAATTATTTAAATAATTGAGCTCTGAATTTAATGTGAATGTTGTCGGAAGTTGATTTAAATTTTATTTAAATAACAATGAAGATTGTTAACATTTAAAATTGAATTTAAAGGTGAATAAATTAAAATTCGGAATTACTTGTTTTAATTAACGAGTAAAATAGCCATTTTGGCCACTATCTCGGATTTTGACGAAATCAGTTTTATCGAATCCATAACAGTGAATTATTATAGGATTTCAAGTTTCGTAGCGATCAGACTTATCGTTTGACCATGCGAGCTCGAAACGCGTAGAAATCAATTAATGGAATTTAAATGAATATTATTCAAATTTAAAAGCTAACTTCTATATACAATGGAATTAGAGTTTGAAATTAATTCCATTGAATTTAAAAATATCGAAAATCTATATTTCGATATATTGGTTGACCTACTTTGTTTTGGGAATGAAACGGGCTTTTTGGGTCGTTATTATCGTTTCGACCCAATTCGATCTGTCCATTCGTTCTTAGCTATCTCTGCCTATATATAGGCTGTTATAAACCATAGCAGCCATTTATTTTCTATTGTCTATACGTACATTTCTTTCTCATCGCCACCTTTCCAATTCCAAACAACCCAAACCCTAATTTTAATTTCAAAATCAAACTCCAAAAATTTAAACTCTCCAAACCCTATCGAATTATATACAGTTAGAAAGCTCTCGACGAACGTAATCTAGAACTGAGATTTGTTTTTCCATTGGAGGTTTGGTTTGGCATGAAATAAGTAGTTTATTCTCGGCCGTCCAAATTATGATTTGTCGTTTAACGGTGGATCTTCATCGATAGGACGATCAGAAGGTTTAGGTTCATAGAGAAGGCCAAGAGGAGTGCATCCATATGGTTGGTTTGGTCTAGAAGTGCCTAGGTTTGCCAGAATTTGCTTGAGAGGGTGGCGCGTTCGGTCACAGCGGCGGCGTGGCTGGGGGTCGCGCGAGGCTATGGCGGGGGCGCCTGGCCGAGGCAGTGGCAATGGTGTGACACGATCTGGTCGATGATGATCGTGGCAGCGGCATTTTGACTCAAAGGGTTGGCGGCTGTTAGTTGAGTTAGGGTTCGTGTGCGCGACTGTAGGGTTGAAGAGGATAGGTAATTTACTGTTTTACCCCTTTGTATTATTTTTAAATTAATTTTAAAATTTTGAATGTTCAAACTATCATAACTTGTTCATACAAGCTCGGATTTAGACGCGGTTTCTTGCGTTGGGTTCGTATCGAAATTTCGGACAACATGGAATAAGTTTAGCTACATTCTGAAACTGTTCAAATTTTGGGCTTTATTTGGATTTTAAATCGACTGTAAATCAAAAGTGAGTGATTTAACCCACTCATAAATACTAAACCTTCTTATGTTAGTTGAATTAAATTTATGATGTGATAAGAATATTATTGGTTGTTGTTTGGTTGTTTAATTTGACATTTTAATTGAAACTGAATTTTTTTGAATTAAATTGCCATTTAAATTAATATTGAATTTAAATTGTTAGTTAAATACCTAAAATTCATAACCAGTTAATTGTTGTGATTTATTAACTAATTTGGATGTTGATTATGATGGATGTTTATTTGTTGACATTTGGATGATTAGATGTTATGTTTATTATATATGTTGTTATCTGCAAGTTCCCTTAGCTTGTTGTTAGGAAAATCACTATGGGTTGAAATGATACATACCCAAATGATCTTATAGATTAGGGAAAATCATTATGGGTTGAAATGATACATACCCGAGCGATTTTATTGATTCAGGATACGGGTTGAAATGATATATACCCGAAAAATTTAACTATTTTGGGTTGAAATGGTACATGCTCTATCACTTGACTATAGGGTAGAAAATTATATACGGACACCGGTGGTTAGTTTTAAATTATTTTCTAAATGGTAAAGTACGTTTGATTTTTAAATTTGATTTTTAAATTAAATTTAATGATTATTTTAAAATTTATATTTGAAAAATAATTTATTTTATATGTTTTAAAAGTTTCAAATTATAAGTTAATATATGGTTTTAATGCAATTTGAAGATTTTAACTTATGATTTTATTTAGTTTTAAAATATATAATTTAAATAATGTAATATAATAAAAACACTTGAAAATTTTAATTTAATAAAATATTCAATATAGTTTTAAAAGATTTATTTAAAAATTTAATTTAATATAATAAATATAGACTTTTATAATAACTTTAATAGATAAAAAATTTTTGTAAAAGATTTTAGAAATTGATAAAAGGTTTGGTAAGAAATTTATAAAAGTTTTATAAGAGATTTTATAATGGTTTTATAAAGGAGTTATAAAGGTCTTAAAGGATTTTATAAAGGGGTTTATAATGGAACTCGTATAAAGGGGATTTGGAAGCGTTTTAAAGGAATTTGCGTAGAGGTTTATGAAAAGGGGAAGAGTTGTAAACTATTTTAGAATTTATAAATAGCTTTATAAATATTTCTAAAGCATATGAATAGTTTATAAATGGTTTAAGGGAGATTTATAAATTATTTTCGAATTTGATTGAAAGAAAATCTTCCTCGGCATTTATTACTATATTTATACTTTTGGAATAAGTATATGGATATCTTGATATGAAGGTATAAATTGTTTCTGGATTTATTATTAAAATGTTTTATAAAATGACCACGGTGTGAAATAAGCGTTTGGTTGTTAAAGAGACCGGGGTCGGATATTGTTATACTCTCTACCAATACCGAAACCACTTTAGCAACTGTGCACGTGGTGGAGAATCCAGAATGAAGTAGGATGGTTTGGTGAACGCTACCGGAATGAAGTAAGAGAACGATGATGGATAGCCTTAACTTTCAGGTCATTATTAAAATGACTAAAACAGGAGCTATACCGGGCCAAGTGGGGTCGCTCCCTCTATCGAGCATACTTCTTCGATACCATATCTGTTACTTTGTGATTGCTTGATGGCCACCTTCCATTTGATTATGGGAGTGTGTTTCGAGGTGGGCGGTAGTAGCTGCTATGTGTTACCACCAGTCCGGGAGTGCAAAACGGTAGAATCCCACCTTGGGCATTGCCTCGCGTGCCTTGTCATATTTATCCTGATCGAGCCCACTACGACTTTAGTTTGTGTCATACCTATGGAGTGCTTCTTGAGTATCCCACCAGTTTACGGTGAGGCTTACAGTACTGTATAGACTACGATGCTTATTTAAAAATGTGTTAAGGGGGATATGGGTAACGCCTTAACACTATTTTAATACTTTACTTTACTGATAGACATTACATATATTGCATATTCTACTACATATAGATAGTTTAACCGATCCTTAGGAGATGGAAATCTCGAACATCTCTTAAGTTATTGCACGCACATTGTACACTGGATAGGAGATGTAAAATCCCATAAACATCTCTGAAGCTATTACACTCATATTTATTTGTTGTTGATTTAACTTACATAAGATCTTTTAGTTCTGACTCAAGTGTTTTGTCTTTTCATTATGCTCCGGTCAGCCTGAGCATTTCTGTGTTGAAGACTATCTTTCTGGAGGATGAAGACGAAGATTTAGTATAGTATTACTATTATTATATATATATATATATATTCCACTGCATCATGTTGTTCGGTTGCATTATTCTATTTTACTTGTTGTATGTTTTACTCTGATTGTATTGTAAAGGTGTAATCAAATGTATATTATAAAACAGCTTCATGAGCTGTTTATTTGATTATTATATTTTGTCATTCCGCTGCGAGATTCTGTGTTTTGGTTTTTCCCTTCTTTCTCTTATTTTCTTATTTACCCCATTGACAATCCTCCCTTTTGAATGGTTTAAGTTAACAGGTGTGGTTTATTGTTGATTTAAACCATCCAAAAAGGTGGGTCGTTACAAGTTAGTAAGCTAATTTAGCAAGTTTTGAACTTTACACTTATTATAAAGTGATTAGAGGGTTAATAAAGCTAAATTAGTATTTATAAACATTATTTAAATAGAAGAATGATTTATATAAGTAATAAAGGTATTTTATGAAATGATATGATATTTTATAAGATAGCAAATAGAGCTTAATTAGTATTTATAAAATGGTGTGAATATTTTATAATTAAAAAATATATTTTATAAAATAGATATAAGATTTTATAAAATAGATATAAGATGTTATAAAATAGTAGAAGGATGAACACTTGACTTTTAATGAAGCGAGTTAAGCATTTTAAATGGCTAGATTAATTTATAAGCTAGTATTGTATTTTATAAATTGGTTTGAGGATTTTATAAAATAGTATAAAGAGATATCTTTACTTTTATTGAAAAGATTAATAAATAAAAGTAATAATTGATTAAGTAATAAATTAATTACTTATTTAAATATATGTTTATGTACATAAGTATGGGCAAGTATACGTATACGCGTACTTGAAGTTATATAACAATCAAAACGATGTGTGAATCGTAGCTAGAATTGTTGTGTGTTTATTTGTTTATATAAATATGCAATTGTTTGATTATAAAGAAATATTATTGAATACAAGTTCGTTGCGAGCATTTCATGTAGCCATAGCGACTATCATGTGCACTAAGTTGTGTGAGAGTATACCGGATTGAGTAATTTCCCCGGTGGAGTTTGAAATGCGACTAATGTGGTGCTTGTGCGTTGCATGAGCGCATGTGCATAAGCATGCATGAATAAGTGTATCGATACATGTATAAGGTACGCCTAAAGCATATAAGCCAGGTATGTCATTTTGGCATGTTAGAGAAAGTCGGGTCGCTATAATCGTCCGTTGAACTCTACTCGTACAAAGAGTGCATTTTAGTGTCGAAAATGGTTTTCGACTACTTATTGAATTCACTTCCAAAATGTCAACAAATGAACTCCGGAGAAGGTCTCATGCTGCGAAGGTAGACTACGAGAGCTAGGCGATACATCAAGCGAAGCGACGAAGGAGGCGGAGCTCGAATCAATGGAAAATGGTGCAAGACCTAGGCTTTACTACCCAGGAAATGCCACCACCGGTCTACCGGTGGTGGACTGACCTGGGCAGTAAAGCCTAGGTCAGGTGCATTTTCAAGCGAGATTTTCTTTGGTTTCAGATGCAGGCTTACATATGGCTTCGGCTTGACTTTTGGGAGGCATTTGGCTACTAGGAGGGGTGGAAGACACGATAAAGTCCGGAATCCAGACACTAATGCTATTGATTTATATGCAACTAATAATAACGGCATGATTAGGCACGGGATCAGCACCATGATTGGCCGCACAATCACATCTGACGAGTGGTTATGATCAAATAGAGTGAACCCATACCTTCGGAGGTTGACCCAGAGGTGTGTATATTAGATGAATTGTATCGGTCTTATATTATCAACCGTACATTGTATTGGCCTCGTATTAGTGACCATACACCAGTCGGCCTTATATTAGTGGTCATACATGCCATTAGTCCCTTAGTCGTAACCATACACGATGTTATATTTGATGTATGCATGTGTGTGTGTATACGACATCGGTGTTCCATTGTGGTCCCGATGGCGTGTTACACGAGACACGAGTGTCGTTCCCTTTTTGATAGAGGCGTACACAAGTTACTTAAGAAATCCATGACTAAACTAGATGTTGCTAAAGCTCGATATAGAGGGTACAGTGTGGTTTACATACGATGACGATCATCCACAAGTGAACTAGATGTCGCTAAAGCTCGATGTAGAGGGTACGATGTGGTTCACATAGAATGACGATCATTACGAGCAAGTGGACTAGATGTCACCAAAGCCTGCTTCAGAGGGTATGGTGTGGCTCACATAGTAGGTCATATATTACCAAAGCTTTCCTATAGGGTACGGTAAGATCTATACGAGACCCATCACAAAGGATGTGGCTCGTGGTCTATGTTACAATTAGGTACTGACTTTATTTATCTTAGACCATATAAGAGAATCACAGGATTGCGATAAATGTCAATAGTTGACTTCTCCCATCAATAACGGTGGGCATCGATCTGAATCCTTTGGTTGTCATTTCATTGTTATATTAGTTTGTTGATTATATCGTTTTGTATTCTAGGTTATGTTTATTGTGGTATTTATAGTGTTTTTGTATGTATATATTGAATCACCGTATCATGAAATACCGTTACATATCAAATACATTATATTAGTTGTGTTGACTCGTTGATTACAGGAGAAAAGCAGGTTATGGTAAAATTTTCTATCCTTTGGATGGGCTTACTTTACTTGCATATGGACAGTCCGGATTATCCCCAAGCCACGTTTGTGGAGAGGGCCGGTTGTGATTTAGTAATTCCTGTTTATTTATATATAGTTTAATATACAGTATTTTGAGATAGTTCCCCTCACACCAGGTTTTATGTCTGACCCGCGTTTTGTCTTTGTCTGCTTATGCCATGACAACTCTCAAGTACTCGATTGAGTAGATTGAGAGTTAGGTGCTTTTGGGGATACGCTATTAAGAGGTGGAGCTGGAGCACTTTGGAGGCGAGGCATTAATATTTTGTGATATGTATACTTAATAGTTCAGTTGTACATGACCTATTATTTCTATATAAGACTGTGTATCATATATTTATTCTGAACTTCATAATTTTGGAGTTGAGGTATTTAGACTTTCTATACTAATATTTTTTCATCGGTTTCTTCCACTGGTCGATCTCTTATTTATTGTTAATCTATTATATTCATGTATATTTAGTATATTATATGTTGGCATTCCGTTATGAGATCTTATTGATGTTTTGGTTTACTGTTTTGTTCTAATTTTACCCCAATAATCTGTCTTTCGTGGTATTCGAAGGTCGTGCGATGATGTAAGGCGTCGATTTTTTAGTATAACGAAGGGCGAGTTGTTACAATAACCGATAAAGTTTTACTGAAAGTCTCACACTCCTAGGTTATACTAAATCAATTATTTAAACTCCCTATTGTATAGAAATAAAACACAAAACGAACAAATATTCCGTATGAGGAATCAAGAGAGTAACAATAAAAGTATTATCAAATGTCCCACATCGCCTGGTATTTCTAAACCGTTTACTCAAAATCCTCATCGTGTAGAATTTCACAAAAATCTTTATAGAAATCAAATTTAATTCAAACCATATATAAATGAGGGAAAATATTTTAAAGCTCTTAAATTCAATTTAAATGATAAAAAATCCCCTTTTAAATTCCCTTGAATCCTTTTATTTAAATACATCCTTTATAACGAAATATTCTTTTCGAAATTATTTCCATACTTCATTCATTTTAATAAATTTCTTAACTTTTGAATACTCTTAAAAATTTCTATTTACTTTAGGAAGAACTATCCAATCCAAAACAATTTCCAATAAATCTTTTTATTATCCAACTTTTTGGATAAAGCTTTATTACCAAATAAAATTACTTTTCTCATGCTTTTAGAAATAAAATCACTTGAAATGAAATTATTAAATCCTTAATATATTTTATAAAATGATAACTTATTTTATTTTATTATTTGTTGAAATATTATCAAATTTAAAATATATAATTATAATAGGAATTTTTTAAAGGTTTTGAAATTAAAAGAAAGCTATATTTATATAAATATACATAGATTTTTAGATTGTGAAAATAAATACAAATATGAAAATAAATATAATTTTTTAAGGGTTTGGGATTAAAAGAAATTTATATTTATATAATATAAATAGCTTTTAGAATGTGAAAATAAGCCAAATTAAGTAAAGTTTTATTATCTTATCTCACAACACTCTTATTGAATTTTAAAACTGTTAAGATAAATTTTTATGCCTAAAGCTTTTCAAAATCATTTGAAAAAAGAAAATAAATAGAACATCCAAAAATAAATATCATTATAGTATATCAACAAATAATTTATATAAATTTATTGCGTTGCCCAAGTCGATTTCATCGACTCCAGTTATCCAAACAATGCGCACGCCACATATAAGTATACTACACAAATCATAATGCATTCGGATAGCATCTCCTTTTTTGCTTGTCAACAATGATTATTGATGCCAATCTTTGCATCCCCCCACCCCTATCCTCTTATTTTCCCCTTTTTTGCTTGTGAATTTTGAGTTTGGAATTAGAGCTTGGCCAAATACGAACGAATCCCCATTTACAAATGATTAGCTATTATAGTAGCACATGTCATACAAATTGGAATTCATTGCAATACAAAAGATTGAAACATTTAAAAAGGACATAGGGAGACCAATTCATCCATCCTTACATCCTACGAGCTCTATGTACCTAAAATCAACACCATTCATTCCATTAAATTAATTATTCAGTTAATTAAATCAACGAGATGGTGATCATGTAGGAACATATGAAACATGTATAGAGCAATTGTAACTATAGCATTTCATACATCAAATACCTGTGTTAGTGGGATACATGAATTTGGATTACTAGAAGTGATGACGAATCAAACTAGTGGTTGAGTCCATCTTGGTAGGTTGCCTTTTACTAATCTTCCGGTTTATTCCTTTAATTGTAGAAAGATGTGACGTCAATGGTTTAGTCGTTATAGAAAAGAGAAAGGAAGCCGAAAAATAAAAGAAATATGGCATTGTTACGAGCACTCTACTTTTGCATATGTGGGGGTCTTTTTTTATTTTCACCCCACCAAAAATAAAACTACTATGAAGGGGTACACACACTGTATTAAAAATATTTACTATTACCGATTCTGCCCATCAATTTTTTAGCCCAATTTATGTTTTATCTTTCTTCCTCCTTCCTACATCTCAGTTAGCTTCAGCTAATCATGGTTCAAACTAAAAACACCATGCGCCAATACATCGAATACTAGGCAAACTTAATTTCGGGAATGGTATGGGTTTGTCGAGGAAAAAATGTACAGTCAACGCCATGCCATCGAATACAAGCCAAACTCCTTCGATAATATAATTTTGATAGCCAAACATCGAATACAAGCCAAACGCCATACCTTCGATTTTAAATTCGAATATCGACATGAGAACATTTTCTTATGCCATCAAACACATAAAACCCTATGCATAAGATATGCTGAGTTGAAACAAACATGCTACAGATATGCTGAGTTGAAACAGTATTATTAGTATTACAGCTCACATAACAATCTTTTCCCTCTATCTTTTACCATGATTCCCTTAAATCAGCATACTACATATTGCGATCCGTGCTTCGCACACAGACAGTTATTGAAATTGTACCGGGTTTGTTGATTATTAGACAGTATTTATAAAGCAGCATTTGTTATGTTTGAGAGTACATGTATTTAGCAAATGAAATACAAAATAGTCGGTTAGCATAGTACATAGTGAGACTATACATAACTGCACCTTTTTAGGATATAGAAGAATCATGAGTTTATATAGGATCCATCAAACTTGAACATATTACTTAGATTGAGTACTGTAATGTTAAAGTTATAAACAAAGGTACATACGAATATAATGCAAATGTACACATAGTTAATGTACAAACTCGATGAGAAAAACCGAACAGAGAAATCAAATGAAGATATGTATGGTGGCTGATTTTTGTGAACCGGATTGCAAAAATTATAATCTTTCTTCTTGAAACTTTACTTTGATTCTTTGTCTTTCAGTTGGTAGAGTTGGTTGCAACTTCTTTGACATCCTGAGAAGTAGAATACGTGTCCAGAGAGAAGGTTTTTGGTGCAGCAGGAAGTACTTTAAATTCTTG
Source organism: Allium fistulosum (assembly GCA_030737815.1). Lineage (NCBI taxonomy): Eukaryota > Viridiplantae > Streptophyta > Magnoliopsida > Asparagales > Amaryllidaceae > Allium > Allium fistulosum. Next base: position 904,186,825 of record CM060906.1, on the reverse strand, counting down.
TCTTATTCTTAAGCAGATTAAACTCTATATAAGAATTAGTTACATGCATATGCCAAAGAAGTTAGTGAAATATTACACTCATTCATTGTAGTTTTTAGGTGGTCAAGAATTTCTTTATATAGTTTTATGCAATATGTTTGTAGGGTGGAACAAATAGATACTTACGTATATCACACACAGCCTATTTTTCCTCCCTTAGTAGTTCACGCTTGTAGAGTACAGGGACAAAATTTTGTTATATTCAAACTGTGGTTATCCTTATCCAGACCCAAAACAGTTTTATTGTCTGACATAGTATATTTTACACAAATTCATATTTCTTTGTTGTGCAAGTTATTACCTCAAAGGTTACAATTTCTCTTTCAAGCTGTATTAGTTAAGCTAGTTTGAGGTGTCGCAGCTGTGGCATTCTGAGTAGTTGCACTATGCTTGCATGGTGAGTTGGACAGCAATTTAACGTTACACATTATAGGGTGTAAAAAAATTACTACACCAAATTTATAGCAATAATTGTGTAACAGATGGTTCAGACAAAATTTTGTTACTTCGGAGAAGATAATACTTGATTGTGTATCGCCAAGTTTTTGCCAGATTCTTCTCACAGGGAGGAGTTCGCCAATAATCTTCATTTCATAGTTAATCGTTAGAAACTCAATGTTTTTTAGTTATACTTTAATATCACCCTAAATTTATATCTAAAACCAAGATACAACTGCTTGTCTAAACAGTATATGTTTCTTCTATCCTCTAAGAAGAGATCTTCATCCTAAGAAAGTACCATGAATCTTCTTCAGGCTTCATAATGAAGGTTAAGCTATACATCTATCACACTATTCCCCAAAAATGCACAAATCTTTTTTAAATATGAAAAATGGGAATAAATATTTTAAGAAATGAAAGTAAAAGTATTCTTGAAGTAAAAATATAGAAATTGGAAACAATCTTTTATTTAAAAAATGTTAAATTGCTGCTTATTGTGATAATATTACTAAAAACCCATGACAACCCTTTTTTCTTTTATCTCAGTATAGTAATCTGCCTGCTTCGTAGACAGTAAAGTATGATCACAAAAATTGCAGTTTTAGGGCCAATTTAAGCACAACAATTCTTCAAAAGTGCACAATTCCATCTATTAAAAAATAGGAACAAAGTTTTTTATAGCGCAAAAGTAAATTATGCAAAAGTGAGAATATAAATATGGAGAAAAACAAATTATGCAAACAATAATAGCAGAATATATTATAAACTGAAACCAAGATGGAATCAACTTTTTAATATAGCATTTCTAAATTAACTACCGTTCATATGCGTCAAATTAAGAGATGAGTTGTCAAAATAGGAGTATGATGCGCTAAATAGAAGAAAATATTCTATCAGCTTACAAACCATTTGCAAATCTACCACTGTAACACACATCATAACAGCTAGAGCTATATAGAACAAAGATATTTATTTTAAACATGTTGTCAAAGAGATATATGTCACATGTATGGTTATATCTTTATATTGCGAATGATATATATATATATATTTACAACTTAGTTATACTAAAAAAATTGTTTGAAATATCTTTTATGTGTATATGTTCACTAATTATCAGTTTCAATCTATCCTACGATAGTTGAAAATTTTATGAACTACTGTACAAACTTAGACAGTAATGTTGGTTAGAAACATGACCTTAGTAATATCCCATGCAAGCTTCAAAATCAAAATATTTTATGAAATCGGATTCAGTTTGTTATTATGATTGTTTTTTTAACGAACTAATATGTTTAAGTGATTTGAGGTGAACTTTTAGTTTAAAGTACGTCAAAATGATTGTCCATAAATATCTATGAATAAAACATTGTAGATAATTTATTTGCAATTAAAAGGCAATTCCTACTAACAATTTATGAGTAAAAGTATATTCTTTTAAAGAATCCATTGCACTTTATTTGATACCTCTCTTTATGATGTGCAAATAAGTAAATTTTCCTTACATTTAGAAGCCTTCTCAATGTTTGCTGCTAAAATATCAAAGATATAATTATTTGTGCTAATTTAAAAAAATATTTATTTTTAATTGGTTGTAAAATAAATATAAGTCATATATATGCTTAGATAATGAAGTATCATATATAATGTTCCAAAATGCAAAGCGCACTTAAATCATGCAGAAGAAACATTGGTAATTTGGTCATTCAGTAAGGGAAATAATTATTCAGCTGTAAATAGTCCATAAGCTAATGCAGACAAAATTGACATGAAAAAATGAAGATACATAAACTTCGACAATATCTAGTAAAGGGAATGGTATATACATGTAATAATTTAAAGGAATTAAGAGGCTAATCTAGGAATAAATAGGGAATAACTTTATAAGTAAATGTTAGTAAAAAACTGTGATTGCCTAAAGATTGTAGAAGAGGTTGAACAACAGTTTGCCCTATTTCAAGTATGACACAAATGAGTTTTGTGAATGATATACAGACGTAATAGAGAGTTGATTTAGTAGATGGAGAGGTTATTAGGTTTTTTTCGGTTATTACAATTTCAGAGATGGTAATTAGGAGTTTTCATCTGAGGCTATTGGAAGCACAACAATAGATGCAATCTCCTTTATGGAGATAATAAATTTGGGGAGTAGAGACACGATTCAGTAGATGGAGAGGTTGATAGAGTTTTGTTTTGCGTTATAGTAAAACCGATCATGGAATACATAGGATAAATCAAATTGTGAATAAGGTGGTCATACACATGCATACCTCAAGTACAAAATAGTTAATGAACATGAGAAACTGCAGTAGAATAACTAATAGGCAGCAATGATAAACACGCGTAATTAGTAAAAACATCCAAAAATTTATTCGAAATTTAATCCCGACCATTCTTCATGATATGTTTGCTTCCAATGACATGCATCTATTGGTTTCCCTTAACCAAACTCCAACGTAGTGATAATGCAGCAAAACTAATCTTACTACAGGTACGAAGTTCGATATGCGGTTAGATGTATGTCTATGATTACATTTTGTCTGAAATAATTTTTCATATGCAACAAAAAAACAAATAACACAACTTACTATACCTTGCAACATCTAATGCATAGTAAATTTCAGTTGCAGAATTAGGACAATGGCTAATTTTCATATTTCAAAAAACTTCCACAACAATTAGAAACAAAACAGATAAGAGTGAGTTATGTAGCCATATAAACGGATAATGTATAATCTCTCTTAATCAAAGAATATAGGGTGATAGGAGCATTGCTATTTAGTAAGAAACTATAATTTATTCCAGTGACATTATATTATGAACCTCAAATTTTCCATTGTCAGAAGACTACAGAGGTTTGAAAATGATGACATTAAAACTTCCCTAAGTAAAGAAAACAAACCTTACCTATAATGTTACCAGTTGTCATGTTGTAATAACAAATATTTGCAGCACAGTGAGTTAACACACAATCAAAGTGTTCGGGTGTTGTACAATAATTTGCATTAAATCAGTAATGGGACGATTTTCAGCTTAAAACACATACTTTTTATTCACATCACTAAACGATTCAGGCATCAAATCACTCATGACTAATGCCAGTTTCATGCAATGTAATAATGATTGGTGGAATAGGAAAACTCCTACTTTTTCAATAATAAAATTAAAGCATCCTTAATTTACGGTAGGGTTAGAGCTAAAACTTGATTTACCTGAATTGAAATCAGTAATTAGAAACTCTCTCTCAACGACGTTGGTCGACATTGATAGTGAGAAGAAGGCAACATACGGTTCAGGAGTACGAATGAGAGAAATCGATTACCAGTCATGCTTTTCTTCTTCTTCTTGCTTTTTGAAGCGATGGTATGGCTAATGCCTTCGGTTTTCTCTTTCCAATTTTTAGGCGAGGTAAAATCAGGGGTTGGAATCATTGGAGGAATAAGAAAGAATTTGGGGAAAATGAGAACATGGTCTCGTAACGAACGCTGGAAGTTTTCAAAGGAATCGCGAAAGCAATAGGAGTATGAGAGAAACCGAGACATCGATTACCAGTCATGCCTTTCTCCTTCGTCCTACTTTCCGAAGCGATCGCCGAGCGTAGGCCCGTTGTTTTTCTCTTCCCAAATTTTCAGGCGGTGTACAATTTAGGGATTGGAATCATTGGAGGGAAAAAATAAATGGGGGAAAGAAGAACGTGGACCTGTAGTGGGCGTTGGAAGTTTTCAAAAGAAATGGGGAAAAGTGGTTAGTATATTTTTGCTTGGAAATGAACGTGAGTTGACAGTTTGATGTATGTTAAAAAAACGCAGAATTGATAAGGGGACATTATTTTGAAATGAGAAAGCGAGAGGAGTCCACATCAGCGGGGAGAGGTTCCCGCTTTAATATTAAAGTAATAGATATTCTGTTGTAGTTAATGTGGTATTATATAAATCCACGTACAATACTTCTTTTCAAACAAAAAAAGAAAATCTAGTACTACCAAAAAAGAAAGCTAGAGAAACTAAATAATGTTGTCTCAATCAGCAAAAAGTTACTTGATTGAAGAGATTACGAGAGGAAAAGAGCTAATGAATCATCTTAATACACTTCTTAACCAAAATGCCGATAAACCTTGCGATTTATCTAGTAAAGTACTTGAATCCCTTTCAACTAAATTTAAATACTCATTTGAATTTGAATTTGAACAAAATTAATTTAAATCCAAAAACTTTAAACGCTCGTAACCTATTCATTTGAGCTCCGGTTTCAGCCTATTATATATGGAAACATATTAGAATTTTGCCACAAATGCAACGGAATAACGTTCGTGGTCAAATTTCAACTTTTATAAAATTGCCATTTTCAGCCCTGGCTTATTTAATTCAATTCACTCAATTTATTTATGATTGATTTTACGGAATGTTATAGTATGCTTACTTATAGGAGGTCAAATAACCCTCTAGTTATTAGTTATTCTGATTCAAATTTTTCTGAATGTGTTGTCAATAAAACATCCACATAAAGTTACATATTTTTGGTTGTAGGAGGACCTATTTCATGGAAGAGTGCTAAGCAGTCTATAAGGGCAGCTTCCATTATGCAACAGAATTTGTGGCATGTTATCATGCTACTTGTCAAGCAATTTGGTTAAAGAATTTTATGCCAGGAATTCAAGTAATTGACAGTATTGCGAGGTCACTTATCTTATTTTGTGATAACGAAGCTGTTGATTTCTTCTCTAAGAATAACAAATCAAGTGGTGAATCTTAGTGGATTGACATCGAATATCTTATTGTTAGAGATAGAGTCAAAGATAGTACTGTTATGATACAACATTTTAATATAAGAGCTATGTTAGTTGATTCTCTAACAAAAGTGCTTCCACCCACTCTTTACAAAGAGCATATTGCCGGCATAGGTTTAGTTAATGTATTATGATTTTGGTGTTGCAAACTATACATACATACATACATAATGCTATGTACTAAGTCTTTAGTTATGTTGACTTTGAACTTATAAATTTGCTTAATATGTTGCACATAATTTTATTTAATCTAAGAAAATTACTTATGAGGACCGAATGAAGATTATTAACCATTGTTGGAAAGAGTACCAATGTTATAATTAATGGGTATCAAATAACGAAATTTGTTATTCTGATCACATTAGTTTGGTTTGGTATTTCTAACCGAACAGTTTAGGATTAATGAAAGTTATATTGGTCAATTTTGAATGTATGCTTTATTATGTTATAACATTACGACCAAGTGGGAGAATGTTAATCTTATTTATTATGTGACCTATGTTGTAGTTGTGCGTAAGTATTATTTAAAGAATTGATGAAAAGGTATCTAAATTTTTGTTGGAAAAATTTATATTGCTATTAATAATTATTCTGGTCCCAATGGTTGTCTCAGAATATATAAAGACCTCTTCTTTATTTGGACTGGTGGTATTTCAAAATTAAAACGTTCTTCTGCCAATTTAAGGGATCATTTCTAAAACATTTTTTTAAGTTCAATAAGTTTACAAAAGAAAAGAAGAAAAAGAAAACGCAAGAAAGGTCTCCATTATCAGATCTGAGGAAAACCATTAAAGATTAGTATTAACGATTCTGCCTAAATATGTCTTCGCTTCAGAACTATAAGATTTAAATTCCTTTGCTATTTTATTTTGGATTTACGGATTCTACATTGATTGTGTTATAACTGCACAACATATTACGATCCTTCTAAATCTCTTTCAGCTTACGCATGCCCGACCCTAAGTGCTGGAGGCCAAAAGAATAAAAGAATTGGAAGTCTGTTAAAATAAGTTTTAAGATGCCCCAACCACAAGTATCATAAAGCAAAGAAAAATTATTTGAAAAGGGAAAATGATGCAGCCCAGTTTGAAGTCTTAGGTCGCATACGACCTAAGGAAGTGATAGGTCGCGAACAACATAGCGACCTACGACTTAACGAGCATGATTTAGGTCGGGTGCGACCTAGTGGGGATTTAGGTCGGGCGCGACCTAGTGAAGATCACTTGCGAGTTAGCGGGCTAACACATCAGATATTCCAACGACCTAAATTTGCAGTGCAACATGAAAAAAGCTTAGATCGTGAACGACCTAAACCTAACTCCAAGGTCGCTAAAGAAGAGTGCGAACGACCTAACTCAGACGTTTCCTTAAGTCGCGAACGACCTAACATACACAGGCTGTTTTCTGAAGCTACCGAGTTACGACCTAAGCTAGGTCGCATAAAGAAGTTCTGAAGCTGGTTTTTAAGTCGCTGCTGACCTATGATAAGTCGTAAGTCGCTCCATCTCAGTTAGGTCGCATAAAGCTGGTTATCTCTTAGGTCGCTGAAGGGTATTAGATCGACTGCATGTTAAGTCGTTTCTTTTATAACTCGTGAGAAGTGGTAGGTCGATGACGACCTATGTGTTGTATCTTGTACATGTTGTATTGTATTTGTTTGTTTCATTTTTAGGTCGTCTGTTTTTAGGTCATGACTGTTTTAAGTCGTAGGTCGTAAGTCGTGCCTGTGTAGATCGTGGACGACCTAAGTGTTGGTCATTTTGAGTCGTGTGTTGTAAAATTCTATAAATAGGCCCGTGGTGCCATTTGTAATAGTTAGTTGATTTTGAATAAAATTCTTGTTTGTTAGCTTTGTGCTTTCATTTAAATTGGTAGTTGAGTGTGATCTCCTATCTCCTCTTTCGGTGTTCGAGTGCGCTCGAATCAACGATCATAGAAGCCGATTCGCGGAATCAAGTGCGCTTGATCAACGTCGAAGAATCGTAGATATTTAAACATGGTATCATGCGCGATCAACATGTTTGGGATAGCTAGATTCCGGCATCTTTGGATCAACGGAGTTGGGCATTTGGTATTCTTCAATTCACCGATCGCTACTTTCACTGTATCATCATTTTGTTATTTCCGATGCTGCATCATTTGGTATCGGAGCTAGACTTAGCTAATCATAGCTAAGCCGAGTCTTGGAGCCAATTTTTATTCGAAGAGTTCAAGTCGTGTTCATCGCAAGTTGCAACAAGTTTGAAGATTTCGATCCATCTCATTTTGGATCTAAGTTTGAAAGGTGTTTGAAATTTGGAGTTGGAGCCGAGAGTAAGTGAAGGCCGTGCATCATTTGATATTTGTTCATTCCGAGAATTGAAGTTTGTTCCATTTAACAATGCCGCCAAGAAGAGCTAATCGACATCAAAATATTGAAGCTTTGTATAGAAGAGAAGAAGCTGATGAAATGGAGCAAAGAATAAACGAAAATTTTAATGAAAAGCTTAATGAAGGGATTGGTCGATTAGAGAAGATGATGTTGGAGATGAATCAAAATCGGAGAAGGGTTTCACCTGAATCCAACCATGGAGGAAGTAGAGTTTCACCACATTCCAATCGGGAGAGAAGTGCTGATAATGATCATAGAAGTGTGAGTCGAGATCGTTATAGAAATGTTGACAATCGAAGTCGTGATAGGAATGTGAATGATCGTGATCGGAGGAATGTAGATAGAAGGGATGTTGGTGGAAGACGGGATGGTAGTAGAGATGTTGGTGGTCAGGATCGACATCGCTATACATCAGATTTCGAGGAGGAGTTTGATGGTGGTAGTGTTCATGGACAAGGACGAGGACAAGGAAGGAATCAGTTGGAGTATGATCACAAGTGGGAGTCTGGGATGAAAACTGAAATTCCATAATTCAAAGGTGGTATGCAAGCTGAGGAGTTTTTGGATTGGTTGTCTAATGTGGAGGAGATTTTTGACTTCAAAGAGGTTTCCGAACATCGTAGAGTGAAGTTGGTTGCTACAAGGTTGAGGGGAAGAGCTTTGGCGTGGTGGCAGCAAACCAAACTTACACGTGAACGGATGGGGAAGTCAAAGATTGAATCATGGGAAAAGATGAAGAAGTTGATGAAAGCTACATTCTTACCTTACAATTATCAGTCTCTTATGTATCAACGTTTGCAGAACTTGAGGCAAGGAACGAAGACTGTTAATGATTATGCAGATGAATTTTATCACCTTATTTCCAGGAATGATATTATGGAAACAGAGGAGCAGCTAACAGCTAGATTTGTTGGAGGGTTGAGAATGCAGATACAAGATATGGTGAACATGTTTGATTCCAGATCTATTGCTGAGGCACATCAGAAAGCACTTGCTTGGGAGAAACAAGGGAGACGAGGTGGTGGTGTGTTTACAAATTCCAACAATACAATGAAAGGGGCTAGTAGCAGTGCGAATGTTTCGAAGGCTGTTGCAAAACCGGTTGTTAATGAAGTTGCTAAGACCAGGATCAATAGTGGTATCAAATGTTTCAATTGTCAGGAGCTTGGTCACAAAAGCAATGAATGTCCAAAGCCAAAGAAGAGAACTATGATTGCTGAGGCAGAGGAAGATGAGGTAGAGGCTGACTGTTCTAATTCACTACATGATGAGGAGGAAGAGAATGTGTCGGGAGACGAAGGGTATTCATTAATGATGAAGAGGTCGTGTTTAACACCAAAGCATGAGGAGGAAACTAGCTGGTTGAGGAGTAACATCTTTCAATCAACATGTACTATCTTGGGAAGGGTTTGCAATTTTGTCATCGATGCGGGAAGCTGTGATAATATTATCTCTACAGAAGCTGTGAAGAAGTTATCATTGAAAACAGAGAAGCATCCGAAACCGTACAAGTGAGCTTGGTTGAGGAAAGATGGGGAGGTAAAAGTTGGACAAAGAGCTTGTGTTAATTTTTCAATCGGGAAGAAATACAAGGATGAAATTTGGTGTGATGTTGTTGACATGGATGTATGCCATCTGTTGTTGGGTAGACCGTGGCAGTATGATAGAGCTGTGCAACATGATGGACGTACTAACAGTTACAGTTTCATGTTTGAGGGTACAAAGATTACTTTAATTCCTAAGAAGCGACAACAAGAAGAAAGCAAGTTGGAGGAGATTGAAGAGCTTAAAACGTTGCTATCTTTGAAGGAGTTTGTTAAGGAGGTAGAAGAAGAACCTGAGGTATTCTTGTTGATTGGACGTGAGAGTCATGAAGTGGTTGAGATTCCTAAAGAAGTAAAGCCAGTGCTGGGAGAGTTTGACGATGTATTTCCTGAAGAGCTACCAACGGAGTTACCGCCGTTGAGAGACATTCAACATCAAATTGATCTTGTTCCAGGTGCTGTGTTGCCACATAGACCACACTATAGAATGAGTCCGAAAGAACATGAAGAGTTGCGTAGGCAGGTGGAGGAATTGCTTGAACAGGGACGAATACAGGAGAGTTTAAGTCCGTGTGTTGTACCAGCATTACTCGTACCGAAGAAGGATGGTTCATGGAGAATGTGTACGGATAGCAGGGCACTGAATAAGATAACTGTCAGATACAGATTTCCGATGCCGAGGCTTGATGATCTGTTAGATCAAATCAGCGGGTCTGTGATCTTTTCGAAGATTGATCTTAAAAGTGGTTATCACCAAATTCGAATTAGGCCAGGAGATGAGTGGAAGACAACATTCAAGACGTGGGAAGGATTGTATGAATGGCTGGTCATGCCATTTGGTCTATCGAATACACCAAGCACATTTATGAGGGTGATGAATCAGATTTTTAGACCATTCATTGGGAAGTTTGTAGTGGTGTATTTTGATGACATACTGATATATAGTAGAAGCTCAGAAGAACACGTGCAACATCTGAGAGAAGTGTTGATGGTACTACGACAGGAACAATTTTATGCTACAATGAAGAAATGCGTGTTCATGACGCATAGTGTTTTATTTTTGGGATATGTTATATCGGGAAGAGGTATACAGGTGGATCAGAATAAAGTTGAAGCAATCAGAAATTGGCCACAACCCAGAACGATTACAGAAGTTAGAAGCTTTCATGGTTTGGCGTCATTCTACCGAAGGTTCATTCCACACTTCAGTAGCGTGATGGCACCAGTTACTGATTGTATGAAAGGGAAGCAATTTTTATGGTCGGAGGAAGCAGGATTTGCTTTTGAAAGGATCAAAGAGCTTTTGACGACAGCACTGATTCTAGTGTTGCCGGATTTTCAGTTACTGTTTGAATTACATACTGATGCATCAAAGGTTGGAATTGGAGGGGTGTTGAGTCAGAAAGGTCGTCCTATTGCATATTTCAGTGAGAAGCTATCGGGAGCAAAGATGAGATATAGTACATATGATATGGAATTTTATGCTATCGTGCAAGCTATCAAACATTGGAGACATTATTTGTTTCATAAAGAATTTGTTTTATATACTGATCATGAGGCATTGAAGCATATGCAGGGACATGACAAGATTGCGGCAAGGCATGCTTCGTGGATTGCATACTTACAACAATTTACATTTGTGGTGAAGCATAAATCGGGAATTACGAACAGAGTGGCAGATGCATTGAGCAGAAGGAATCATGTGTTGACTACAATGAAGGTTGAAGTGACAGGGTTTGATGTGTTGCCAGAATTATTTGTCGATGATCCTTACTTTGCGAAGTTTGTTGATGAAGTCAAGAAGGGAAAGACGGATGAGTTTGTAATGGTGGATGGTTTTCTTTTTAAGGGAAATCGATTATGTATACCAGAGTGCAGCTTACGTATGAAGATTGTAAAGGAGTTGCATGAGGAAGGTCATGTGGGCCGAGATCGTACTTTGCAATTGATTACTTAATCTTATTATTGGCCTTCGATGAAGCGGGAAGTTGGAAAGTTTGTGGAGAGGTGTCATATTTGCCAAGTTTCCAAGGGAACAGCCACAAATGCGGGATTGTATATGCCGTTACCTGTGCCAAATAGACCATGGGTTGATATCAGTATGGATTTTGTTTTGGGATTACCGAGAACTCAAAGGGGGAATGATTCGATATATGTTGTAGTGGACAGGTTTTCAAAAATGGCACATTTCATCGCTTGTAAGAAGACAGCTGATGCCGTCCGTGTTGCCGAGCTATTCTTTAAAGAAGTGTATCGCTTACATGGTTTACCAGAATCCATTGTTTCTGATCGGGATACTAGATTTTTAAGTCAATTTTGGCTAAGTTTGTGGAAGATGGTGGGAACAAAGCTTAATTTCAGTAGTGCTTACCATCCGCAGTCCTATGGTCAGACTAAAGTTGTTAACAGATCTTTGAGAAATTTATTACGGTGCCTTGTGAAGGATAATCTGAAGAGTTGGGATATGAAGTTATGTCAAGCGGAGTTGGCTCATAATCATGCTATAAACCGTAGTACGGGTTTCAGCCCATTTCAGATAGTATATTCAAGCTTACCAAAGGGGCCGTTGGATTTGATGATAGTACCACAACCAAAGGGAACCGTTAAACGGGCTGTTGATTTTGTTGATGGATTGGCAGAATGTCATAAAATCGTTCAGGAACGATTGGAGAAAGCAAATGAAAAGTATAAACGATCTGCGGATTTGAAGCGAAGAAGCGTTGAATTTAATGAAGGAGATTTAGTATATGCTGTACTAACGAAAGATCGTTTTCTAGTGGGAGCATACAATAAGCTTAAAGCTCGAAAAATTGGTCCTGTAATGATTGTGAAACGGATCAATGAAAACGCTTATAAGTTGAAGCTGCCGGAGGATGTGTATACTTCTGATGTGTTTAATGTTAAACATCTTATACCGTATCATAGAGATGAGCTTGTTATGGAAGAGGTGAATGCAAATTCGAGGACGAATTTTTCCCAACCAAGGGAGGATGATGCAGCCCAGTTTGAAGTCTTAGGTCGCATACGACCTAAGGAAGTGATAGGTCGTGAACAACCTAGCGACCTACGACTTAACGAGCATGATTTAGGTCGGGTGCGACCTAGTGGGGATTTAGGTCGGGCGCGACCTAGTGAAGATCACTTGCGAGTTAGCGGGCTAACACATCAGATATTCCAACGACCTAAATTTGCAGTGCAACATGACAAAAGCTTAGATCGTGAACGACCTAAATCTAACTCCAAGGTCGCTAAAGAAGAGTGCGAACGACCTAACTCAGACGTTTCCTTAAGTCGCGAACGACCTAACATACACAGGCTGTTTTCTGAAGCTACCGAGTTACGACCTAAGCTAGGTCGCATAAAGAAGTTCTGAAGCTGGTTTTTAAGTCGCTGCCGACCTATGATAAGTCGTAAGTCGCTCCATCTCAGTTAGGTCGCATAAAGCTGGTTATCTCTTAGGTCGCTGAAGGGTATTAGATCGACTGCATGTTAAGTCGTTTCTTTTATAACTCGTGAGAAGTGGTAGGTCGCTGACGACCTATGTGTTGTATCTTGTACATGTTGTATTGTATTTGTTTGTTTCATTTTTAGGTCGTCTGTTTTTAGGTCATGACTGTTTTAAGTCGTAGGTCGTAAGTCGTGCCTGTGTAGATCGTGGACGACCTAAGTGTTGGTCATTTTGAGTCGTGTGTTGTAAAATTCTATAAATAGGCCCGTGGTGCCATTTGTAATAGTTAGTTGATTTTGAATAAAATTCTTGTTTGTTAGCTTTGTGCTTTCATTTAAATCGGTAGTTGAGTGTGATCTCCTATCTCCTCTTTCGGTATTCGAGTGCGCTCGAATCAACGATCGTAGAAGCCGATTCGCGGAATCAAGTGCGCTTGATCAACGTCGAAGAATCGTAGATCTTTAAACACGGTATCGTGCACGATCAACGTGTTTGGGATAGCTAGATTCTGGCATCTTTGGATCAACGGAGTTGGGCATTTGGTATTCTTCAATTCACCGATCGCTACTTTCACCGTATCATCATTTTGTTATTTCCGCTGCTGCATCAGAAAACGTGGTCCCTCATTGTTTCTATATTACCTTGCTTGTCTATCCACTAAGCTAAACATATTTTTGAATACTAATGAATGCCATATTATATATACTAAATATTTATGTGTTGAGGCCTTTCAAAATTGGGGCCCTTGGCCATTACCTAGGCGATTTAGGCCTAGGGTCGGGACTGTGCTTACTAGTTTACAAATGTATAGATGTTAATGTAGCACATGTACATTAATTGGAATGTAATTCAACACAAAAGATCATAAAATATTTACGAGATGCACTTTGAACAATCACTTAAAAGCGACTGCTTTTAACACCTGCCGATTGGCTAGTTCTCTTCTTGGCTTTTGTAATTAATTTTTAGTTGCATGTGGGTCCTACAGTGTCTCGCCAGCATAAAGCAAATAAGCATCGGGCACTATTCTTCCATTCCCATTCTCGTTGTCTTCATGTGCTTCTTATATCTCAGCAAGTGATTTCAATATCACCACAATTTATTTTTTTATGATGGGTCCTGCATATCAATTAAATAATTGTTATTTAAACCTATGATTTAACGGGAACGTGTGGACACATGAATCGAGGACAGAGGAATTCATATGATCAACCGTCTTATTCTCTTTTCAGGCGAGTCTGCTTAGCATATGAAGCGAATGATTATGATAATGTAGTAATATGTGGCATACGTAATTGAAGATATATAAATTACATCTTTAATATTTCATACATCAAACTAGTGGATGAGTATTCCATTTTGATTGGACCTTTTTTTACTAACTTACAGGTTCATTCCTTTGATTTCAGAAAGGTGTGAATTTAATGGTTTTTTTTGAAAGAGGATAAACGGGCTAAGCCCAAATACAACCAAACGGTTTCGAATAGGTATAACACCCACCCGAAAACCAATATTTATCTCATAACCCTAACTAGGGTTGCCGACATACACTCAAACCAAAACAAAACTTCAAGCTTTACAAAAAAGGCGGGGCGGTGATTCATATCTTCTATGATTCTCTACCTCCAATCTTAACTCCGCTAGCTTCCCCTCTTTCTCAATATGATAAATAGTCATTAAACCCTCCTTTCATCCCTTCCAAGTCTTCATTGAGGTTGTATTTTATCTGATTCGAGGGGAAAAGAGAGGGATTAACAGATCTGACGTCATCGCGACTCAGATCTGTTAATACCTTCTAAGAAACACCATCGCCGACCGAATTAATGTCTCGAAGCATCGCTCTGACATCAGTAACTTGTTGATTAGTTTGGAAGCTCTTCGAACGAGATAGATAGAGCTCTAAGTGCTTACTGCCAGCTTCAGTACTCCATTAATCAGCTAAAAAAGCAAACTTGGTTTGATCTTTTACTTTTTTCTTTGGTTTTTGGAGGAGTATTCTGCTGTTTGTTTCGATAAGTAACAACTTCTTCTCTTTATTCATACTGGCTTTATTATGAGTTCGAAAGTTTCTTTCTTTCCATATATGAAAGACAGCGGTAGTAATTAAAATGTGAGCATAATCTCTTTCAGTAGATTTAGTCATAAATTTGATGTTGATATTTTGAATTGCTTGCATGAGATCCATTTTCCCACACTACAAGAAATTTTATTTTTTGTGGCGCTCAAAAAACGCTACAAAAACTTTTGGTGGCGTTTTGATAAACGCTGCGAGAAAACATGCGACTAAAAAACGCCACCAGAAGATTTTTTGGCGATACTAATAGAATTTCCAACTTTACCCCTGTTTTACGGTTGCATTTACTCAACGCCACTATATATATTTCGGTAGCGTTTTTGAAACGCTACTAAAAGTTGTTTATTATTTTACACCATTTTTTCATGCTATTATTTCCTGTTAATAGTCTATTTTGGTTCTATTATATCAATCAACAATCACTCACATAATCATCATATTCAAATAAGTTAAAAAACACATTAACCATATAATTAAATAAAATATCCATAACCATTCCAATACAATAGTTTTTCGACAAAATGACCTAACTCACATACAATACCATTTGTACCAAACTCCTAGTGACTTCATTTCCACTACAACCACATCAACAACCACAGTACATCTCCAGTGCAACCACTCCTACTCTTAAACTACATACACTGCCAACTATCATACTTCACTCACATCAACTACAGTACAACCTGAACTTCCCACCATCATTGAACTTCTCACCAATACTTACAACTGTGACCATATTTATACTCCATCATCAGCAATAACAACAGTCGGTATCACCACCCCTCCCTGCCATAACAGCCCATCTGCCTGTACATTACATCTACCCCATCAAACAAATACCATTGCTTCATCACACCTAACTGCTGCAACATCCCCACTTGCATTCACCTTCACCATCCACTACTAAAACATTCCCCCCAATCCCACTATTGCACCACCACTTCACTGCAGCTAGGCCACCAAACTGCCACAATACCATAATACCACCATACACAATTCACCACAAAACTGCGCCTCCCTCACCAACTACATACAAACAGCAAATACCATCGCCTTCACCTTCGCCTCGACCATCACCGCGCTTCACTCAAACCACCTTCGCAACTTCCTGCAATTACCTCAACCCTAATCCACAATCGAAAGCCATGATCGAAACCCTATCGATCAGAGTTTCGACTTCAATTTCAAACTTTGAAACTGGAATAAGTTTTGAAAGCTGATCGTTAGGAAAAAAAGAGTTCGAATTTGGGTAAAAATTTGAGAAGACCGATTTTTCTATTATCTGATACTTTGCTGGTTCGTGGGTCTGGGTTTCTTGTTGGGCCGAAATGTAATTTTATTTTTTAGTTTAGTTTATTTAAGTTTTTATTTTGCTAATTTAAGTCTCTCTTTTAGTTTAGTTTATTGCAATCAGCTTTGTACACATAGTTTTGCCCCTTCTGCCCTTTTAATGTTTTATTTTTCTTCTGTTCTTTATGTTTACTTGCAGCTATTTTTTATGTTTACTTGTAGCTGATGGTTCCTTGATCCAGAGATAAAGTTTATATTGTTATTTGCATCCTTACTTATTGCCTGTGCACTTAGGGTGCGTTCTTTCTGAAAATATGTGTATAATTTAATTAATTTAGTGAGTTAGCTATATATAGTAATCATCTATTTTTCCTTTTGCATTGTGACTTGAGTGCATTGTTGGAACAAGCTTTTTATAAATATATCAATTTTTTGAGAAAACATTTATTCATTTATCTTTTTTAAAAAGAATAGCTTTTTTTGCAAAACGTGCAAATGCATTTACTTTTTTTTGAAAATTATAAAAGCACTCAGTTTACCAATATAATATAATATTCACTTGCTCTCGTAATCATGTAAATCTTCGTTTGTTTTAACTCACTAGAAAAAATAAGGAGTGAATAACTTCTATCTCATTAAACACTTATAAGAATAGAAGAGCATGCTTGTTTTTCCTACTGTATGTGAAAAAAATAACATTAAACACTTATATATAAGAATAGTGTAATTATTTTACAATAGTATATATAGCAAATCATCATTAAACACTTATAAGAATAGTGCATTACTTTATTTAGTATTTCCTCGGTTATACTCTGTGTATTTCAGGTCTAGTCATCTTGACTTTAACATGTTTTAATGCAGCTTTTGAGTAAAAGTCTAGTATTTGGTTGCTTCTTCATAAACCAAGTAACTTTTGAAAACTTAAATGTATCAACTACAAAACAATAATGTATCAACTTAAATATATAAATGATGTATATGAAAAATTACTTGGTGACTCCTTTATAAATGGAACTTCTAATCCGTTGGCCAGTTTGCTGACCATCTTCACATTTTCGAACTCGTCGAACTCCTCTTGGTTTTGCAGCAGGCATGGAAGGATCCTTTCCAAACAAAGGAATTAACAATTTGTAGGATTCATCAATGCCATAAGTCAGTTGTAAAATTGATAAACTGATTTACAACAAGCCAAGATCTGGGAACACTATTGACAAAATTCATGTAATCCAAATAAATAATAAAAATCCAGATATACTTCAAAAACTACTACCTGATTCATTCGCAACTGCCAATACATGATCTGCATATCACCACTACAGCCTCCACAGATCTGAACAGCCACATTATTTCAACACTTCCTTCACAACTCACTTCCACACTACATCATTTCAACACACCATCATTGCCCTTCACATTCTCCTACTCCTCATCACAACAGCCAATCCCCATCATCTCTGCTTTCAATATCACAGCCATTTCATTTTAAAACTGCCTAACATTCTCGGCCCACCACCCCCTGTCATCTCAACAAACAAACATCCTCTTCATCATTTGAACAACATCTCCATCAACAAACCCCCATGTCCAAAGTCATCGCAACCACCTGAACTACTCAAGCTTCAACAACCCATGATCACCACTTCGATCTCACCAGCAATCGGCAGCAGCTCTAACCTCACCTGAAACTCGAACAACCCACCCCCAAACATCACTGAACCACCCTCCTCCGACTCCTGAATCACCAAACCGAATGCAATTTCACTTCGATTTTCAATCGCGACAACCACACCTTCAACAACGAACAACCTGAGCATCCATAGCAATCACCCAATCCGCGACAATCCAAATCAAACATCACCTCTGCAAATCGCCTCATCGAATCACCCAAATCATGAATCGCCAAAATCGAAGACCTAATTGATTGTCAGCGATTGCGTTTTGAACGCTAATTTGAAACGCTAATAAGAAATGAGTTATGGGTTCGATTATATGTATGTAGTGAATGGAGAAACTTACTTGTAAACACCGGCTTTTATTTTTATAATTCGGTAGCGATTTATTGGGCTCTCTCTCTTGGACATCGATGATTTTTGACATGCTTCTAGATCATAATGTTTATTTTAGTAATTCGGTAGCGATTTTTGAATTGGGAAAATTAGGGCTTGTGGGAGTAATGTTGAAGCTGAAGATTTTTTTGTTCTCATCGTACTTTTGAGAGGAGGGAAAACAATTAAAAGGAAATTTGAGCGGTCATGGAAAATTTTAGCAGAAATTTTCATGAATTATTGGTGGGAGCAATTAGCGGCGTTTCTTCGTCTATTTTTATATGTTAAAATTACCAACAGCTGCATATGGCTTGAAACGCTACAAATTAATGCAACCAAAAGCAAGTTTTGTTGTAGTGCCATTGTTTTGAATATCCAGTATAGTTTGTATACGATTACAAATAAAATAAGAATAGCTGCATTCGAAAAACAGATGATCGACACTTTCGTTAACTAAATTGCATAAGGAGCAAAGTGAATTAGTTTTATTACCCTATTTATTTATTTTATCCCAAGTTGGCAATCTTTTATTTATAGCAAAATATGTACAAAAAGCCATCTTGGGACTATTCACTTTATCCCATATGCAATGATACATTCAACATTGGGGATTTTATTTCTGATAGCATCTCGTGTAGTTTTAAAGGAGAACTTCCCTTTGTTGCTAACTCTCCATTCCCAATAATCACTATTTGCATTAAGATCAAGAGTAATTTTGCAAATTTCATGTTTATTTGGGTTAGTAATTGGATGTAATTGTGGTTGCCATTGGTTTTCTTTAATTATCATAGACACTATTACACTAGAACCCCCACAGATGACTAAGTTATTCCATCCAACTTTATTTATGACAAAATCATTTTTAAACCAGGATTCAAACCACAAGCTAGTTTCCTCACCTAGCTTAAATTTTCTTTCTAATAAATATTTGTCAATATTTCTGCAATTTAAAATTTGTTTCCAAGCATAAGATTGGTTGCTATTTGGCAATATATTCCAGAAATTACCATTTTAAAGATATTTAGACCTCATCCACCAGGCCCACATTGAGTCTGCACTAATAAATCTCCAAAATAATTTTAAATAACAAGTTAAACTGAGATCATTCATGCTTCTAATGCCAAAACCCCCTTCATTTTTAGGCCTACGGACTTTATCCCAACTAATTTTATGATATTTACCCCTCCATAAAAAATTAGCACATCTACTTTCTATTTTTTTAATAGATGCAGCTGGAATATGATATGTTTGTAACCAATACAAAATGATAGCATATACAACAGTTTTTATAAGTTCTAGTCTACCTGCAATAGAAAGTAGTTTGCATGACCAAGTTTCCATTCTCTCTTGAATTTTTTCAATAAGCTAGAACAGTCAAAGTCTTTTATTTGATTTACAGATAAAGGTAGACCCAAATATTTAATAGGAAGACTCCCTTCTGCAATTTTAAAACATTTAAAACATCTTTTTTATATCTACTATGTTTACAAAAATATGCTTTACTTTTACAAATATTAAGCTGCAACCCTGCATATTTATACAGAATATCAAAAATTCTCTTAATGGTTTCTTCATTAACCTTGTTTGCTTTTACAAAAACCATTAGATCATCGGCATAAATAAGATGGTTTATACAAGGCTGAACTCTATTAATAGGGTTAATATTACCCTTAATAGCTTCAATTTCCATTAATATAGAAAAATATTCCATGGCCATAGTAAACAGATAAGGTGATAAAGGATCACCTTGCCTAATACCCCTATTACCTTTTATAAAACCTTCTGATTTACCTTGAATAAGAATAGAAAAAGTAGGGGTATTTATACATTCAAGAATCAAATCACAAAACCTATTAGGAAAACCCATACATCTCATGATATGATAAATGAAATATCTGTTCACTTTGTTATATGTTTTTTGCAAGTCTACCTTTATACAAATATTATCACCATTTTTAGTATTAAATTTTCTAACCATTTCATGTGCCAAAAGGAAATTTTCATATATAAGTCTGTCTAGCACAAAAGCACTCTGATTTTTTAAAATGAGAAAAGGCAAAAATACTTTAATTCTATTACTTAACACAGTAGCAATAATTTTGTATGTAAAGTTGCAGCAAGAAATGGGTCTATAGTCACCAATACAAGTGGGGTTTTTATTTTTGGGAATTAAAGTAATAAAAGTATGATTTATACTTTTAAGAATCTTACCTTTTTTCATAAATTCATTAATAACTTCAAAGACCTGCCCCATAATACTATCCTAGTAATTTTTATAGAATTTTGCATTAAACCCAGTAGGACCAAGACTTTTATTATCACCAGCATTAAAAATAATAAATTTAATCTCTTCAAAAGTGACAGGAGCGAGAAGAATTTCAGATGCAGTTTCATTCAGAATATTTTTACAATTAATTTGAGGAAAACTTTTTTCATTAGTCTCGGAAAAATATAACTTTTCATAAAACTCAACTGCATCTTTAACCACTTTATCATAGGCATTAGACAGATTACCTGCATTATCTATAACATTGCCTATATTATTTAAATGTTTTCTACTGCTCATTTTAGCATGAAAAATTTTGGTACAGTAATCACCTAGAGTAAGCCAATCTATCTTAGCCTTTTGTCTAGCATTAACTGTATTTTTATAAAGCTCAATGGAAAGGTTTTTCTGATTTGTAAAAAAATTATTAACAATATTTATATTCTCTGGATTTTTATCAACAAGATCTTGTAATAATTTCCCTTCATTTCTCAGAAGAACCAGCTTGTTTTTATTCAGAAAATTATTTTTATTCCAAATTTTAAGATTATTAGCATTTTTCAAAAACATGCTGAACTGATACTGTTTAGTACCATTACAAGAAAAATTCAGGGAGTTTTCCATCAGAGCTTTATAATCTTCATCTAAAACCCAACCATTTTTAAATCTAAAAGGAGAAATTTTATTACCAAATTCTACATTTTGAAAGAGATTGACAAGTAAAGGAGTACGGTCACTAGTATTTTGTTCAAGAGTAGAACATATAAAATTAGGAAAAATGTTTGAAAATTCTTTGTTAATTAAAATCCTATCCAATTTACAGTGAATATTTTTTCCAAACCAGATTTCCAAGTAAATTTATTCCCACTTATATTAGGTTCTAAAAGACCAGTCTCTAATAAGAATTTGTTAACACCTCTTTTTCTACGACTCAGCGACCCAACGACTTACGACTTAACGACCTAAGAAACTGAACGACTCAGTGGTCTAGAAACCCAGCGACCTAACGAGATAAGAAGGCTGCAACCTAACTCCTGAAAGAAGGTAGCGACCTAACTCCAGAAAGCAACCTAGCAACCTAACGAGTTAGCGACCTAGCAACCTAACGAGTTAGCGACCTAGCAACTCAGGAAAAGGGAACGACTTAACATGTTCCAGAGTAAAGCCACACGACCTACGACCTACCTCTTCTATTAGGTCGCAACGACCTAAACATGCCGAGATAACTTCTGTATTCACTGCATTAGGTCGCTTACACCTAGTATCTCACCCAGAATGGCTCCCTTAAGTCGCCAACGACTTAAGCTAACTCAGAAGGACCCTTAGGTCGCTCACGACCTAAAACCCAACGACCTAAGCCCAGGCTCCTCCTCTAAATACCCCGCCTATTCCACATTCAAAGGGGACTTTTTTCCAGACTTTAAAGCGCCGAAACTCTGCTGCATTCATGACTTCTACAACACCTCTACTACCGAGAACATCTCAAACTACCTAAAGAGAAGATCATCTACATCGAAGATGGATTTCAGAATCTCTTTTGCATTGAAGTGTTGATTACTTGTATCGATTGTTGAATAATCAAAGGAATTCTTGTAAAACTTGTAATCGAACTTGTGATAAAGAAGATAAAGTGGACGTAGGCTTGATTTTGAGCCGAACCACTATAAATCTGTTGTCTCTTTACTTTTCTGCTATTCTCTGTTTTATTTTTGGTTCCCATACCAACGGGTGGTGCTTTCACTTTACTAATATTCACACCGGGGTGTTAGCATTCAATTTTTACGTTAACAGAATTTAGTTAACCTATCTAATTTACTTTAAGGAATTTTATTACCCCCACATCTAAGAAACATGAAAAACAATGTTAAAATCACCCATAATAAGCCAAGGAAAATTATAAATTAAATTCAAAGCTTTCAGTTTACAACACATTCCATTTCTTTCACTTTCAAGATTACTGCCATAAATACTTGTGATTTGCAAAGAGAAACCCCCTATATTTTTAAATTGACAAACAATATATTATTTATCTTTATTAATATTCAAATTAGTCCAAACAGGAATCCCAGATAATAATAATTCTACCTCTACAACCACAATCATTATTATTAATAGACTTCCAATTATTAGACAGTTTCAAAAAAAACTTTTCATAATTCTCATCATTCAATTTGTTCTCTATAAGGGCTAAAATAGAAGGCTTATAAACACTTAACATATATAAAATATCAGTTTGTTTTGCAGAGGAATTCATTCCTCTAACATTCCAAGCAATGATAGACATTAATAAGATATATAAAGCTAAGAATTAGATAGTGCCTGACACTGTAGTGCCCTTACCTCTTCTTTTATTTTCAACACTTTTAGCCTTAAGTCTTGTAGCCATTTCATCCCAATCTGGATTAATTAAAATGTACTTCTGTTTAAAAACTTTTTTCTTTTTGTTACCCTTATTTTTAACAGCTGCCTTTATTTTTGGGATGTGCAGCTCTGAGATGTCAAATTGATCAACAACATCCACCATCACTGATTCAGTTTCATCATTATTCATTACATCTGGAACTTTAATCAATGATATATCAAATTGGCTAGTAGTGCGAGGCATAGCTGAGTCAATAACCTCAGCTACTGCAGCATGCTCTGGTGGAGGGCTTTCTCTGTGATCCTATCCAGATCATGATTCTTGGATTGCTGATGGAATTTATTATTAATTGATGTATCAATATTGTCTGTAATTAAACATGGGTTTGGAACTGGGGTGTTTCAGACTCAAAGACCATTTTATTCTTTCCTCCCTCATCTGTATTGCACTGTATGTTATCTTTTGGGATGTTTTCTTTTATACGATGATGAACTTCCTCAGCTATGACCTGATCTTCTTGATCAGAGAGCTCTGTAACATTCTTTCTTTGATTGAAAATGATACCTTCTTGGTTGATATGCTCATTTTCGCCAAAAGATATTATCCGTTTTTGTAATACTATAGTATTTTTTGATCAGAAGATAACTTTTCAGTTTCATTTTCTTGACTTTCTTGATTACTGGATTTGTTTGTTTCATTTTTAGGTCGTCTGTTTTTAGGTCATGACTGTTTTAAGTCGTAGGTCGTAAGTCGTGCCTGTGTAGATCGTGGACGACCTAAGTGTTGGTCATTTTGAGTCGTGTGTTGTAAAATTCTATAAATAGGCCCGTGGTGCCATTTGTAATAGTTAGTTGATTTTGAATAAAATTCTTGTTTGTTAGCTTTGTGCTTTCATTTAAATCGGTAGTTGAGTGTGATCTCCTATCTCCTCTTTCGGTATTCGAGTGCGCTCGAATCAACGATCGTAGAAGCCGATTCGCGGAATCAAGTGCGCTTGATCAACGTCGAAGAATCGTAGATCTTTAAACACGGTATCGTGCACGATCAACGTGTTTGGGATAGCTAGATTCTGGCATCTTTGGATCAACGGAGTTGGGCATTTGGTATTCTTCAATTCACCGATCGCTACTTTCACCGTATCATCATTTTGTTATTTCCGCTGCTGCATCAGAAAATGTGGTCCCTCATTGTTTCTATATTACCTTGCTTGTCTATCCACTAAGCTAAACATATTTTTGAATACTAATGAATGCCATATTATATATACTAAATATTTATGTGTTGAGGCCTTTCAAAATTGGGGCCCTTGGCCATTACCTAGGCGATTTAGGCCTAGGGTCGGGACTGTGCTTACTAGTTTACAAATGTATAGATGTTAATGTAGCACATGTACATTAATTGGAATGTAATTCAACACAAAAGATCATAAAATATTTACGAGATGCACTTTGAACAATCACTTAAAAGCGACTGCTTTTAACACCTGCCGATTGGCTAGTTCTCTTCTTGGCTTTTGTAATTAATTTTTAGTTGCATGTGGGTCCTACAGTGTCTCGCCAGCATAAAGCAAATAAGCATCGGGCACTATTCTTCCATTCCCATTCTCGTTGTCTTCATGTGCTTCTTATATCTCAGCAAGTGATTTCAATATCACCACAATTTATTTTTTTATGATGGGTCCTGCATATCAATTAAATAATTGTTATTTAAACCTATGATTTAACGGGAACGTGTGGACACATGAATCGAGGACAGAGGAATTCATATGATCAACCGTCTTATTCTCTTTTCAGGCGAGTCTGCTTAGCATATGAAGCGAATGATTATGATAATGTAGTAATATGTGGCATACGTAATTGAAGATATATAAATTACATCTTTAATATTTCATACATCAAACTAGTGGATGAGTATTCCATTTTGATTGGACCTTTTTTTACTAACTTACAGGTTCATTCCTTTGATTTCAGAAAGGTGTGAATTTAATGGTTTTTTTTGAAAGAGGATAAACGGGCTAAGCCCAAATACAACCAAACGGTTTCGAATAGGTATAACACCCACCCGAAAACCAATATTTATCTCATAACCCTAACTAGGGTTGCCGACATACACTCAAACCAAAACAAAACTTCAAGCTTTACAAAAAAGGCGGGGCGGTGATTCATATCTTCTATGATTCTCTACCTCCAATCTTAACTCCGCTAGCTTCCCCTCTTTCTCAATATGATAAATAGTCATTAAACCCTCCTTTCATCCCTTCCAAGTCTTCATTGAGGTTGTATTTTATCTGATTCGAGGGGAAAAGAGAGGGATTAACAGATCTGACGTCATCGCGACTCAGATCTGTTAATACCTTCTAAGAAACACCATCGCCGACCGAATTAATGTCTCGAAGCACCGCTCTGACATCAGTAACTTGTTGATTAGTTTGGAAGCTCTTCGAACGAGATAGATAGAGCTCTAAGTGCTTACTGCCAGCTTCAGTACTCCATTAATCAGCTAAAAAAGCAAACTTGGTTTGATCTTTTACTTTTTTCTTTGGTTTTTGGAGGAGTATTCTGCTGTTTGTTTCGATAAGTAACAACTTCTTCTCTTTATTCATACTGGCTTTATTATGAGTTCGAAAGTTTCTTTCTTTCCATATATGAAAGACAGCGGTAGTAATTAAAATGTGAGCATAATCTCTTTCAGTAGATTTAGTCATAAATTTGATGTTGATATTTTGAATTGCTTGCATGAGATCCATTTTCCCACACTACAAGAAATTTTATTTTTTGTGGCGCTCAAAAAACGCTACAAAAACTTTTGGTGGCGTTTTGATAAACGCTGCGAGAAAACATGCGACTAAAAAACGCCACCAGAAGATTTTTTGGCGATACTAATAGAATTTCCAACTTTACCCCTGTTTTACGGTTGCATTTACTCAACGCCACTATATATATTTCGGTAGCGTTTTTGAAACGCTACTAAAAGTTGTTTATTATTTTACACCATTTTTTCATGCTATTATTTCCTGTTAATAGTCTATTTTGGTTCTATTATATCAATCAACAATCACTCACATAATCATCATATTCAAATAAGTTAAAAAACACATTAACCATATAATTAAATAAAATATCCATAACCATTCCAATACAATAGTTTTTCGACAAAATGACCTAACTCACATACAATACCATTTGTACCAAACTCCTAGTGACTTCATTTCCACTACAACCACATCAACAACCACAGTACATCTCCAGTGCAACCACTCCTACTCTTAAACTACATACACTGCCAACTATCATACTTCACTCACATCAACTACAGTAAAACCTGAACTTCCCACCATCATTGAACTTCTCACCAATACTTACAACTGTGACCATATTTATACTCCATCATCAGCAATAACAACAGTCGGTATCACCACCCCTCCCTGCCATAACAGCCCATCTGCCTGTACATTACATCTACCCCATCAAACAAATACCATTGCTTCATCACACCTAACTGCTGCAACATCCCCACTTGCATTCACCTTCACCATCCACTACTAAAACATTCCCCCCAATCCCACTATTGCACCACCACTTCACTGCAGCTAGGCCACCAAACTGCCACAATACCATAATACCACCATACACAATTCACCACAAAACTGCGCCTCCCTCACCAACTACATACAAACAGCAAATACCATCGCCTTCACCTTCGCCTCGACCATCACCGCGCTTCACTCAAACCACCTTCGCAACTTCCTGCAATTACCTCAACCCTAATCCACAATCGAAAGCCATGATCGAAACCCTATCGATCAGAGTTTCGACTTCAATTTCAAACTTTGAAACTGGAATAAGTTTTGAAAGCTGATCGTTAGGAAAAAAAGAGTTCGAATTTGGGTAAAACTTTGAGAAGACCGATTTTTCTATTATCTGATACTTTGCTGGTTCGTGGGTCTGGGTTTCTTGTTGGGCCGAAATGTAATTTTATTTTTTAGTTTAGTTTATTTAAGTTTTTATTTTGCTAATTTAAGTCTCTCTTTTAGTTTAGTTTATTGCAATCAGCTTTGTACACATAGTTTTGCCCCTTCTGCCCTTTTAATGTTTTATTTTTCTTCTGTTCTTTATGTTTACTTGCAGCTATTTTTTATGTTTACTTGTAGCTGATGGTTCCTTGATCCAGAGATAAAGTTTATATTGTTATTTGCATCCTTACTTATTGCCTGTGCACTTAGGGTGCGTTCTTTCTGAAAATATGTGTATAATTTAATTAATTTAGTGAGTTAGCTATATATAGTAATCATCTATTTTTCCTTTTGCATTGTGACTTGAGTGCATTGTTGGAACAAGCTTTTTATAAATATATCAATTTTTTGAGAAAACATTTATTCATTTATCTTTTTTAAAAAGAATAGCTTTTTTTGCAAAACGTGCAAATGCATTTACTTTTTTTTGAAAATTATAAAAGCACTCAGTTTACCAATATAATATAATATTCACTTGCTCTCGTAATCATGTAAATCTTCGTTTGTTTTAACTCACTAGAAAAAATAAGGAGTGAATAACTTCTATCTCATTAAACACTTATAAGAATAGAAGAGCATGCTTGTTTTTCCTACTGTATGTGAAAAAAATAACATTAAACACTTATATATAAGAATAGTGTAATTATTTTACAATAGTATATATAGCAAATCATCATTAAACACTTATAAGAATAGTGCATTACTTTATTTAGTATTTCCTCGGTTATACTCTGTGTATTTCAGGTCTAGTCATCTTGACTTTAACATGTTTTAATGCAGCTTTTGAGTAAAAGTCTAGTATTTGGTTGCTTCTTCATAAACCAAGTAACTTTTGAAAACTTAAATGTATCAACTACAAAACAATAATGTATCAACTTAAATATATAAATGATGTATATGAAAAATTACTTGGTGACTCCTTTATAAATGGAACTTCTAATCCGTTGGCCAGTTTGCTGACCATCTTCACATTTTCGAACTCGTCGAACTCCTCTTGGTTTTGCAGCAGGCATGGAAGGATCCTTTCCAAACAAAGGAATTAACAATTTGTAGGATTCATCAATGCCATAAGTCAGTTGTAAAATTGATAAACTGATTTACAACAAGCCAAGATCTGGGAACACTATTGACAAAATTCATGTAATCCAAATAAATAATAAAAATCCAGATATACTTCAAAAACTACTACCTGATTCATTCGCAACTGCCAATACATGATCTGCATATCACCACTACAGCCTCCACAGATCTGAACAGCCACATTATTTCAACACTTCCTTCACAACTCACTTCCACACTACATCATTTCAACACACCATCATTGCCCTTCACATTCTCCTACTCCTCATCACAACAGCCAATCCCCATCATCTCTGCTTTCAATATCACAGCCATTTCATTTTAAAACTGCCTAACATTCTCGGCCCACCACCCCCTGTCATCTCAACAAACAAACATCCTCTTCATCATTTGAACAACATCTCCATCAACAAACCCCCATGTCCAAAGTCATCGCAACCACCTGAACTACTCAAGCTTCAACAACCCATGATCACCACTTCGATCTCACCAGCAATCGGCAGCAGCTCTAACCTCACCTGAAACTCGAACAACCCACCCCCAAACATCACTGAACCACCCTCCTCCGACTCCTGAATCACCAAACCGAATGCAATTTCACTTCGATTTTCAATCGCGACAACCACACCCTCAACAACGAACAACCTGAGCATCCATAGCAATCACCCAATCCGCGACAATCCAAATCAAACATCACCTCTGCAAATCGCCTCATCGAATCACCCAAATCATGAATCGCCAAAATCGAAGACCTAATTGATTGTCAGCGATTGCGTTTTGAACGCTAATTTGAAACGCTAATAAGAAATGAGTTATGGGTTCGATTATATGTATGTAGTGAATGGAGAAACTTACTTGTAAACACCGGCTTTTATTTTTATAATTCGGTAGCGATTTATTGGGCTCTCTCTCTTGGACATCGATGATTTTTGACATGCTTCTAGATCATAATGTTTATTTTAGTAATTCGGTAGCGATTTTTGAATTGGGAAAATTAGGGCTTGTGGGAGTAATGTTGAAGCTGAAGATTTTTTTGTTCTCATCGTACTTTTGAGAGGAGGGAAAACAATTAAAAGGAAATTTGAGCGGTCATGGAAAATTTTAGCAGAAATTTTCATGAATTATTGGTGGGAGCAATTAGCGGCGTTTCTTCGTCTATTTTTATATGTTAAAATTACCAACAGCTGCATATGGCTTGAAACGCTACAAATTAATGCAACCAAAAGCAAGTTTTGTTGTAGTGCCATTGTTTTGAATATCCAGTATAGTTTGTATACGATTACAAATAAAATAAGAATAGCTGCATTCGAAAAACAGATGATCGACACTTTCGTTAACTAAATTGCATAAGGAGCAAAGTGAATTAGTTTTATTACCCTATTTATTTATTTTATCCCAAGTTGGCAATCTTTTATTTATAGCAAAATATGTACAAAAAGCCATCTTGGGACTATTCACTTTATCCCATATGCAATGATACATTCAACATTGGGGATTTTATTTCTGATAGCATCTCGTGTAGTTTTAAAGGAGAACTTCCCTTTGTTGCTAACTCTCCATTCCCAATAATCACTATTTGCATTAAGATCAAGAGTAATTTTGCAAATTTCATGTTTATTTGGGTTAGTAATTGGATGTAATTGTGGTTGCCATTGGTTTTCTTTAATTATCATAGACACTATTACACTAGAACCCCCACAGATGACTAAGTTATTCCATCCAACTTTATTTATGACAAAATCATTTTTAAACCAGGATTCAAACCACAAGCTAGTTTCCTCACCTAGCTTAAATTTTCTTTCTAATAAATATTTGTCAATATTTCTGCAATTTAAAATTTGTTTCCAAGCATAAGATTGGTTGCTATTTGGCAATATATTCCAGAAATTACCATTTTAAAGATATTTAGACCTCATCCACCAGGCCCACATTGAGTCTGCACTAATAAATCTCCAAAATAATTTTAAATAACAAGTTAAACTGAGATCATTCATGCTTCTAATGCCAAAACCCCCTTCATTTTTAGGCCTACGGACTTTATCCCAACTAATTTTATGATATTTACCCCTCCATAAAAAATTAGCACATCTACTTTCTATTTTTTTAATAGATGCAGCTGGAATATGATATGTTTGTAACCAATACAAAATGATAGCATATACAACAGTTTTTATAAGTTCTAGTCTACCTGCAATAGAAAGTAGTTTGCATGACCAAGTTTCCATTCTCTCTTGAATTTTTTCAATAAGCTAGAACAGTCAAAGTCTTTTATTTGATTTACAGATAAAGGTAGACCCAAATATTTAATAGGAAGACTCCCTTCTGAAATTTTTAAAACATTTAAAACATCTTTTTTATATCTACTATGTTTACAAAAATATGCTTTACTTTTACAAATATTAAGCTGCAACCCTGCATATTTATACAGAATATCAAAAATTCTCTTAATGGTCTCTTCATTAACCTTGTTTGCTTTTACAAAAACCATTAGATCATCGGCATAAATAAGATGGTTTATACAAGGCTGAACTCTATTAATAGGGTTAATATTACCCTTAATAGCTTCAATTTCCATTAATATAGAAAAATATTCCATGGCCATAGTAAACAGATAAGGTGATAAAGGATCACCTTGCCTAATACCCCTATTACCTTTTATAAAACCTTCTGATTTACCTTGAATAAGAATAGAAAAAGTAGGGGTATTTATACATTCAAGAATCAAATCACAAAACCTATTAGGAAAACCCATACATCTCATGATATGATAAATGAAATATCTGTTCACTTTGTCATATGTTTTTTGCAAGTCTACCTTTATACAAATATTATCACCATTTTTAGTATTAAATTTTCTAACCATTTCATGTGCCAAAAGGAAATTTTCATATATAAGTCTGTCTAGCACAAAAGCACTCTGATTTTTTAAAATGAGAAAAGGCAAAAATACTTTAATTCTATTACTTAACACAGTAGCAATAATTTTGTATGTAAAGTTGCAGCAAGAAATGGGTCTATAGTCACCAATACAAGTGGGGTTTTTATTTTTGGGAATTAAAGTAATAAAAGTATGATTTATACTTTTAAGAATCTTACCTTTTTTCATAAATTCATTAATAACTTCAAAGACCTGCCCCATAATACTATCCTAGTAATTTTTATAGAATTTTGCATTAAACCCAGTAGGACCAAGACTTTTATTATCACCAGCATTAAAAATAATAAATTTAATCTCTTCAAAAGTGACAGGAGCGAGAAGAATTTCAGATGCAGTTTCATTCAGAATATTTTTACAATTAATTTGAGGAAAACTTTTTTCATTAGTCTCGGAAAAATATAACTTTTCATAAAACTCAACTGCATCTTTAACCACTTTATCATAGGCATTAGACAGATTACCTGCATTATCTATAACATTGCCTATATTATTTAAATGTTTTCTACTGCTCATTTTAGCATGAAAATTTTTGGTACAGTAATCACCTAGAGTAAGCCAATCTATCTTAGCCTTTTGTCTAGCATTAACTGTATTTTTATAAAGCTCAATGGAAAGGTTTTTCTGATTTGTAAAAAAATTATTAACAATATTTATATTCTCTGGATTTTTATCAACAAGATCTTGTAATAATTTCCCTTCATTTCTCAGAAGAACCAGCTTGTTTTTATTCAGAAAATTATTTTTATTCCAAATTTTAAGATTATTAGCATTTTTCAAAAACATGCTGAACTGATACTGTTTAGTACCATTACAAGAAAAATTCAGGGAGTTTTCCATCAGAGCTTTATAATCTTCATCTAAAACCCAACCATTTTTAAATCTAAAAGGAGAAATTTTATTACCAAATTCTACATTTTGAAAGAGATTGACAAGTAAAGGAGTACGGTCACTAGTATTTTGTTCAAGAGTAGAACATATAAAATTAGGAAAAATGTTTGAAAATTCTTTGTTAATTAAAATCCTATCCAATTTACAGTGAATATTTTTTCCAAACCAGATTTCCAAGTAAATTTATTCCCACTTATATTAGGTTCTAAAAGACCAGTCTCTAATAAGAATTTGTTAACACCTCTTTTTCTACGACTCAGCGACCCAACGACTTACGACTTAACGACCTAAGAAACTGAACGACTCAGTGGTCTAGAAACCCAGCGACCTAACGAGATAAGAAGGCTGCAACCTAACTCCTGAAAGAAGGTAGCGACCTAACTCCAGAAAGAAACCTAGCAACCTAACGAGTTAGCGACCTAGCAACCTAACGAGTTAGCGACCTAGCAACTCAGGAAAAGGGAACGACTTAACATGTTCCAGAGTAAAGCCACACGACCTACGACCTACCTCTTCTATTAGGTCGCAACGACCTAAACATGCCGAGATAACTTCTGTATTCACTGCATTAGGTCGCTTACACCTAGTATCTCACCCAGAATGGCTCCCTTAAGTCGCCAACGACTTAAGCTAACTCAGAAGGACCCTTAGGTCGCTCACGACCTAAAACCCAACGACCTAAGCCTAGGCTCCTCCTCTAAATACCCCGCCTATTCCACATTCAAAGGGGACTTTTTTCCAGACTTTAAAGCGCCGAAACTCTGCTGCATTCATGACTTCTACAACACCTCTACTACCGAGAACATCTCAAACTACCTAAAGAGAAGATCATCTACATCGAAGATGGATTTCAGAATCTCTTTTTCATTGAAGTGTTGATTACTTGTATCGATTGTTGAATAATCAAAGGAATTCTTGTAAAACTTGTAATCGAACTTGTGATAAAGAAGATAAAGTGGACGTAGGCTTGATTTTGAGCCGAACCACTATAAATCTGTTGTCTCTTTACTTTTCTGCTATTCTCTGTTTTATTTTTGGTTCCCATACCAACGGGTGGTGCTTTCACTTTACTAATATTCACACCGGGGTGTTAGCATTCAATTTTTACGTTAACAGAATTTAGTTAACCTATCTAATTTACTTTAAGGAATTTTATTACCCCCACATCTAAGAAACATGAAAAACAATGTTAAAATCACCCATAATAAGCCAAGGAAAATTATAAATTAAATTCAAAGCTTTCAGTTTACAACACATTCCATTTCTTTCACTTTCAAGATTACTGCCATAAATACTTGTGATTTGCAAAGAGAAACCCCCTATATTTTTAAATTGACAAACAATATATTATTTATCTTTATTAATATTCAAATTAGTCCAAACAGGAATCCCAGATAATAATAATTCTACCTCTACAACCACAATCATTATTATTAATAGACTTCCAATTATTAGACAGTTTCAAAAAAAACTTTTCATAATTCTCATCATTCAATTTGTTCTCTATAAGGGCTAAAATAGAAGGCTTATAAACACTTAACATATATAAAATATCAGTTTGTTTTGCAGAGGAATTCATTCCTCTAACATTCCAAGCAATGATAGACATTAATAAGATATATAAAGCTAAGAATTAGATAGTGCCTGACACTGTAGTGCCCTTACCTCTTCTTTTATTTTCAACACTTTTAGGCTTAAGTCTTGTAGCCATTTCATCCCAATCTGGATTAATTAAAATGTACTTCTGTTTAAAAACTTTTTTCTTTTTGTTACCCTTATTTTTAACAGCTGCCTTTATTTTTGGGATGTGCAGCTCTGAGATGTCAAATTGATCAACAACATCCACCATCACTGATTCAGTTTCATCATTATTCATTACATCTGGAACTTTAATCAATGATATATCAAATTGGCTAGTAGTGCGAGGCATAGCTGAGTCAATAACCTCAGCTACTGCAGCATGCTCTGGTGGAGGGCTTTCTCTGTGATCCTATCCAGATCATGATTCTTGGATTGCTGATGGAATTTATTATTAATTGATGTATCAATATTGTCTGTAATTAAACATGGGTTTGGAACTGGGGTGTTTCAGACTCAAAGACCATTTTATTCTTTCCTCCCTCATCTGTATTGCACTGTATGTTATCTTTTGGGATGTTTTCTTTTATACGATGATGAACTTCCTCAGCTATGACCTGATCTTCTTGATCAGAGAGCTCTGTAACATTCTTTCTTTGATTGAAAATGATACCTTCTTGGTTGATATGCTCATTTTCGCCAAAAGATATTATCCGTTTTTGTAATACTATAGTATTTTTTGATCAGAAGATAACTTTTCAGTTTCATTTTCTTGACTTTCTTGATTACTGGATTTGGGAATCCATGCTTGTTTTGGACTGCACTGTTCTCTAGTGTGGCCAAAACATTTGCATGCATTACACTTCGGTGGAACCCATTCATATTCAACTTTTTGAGTAATTTTTTCACCATTGTACAAAGAGATAAATTTCATCAGAAAGTTCATCATTTGTAGACACTTCAACAAGGAGGCGAGCATAATTCAATCTCGTCTTCATAGTTCTGGCTGCATCCATTTTAATGGGTTTCCCAATGATACTGGCCATAACACTAAACGCCTCACGATCCCACAAATTAAGATTTACGCAGGATAATCTTACCCATATCGGCATTGTCGTTAAAAGATCTCTGTCCATTTTTAACGATTCTGACCACCTTCTTATAATGATGTGTTTGCCATTATAGAAATATGGTCTATTTTTCAGAACTGAGTTGCAATCTTGAGATTCTTTGAATTTCACTAGAAAGAACCCGTTCTCTCTAGTGTAAATTTCAAATCCACCTTCTGGTTTCCATACTCGTAGAATATAAGATTTAAAATACAAGTAGTATGGTTTGGTACCCACTACATAAACAAGAACTGAATTGTTCCATGATTCAGTTGCTCTTTTACACACTTCTTCTTTAACCAGGTCATACTTCTTGTTATTAATCTTGATTGGTGCTATATGCTCAAGATTGCATTCATCTTCAATTGGTTCTTGAGGCTGATCTGCTACTATATCTGCCCAAGATTTTCGACCTTGCTCCTTGTTCAGTGAGATGACTACTATCTTTCTTTGTTGTGATATTAGATTTCCTTTTTTGATCCGTGGAATGGTGGTTTTCTGACCATCTTTGCCCTTTAGATTGACATTATTGGGAGCCAGAACTCCTGACCATTCTTGACCTTTCTCCTCCTTTGCTGTCTGGATTTGATGTAGCGCGAATTAAAGCTAAACGACTTACCTTAAGTCGCTGCCTGAAAGTCGCCTCCATAGGTCGTGAAGGGATGATACAGCGCATACCAGTAGGTCGCAAATTCCTGAATCGCGATTCCTTTAGGTCGCCGAAGCCTTAGGTCATTCCTCCATAGGTTGCGAGCAGATCCATTAGAATTCCTAAATCGCAATGACGAAGCAGATCCAGAAGTCCTTAGGTCGCGAGCAACCTACCTATGTCGCGAGGAAGAAGACGATCCAGAATCCGTATGTTGCGAGTTCCTAAATCGAAGGTCGCGAATTTCCAATTCCATATGTCGCGAACAACATCCAGTAAGTCGCGAGCAGAACAACCCTAAGTCGTGAACAACATCCAGTAACGGAATGAAGAAGATCCTTATGTCGCGAACGACCTTCCAGTTAGGTCGCGAAGATTAGGTCGCTCCTCCTCCGCCTAACTCGCGAAGCCCAGTAAGTCGCTCCAGTTCTTAAGTCGCGAACGAGTTTGTTATGTCGCTGAAGATTCCTTAGGTCGCGAAGTCTTATGTCACCGTTTCTTTAAGTCGCTCCTGAAGCCAAAGCTCTTAAGTCGCTCCAGTTAGGTCGTTATTTTATGTCGTTACTTGTTAAGTCGTTTGGTTGTATTTCTTAAGTCGTTGTTTGTATTTTCTTAAGTCGATTGTTTGTTAAGTCGTATGGTAACTGTTGAGTCGTGTGTGTTGTAATGTCCTATAAATAGGGGTGTGTTGTCATTTGTAAAAGTAAGTTGATTTTTGAATAAAATTTGGTTTGTGCTTTGTGCCACCATTAAAATTGGAAGTTGAGTGTTATCTCCTTTCTCCATCTTCGAATATTCGAGTGCGCTCGAATCAACGAACTTGAAGCCGATTCACGGAATCTCATGCGCGAGATAAACGTCGAAGAATCGTAGATCTTCCAACGCGGTATCGTGCGCGATCAATGTGTGGAAGGTAGATAGAATCCGGTATCTCGTGAGATCAGCGGATTTGGGCACTTGGGTATTTTCAATCCATCAATTTATCTTGTTCATCGATTGTATTTCCGCAATACGTGATTAGATCCGGGAGAGATTTGACCGCTGGTTCAGATCTACTTCCATGCTGCGTCAGCTAGAATCCGGTATCTCGCGAGATCAACGGATTTGGGAACTTGGGTATTTTTAATCCATTAATTTATCTTGTTCATCGATTGTATTTCCGCAATACGTGATTAGATCTGGGATAGATTTGACCGCTGGTTCAGATCTACTTCTGTGCTGCGTCATTTGGTATCAGAGCTAGAAGCGAGCTTGTTCAAGTTTGTGCGAGATTTGTTCAAGTCGTGAGCTAGGAGTTTGTGCGTAGATTCTACATCATTGAAAGTTGCGCTAGTTGAAGTGTTCATTTTGAAGATTCCAACAAGTTGGTGAAGTTTGATTCGAGAATTTTTTTTAATCGAAGCGAAGTGTGTGTTTGGATTTGTTGAGGATTTGACAATGCCTCCAAGAAGAGTTAATCGTCATCAGAATGTTGCAGATGTGTATCGAAGAGAAGATGCTGAACAAATAGAGCAACGAATTAGTGATAAATTCAATGAGAAGTTTGATGTAAGGACCCGATTCTTCGACTTCCGAAAATCGACATCGATACGTCCACTGTATCAAATGCCGTGCAATCAAATGCCGAAAAACCGAACCATTAGGGTTAAAAGAAGAGGTAGAAGAAGACAGAAGAAAAAGAAAGAAACAGAAACACAGAATCAGAGACAATATCAGAATCTCACATTTCGCAGCGGAACAATATATAATAGATAAATCAATAGTCTTTTAAACAAAGAACTATATCAGTTTATACAATACATCAATCAGAGTCAATATACAACTCGATACAACAATGGACAGTTATATAAACCTGTCCTCATACATAATACACAGTGGAATAAAATAAACAAGTACGGTAGTACGCTTCGCCATCCAGCTTATCCCCAAAGCTCCAGAATATCCTGATAAAGATAACTCTAGGCTGCCCGTGTGGAAAATTATGGGCACCCATAGTTTAGAAGGGAACAATAAACTCCGAGTCAGTCATGGTGACTGGTGTGAGATCGTAAAATAGTTATTTTCACAAAGAAGATAAAATTAGTTCGCAGTGCTTTTGGAAAATGAAACTACCATAAGACCTCCCGCCACATACATAATGCAAACGCAGAATTGGAGGAGATTTCTTCTTATGATAGTCAAAGATGCTTACTACGCCAATCATTGGATATTATTATTAATGTCTAGTGTAGAAAACATTTCGAAAATATAATATTAATCTTAGCTAGCATAGACATTTCGAACTATGCCTACTATAGCTACCATCTAAACAATGGGGTGCCACCATAAGTAAATGGCAGGTTCTACAACTAAAACCGTACAATTTCGTATTGGGAATTGGATTTCCAACAAATGGTCAGGCTAAGGAACTTCCTTTCCTACTGCCGAATGGGATCGCCTCTGGCTGGACGTCCCGAGAGACAAATTGCTCTCTGCCAACAAAGCCGGGTTACCCCTGTAACTAGGTAACTCACGAATATGTCATCCCCCGGTCCTTTGGGACCTTTATCCGAGCGCTCGATAACCAACATCACACATAATAAATAAAGTGTGTCCACATGAGTAAGTATTTGGGCTCCATACCATGATACCACCCCTTTCCAGAAGGAAATTACATACCCTAAAGGGCGCGACCCTCATAACCTTGCCGCAACATTCCTGTTTCGACCATTTCCGGGTTGTTGAGGCCCTGACGAAGTCTCGTCCACAAAGCTATGCTTTTTCACAAAGCCGTGCTTTGATCACCAATGATCAATAAATGATCATCATCACAGCAACACTCAGCATGCCACATTACCAAAGTGGGAATATATCGCTGATAAATTTCAATTACATAACCTCTGAGCTCGTACGTCTCAGAGAAGGGTGTTAAGCTAAGAGAATAAATTCTCCGCCACCAACAGAAATGTATTTGAAAGAAATCAACTCTATATCTCAAAATGTAATGTCAGACACGTAACCATACAAGTCTGTTCCGGGTTCGAACAGAACCGAAGGCACTTTCGAAGAAGCCCTTGCAATCCGGATATTCACAATCCCGATAAAACTTCCCATCACAAAGGAAATCTCAATACCGTAGCTAACGGTGCAGAGACAATCGATAGGTCATCCTATCGTTTTCACAAATACCTGGTCTTCATCACCGGTCTTCAATACGATCCATATCGTCGTATCATTATTCGGAATGGGTTATCTGACACAAAGGTCCTTTCCCGGCTAAACCGAATAATAAGCGTTTGTTTTAAAAAAACAAATTCAAGTGCCATCTCAAAGGCAATATTGATAGTCGGTGATTTAACTATCAACAATATTCACAACAATCATCAGATTTAATAATTTTCCCAAATTATTTAATTTCAAAATATCTTCACGAGATATATATATATTCCCACACTTAACATTTGAAAACCAATTTCAAATCACATTTCACCTTTCAACTTTTGAAAATAAATTTCAAATCAATTTCCTTACGCGGAATACATTTCCAAATATTTCTTTTAAAATTCCACTTAAAAAATTTTTATTTTTTATTTTAAAAGTCACTTTGGAAAATATACTCGGCTTTATAGTGAAAATACACTTTCACTTCAAAACGGTCCATTTAAACCAATTAAATAAATCCTTATCGATTTATTTCAAATTTAGGTTCAAAATCCGTAAATTTACTTTCACACTTAAAAATAAATCAGCGTTTATTATTTTAAAACAAATTCCCCTTTCATTTCATAATTTCCAATTTGAATTTGCATTCCCAAATATTCACTTTTAACCCCAAAATCAAATTCCAATTTGATTTCTAATTTTATTTCAATATCAAATCGATTACAATTTGATTTCTAAGTTTTATTTCAATAGAACAAAACATTGCAATTTATTTCTATGTTTATTTCCAAATAACAAACCATTTGCAAATCGACTTCCAAATTCATTTTTCAAACACTAAATCAATTTCAAATAAAATCTCCAATGATTTATTTTCCATTACCAAATTAATTACAAATTTGATTTCTAAATTTATTTTCAACTCCAAATAAATTTCCAAATCGATTTCTCAAAGGTTCATTTTCCAATACCAAATCAATTTCAAATTGATTTCTAAAAGTTTATCACTTTTAAATAAATTCCTTTGTTCTTTCCAAATTATTCAAAATTCCATTTTTAAATGAATTCTTCAACTTTTAAACTATATTATTCAAAACTCATTTTTTTCCATATTTTGGAATTTATTCGGTAAGATTTCAAAAATCAAATTTTAATACTTTAAAATTCCTTCTTTCAATAAATTAAATTCTTAACAATAAATTCACTTAAAGTTTTCCACTTTAATTCCAAAATCTAATTTATATTCATTTCTGGTATCCAACGATACCAAAAATACATTAGGCTAGATTTTAGCCTTCAACAATTTCAATTATTAATAAATCATCCACAGATTATCAATAATCACATCATTCACATATGAAATAATATTCAAACAATTTGAGGAATCCAGTTGGATTCCTCCAACCTGTTTCCCTGCATCCACAGATGTTAGCACAATACCAATTCCACTTCGAGGTGGAATATCGCGGTATATGGGATTTATAAAAATATCATCCGCTATTATGCGGCGCAATAGGGTCTCATCCACTATACAATGCGGGAAATCAACAACTGTAATATATACATATGCCAATATATATATATTTCTATATATATAGATATATCCTACTATATCTAATATCACATCCAAACAGCAATCAATCAATAACTGCAAATCAATTATCCAATTTGAGTGAGAAGATCTCACCTTAGCTTTTAATTTGCAATCCATTTCCATCTTGACTCGATTTTCTTGATTTATACCTTGTATAAATATTTACACAGTTTATCAATATTCGAATTAAATCGAGTAACCAATTTTCATTTTTGTAATCTTAATTATCCAACGAATTTATTAATTTAATTTTTAACCAAAAATTTCTTTGTATAAAATTCTTTTATATATTATAAACTTCTATAGTTTTCAAAATCTTATGTACTTATTTAATTTATTCCTAACTGCTTATAAAAATAAGCTATTAAAAATCTTATCTTTATATAATTCACATATATATTTTTTTTTCTTGAACAATTAAATTTCCATATAGATAAATTAAATTAACAAAAAATTTGATATTAACAGATTCATTTTACTGAATATACTTTCTTTTAAAAGAACAGCAGGCTAGATATATAAATTTATATTTAACTTAAATCCTTATCTCTTCCAAAGGTAAAATAATTTCTATTTTTCTTTTTACTATAAAAATAAACAGTAATAAATTTCACTATTAAATTCTTTAAAACAGATTTCGTTTTTAAAACCTTACTGTTGCTAATAAAATTTTCTAACAAATATGCACGTACGTATATTACCATTAAACTTAACTAAACAACTCGCATACCTTATTGTAAAATTTAGAAACCCAGATCATTTGCTCGAAGGCTCCCCCTCCAGATTGCTCGCGCTCGAGCCTATCCTCACTGACATCGAAGAAGACCCCAGCTGCATCCCTAAATCGAACGCCATCGCCAAAGCCACTGCTTCCCCTCGTCTCGAAACCCCTAATCGCCCTTCGATAACTCGCACGCGAGCCACGCCCCAATCCCACTTCAATACCATAGGCCACCGCTTCCAGATGCTCGCTGCTAGCATCGCGACATCCACGACACACCGCCCACGAATCGAACTCGCGCCCCACAAATTCACCTGCTTCCATGCTTCCCCCACGAGTTGCAGTTCGCCGACCCTAGCCTCAAGTCGTGCGAGACTGGTCGATGAAGCCAAGCTCCTCAAACTCGAACTCAAGTTTGATTTCATCTCGAATTGAACGAGAGAGGGGATTCGTTCGAACTATTATTTGTTTTCGAATGTAAAAGAGGTCTCGGCCATTTTTATTTATTTTATTTTTTTGTTTTGATTGAAAGAAAATGAACTGGCTTTAAAATATTTTCAAGGGAAGATGTTGATTTGAGAAGTGGGCGGCTATTCAGAGAAAAAGAGAACGAGATTTGGCAGAAAGTAGGTCGGCATTGAAAAGTTGATTAAAAATTTATATTTTTATATTCAAAAATATCCCATTATATTATATCAGCGCATTTGCTTATCGTACGGCCAAATGATCACTCCAAATGCTACGAAAATTGAAATCCGGTAATAATTCAATATTATGGATCCAATGGAACTGGTTTCGTCGAAATCCAAGACTGTGCTCTGGAACACTATTTTTTAAATATCGATTAAACGATACAATTTCAAAACTGAACAAAACAGTTTCAAATTCGATTCTGAAACTTTTATTATCTTCAGAATTATCAATATAAATTTCCTAAGCCTTGAAAATATTTTGAAATCAGCTCAAAACTGTAGATTCAAATTTTTACCCAGTTTAAATAATTAAATTCAATAATTTAATCGCTAAATTCATTCTGATATTTGAATTTCAAATTAAATTGAATTCCAGATATTAAAAATCAATTAAATATCCTGATTTCCAATATCAAAATTTCAGGGTCGTTACATTTGATGAGGGAATTGGTAGATTGGAAAGGCTCATGATGGATATGAATCAAACTCGACAAAGAGCATCGCCAGGTTCAAGTGAAGGTGGACATAGAATTTCAC
Source organism: Allium fistulosum (assembly GCA_030737815.1). NCBI lineage: Eukaryota > Viridiplantae > Streptophyta > Magnoliopsida > Asparagales > Amaryllidaceae > Allium > Allium fistulosum. The sequence goes on along the minus strand of CM060906.1, from coordinate 904,145,214 downwards.
CGTCAGTTTCGGGAGAAAGAGACGTGCGTGGTAGCAGAAATGTTGATGGTCAGAATCGACATCGACATACGCCACATTATGATAGAGAAAGAAGAGAACCATCCTTGTCGATAAATCGAGATCGTGGATGTCGAGACAATCATGATTATCGGAATGAAGAAAGAAGAGCTTATCGTGGTTACGAGCATGAGCCATATTGTGATTATGAAAGATGTCGAGTAGAGGAAAGAAGAAGCAAAGAGGACGTGCATGGTCATAGAAGAGTCAATGTTCAGAATCGACATCGAAGCTCATCTAATTTTGAAGAAGATAGTTATGGTAATAGTGTTCACCTTCGGTATCCAGGTCAAGGGCAAAATCGATATAGAAATGTTGAAGAGAATGGTCCTACACGGGAGTCAAGGAGGGACACAGAAATTCCAGAATTCCGAGGTGGTCTACAAGCAGATGAATTCTTGGATTGGTTATCAAAGGTTGAAAAGATTTTTAAACTCAACAACGTGTCTGAAGATCGTCAAGTTAAGTTGGTTGCTACAAGATTGAGAGGAAGAGCTATGAATTGGTGGCAACAAACTAAATCAACCAGAGAGAGAATGGGGAAATCCAAAGTTGTCACGTGGGATAAGATGAAAAGGATGATGAAGGCAAATTTCTTACCCTACAATTATCAAACTCGTATGAACCAACAGTTGCAGAAGTTGAGTCAAGGGAGTCGAGGAAAGGGTGTGGTTACAAGCCCTAGCAATCAGAATAAAGGTGTTAATTGCAGTATAAATGTTTCTAAGAGAGTCAACGAACCAGTTGTACATAGAATCACTAAGACAAATGTTGATGACCGAATTAAGCGCTATCATTATCAGGAGTCTGACCATAGAAGTATTGAATGTACGGAGTCCAAGAAGAAAGCCTTGGTTGTAGAAGAATGTGAAAACGAAGGTGTGGATGATTCTACTGAGAGCGAGCCAGAAAAAGAAGAAGAACCGAATAGTCCATTATCTTTCAGTGAAAGTGTTGAAGAAGCGGAAGGTAATGCTGAATCGTTGGTTAGGTATGAGGCAAGTGAAGAGCTTAAAACTCCTGAGGAGGTTAAACCAATGTTAGAAGAGTTTGAAGAGGTCAGTCCTACAGAATCGTTCGAAGAATTACCACCAAAGTTTGAGAACGAAGATGAAGAAGTCGAGTTAGAGAACGATGAATGTAATTTGTTGATGGAATTTTATTCAACGTCAAAGTATATGGATGTAGAAGTTGATTACTCTTCACCGCCAAAGACTGATGTCGATAGTATGGAAGAAGAAATTGTGTTCGGAGTTGAGGGAAATAACTTGATGATGGAGGATTCTTGTTTAACACCTGAGCTTATGGATGAGAGCCAGCCAAGTGTAAAGTCCTTAGTTTCCGAGAAGCCCGAACAAAGTGAAAGTGAAACAGAAGAGAAGGCCGAATCAGATAGTTTATTATCTTTGAAAGAGTTCGTCAATAAAATGAAAGACAGTGATGAATTATCAATGTTGATTGAATCTTGAGAAAGTTCTGATTTTGAGAAACCTGAAGAAGTTAAAGTATTTGAAGAGTTTGATGATGAGATTTCTGAGGAACTGCCTGAAGAAACTAGTCTTGTATTTTTGGAAGAGTCTATTGGAAAGGTGGAAAATAATAATGAATTGTTTGTGTTGACCGGGCAAGGAATGAGTAAAGATCTTGAGGTTTTTGAGGAAGTTGTATCAGAATTCGACGAGTCTGAAGTCGAATATCCTGAGGAATTACCCGAAGAGTTACCACCACTATAGGACATTCAACATCAAACTGAACTAGTACCAGATGCTATTTTACTGCAGGGATTGTATGATCTTGTGAATCTGAAAGAACAGGAAGAGTGGAAAAGACAGGAGGAAGAGAATGATTGTCAATTGAAGTTGCCTGATCATGACCGCACTGCTGACGTTGTCAACGTCAACTGCTTGGAACCGTTTCATGAAAATAAACATGTCAAAGTAGAAGCGAGTGGGAATTCATTTCAATCAGGAGAAATTGATGCAACACATCAAGGGAAGATTCTAAATGATGATACACCTGAACGAGATAAGGAAAGACAAGAATCTGGGCATGAGTCATCACACTTCTTCAGTCGTGACTTCCTAAGTCGCTCCGCGATTTTAAACTTCCTTATATCGTCTCGCATTTTCGTCACGATTTGGTTCTATATCACACCTTCCTATTGGCACAAGCATCATGATGTCATCTCCCTTAGATCACTTCCTTATGCCGCCTGCCTAATGCCACGTCTGCTTTATGCCATGCATTCCTTATGTCGAGCCACATCTTCAAAGGGTCAAGACAAGATCAATCTCAAGAGTGGCTATCACCTGAGACGCATCAGACCAGATAACGAATGGAAGACAACGTCTCGAAGAAGGAAAAAGTGTGAATTCGGGACAAATTCTTTCAACCAGCGGAGGATCATGCAGTGCGAATTAAAGCTAAACGACTTACCTTAAGTCGCTGCCTGAAAGTCGCCTCCATAGGTCGCGAAGGGATGATACAGCGCATACCAGTAGGTCGCAAATTCCTGAATCGCGATTCCTTTAGGTCGCCGAAGCCTTAGGTCGTTCCTCCATAGGTCGCGAGTAGATCCATCAGAATTCCTAAATCGCGATGACGAAGCAGATCTAGAAGTCCTTAGGTCGCGAGCGACCTACCTATGTCGCGAGGAAGAAGACGATCCAGAATTCGTATGTCGCGAGTTCCTAAATCGAAGGTCGCGAATTTCCAATTCCTTATGTCGCGAAAAACATCCAGTAAGTCGCGAGCAGAACAATCCTAAGTCACGAACAACATCCAGTAACGGAATGAAGAAGATCCTTATGTCGCGAACGACCTTCCAGTTAGGTCGCGAAGATTAGGTCGCTCCTCCTCCGCCTAACTCGCGAAGCCCAGTAAGTCGCTCCAGTTCTTAAGTCGCGAACGAGTTTGTTATGTCGCTGAAGATTCCTTAGGTCGCGAAGTCTTATGTCACCATTTCTTTAAGTCGCTCCTGAAGCCAAAGCTCTTAAGTCGCTCCAGTTAGGTCGTTCTTTTATGTCGTTACTTGTTAAGTCGTTTGGTTGTATTTCTTAAGTCGTTGTTTGTATTTTCTTAAGTCGATTGTTTGTTAAGTCGTATGGTAACTGTTGAGTCGTGTGTGTTGTAATGTCCTATAAATAGGGGTGTGTTGTCATTTGTAAAAGTAAGTTGATTTTTGAATAAAATTTGATTTGTGCTTTGTGCCACCATTAAAATTGGAAGTTGAGTGTTATCTCCTTTCTCCATCTTCGGATATTCGAGTGCGCTCGAATCAACGCACTTGAAGCCGATTCACGGAATCTCGTGCGCGAGATCAATGTCGAAGAATCGTAGATCTTCCAACGCGGTATCGTGTGCGATCAACGTGTTGAAGGTAGCTAGAATCCGGTATCTCGCGAGGTCAACAGATTTGGGCACTTGGGTATTTTCAATCCATCAATTTATCTTGTTCATCGATTGTATTTCCGCAATACGTGATTAGATCCGGGATAGATTTGACCGCTAGTTCAGATCTACTTCCGTGCTGCGTCAGGATTGGACCAATTGAAACCCATCATTATTATTGATGATATCCCCTGATGGCTTTCTGATGTGAGAAACCTGTGATAAAGAATCAGAGAATTTTGAGAAAATTTGGTGAGGGATTTGGTTTTCCTCCATGGTCGAGAAGAAACCCTAGATTTTAATTGAATTCAATGGTTTAGTCGTGGTAGAAAAGACAAAGGGATATTAGGAATATAAATCCAGCTGGAAAATTAAAAATATATACTATGTGTAGCCTGTTTTGAATTGAATAGTGCATCTATGGATAAAGAAATGATTGTTCTCAACTCCAGATTGTCTACATTGCAGTTGTATCATCACACTTCATTACCGTGAATGAAATTGGACACTAAAGCACGATTCAAGCAAGTTATATTAACCCCTTTTCTACAACTAAATTTACTTTGGATTTTACAGTTGGATCTCGGGCGGGGCATGTGCATGTGCTGTAACCGTTGACTCTACAAAATTTATGAAGCTACAGCATACGTAGGCACATTGATGAAACAATGATGTCATGCCTGATTATAAAAATCTACTGCACCATTTCCGTTTACTTTTTATGAACAATTATTGCACCATTTGCATTTACTATATGAATATATAATATACTGATAACGTCTCACCACTCATATAAATATTCTGTTGTAGCTAATGTTGTATTATATAAATCCACGTACAGTACTTCCGTTCAAACAAAAACAGAAAATCTAGTGCTACCAAAAACGAAAGCTAGGGGAACTAAATAATGTTGTCTCAATCAGCAAAAAGTTATTTGATTGAAGAGATTACGAGAGGAAAAGAGCTAATGAATCATCTTAATACACTTCTTAACCCAGATGCCGATACACCCTGCGATTTATCTAGTAAAATACTTGAATCCCTTTCAACTGCCCTTGACCTTCTTGATCCAAAAGAAGCAACAAGCCTTGACGTTGTGGCCACTGCTAATCAAAGCATTGCTTCCAACTTTAGTTTGAAGAGGAACAATCAAAGCACAGATAGACCCTCACTTAGGAGAAGGTACATATACAAGTGTTTTGCACAGCTGTGTTTTCTATTTATGGACAATACAATTTTGATGCATCTCCTAAGTGAACAGTATTTCTTATACATGCTATAAATATTTTTTTTTTACATAACAAACAGGAAAGTTGGAGATTCAAAGATGATATACATGACATCAGCGCCACATTGTGATGGTTATCAGTGGAGAAAATATGGACAGAAGCCCATTTCTAATTCTTCTCATCCAAGGTAAGCATTTATTATCTTCTAAATTTATTTGTTAAACTTTCAGTTCGATGTAGCATAAGAGAAGGAAGTTGGTGAAGTAGTACCACATATTATATTTAAGGTTTAATTCACACCAAATTTGAATAGTTAATTTGCATGTTTTGTATCCCTAAGTGGAGATTAATGTATAATCTTACAACTGTACTAATGTATGTATAAATTAAATTGTATATTTACAGGACATATTACAGATGCACATATAAAGATGATCAAGGATGTCTGGCAACAAAAAAGATACAACAACAATGTAATGAGATGTACAGCGACTCTCCTATGTTTCAGGTCATTTACGAACATGAACACTCTTGCAATTCAACCATCACAGGTTCAGAAAATGGGTTTTATCATGATCAATCAAGTTTCAGTATATTTGAAGCCAACGGATCTTCCCCCTTAAGTACCATTAATATTAACAAGATTATTGATGCTGATGATCACGATGAACATAGGTTTCCAAAAGTGGATACTGAGAACTTGTTTAATGAATTAAGCTGCGGGCTTAAGGTTGAAAATAACAATATTATGAATTGTGAATCTGTGAAGGAGATGAACAATTTCCCAATGAGTCCTAATTGGAATCCATATTATGAATATGAATTGGAGTATAATCCAGACATGGAGATTTTACAGAGCTCATTCATTTAACTACTTTTTACTTTAGTTATACATTACCTCAATTTAATAGGGAATGACTATGTCCCAGTTAAAATACTTAAGTGCAATGAGCATTATGTCCCAGTTATTAACAATATGGTATCCAAAATCTAGTTGTCACTGTCCTGCTAATATCCCTTTTTCTTATTGCTGTGGAAATGCAATAACTTTTTATGGAAAGATCAGATTTAACATTCATATTTACCATATAAAATCACAAATTTAATGAACTTTCAAGTGATATTCACTTAAAGGGCATCATAATTTAGGATAATAAATTTTGAGGAGAATTATTATTTTCCGTCAAAAAATGACCATTCTTTTTATCATTTATTATTTATCATTTATCAATTTTCATCAGAAAATAAATATAACGATTTATCTTTTGTCATTAAAATTAATTATTATGAAGTGTTGTTCTAGGAATTTATTACCATGTGCTGAGAAGTCATTCGGCCAAATTTTCTTTTCCTGAAAATACATTTTTGAAAATTATAATTTTTATACGAGAGTTTTAATTAACTGCAAAATGATAGGGGGATTTGAAAACAAGGGCCTGGTTTCATTCTTATTTGGGGATGAGTCGATGCCTTCATAATATTAATAATCAACAATATGTCCTAATTTTTAGAGACACATGACAACCATGTATTCATCGCTCAAACCCTAACTGACCTCGTATCTTCTCAAGAACAACTCCAAATTCATGTTAAAAAATATAATACAAAAATACATATAATCAAAATCCACACAAATTTGGAAATTTTACTGAATTTTGTGCAGTTTTCAAAAATAAAAAATGAATAGATCATGCACTTTTGAAATAAATGCATGTTATGTCGAAATAAATATGTAAAAGTAATATGAAATACAACACTTTACAGATAGGCATCACCTTATTTACTTCAAAAGCAATATAAGAACACAAAAACAAAATACATATTTCAAGAAAATGTACAGAACATCCACGATTTTAAAAAATAAAAGTGAAAAACTTCGACACTTTAAATTACACATGCAAACAATTTCAAAAAAAGTACATATTAGTTCATGTTGATAAGATCACTACAACAGACCATTTCACAACACAAAAACTACAAAAAATGTTATGGACTTCTTTTTTACACGTCTTTAAAAATTAGAAATGCCATCCACTTGAGCAAATTTTTAGTAGTAAATTAAATTCATAATTAATTATAAATCCACATTTTACACGCATAGAAAAAAAAAACCAATGAAAAAAGCATATTATTTTGAAAATGTAGATATCATGCACTTTCCTACAAATAAAAAAAAAATCCATGAAATGCAAATCACCTTCAAAAAAATAAAACCGAAGTGCAGAAGACATGTTGTTGCATTAATGAATGGTCTTTCTTTAAAAATGCTGATGAACATTCAAATAGGAAAGTGCAAGACTCCTGCGTTTATGCAATTTTTAAACCTGTATAAGACTGTATTAGACTCACCCGATTTCTACGACACTTGAATTTATAATGATTTATATAATTATTTTTCTTTTAAAAACATTGTATTTTGATGATTTTAGAGATCAAAACTTCGTCGACTAGGGTTTGAAGGGATGTCGGTTGCGTGGTTGCAAAAGAGGCATTTGCACTAAATTTTTGAGTTACATAGTCCTTCCACCTAATCCATATAAGTTATATGAACCCGATAATATTTCCTTCTTAAGATAAGACTATGTAGTAGTAATTTAAGTGCATTTATGTAATGCAGCTACAATTTTAACTACAAGTACTTAAGACATTGTTTTTTAGTGCATATTTATTGCCTTTCAACTTACTAGAATAAAATTCGAATAATTACCTGAGAGAAATAACTTTGAAAGATTATGTATGAAAATTATGTTTTAATTCATCAAGGACCACTAACTCAATTTGTTAGTGGTATGTCGCTTTAGAAATATGTTCTAGAGGTCAAGAGTTCGAACCCCTGAGGCTTTACAATGAAGTTCTGCTTGAATAAAGTATCACCTTTATTATAAAAAAATTATGTTTCAATTCAAAGTGGAAATTAGGATCTGCCGCTTATTTTCAAACTAAATACCTAAAAATCTCTTCTTAACGACAAGTTTTATGAAACAATCATGTTAATGTTTTCAGCGAAAATGTGCATTTTAAACTACACATATTTGCGGTTAGAAGTTAGAACTGCAAATATGTGTAGTTTAAAGTGCGTATATTTTTAATATAAATATTTGTAGTGTATACTGCAAATATTTAAAGTATAGAATGTGCATTCTTGCAGTGTAAACTGCAAATTTTCATTTTACTAAAATATATAGTTAGAACTGCAAATATTTGCAGTGTAAATGCAAATATTTGTAGTTCTAACAAAAAACATATACAGTTTAAAATGCACATTTTCAGTGGAAACATTGATAGAGGTTTTTCGTAAAACCTGTTTTTAACAGGGAGCAAAAGTGAATTTTGAAACTTTTGAAGAGTATTTGAGAAAATGCCCCATTTTAATTCAAAAGCTTTGTTATTTCTTTATTTTTTATTTTTAGCAAAGTTAGCTAGCTTTATTATGGGCCGTTCACATATATAAGTGAATCAAAAACAGGTATTTGACACAAACATTATAACAGCTTTAAAGAAAAAAGCACATGAAGTTGGCAATACCACCAACCTACTAAGGACAAACAAGTCCTAGTCCCCCTCCGAAGAACCGTGAGAGCTAAGCTTTCTTCCTCATCTCCATCCACATACTTATAAAACCATCTACCCTTCGAATCATACCTCATACCAGAAGGCTTATGAATTCAGGCCCACTCAGACGCACGACAAAAAAATCATCTGTGAAAGGAAGAACCACATCCGCCTTTTGCTAAGGTAAAACATCTATAACTTGAGTAGGGTAACAGAAGGAACCTTAGTCACGTCTCGGATGGTGCAACAACAATAGCAGGGCGAGACTTAGGCACCCTTTTCATAACCGGACAAGGAAGAGGAACTCTATTAGTAAGCATAATAGGGGAGCCAACGGACATAAGTTTACATTTTTCCTTTAGGTGATCGAAGGTGTGACATGATGTGCAAATGTCAGGCTTCTAACTATAATGGACGTCCACAACCGTAATATGCCCTTCAGCAATGCGAACAGATATCTTTGAAGGTAGAGACTTATCCGGGGAAATAATCAATTAAACTCTTGGCATAAACTAACTTATTCAGAGCTACAGTACTTGCATCAAAACATCTGGGTTTACCAATGACACTGGCTAGCCAGTTTAGCTCACTTATGGGTTGTAACATGAATGGAATGTGATTAAAATGAGCCCAGACTGGAAATGAAAGTATTTGGTTTTTAACTTTATCCACCGAGGGACTCCACAGAGTAATGATGAAAGACTACCTCTAATGATGGAAAGGTCTGTCTGAAGAACCCAAAGCCTTTCATCCTTTCTGAAGGACTTGAAAAAGAACATAGAGCTATCAAAGAGAACTTGTAGTCGACCCCTTAGCTTCCAAAATTGACGACAGTGATCTCAAACAGCCTAGTATAGGGGATTTGAGTCAAGGAAAAAGCCAACTAAATACACCAACCAAAATTGAGCCTCCGCTTCCAATACATCAATTGGAGGAACCAAAGCACCATCAGTCTCCACAATTTCAAAATCACAGGGAACAAATTCACCCACATTTCTGGGTAACGCATTAAATAGAGATGTCTACGTACTACTTGAAATTATGGGAGCAACAAATAGGGGATCTGAACCTATCTGGGTTACAGAAGTGGAAGGATTTGTAGCCTCCTTATTGACATTATTGCAAACATCTTGAGTGCGCACAACATCACAATCTAAAATAGGCACTCCCTCTACTTGTACACTATCAATCACCACTCGTTAACTCAAATTCATGTCATCTTTACAGCACAAAGTCGACTGCCATTGACCTCCCATGGTACAGGCAGTCAATAAAGGAGAAAGGGGTGTACTTTCAGCTACAGCATTGACAGACAGCCCCGAAAGAGGAGCACAAGCAAGAGCTATATTTAGTAAGGAGTCTTTAAGAACACTGAAGGAGTTTGCAATTGATAGAGGCGACCCGTAAATCACAGGCACGACAGAAGGAGACAGGAAAGCAGATTTAGATGGCTCGAGTTGAGGGAATTTGCAACCAGATACTACCAAGGCTGGTGGAGTCGGGGAAAGATCGATATTATCTGATGAAGCATTGAAGCTTCTGCCATAATTGTTTATAATTTATTTATAGAATATTAAGTTTGGGCCTCTATTTCTTGTTTTAAATGTAAAGTAGGTCCCTATATTTTTTTTTTTTGTAAATTAAGTCCCTACTCGTTTATCATCACACCTTATTAATACCACCATCCACCAACTCATTTAATTTCAATCACAAATTTAATAAACTATCCAATGATATCCATTGTGGATAGAAAAAAATAAATTTTTTAAATTATAATTTTACATAGCAGGTTTATGCATTTATCCAGTGCGGTTATTTGTGTCACCGCTTTGAGTAACTACATTTATGTGACTACATTCACTTTAGATGACCGTAATTTTTATATAGTTGTTTTAACTACATATTAAGCTAATGCGGTTATTATTTATCCTAATTTAAATGAATTTGCTTTTGAATTATGTAGTAACAATTGCATTTGAATATTTTAGCTACATTTATGTGATATAGTAATAATTCTACCTGCATTTGGTAATTTTATTCAATTTTAGTGTAATAATAATTTAACTACATTAAGAACATACAATTAAATTTAAAATGCTTTAAAAAAATGTAATTATAATCTAACAACATTTTTTGAATTAGTTTAACAAAATGTATGTGATAGTCATAATTTTGCTACATTTGATAATTTATTCAATCTTAATCCACTTTATAGTTTAAATGCATTAAGAAAATGCAGTTATATTTGTTTTATTGCAAAATTTAACTACATTAAGACAACACAATTTTAACTGGATTAATATATTACAATTATAATTTTAACTACATACGAAATGTGAGATTCGCTTTTAACTGCATATTTATTATTATTGAACCTAGTGGTTTGGATGATGCAATCATAGTTGCATTTGAACAATGTAGTTTTAATATATTATTTAAATGGAAAAGTTTAAAATTTTGTTTAAAAAAATTAACGACTACATATTTACGTATGCGTAATCCATATCATTTAAAATCATAAAATTTATGATTTAATGGTGAAAACGGTTCATTAATATGATACTTCTACAAAAATCAACGCATTTTAAATATTAAAATCGAAATAAGATGTGAAATATTAATATGGATTTGAGAAAACCAGCTAACTACAAAGAGAGGACGCAACAAAGGGACCTAATTTACATTAAATTATGAGGGAGGGTATTTTGTGTATTAATATTATTTGTTGGAACGTGACGTCCAAATCCTCGTATTATTCAAAGCGTGGATTAGGATCCACATCTTAATTTCAAACTTAATAACTGAAAAACGCTTCTCAAAAACAAGTTTCACGAAACACTCTTTAAATGATTTCAGCGAAAATGTGTATTTTAAACTACAATTATATACAGAATGACAAATAATTACTGTTTAAAATGCAAATATGTGCACATATATATAAAATAAATATTGCATTGTGAACTACAAATATTTAAAGCAATTATGCACATGCTTGCAGCATAGACCGGAAAATTTCATTTTACAAAAGAATGCACTTAGAACTTCAAATATTTCAAATATAAAATGCAAATATTTGCAATTCTAACTATGAATATGTGTAGTTTAAAATGCATATTTTTGTTGGATACATGACAGTGGCTTTTTGTGAAGCCTGTGTTTGACGGGAGTGGATGTAAATTTTGAAAATTTGAAAGGATGTTTGAAAAAACATCTCATATTCAAATGTAGTTAAGATTTTAACTGGATTTAACAGTTCAAATTTTGATTGCAGGATGAAATGATATATAAAAGCTAATTGTAAATGTTTTGAATGATGCAATTATAACTCTGTTTAAAAGATGTGGTTTTATTTGCATATGTGAGATACAATTATAACTGTATTCAGTGATGCAATAAATGAGATGAAGTTTAAACTGTAAATGTGAGATGTAGTTTAGCTGCATTTTAGCGTTGCAATACAAATTACAGCCTTTTTTAGTATTTAAAACATTTCTAGGCATTTTTAATATAATTTAAGATAATTGGAAGAGATATAGTGATGATTGCTCTACACCACCGACACCCAATATAACTAAATAGTGCGCTGCTACCGTGTCCGGTCGATGTAGGACGATTGTCAAGGATAAAAGAAATAAAACATCACAGAACCTGTCGTATATCTCACAATGCATAAAATAAAATATAATATACATTAGAGATATGAAATAGGAGAGACAATAATAACTAAGTGAACCAAATATTATAGTACAGACCCATAGAGTTATACAACATATCAATAGAGTTTATATAACTGAATAAATCCAAATACTGTCTCATAATAATAAGCAAACACTATCAATGCTCTATAGTGTTGCGCATCGGAATAAGCATAATATCCATATATAATACGAGAAGCTCCATCCTGCTTGGCCTCTGCACTGCCACCGCGTATAGGTAGAGCTGCTACCTAGTCTACGCATTTAAAAGTACCCGTAATAAGAAGCAAAACCGGGTGTCCAGGTATCCATGTCCTAAATACCCACATCAGGTGACACCCTTAGAGTTATAGACTACAAGGGAAACAATCAAAGAAAACATAGCATCCATGAAACAATCCTCACCGTCACTCAAGTTCTTTGGATATATGATAACTCGTATGACCGTCCTAATGCTAGAGACCAATGGAAAAGTATCGGTTCCTTGGTGCTCGAAATCCATGTCACTCGGTAGTCAGGAAAAATAAATTGCACGTCATAGCAATCTAGGTCTATGGATGACATTGTAGATATACGGTATACGTCCTAATACCCAATGAGCTCATCTGCCCCTGCTTTACGAGAACACCAGAACACCCCGAGTATCAACGATCCCTTCGCACACGTCTTTGAACCCGTCCTAGTTTTATTCATTCTATTATCATCGTAGAACCCTTCTTTATCCTACCTACTTCCATTTCCATAGTAGAGCACGTCCTAGCTCCACTTCATAGGATCATGTCCTAGAACCTGTCACACAATATCTTCCTATAATAGAGCACGTCCTAGCTCTATGATAAAGTTAGCGTCCTAGAACTTGTCCTTATAGGTTACCATCATGACTCCTGTTCTAGAGCCATCATCTTCAGAACACTTCTAGACCTCCTCATCGGTCGTAGAATCAATATCTCAATGTCCTGAAGCCATCACATTGAAGCATTTCAACATCGCTTCGTTTCTTAACCATCAGGCTTCATCGTTCTATTACATCTCCATCAAACGATGAACGACCACCTCCAACATGATCGAGAGACCACACGCTTCATCCCCCAGAAGTTCACTCTGACTTGAGCAAATATTAGAGATCGGTACCACTTGAAGTGGTCGGACCGACATGTGTTCGTTGATCTCCATCTTGGTCCTTGGCCTTCACTCAAACTCCTCTTCTCCGTTTTTAAGTCCCCAATCCAAAACTCAAGTCCAATCTTCCCTAGTTCAGGTTGGTACCGACCTAAACACTTAGCCAAATTCTTCAATTTTTAGCCTTCAACTTCATTCTTTTGCCAACCCAGAGTTCGACCCGAACTATCTTTGTGTTTCTCCCCAAGCAATCCCAAGCACTCCAAGTGCTCACTCGAAGTACATCCCTAAGTGAACCCACCGACTTGATGCTTTGGCTTTCGACCCCAATTCATTCACACTTCAACCCAAAGTCAACCTCGAATTTTCCAACAAATCGCCCGAAATACAACCCGAAGCATTCAACCCTGACCTGAAGTAACTCCACCGACCTGAATTCAATTCGTCACCAGGTTGAATTCCTTCAGCCAAATCACCAGCGTTCTGAAGTACAAGATCCCTACACCCTCCAGATCCTCTTCTCCAAATTTCATCAAATTTCGACTAATTTGACTTCATTTTTCTTGTTTCATCAACCAATCCTAAGTAACTAAGTATACTAACAAACATATCAAAGCAAACACGTCTAAATAGCAATATCATCCAAAAACATGCATTCAACACATATAACACAACCAATCATGATTAAAATCAAAATTCGACCTAGATCTAACCTTTACACTAGCATGTCAATATGTTGAAAAAGGGTTGCAAAATAATTTAACAACCATTTTTAAATCTTTTAATTTCGGCTATAAACATGTATAAAAGTGTGACTAAAATTAGAAAACGATTTGTCATCAAAACCGTGTTAAAAACATCAAAATTTAACTATATTAATATGCATAGGATAGTGAGAAATCAATAACCACTCGCCTAATACCTAATTACAACTTTAATTCTTTAACTCTAAGATGGGACAATAAGAACACGGATTCCATAGCTATTAAAATAGTAGATCTAGTATTCTCGTTACTAATTACCTCTCTAATGATAGTTCAGGCTAACATTAGTAAGAAAAAGGGATGGTTTTTGAAGAGATTTGGGTTAATATAGGTTTGAAGCTATTTTGGGAAAGCTGAAAAATGACTTGGAACAGTCCCATCAGTCCCCCTTAGGCTCCAATCCCTAAATGGATTAGTGGGCTTAAGTACGAGTTAGCCTAATTACCCATTTAAACTGGCTAATAGTAGCTAAATCTTAAAACAACAATAACTTTCAAACAGTAAGTTCATTTTATTATTATGACCACTCTACGGAATGGTAAACCACCATCCTAGAGGGATGAAGATGGTTTCAAACCTTAACTCGACTCTCATCAAAATTTATAGTCCACGCAAGATTTTCAGGGTTAAAAAGTTCACATAGAAATTCGAAAAAATCGTAGATGTGTAAAATGTTCCTAAGAGTCATTTCGTAGAATATCAAAGTCATATGACCTCATATGAATTAAACAAAAATATTTTACGATCCTCCAATACGTAAAATATGGGTTGTTACACTCTCCTCCTAGGAATTTCGCCCACGAAATTCTGAAACAATCAAAGAATGGTAAGCCATGGTTACACCGCATGCCTAACTACCATATGTAACGATCAAATAGACAACCATACAGTCAATAGTATAGATAAACTTATCCTAGCATGCGAGATATAAAACTATCCTATATGATATCAAAGGCGAAACAGTAGGTCTTACCCATTCAAAGAGCTCCAGATATGCAGCAATCATGCTCTCCTCGGTTTCCCACGTACAATCGCCTTCACTCTCGCTCCATTGAACCTTCAATAACTCCATCATCTTCCTCCTAAGCAATTTTGTATCGCGTTTGACAATACGAACAAGCCTACGAGGTCTCGAAGCTTCTGGCTTAATCTCGAAATCATCAAGTTGATCTAGTGTAATTGTCATGTCTGAGTTATGCATAAATTTCCGCAAGTGAGAGACGTAGAAGACATTATGCACGCCTGCCATCTTTTGAGGTAAGTCAACCCTATGTGTTGGGTTCCCAATCCTCTCTACTCTCGGAAAAGGACCTAGAATCTCGACGCCAACTTCCCCTTACTACCGAATCGAATAACATTCTTTAGTGGAGAAATATTCACAAACACCATATCGTCGATAGAGAACTCCAAATCTCGACGTCTCCTATCAACGTAACTTTGTTGCCTATCTTGAGCAGCTTTCAGTTGTTGCCGAATGATATCAATATTTCCTAAGGTTTCTATGATCATGCCTGGCCCAAGTATCAGTTTCTCGCCTCCACTAACATTGGGACTAACCGGCATCATCACAAATATGTATCAAAGGAGATGTCTTACATCGGCCCCAAAATCACACTGCTAGTAATCAGATTAGCTGGGCAGACATCTGTGCGTCTTTTGACTAACCTCACATCTCTATGACTTAGCCATAATTTAAATACTCTCCATATATATAATACTCATCTCACCATTTCATAATTAAGGTCTTACAAGAATTCTTCCAGATTACGTCTTAAAATATTACTTACCTTCCTAAGGGGGAATTAATTACAATTATTACCTAATTAACTATGCAATCATACACTATAATTATACGTAAATTAAGCTAATAGAGATAAATATATATATATTCGTGCCTAATAACTTCTAAGAATGTGGTTCATACCCCCCTAAACTAGCGTTAAATTTCAATTCCTTTAACCATAATACTAATACAAGTCCTTTCTCTTCAGATTTCCAAGATTTCAATATCCATACAAGGGATTCTAATATCCATAAAAAGGATTAAATACTCATATTATTGCAATAAATAGACTTGTAAATAGAAATAAAAACCTAATTTATTACATCAATTCAATGCAATATCCTAAACAATAGAAATCGCAATCCTAACTTCATACTCTATTTAACTCCTCTTTTACAAAGAAATAAATGAAGGTATTTTGTGTGGAATAAGTGGTGTAAACTACGAATAGAATTTGTACTCTACACCCTTATTTTATTGTTGAAGACAAAGAAAGAGGAGAAGTGGAATAGACTACGAAACTATCAAAAAATGCAGAAACTATATAAATTCCATTTATTTAACATAAATAATTGAGAACATCCATTTAGAATTGACATTTCAAAATAAAAAGGAATTTTGGGGGATTTTATCTATTTTGTTTTCGCAATCCCAAAATCCCTAAGGCATATTCAAATCCATATACATATACTAATCAATTACTGAAAAAAGAAATACTAAGCTTTCCACTCATAGAATATCCTTAGCTTTGCCTTTCTTGAATTTGCTTACAGTCCCTTCCGAAATCTCTCTTTTGATAGGCATACACACACAACAAGGGAGAGGTATATATGTTTATTAGATTCAGAATAGTTGGAGAAGAATTTGAATAAGAATAAGTTGGAAGGAGACGAAATAAATAGAAAACTAGATTGAATTTTTATCTGAATTCCTAATGGAGTTTCCAAATTTAATTTAGAGTAACAAGAATGGCAGAGGTTCAAAGAATTTCCCAAATATTTTATGAATAAAAAGTGGAGAGGATAGAGTCCTATTTATAGAAGTTGGAACACACTAGAACAGTAGGATGAAATTAGGTGAAAATCAGATAAATCTGGACCGTTTAAACGCGGAAAAGTCCTAGATGCCATCCTAAATAGGGGTCGACCGCCCCCACTTGACCGGTCGACCCTTGGGTTGGAGGTGTCGACTTCTCCACTGTTCTGGGGTGCGCAGATTTGTTTTCGTTGCTCGTTTATTTTATTACCTAATTAAATTTTTAACGTTAATTGTTTAGCTTGAAGTTTACTTAACCCCCAAGTAAACATGTAGTTAGTTTTTAAATTCAAACCCTAAATTTAAATACACATTTGAATTCGAATTCGAACTAAATTAATTTAAATCTCAAAAATTCAAACACTCATACATTTTTCATTTGAGCTTCGTTTTCAGCATATTATATATGGAAACATGTCAGAATTTCACCACGAATGCAACAAAATAACTTTCATGGTCAAATTCTGACTTTTATAAAATTTCCTTTTTCAACCACACTATATTTAATTTAATTCTCTCAATTTATTTATTGTTGATTTTATGGGATGTTACATTCTTTCCCACTTAAAAGGATTTCGTTTCGAAATCTTTCAAGGAGCGGACAGCATAACGCGCAATAATATCCATGTTACATAACCAAGTTTTCTACACAACCATTTACTCAACCAAAGTGCAATGTGATTATGTACTATAGATATACTAAAATGATCTCAATCCTAGTATGAGTGTGTAGTCGTGTCATGCAAGTATGTATGCAAATACCCAAAACATGCATAAAAATTTCTACATGAGTGTAAAGTGATTGTGAAAAAGTGTGGTAACCATTTCCTAACATCCAATCTAGCAACCATGATGCAACCAAAATACTAATTTTAGAGAGAAAGTTTACCGGTGAAAAGCTTTGGA
This sequence comes from Allium fistulosum, assembly GCA_030737815.1. Lineage (NCBI taxonomy): Eukaryota > Viridiplantae > Streptophyta > Magnoliopsida > Asparagales > Amaryllidaceae > Allium > Allium fistulosum. The sequence goes on along the minus strand of CM060906.1, from coordinate 904,127,684 downwards.
TAAGTGATCTTCATCTTCTCATCGGTTTCCCATGTGCTTTCCATCGGGTTGTCTCCCCACTGTACTCAGACCAGCCTAATTATTTTGTTGTTGAGTCCCCTAGTTTCATGCTCCACAATGCGTGCGGTGGCATGGGGGCACTGTTACCTCCATCTCTTATTCCCACAACTGATCAGGCTCAACTCTAATAGTGGTGTCATGAAGGAATTTTCTAAGGTGAGAAATGTAGGTGCCAATTTTTCCTATCCTTTCCAAAAGTCTTAATGGTCCAATGAATATAGGCGCCAATTTTTCCAAAATTTGCCAAACCTAACCACTTTTCTAATAGGGAAGACTTTGACAAATACCGTATCTCCAACGTCAAGCTCTTTCCTTCTTCTATCCACATAAGATTTCCGACGGTCTTGCACTGGCTTCATTCGTTGCCTGACCAACTCTACTTTTTCCATGGTATCACATATTAAATTGGGTTCGAACAATATTTTTTTAGTGGTTTTCCACCAACAACTTGGCGATTTGCAAGTTCTCCTATAAAGTGCTTCAAAATGGGCTACACTAGTCGTCGCTTGATAGCCATTATTATACGCGAACTCAACCGATAGTAGGTGATGCTCCCAATGTCCTTTGAAATCCAAAACACAAGCCCTCAACAAGTCTTCTAAAATCTTATTCACCCTTTCCGTTTGACCATTAGTCTATGGGTGATATGCAGTGATAAGATTCAAAGAAGTCCCCAAAGCTGCTTGTAGGCTCCTCTAAAACTCACTAGTGAACAAGTTGTCCCAATCACTAACTATACTCACTGGAATTCCATGTAATCGAACTACCTTCTTGATGTAGATCTATGTGAGAGAAGTGGCAGTTCTATTGTTCCTAACCGGAATAAAATGGGCACTCTTAATGAGTCTATCCACAACAACCCAAATAACTTCATTACCCCTCTTACTTTTAGGAAGTCCTTCCACAAACTCCATCGAAATATGCTCTAAATTTGGAATTTCCAATGGTAATAGTAATCCTCCAAGCTTCCCTTTCTCAGCTTTTACTCTCTGACATGTCAAGCACTTAGCAAAAAACTCAGCTGCACTCTTCTTCATTCCAGGTCAAAAGGAAATCTTCTTTATATTCGTGTACATCTTATTTCCTCTGGGGTGAATGGTCATTTTTGAGTGGTGACATTTTATAAGCACCTCTATCAACAAACTATCAACCATTGGGACACAAAGGCATCCCTCTCTTCTAAAGCCTCCTTTCTCATTAACCGAATACCTACTAGCATAGGGAAAATGCTCTCCCTTCCTCAACTTCTCCAAAATCTCTACTAACTTCTCATACTTCATTTGCTTAAGCCTTATACAATCTATCAAGGCTGACTTAAGGTCCATAGCTGCTAAAAACCCTTGGATGGGTTTTGTTGGCGGTTGGAAGTTAAAATTTGAGAGGAACTCCAACTGCTTCCATTCATATATAGCACCTAGGGTAACGTGCCTTCGACTAAGAGCATCGGCGATTATGTCCCCCTTTTTAGGGGTGTGTTGAATATTAAAGTCAAACCATGCTACATAATCCATCCATCTCTACTGCCTAAGATTTAAATATTTTTGGAAAAACAATTATTTGAGTGATTTATGGTTGGTGAATAACTCAAATCCTTCTCTCAAGAGATGATGCCTCCACATTTTCAAGGCAAAGACGATAGCTGTCAACTCCAAGTCGGGAACTGGATATCTTTTCTAATGAAACTTCAGTTGCCTATTGGCACAAGCAACTACTTTTCCTTCTTGCATTAGAACTGCTCCTACTCCATGCCACAAGCATCTGTGAAAATCGAAAATGAAATGGTTCCGTCGGGAATAATGAGCACAAGTGCACTAGTCGATAACTTGTTAAGCTTCTCAAATGCCTTATTGCATCTATCGTCCTATGAAAGGACTAGGTTCTTCTTTGTCAAATAGGTTAAGGGGTCTGTATTCTTGCTAAGTTCTTGATGAACTTTCTATAGTAGCCTGCCAACCTGAGAAAACTTCTAACCTCTGATGCATTTCTATGAGTCTTCCACCTTGAACAAATTCCACTTTAAAAGGGTCTACTGCCACTCCTTGCTCAGAAACAATATGCCCAAGGAATCTTACTTCTTTTCTCCAAAAGCGGCATTTAGCATATTTGGCCTTAAGCTGGTGCCTTCTTAAGGTTCTTAGTAAATCTCTTAGGTGGTACTCACGCTCCTCATTGCCATTGGAGAAAACCAAAATATCATCTACGAACACAATGATGAATTTATTGAGTTGTCTCCTTAATACCTTACTCATCAAATCCACAGAGTATGCAGGGGCATTCGTCAAGCCAAAAGGCATCACTTTCCACACATAGTGTCCATCTGGTGTGCGAAATGTAGTCTTCAACTTGCTTTCTTATACAATCCTCAGCTGATGGAATCCAGTTTCTAATTCTAGTTGAGAAAAGACTATAGCTCCTCCAAGCTAATCGAATAAGTCATCTATTCTAAGTAATTTTCAATGAACCTACCTATTCTTCCTTGTCAACTTGTTCAATTCCCTATAGTCGATGCAAAGTATTAATGAACCATTTGTCTTAGTAGCGAAAACAATCGGGGCTCCCCACTCCGAAGTACTCCGACGGATGAATCCTTTCTTTAGTAGCTCATAGATTTGCTTATCAAATTCTCTTCTTTCTTTGGGAGCCATGTGTCTTAAAGGCAGGGCGACTTGCCTTGCGTCTATCTCAAAATCTATTTGAAACTCGATCTCCCTTTGTGGTAGGAGACCCAAGACTTCCTCAAAGACATCATGAAATTCACAAACTATGGGTACAAATGGTAGCTCTTCAACAGATAGATTTAGTGAGTATAGATGGCTTAACTCAACTAAATCTTGGGGTGTACAAAGAATTTCTAGGTCATGGCCTCCATAACTTCTTAATCGTACAACCCTCCTATCACAATCAAGAACTGCTCCATAATATGCTAACCAATCCATACCTATGATAAGTCCATACCCCTCAAAATTTGGAACATACGCATTACACATGAAATCAACATCGCATATGTTCAACATTATGTATTTGTAGATTAAAGAGAGATGTGTCGAGCCCCTAATAAGATTAGAGACCATTATTGGGCTGATGACAATCTGAGTTTGAACGTTTAAGAAGTTTACTACATTCCTAGCTATAAAGGAACGTGATGCCCCTGAATCAAATTGGGTATGAATTTTAACTCCTAAAATAAGACTTATACCTTCTAATGTTGCCTTCCCTTGGTCTCTATGTGGTCTACTTGCAATAGGGACGGCTTCAATAGCATAAGCTTGTCCGCTTGATCCCACCTTTGCCAACTTAGGGTGTTGATCTTGAGATGCCCTTCCTTATAGCAATTAAAGCACGTCCCTTTAAAAGCTTCCTTCATCAGACTCACCCTACAATCTTTAGCCTCATGACCTTTCTTCTGGCATCGCTTGCACACCTTACCATCCTTCTTAAACTTCCCATTTGGCTTCTTGTTAGCCAAAAATCTTCCCTTCTTGGACCCTCCTTGCTTTTGGGTAGGTGCAGCCTTCTCCTTTTCTACCTCCTTATCGTCCATGTTGGCCATGTATAACATTTCCATTTCCATCATCTCGTACATGTAACCAATGGGTACTTGGATCAATAATAATTCTCTCAGTAGGGAATTTAGGCCCTTCACAAACTTTATGGCCTTTTTCATAGGTGTATCTATCAGGCTCATCCCGAATTTAGATAACTCTGTAAACTTAGCTATGTACTCCTTTAGAGTGGAGTCACCTTGCCTAAGATGAATATATTTCTCCTGTTGTAGACCACCTCTGTTTAGTCATAAACCTTATCTTAAAGCTATTTTTGAATTCCTCCTACGAGAAAATCCTTCCAACGTTTCCCTCGGTCGCTAAGTTCCAGCAATCTAAAGCTTCTCCTTTGAGATCCCAAGCTGTCATCCTCCACCTTAATCGATCATCCCAACCAAGCTCTTTAAATATTTTATCACAGTCATTAACCCATGCTTTAGCTTCCAGATATCCCTCGGTTACAGAGTATGGCTTTCCTCCTATATTAAGAAAGTCCTTACACAATCTAGGAAAGTCAATAGGATGAGGTGCTACATCGGCAGGCGGGGTTGCAGGTGCCACCGGTGCAGTTGGAGAAATAGGAAATTGCTCAACGGTACTAAGATATTGTTTAAACCATTTGGAAATTCCACGAATGTGAGGTCTTCCACGGGCTGGGATCCCAATTCCAAAAGAAGGTTGATTATCAGTCATACCAACCATATGTAGGTTGAATCTTTAATGATGATTTCCTAAGATAGTATTATATGCTGAAAGAAAAAGGGCTGCCTTGTGTGTGCGCGTATGTTCAAGGAAATAGGGGTATAGATTTATATAGTAAGAATATATATCTTTTTGAAAAAACTTTTCAAAAATAACAAGTACGCCAGTCATACGTATAGTTTCCCCATTGATCGAGTAACTCGAGCTCTGATACCAAATGTAACAACCCACCTCAGAACATGCCTAAATTTCGATCCATAAAAGGATTATCAAAACTTAGATCCATTCTAAGGCTGGTTGTTAGTTGGAAAAGGAAGTAATTGTACAGAGCAATAACTATTCTTTAAGAACTCATAGCGGATGGAATAAAATATAATAGCAAATTATACCCATTTATTTCAAAACCATTTGAAATGTCATAGTACAAAACACATCAAACTGTCAAGTAAAATCCGTTACATCATTTATCCAAAATACATGGGTACAACATAAAACATCGTAAAAGATACTAATAACAGCCACAAGCTTAAGCCAATCCACTTTCAAGCGATCGTCACCGTCATCACTCCGTCCTTAACCTTTGTTGTAATAAAGAGGAAGTAAGAAAAACAAGTGTTTGGTAAATAAAAACCTCGAGTCTTACCATTCCATTCTCAAAGTAGGTTTTTAAATCACAAGACTTAAATCCCATGTCATAAATATCTAATAATGCAAGAGATAATACCTAAGCCATTTAATACTTTTATTGGAAAATATGCAAACTCTGACCATTTAAGACCTCGATTGAGACAGACCACATCATTTAATACATATTCCCAAGATGGACCCCTCAATGGTAACTATCTAGCTAACATCACATGGAATCTCTCGAGCCACTTAATACTTCTTTATGGAAAGGCAAACCCTTAATCAGTCACTTAATACCTTATCCTGAAGCGGACCCCTGTCGAGATACCACCTATCATGCCTAATAAATAGTCCCTTGGTCATTTAATATTTCATTTAGTGGGCCCTCAAATAACTACTTAGTACCTCAAGACCTCGAAGCAGGCCCTTTGTATTATGACCCATACTCATAATGACGTCTCACATTAGTCCGACTATTCGTAGAAACTGGTAGCTAGATTAGATGAGCAGATTTACTCTATAGAATTTGGGACTAACCTCGTGTCCTCATTATCATAGAAGATGTCTCAAAGCAGTCCTAAAATCACATTGTTGGTAGCAAGATTAGCCTGGTAGACGTCTGTATGTCTTTTGACTGACCTTGCATCCCTATGACTTAGCCATAATTTAAATACTCTCTATATATACGAGTACGAACCCGTGCTACACACTCGGTTGTATATCAACATATGTTTACATTAAAAAAAGCTATAAAATAAAATTCATCGTGTGTACTGAGGCATAATTTGAAAGATATACCGAGCTGGTAGTTGGAATACTACTGTACATGCTCGGTAGCACAGATAAAGTCTGAATATCTAATGATATAAAAATTTGAATATAATTGTATATCATTGCTAAGTTCAAGTCACAATCCTTTTGGAAACAATGCTCATCTCAGTGTAGCTTTGCAATGTTTCTACATAACAGCTAAATGTAACCAATACATTTTGAATCGTTGTATATGCATTAATCTTTGTCAAAGCATATGAATATGTGTTCTTATTTCAGCATCATTTAATCTAGTCATATAACTCTAACACAATAGGTTGGAAAAAATTGAATTATAGTTGATTTAATGCTGTATGTCAAAGAGAGCACTAACCCATATTGATTTTTGATGGTACGATATAAATAAACATGGAACCTGCCATTTAGACATTGAGAAATCAGTTAATAGCAAGCATTGTGCAGACTTGTCTGTTGCTTTTGTCAGCGTACCGTAGCCACCCAGCTAACCCAAATTGACTGAAAGTTTACCTGTTTAAGAATGGATGAAAAAGCTTATTTTCGTAATCAGATACAAATTATTTGCATTACCTTTTCTGAGTATAACAAATTGTTTGTTGCATTATAAGTTAAAAGATGCTTTAGCTATCAAAATATCAAATAGCGATTGGATAATTAAAAATATGTTATATCGTTTCCGGCATTTATACATAGTTGTAAAAACTAAGAAAATGAAAAACAAATTTGAATTCCTGTCATTGTGCAAACTAAAATCAAAAGTCATAAAATTTCAATCTTAAACTTCTACATAATAAACTTCACTAATTCCTTCATAATCATTATTACTGTATTATATATTACATTAAGTATAATGGTAAGGCATATTATGCTGTGTGTATGATAAATATTGTGAGAAAACAAAATATATGAGAAAAATTTCATAAATCTGAAGATGGTCTCACTGTATTTTTACAAATTTCTTCTGCATCAAAGTTTAAAGCTAAACAGCTAACAATCCGAGATATGTCTAAGTATGAAAGAGAGCTTAATTAATTCAAAATTTGGTATATACTTTTATGGGGTTTGATAAATAAAAAATAGTTAAAATTCAAGACTGTTAAATGAAACATTAGTTTCTTATAAAAAAGGAGTGGAGATTTCAAATTTGACCATTGTTAGAATCCCAAAAAGAAAAACGCGAATTAAAATCAAACACTTTAATGTTTTCGTTTAAAATGAGTCAACTTATCATGAAGCGCAATTTTTTAGAAGGGAACAAAAACAACAACCAAAATCAAATTCATGTAAAATAAAGATCTAAAATGAAGCTGCACATACAAATAAGATCAGTGAAAGAGCAGTAAAAGTAGTCAAGGAAAAAATCTACCAATAAAAAGTAAAATATAATGACATTAATATAACTATGTTACAACCATGAAGACAGAGTGTATCTAAAAGTAAAAGCCTTTGCGCGAGGGTTCTTCTTGTGCATTATTTATAAATAACCATTATCTTTTGTGTACCTCTTATGAAATATCAGTTCAATAAATTAATCCAAACAGCGATTTAGAGTTACGAAAAATATAAATTTACTTTCGGTGTTTTTTGGTTGAATTTGGCAGACATGGACGAAAGAAGACAGAGAGACAAATACCTCATATAAATATAAAAATATACGCATAAATATTTTGTTAAAAGACCAGAGGAAATAAACATGAATAAATATTACTGCAAAACATAGGGGCTCATTTTACAAAATAAAAAGGAAACGTAGAAAATGTAGTATCTTTCTTATCAAAGCGCAGTGGAGATTTCAGATTTCATCAATGTTAGAATTCAATAAAGAAAACTGCAAAAATAAACACTATCCTCCAAAATTAGTAATCATAAATAAAAATCAATTACCCATACGTATAAATAATCAACTATTGCTTTGAAAAATGTTTAAAGCATCCTACTTGATTTTTTTTCGTAAAGAATCAACCACCTATAACTAATTTTTTTTGCTGGTGATGAAAATCAAACTAAAAAAGATCAACATAAACTGTTAAAACCCTTTTGCATGTTGACAGCTACAAATATGATATTCAATCACCTTTTCCTGTTGTCATTCACCTATACCAGAAATCCATTGAATGCAACACTTAAATTAAATTCAAGAATCAATAGTTAAATTGAAAGCACAGATACTAAAACAAAAATAGAATACTACCTGAAATCTCTTCAAGTCGAAATTCCTGTGCTGAGAAAACTGCTAACTGTCACAAAAAATGTCGTCTTTCTCAGAATCGAAGCCGTGATGCTCCAAATCTGGATCTGATTTTCTCGACGTCGTCAGGGAATTTTAAAGTTGTGGTGATGCTTGCTTGTTTTAGAAATCAGTCCTTAGTATTAGAAAATACCTAAATCATGGTCGAACTTTGATCCTGAAGCAACGGCTGCCTAATCAATTAGCGGTTAGTGAAGCGTTTGTGAATGATCGACATCGATGGTGGATTATCGACGACGATGATAGTGACGTTTAACTAGGGGTGATTAGGGCTATTTACTGGCCTGAAATGAGAAAGGATATGACGGCATTTTAGGAATTCCCAAAAGACACGGTTGAAAATAGTTCCAGCAATTCTTATTATTAATAGTAGAGATAATACTCATCTCACCGTTTCATGATTATGGACATACAAGGAATCTTACTTATTACGCCTTAAAATATTACTTACCTTCCTAAGGAGGAATTAATGACAATTATTACCTAATTAACCACGCATTTATATGCTATAATTATATGTTTATACGCTAATAGAAATAAATATATATATATTTGTGCCTAATAACTTCTAAGCGTGCGGTTCATACGCCCTAAACTAGCATTAAATGTCAATTCCTTTAACCATAATACTAATACAAGTCCTTTCTCTTCAGATTTCCAAGATTTCAATATCCATACAAGGGATTCTAATATCCATAAGAAGGATTAAATACTCATATCCAAAACTGCAATAAATAGACTTGCAAAATAGAAATAGAAACCAAATTTATTACATCAATTTAATGAAATATCCTAAATAAGAGGAATTGCAATCCTAATTTCATATTCTATTCAACTCCTCATTTACAAATAAATAAATAAAGGAATTTTGTATGGAATAAGTAGTGTAAACTAGGAATAGAATTCGTACTCTACACCCTTATTTTATTATTGAAAACAAAGGAGGAGAAGTGGAAGAGACTATGAAATTATCAAAAATTGCACAAACGATATAAATTCCATCAAATTAACAAAAATAATTAAGGACCTCCATCTAGAATTGACATTTCGAAATAAAAAGGAATTTTGGGAGATTTTATCTATTTGTTTCGCAATCCCAAAGTCCCTAAGACATATTAAAATCCATATAGATATACTAATCAATTGCTGAGAAAGAAATACAAAGGTTTCCACTCACATAATATCCTTAGCTTTGCCTTCCTTGGATTTTCTCACCTTATAACCCCTTCTAGAATCTCTTTTTTGATATATACATACACACATACACACACAGAGCAAGGGATATGTATATATGTTTATTAGATTAAGAATAGTTGGAGAAGAATAAGAATAAGAATAAGTTGGAAGGAGAAGAAATAAATAGAAAACTATATTGAATTCTTACCTGAATTCCGAACGGAGTTTCTTAATCTAATTTGGAGAGATAAGAATGACAGAGGTTTGAGGAATTCCCTAAATATTTATAAATAAAAAGTGAAGAGGATAGGGTCCTATTTGTAGGAGTTGAAACCCACCAAAACCGAAGGATGAAGTTAGATGAAAAATGGATAAATTTGGAGCGTTTTAATGCGAAAAAACCCTAGTTGCCACCTGGATAAGGGTCGACTGCCCCCTTGACCGTTCGACCGCTAGGGGTCGACCGCTTGGGTCGGAGGTGTCGACCTCTCCACCGCTTTGAGGTGCGCTGATTTGTTTCCATTACTTGTTTAGTTTATTCCTTATTTAACGTTTTTCCATAATTGTTTAACTTAACGTTTAATTAACCCCAAGTAAACCAACAGTTAATTTTTGAAATTCAAACCCTAAATTTAAATACTCATTTGAATTTGAATTCGAACTAAATTAATTTAAATCTGAAACATTAAACGCTCATAACCTCTTCATTTGAGCTTCATTTTCAGCCTATTATATATGAAAACAGATTAGAATTTTGTCACAAACGCAACGGAATAACGTTCGTGATCAAATTCCAACTTTTATAAAATTTCCATTTTCAACCCTAGCTTATTTTATTTAATTCACTCAATTTATTTATGGTTGATTTTACGGAGTGTTACAGTATGCTTACTTATAAGAGGTCAAATAACATTGTAGTTATTAGTTATTCTAATTCAAATTTTTCTGAATGTGTTGACAATAAGAAACCCACATCAGGTTACATATTTATGCTTGTGGGAGGACATTTGCTAAGCGGTCTATAAGGGCATCTTCCATTATGCAACAGAAATTGTGGTATGTTATCATGCTACTGGTCAAGCAGTTTGGTTAAAGAATTTTATACCAGAAATTCAAGTAATTGATAGTATTGCGAGGCCACTCACCTTGTTTTGTGATAATGAAGTTGTTGTTTTCTTCTCTAAGAATAACAAATCAAGCGGTGAATCTTAGTGGATTGAAATCAAATATCTTATTGTTAGAGACAGAGTCAAAGATGGTACTATTATATATGATACAACGTATCAATACAAGAGCTATGTTAGCTGATTCTCTAACAAAAATGCTTCCACCCACCCTTTACAAAGAGCATATTGCCAGCATAGGTTTACTTAATGTATTTTAATTTTGGTATTGGAAACTATACATACATACATACATACATACATACATATATACACTACAAGATAATACGGCTATTCCAACGACTCCTAGCCGTTGGCGGCCGTTGGAAGCCGTTGGAATAGCCGTTGGAATAAATCTCACGCCTTCCAATGCTTTCCAACGGATCCAACGGACCATTTCCAATGGAATTTCCATTGGCCGCTAACGGCTTGGAGCCGTTGGAATCCGTTAGAAACCGTTACAATAAAATGGCCAATAAGCCGTTGGAAGCCGTTGGAAAAACTGGGTTTATTTTGCTGTAGAACAGCAGGCTTATTTACCTTCCACCCACACCATTTCCAATCCATTCAATTTCCATTTCATTTCCAATCAATTCCACACATATATATCAATATCAATACAAACAATACACATAAATCAATAAAACACCAATATAAACAAACCAAACCGATCAAACATCACAAAATATACCATCAACGTACATACCATCAACAAATGTCAATAAACCATGTACATGCCATCAAAATATTTCTCACCCACTCCGTACCAATATATACAACATCACCATCAACATCAAAACATCTCCAAGTCAATATATACATTGTTCAAACACAAATACTCAAAAACATACCTCCTCAAGGATCCTCGTCGCCTCCCGAAGCACCAGACGACGAAGGAAGGGTACCATGATTCTGCAAATACTGCGCAAGCTTTTGATCCAGCTGCTCCACCTGGATGGCTCGTAGACGATTCTCCTCCCGTAGCTGCTCAACCATAGCTCTAAGCTCCTTGATTTCTTCTTTGTCTTGGTCTTTTTGAGCTTGTCGAGCCTGTCGAGCCTACAAATAGAAATAATAGCAAAAGGGTTGTCTCAGCATATAAAATATTATAACAGTATATATCTAAACGCTGATTTTTTGTAAATATGTAAAAGGATTAATTACCGTTAGGTTCCCGAAGCCAAAACGTCTACTCCGTTGCGCCGGATCCATAACAGAGGTAAAAATGTTATCCTGCTCCTCCTGTGTCAGCGCATCACGACCTGACTGCTAAAGCGCATTAGCCTGTGCCTTCTACAACCTCGACTATAATGAAAAAAAAAACAATTTCAGTTGAAAAATAGTAGCATGTAATTATTTTGCATAGCTAGAAATTAATAAACTTTTCGGTGTAAGTATTAGAAATTTAAAAATGCATACATATGCCTCGGTCGCCCTATCTTGATCACCCCACTGATATATGAAATTGCCAGCCTCATCTACTTGCCTAGACGCGTGGGTGTGAGCAAACACGTCCACTAAGCCAACAGAGCCTCCACGAGCACGTTCCTGCAATTGATAATTTGGATAATTTAACTGTACATAACTAATTACTGAACTGATCAATATACAAATGTGATAATAGATAAATTTACCAAATCTTCGCGGTGATGCTGGAAAGATTTGGAGCCTCCACGGTGTGATACAGGATTCCTGCTACTATTTGCCGAGTTCCTAGCTGACTCCTCCTGCAAATTTACAATGATTAATTATTTATTAAACGGTAAAAAATTGCTGAGATTTATTGTAGATTTACCTTGAACTCCTCAGAGTTCCACCACTCAACCCACTTCTCCCATACAGTCGCACTCATCCACTTGGGCTTCTTTCCTACTTTTTTAGTCTTCGACATAGTCTCCCTATGTTCTTCGCGATCCTAGAGTTCCAGTGTCGCTGAACTAAATTGACGTCAGGCTCTTGCAAATCTATGGCGCCCTATACAATGAGAAAATATTACTAATTATTTATTTGTATTTAATTAATCATCTTGTAAAGCGGTATAAACTTACCAGAAAATCTTGCCAAATCGTCTCTCTCACGTCGTCGGGGATCTTGCCCCACTTGGGCCAGCAATTGGTCATCCTAGCCATGTACGTCTGCTTCGAAATGTTCAGAACCACTTTGGATGGCTCCAACTCAAATCCACTGCGTTAAATATAAAATTGAACTTTAGACAATTATAGATATATCATGTACAATTAAAAAATTAAAATGCTATGCTTGCTAATTCTGATACTTACGTCTCATCAGCCTTAGGCTGCAAGTAAACAAGTGGCCGAGCTGGTTGCTCACCACTACCCTCTCCAATATGACGTGAAGAGCCACGTTGCTGAGACCCAGAACCAGAACCAGACATAATATATATACCTGCCATATATACATACATATACAATTCATAATAATCATGATATGATGAACCATTAAAAAATGTAATACACTTATTGTCATTAAAATTGTATAAATTGGATAAATGCATTATTAATCAGAGATCAATGTAATGTGAATACTTTTAAAAATTACCGGATATTACTCAATCGTCCTCATCGTTTTCTGATTCAGACTCGGTTTCGTGCTCTATGTCGTTTTCCTCTACACTCTCAAATGCTTCGACTAATACATTTGTCTCATCATTTAAAGGTCCAAAATCAGTTTGATCGTCTGTAATTGCTATTTCAGCATTTTCCTCCAGATCTGCTTGATAGGCTTGTTCGTCTGGAATATTTTGTCCATCGAACGTAAATCTTGCTTTGGTTTTAAAAACCGCAGACCAATCTGCTTTATCCCTTTTTAGAGATGAATAAGGGGCATAATAAGCTTGTAGGGCTTGTTTGGCTAGTATAAATGGGTCGTACTTTTGATAACGCGAGGTATGTTTAATTTCTATAAGATTATATGGTGGATGCACGTTAATACCAGAACCTCGAACATTGCTGAACCAGTTGCATCTAAACAAATAAACATCCTCCATGGGTCTTGTAAAATATGTCAACTGCAATATCTGAGTTAACACGCCATAAAAATCATTTATATGATTAATATGGTCATCACTGCCTTTAACAAATACACCAGTATTGTTTGTTAATTTTTCAACACCGTATTCTTTGGTGTTGAATTTATATCCATTAACAAAAAATATTGGATACGTATTAACTTTTCTTTTCGGTCCAAACGCCAAATGTTTCAGTCCTTTATCGAGCACATTATTTGTGAGATCAGAAACGTATTTCGAAAACCAAGTACTGAAATCTTTGCTTAAATCGCCGCCTGGATTTTGTGATTCATAAATACTGCAAACACAAACATGATATATTACATTATTATTTATTCACAAGTGTAGTATTAAATTTAACAAAACTTGGAATGTGCTAATTACCTAACAAATGGTGCAACTTCAGGACAATTAAGAAGAATATATGTGTGTGCTACATGGTATTCTTTATCATTTAGCCATACTTCCTCACATTTTCCAACATGTCGGCCATGTTGTTTAAAAATAGATAATACTGATTCAGAAGAAGAATCTTGTTCAACGGCCTGATCGTCATTACGCGGAACACTTACAAATGATAAGTTCACATGGTCTTTAAAATAAAGAGAGAAAAAGAAAGAAGCCTCTTCTTCGATATATGATTTGCAAATAGAACCTTCAACTCGAGCTTTTTGTCTCACTTTTTTCTTTAAATGATTTAAGTACCTAATAAAAATTATTTGGGTTAAGTATTAACTACTATATTTATACTTAAATCAACATTTGCATACTCAATATAGTAACATACCTTTCGAATGGATACATCCATCCATATTGCACAGGACCTCGAAGACGTGCTTCATATGGAAGATGAACAGGTAAATGCTCCATTACATTAAAGAAACCCGGAGGAAATATTTTCTCCAGTTTTGCAGAGCAGTATAGGAATTTCTTCTTTAAGTTTAAGTAGACGGTCAACTTTTAACGTAGTTGAACAAAGCTCCTTGTAAAATAAACTAAGTTCTGTTATTACCGTCCAAACTTTTACCGGTAACAATTCTTTGAAAGCGATGGGTAACAAATTTTCCATCATTACATGACAATCATGGCTTTTCATTCCACTCAGTCTCCCATTTTTATAGTCGACACATCTACGAAGATTAGAGGAAATTCCATCGGGAAATCGTAATCCTTCCACCCATTGTAACAGTACTTTAACTTGGTTGCTGTCTAGTTCATAGCATGCTTTGGGTTTTTTATTGTCGGGAGTCATATGAAGCTCAGGACGATTGCATATTTGCTTTATATCACGTCTAGATTTCAGATCGTCCTTAGTCTTGCCCTTCACATTCAAAACTGTATAAAACACATTATCAAATACGTTTTTTTCGTTATGCATCACGTCAATGTTATGACGGATTAATAGATTTTTCCAATAAGGCAATTCCCAGAATATACTTTGTTTGCACCAATTATGAAACGTCGATTTACCTTGAATTTCTTCTTGTTGTCCGGTCTCGTGTATCTTTGGATAATCTTTTACAAGTTCATATATATCCTCGCTTGACCATACCGCTGGTGGTCGTAGAGTCTCATGTCTATTAGCTATGAAGTTTTTTTTGTCTCTTCTAAAAGGGTGATTAATATGAAGAAAACATCGATGACAATCAAACCATGAAATTTTCTTTCCATTTGGCAAAGAAAATGCTCGTGTTTCTTCCATGCAATAAGGACAAGCAAAACGACCGGCCGTACTCCAACCCGAAAGCATTGCATATGCAGGAAAATCGCTAATAGTCCATAACAAAGAAGCGAACATCCGAAAATTTTTCTTTTTTGATATGTCGTATGTTTCAACTCCTTCATACCATAATATTTTCAACTCTTCGATTAACGGTTGTAAGTAAACATCAATGCCCTGTGTCGGATCATCAGGACCAGGGACGACAATCGTGAGAAACATATATGGAGTTTTCATACACATCCACGGAGGTAGATTGTAAGGTGTGATTATTATAGGCCAAGATGAATATTTAGAATCAAACTGAGAAAACGGTGAGAAGCCGTCTGTACATAAACCTAGTCTAACATTTTGGCTCTCCGCTGCGAAATCGGGATATTTCTTATCAAAATGTTTCCATGCTTCTCCATCAGATGGGTGTGTCAACGTACCTTCTTGAGGTGTTCTCACACTGTGCCATCTCATATGATGCGCTGTTACAAATGATGCATATAATCATTGAAGTCTAGGAGTGAGGGGCAAATAATGCATACGCTTGTACGGAACTTCTTTTCCCTTCTTTTTCCTCGATTTGTATCTTTCCTGATTACATATTTTACAATTTCTAAGATTGATGTCTTCTTTCCAATACAACATGCAACCCTTTAAACATGTATCTATTTTTTGATATGGCAAACCGAAAGATGACATAAGTTTTTTCACTTCATAATAATTTCCGTACATTAAATTATCGGATGGCATATGACGTTTAGCAGCTTGAACAACAGCCGTAAATCCAGCTTCTGTAAGGTTGTATTTTGATTTCATTGCAATGTATTCTGCAGTTACCGATAATTGAGAGCCGCTTAAACATCCATTCCAAAGGGGTTTTTTAGCATGTTCCAATAAATCATATATTTTTTTAGCTCCAACATTTGGTTCCTCTTCGATGTTAACATCGTCGTTATCAATTACAACGGTAGGGAACATTGATTGTGCTGCATCTTCGACCATATGTTCTATGAGATTCGTACTACCTTCTTCGTTGATGACCTCCACCGACTGTTCTTGATTATTAGGGGCTACAATTTCTCCATGACGATCCCACAGCAAGTAATTGGGTACGAAACCGAATTGGCGCAAATGAACCTTAGCCATATTCGGTTCTAAATAGTTCAACAATTTGCATCTACTACACGGACAACGAATTTCTTCATCGTTTGCAATATTACTTATAGCAAATTCGATGAACACTTGTACCCGTTTTAGAAAATGTTCACTTATTGCGCCACTAATTTCCCTTCTTTGATACATCCAGCTCCGATCATTAAAGTAATTGACCATGTTTCCCTACTAGAAAACCTATGATAGAGTAAAAATGTTATAAATCATTCATTTTATATTTTGCAGGAAATTTTCCAACGGCTTCCAACGGCCGCAAACTGCTAATTTCACAAACTTTATTTTAAATAAGCAACTATTGTTTCATTGCCACTTATGTGTCTTTCTTTGATGGTCGGTCATCCTACTTCCCATTACAAACACAATAGTAATTATATTCCGTAAATCATATCATTTTAAACGATTCACAAAATTTCGGCAGCATTTCCCCCGTGTTCCTTGTATCGTACACAAATGCGTGTACACAAGGAACGTAAAGGAAATGCCGTCGAAATTTTGTGAACCGTTTAAAGTGATATGATTGACGGAATATAATTACTTTATAGTGTTTGTAACTTGTCCAATACTGGGACAAATCCGACAAATGATGTATCAGATGAATAGAGTTGTCCATTTTGTGGAAAAAACGAATATCCCTAAAACGATCATATACAACACTTGTCAGACGGGGCCGAATAATATCTAAGGATTTAAATATTTGTTTATATTAAATTTGAATATATAACTCGTTTAATTAATATTGGTTTACATTTAACCGTTTTATTACATAACATACTAAATTCATTTATACACAAAATTTGTACACAAAATTCATTTATAAACTAAATCAATTCGCGTGTTCGCACAAATACTATACAAAGCTCATGTTCGCACAAATGCAATATCCGTTCTAACGGCTTCCAAATGCAATAAACTCTATCACACACATACGTTTAATATACTTATAACCAAATAAACATAAACTAATGCAATATCTTAAATTACAAAATTTTCAATCAATTATAATAACTTGTTCATTATGTTATAATAGTTGCAATTAGGGGATAACATAATGTAATATGCATACACTAACAATTAGGAATCAATCAACATTCGAATTAAACCCTAAATCTAAAAAACCTAAATATTAGCTTTAGGAAAATTACCGATTTGGAGAGCTAGAAGGGTGGAGATTGGCCGGAGCAGCTTCTAGATGGCGTCGGAGGTTGTTGGAAAGGTGTTTGGGGTGGCAGCAGCTGGTTAGGAGGTGGTGGAATGGGGGAATTTGGTGAAAATGTTATTTGGGGAAGAGATAATGAATTGCAGGTCTGGTCTCGAGAAGTTATGCAGGAAATTTTCCAATGGTTACCAACGGCCGCAAACGGCTTATTTCCAATAGATTCAAACGGCTTCCAACGGCTACGTAAAAAATTAACGGGCCGTTGGAAGCCGTTGTAATAGCCGTTGGCGGCCATTGGAACAGAGGCGTTGGTATATACTGTTTTTCTAGTAGTGATATATATAATACTATGTACTAAGTCTTTAATTATGTATTGACTTTGAACTTATAAATTTGCTTAATATGATGCACATAATTTTAATTAATCTAAGAAAATTACTTATGAGGACCGAATGAAGATTATTAACCATTGTTGGAAAGAGTACTAGTGCTATAATTAATGGGTATCAAATAACAACATTTTTTTTTCTGATCACATTAGTTTGGTTTGGTATTTCTAACCTAACAGTTTAGGATTAATGAAAGTTATATTGACCAATTTGAATGTATGCTTTATTATGTTATAACATTATGGCCAATTGGGAGAATTTTTCTCTTATTTATTATGTGGCCTGTGTTGTAGTTCTGCACAAATTTTATTTAAAGAATTGATGGAAATGTATCTGAATTTTTGTTGAAAAAATTTATATTGCTATTAATAATTATACTGGTCCCAAAAGGTTGTCTCAGAATAAATAAAGATCTCTTTTCTATTTGGACTGATGATATTCCAATATTAAAACGTTCTTCTGCCCATTTAAGGGATCATTTCTAAAACGTTTTTTTAAGTTCAATAAGTTTACAAAAGGAAAGAAGAAAAAGAAAACGCGAAAAGGATCTCCACCATCGGATCTGAGAAAAACCATTGAAGATTAGTATTAACGATTTCGCCTAAAGATGTCTTCGCTTCGAAAATATAAGATTTAAATTCATTTGCTATTTTATTTTGGATTTACGGATTCTGGAGTGATTGTGTTATAATTGCGCAACATATATATTTCGATCCTTTTAAATCTCTTTCAACTTACGCATGCTCGATCCTAAGTGCTGGAGGACAAAAGAATAAAAAAATGGAAGCATGTTAAAATAAGTTTTAAGATGCCCCCAACTACAAGTATCATAAAGCAAAGAAAAATTATTTGAAAAGGGCAAACGTTATCCCTCATTGTTTCTATGTCACCTTGCTTGTCTATCCACTAAGCTAAACATATTTTCGAATACTTATAAATGCCATAATATATGTACTAAATATTGATGTATTGATGCCCTTCAAAAGTTGGGCCCTAGGCCATTACCTAGGCGATCTAGGCCTAGGGTTGGGACCGTGCGTACTAGTTTACGAATGTATAGATATTAGTGTAGCACAAGTACAGTAATTGGAATGCAATTCAATACAAAAGATCCTATAATATTTATGGGATGCGCTTTGAACAATCGCTTAAAAGCGAGTGCTTTTAACACCTCCCGATTGGTTAGATCTCTTCTTGACTTTTGTAATTATTTTTTAGTTATAGGTGGGTTCTAGAGTGCCTCACCAACATAAAACAAATAAGTATCGGGCACTATTCCTCCATCCTCATTCTCGCTGTCTCCATTTTCCTATTATATCTCAGCTAGTGATTTCAATATCACCACACCACAATCTATTGTGGGTTCCGCATATCAATTAAATAATTATTATGTAGAACTGTGATTTAACGAAAACGTATGGACACATGAATCGAGGACAGTGGAATTCATATGATTTAAGTATCTTAGTCTCTTTTCAAGCGAGTCGGCTTAGCATCTGAAGCAAATGATTATGATAACGTAGTAATATGTGGCATATGTAATTGAAGAAATATAAATTACATCTTTAATATTTCATACGTCAAACTAGTGGATGAGTATTCCATTTTGATTGGCCGTTCTTTTACTAACTTTCCGGTTCATTCCTTTGATTTCGGAAAGGTGTGAATTCAATGGTTTAGTCCTGGTAGAAAAGACAAAGGGATATTAGGAATATAAATCCAGCTGGAAAATTAAAAATATATACTATGTGTACTCTGTTTTGAATTGAATAGTGCATCTATGGATAAAGAAATGATTGTTCCCAACTCCAGATTGTCTACATTGCAGTTGTATCATCACACTTCATTACCGTGAATGAAATTGGACACTAAAGCACGATTCAAGCAAGTTATATTAACCCCTTTTCTACAACTAAATGACTTTGGATTTTACAGTTGGATCTCGGGCGGGGCATGTGCATGTGCTGTAACCGTTGACTCTACAAAATTTATGAAGCTACAGCATACGTAGGCACATTGATGAAACAATGATGTCATGCCTGATTATAAAAATCTACTGCACCATTTCCGTTTACTTTTTATGAACAATTATTGCACCATTTGCATTTACTATATGAATATATAATATACTGATAACGTCTCACCACTCATATAAATATTCTGTTGTAGCTAATGTTGTATTATATAAATCCACGTACAGTACTTCCGTTCAAACAAAAACAGAAAATCTAGTGCTACCAAAAACGAAAGCTAGGGGAACTAAATAATGTTGTCTCAATCTAGAGCTAATGAATCATCTTAATACACTTCTTAACCCAGATGCCGATACACCCTGCGATTTATCTAGTAAAATACTTGAATCCCTTTCAACTGCCCTTGACCTTCTTGGTCCAAAAGAAGCAACAAGCCTTGACGTTGTGGCCACTGCTAATCAAAGCATTGCTTCCAACTTTAGTTTGAAGAGGAACAATCAAAGCACAGATAGACCCTCACTTAGGAGAAGGTACATATACAAGTGTTTTGCACAGCTGTGTTTTCTATTTATGGACAATACAATTTTGATGCATCTCCTAAGTGAACAGTATTTCTTATACATGCTATAAACGTATTTTTTTACATAACAAACAGGAAAGTTGGAGATTCAAAGATGATATACATGACATCAGCGCCACATTGTGATGGTTATCAGTGGAGAAAATATGGACAGAAGCCCATTTCTAATTCTTCTCATCCAAGGTAAGCATTTATTATCTTCTAAATTTATTTGTTAAACTTTCAGTTCGATGAAGCATAAGAGAAGGAAGTTGGTGAAGTAGTACCACATATTATATTTAAGGTTTAATTCACACCAAATTTGAATAGTTAATTTGCATGTTTTGTATCCCTAAGTGGAGATTAATGTATAATCTTACAACTGTACTAATGTATGTATAAATTAAATTGTATATTTACAGGACATATTACAGATGCACATATAAAGATGATCAAGGATGTCTGGCAACAAAAAAGATACAACAACAATGTAATGAGATGTACAGCGACTCTCCTATGTTTCAGGTCATTTACGAACATGAACACTCTTGCAATTCAACCATCACAGGTTCAGAAAATGGGTTTTATCATGATCAATCAAGTTTCAGTATATTTGAAGCCAACG
This sequence comes from Allium fistulosum, assembly GCA_030737815.1. Lineage (NCBI taxonomy): Eukaryota > Viridiplantae > Streptophyta > Magnoliopsida > Asparagales > Amaryllidaceae > Allium > Allium fistulosum. The sequence continues at coordinate 904,106,763 of CM060906.1, read as the reverse complement.
GATCTTCCCCCTTAAGTACCATTAATATTAACAAGATTATTGATGCTGATGATCACGATGAACATAGGTTTCCAAAAGTGGATACTGAGAACTTGTTTAATGAATTAAGCTGCGGGCTTAAGGTTGAAAATAACAATATTATGAATTGTGAATCTGTGAAGGAGATGAACAATTTCCCAATGAGTCCTAATTGGAATCCATATTATGAATATGAATTGGAGTATAATCCAGACATGGAGATTTTACAGAGCTCATTCATTTAACTATTTTTTACTTTAGTTATACATTACCTCAATTTAATAGTGAATGACTATGTGCTCAATTAATAATAAGTTCTTCAGAGTGGAATCCAATGATTTATTGGAGCTATTATTTTCATAATTCATTCCATTTTGGATGTAATTTTTTGTTATCTTTTAATTTCAAAGCAATAGTAGAAAACATTGTTTTTCATTCCTTTCCATGCATTTTGCTTTACACATACTTCAATATTAAAATGGATAATTATTTAATTTAGGCATATTTTAAGAACTAATTACAAATTTAAACCAGTTTTATAACTTATTATAAAAATAGACCAGTTTGTGCCGAATCAACACCACGTGTACTGACGGCATCTCAAATGCCGCGGGTACATTTTAGAAGAAAAAAATAGTTTGCGGCATTTCAAATGCCGCAAGCTATTTTGTTAAAAAAAAATCTATGGGACATTTGAAATGCCGCACACCGGAGGCATTTCAATTGCCGTTCAGAATGTAAAAAAAGAAAAGACGTACTGGCGGCATTTGATATGCCGTCAGTACGCGTGGTGCTGATGTGGTGCAAATTGGTCTATTTTTATAATAAGTTGTAAAACTAGGCTACATTTGCAAATGGTTTTTAAAATTAGGCTAAATTAAAAAATATCCTATTAAAATACTTAAGTGCAATGAGCATTATGTCTAGTTATTAACAATAGGGTATCCAAAATCTTGTCACTGTCCTGCAAATATCCCCTTATCTTATTGCTGTGGAAATGCAATGACTTTTTATGGAAAAATCAGATTTAACATTCGTATTTACCATATAAAATCACAAATTTAAAGAAATTTCAAGTGAAATTCACTTAAAAGTATTAGAATTTACAAACCGTCTTTCTATATTTACACTACTAGAACAATAGTAAATAGTGACGGAGACTTCCGACGGCCGCCGACGGCATTTTCTGACGACTATCGACGGCTGTCGAACTCCGCAGCGTTTTCGTAAATAAAATATAATAGCCGTCGCTAGTCGTCGAAAATTATCGTGTATACAGGGCGCATGGCCAAGAGCTGCTTCATTATTCTTTTCTTTCTCAAATCATCAAAAACCCTACTCCACCATCTCCTCCCCGTCGTGAGACAGCCGCCGCGCCTCCCCGATCATTTCCAACTTCATCATTCTCTACTTTCGACAAGCCTAGGCCCTTCATCAATCTCCAATCAGGTTTTACTTCTAAATCCTAATTAATTTTGATTTGTTAAATTAAGGTTAATTTGTTGTTATAGTTGTATAATACTCCATTGATTGTTTGGTATACCTTATTGAATGCTAATTAGGTTGTTATTACAATTATTTATCATTGAAATTTTCACTACTAGAAAAGGCTGATACTCCGACATCACCTAGCGACGGCTTCCGATGATATTTTTCTCGATGGCTTCCGACGGGTCGTCGGCGGCCGTCGGAAGCCGTCAGAAATTCACGAATTACATGGCTCAGTCGAGCCTTCTTCTTCCTCATTTCCAGCACGAATTTTTTCCTCAAAAAATCCCCAAATCCCTCCTCTAAGCTTCCAATCACCAATTTCGAGCTTTCGGATCCTTCACGGCTGCGTAATCAAAGTCTATTGTTTTCAATCTCAATTATAATATCTTATTTTCGCCAAAAATCTAATTTTTACCCTAAATCTAGATTTGCATAAGTTGATAAATTAGGGCTAATTAGTGATTGCAATTATTTCCAATAGCGTAATAATGGTTTATAGCATCCCATGGTATACTTATTTCATATGTTATCGTGAAATTTTAAAGAGTATGTATAATTTGTGATTGTGTGTGTATATGTAAACCATTGTATATGTGTTGTTTCTACCATTGTATTATGTTAATTGGAATAAGACATGAGTCGTATAACATCTTGACTTGTACAACAATAATGAATGCACGAGTCTAAATTTTTTTTGACTGTATTGAAAAATGACAACAATATTAAAGCAGCCTTATTCGATGAAATACGCGGAACATATGTGGTAAATTAATAATTTTTTGAAATGTATAAAATTAGTAAATATATATTCTATTTTATAAAATACCTTTTTGTACGTCCCTTAGAGAGTTTTTGACCCCGTCCGACGGATGTTGTACATGATCGTTATATAGATAGTCGTTTTTATCACAAAACGACCATTTATATTCATCTGGTCCAATACTTGTTGGATTTGTCCCTGTATTGGACAAGTTATAAACACAGTAAACAATTACATTTCGTACATTATTTCGTTTCAAACGGTTCACAAAATTTCACCATCACTTTTCTTTTATGTTTCATGCGTATACGCATTTGTGTACAATGCAGAAAACAAAAGGTAAGTGCTGCCGAAATTTTGTTGAATCGTTTAAAACGAAATAATGTACGAAATGTAAGTGTTTACTGTGTTTGTAATGGGAAGTAGGATGACTGACTAGAAAAAAAACATAACCATAAACCAACATTTCTATATTGTATTCTTAAGTGGGTTAAAATTGACACGTATAAGTTTTTGTATCGATACATTGAAAAATAAAATGTGAATTCGTAATATGACCAATATTTATTTTTGAATTTGTGATATATTTTTTCAAATAGGAAAAATAATCGATTATTTTGTTGATCGGAGGAGATGGATGTATCAAAGAAGGAGGTTGAGAGGCTCAATAAAAAAAGATTTTTATAATGGTATAACGTATTTGTTGAATTTGCTTTAAGTAATAACGGAAACGATGTAGAAATTCGTTGTCCGTGTAGTAGGTATAAACATTTGATGTATTTGTTACCCAATATTGTGAAAGTCCATTTGTGCAAAAATGGTTTCGTGCTGGAGTATTATGTTTGGGATCGTCATGAAGAAGTTGTAACAAATACTTTTGCAGAGTCTGAATTAAACATTGCTGGTAATGAAATTGTTATGACGAACCGTATAGAAAATATGGTTGAAGATGCAGCACGATCAATGTTCCCTACGGTTGAAATTGACGACGACGATGAAAATGTTGGAAAACCAAATATCGGAGCAAATTTTTTTATGACTTACTGGATGCTGCTAAGATACCTCTTTGGGATGGTCGTAAAAGCGGCACCCAACTATCAGTAACCGCAGAATACATTGCAATGAAGTCAAAATACAACATCACCAAAGACGGATTTACAGCCGTTGTACAAGTTGCAAAAGGACATATGCCGTCCGATAATTTAATGTGCGAAAATCACTATGAAGTTAAAAACTTATGCCGGCTTTTGGTTTACCTTATTAGAAAATAGATACATGTTTAAATGGCTGCATGTTATTTTGAAAAGAGGACATCACTCTTAGGAAGTGTAAAATATGTAACGAGGAAAGATACAAACCAAGAAAAAAGAAGGAAAAGAAAGTTCCATATACACGTATGCATTATTTTCCCACCACTTCTAAACTTCAAAGATTATACGCTTCTTCTGTAACTATATCTCATATGAGATGGCATAGTGTGAGAACGGAGGAAGAGGGTACGTTGACACATCCAGCCAATGGAGAAGCATGGAAGCATTTCGACAAAACTTATCCCAATTTTGCAGCGAAGAGTCGTAATGTTAGACTTGGATTATGTACGGATGGTTTTTCACCATTTACTTAATTTGGTGCTAAGTATTCATCTTGGCACATTATGATCACACCTTATAATTTACCTCCGTGGATGTGTATGAAAACGCAATATATGTTTCTTACTGTTGTCGTTCTTAGCCCCGACGATCCGACACAAGGAATCGATGTTTAATTACAACCGTTGATTGAGGAGTTAAAAACACAGTGGAACGAAGGAGTAGAAACATACGACGTTTCAAAAAAAATTTTTTGTATGTTTGCTTCTTTGTTGTGGACTATAAATGATTTTCCTGCCTATGCAATGCTTTCAGGATGGAGTACATCCGGTCGTCTAGCATGTCCGTATTGCATGGAAGAAACACAGGCGTTTTATTTACCGAATGGTAAAAAAAATTCATGGCTTGACTGCCATCGATGTTTTCTCTATGTCAATCATCCCTTCAGAGAAGACAAGAAAAACTTTTTAACTAATAGAGTACAAACCAGACAAAACCACCAACGATATGGTCAAACGAAGACATATACGAACTAGTAATGGACTATCCAAAGATATATGAAACTTTTAAAGATATATGCGATATACAAGAATTATGCGAACGTCTTGAGCTTCATATGAAACCAAATGATAGTAAAAAAACCCCAAAGCATGTTACGAGTTAGATAATAATCAAGTTAAACTTGTGTTAAAATGGGTTGAAGGATTAAGATTTCCTGATGGGATTTCATCAAACCTTCGTAGATGTGTTGACTTTAAAAACAGTAGATTGAGCGGAATGAAAAGACACGACTGTCACATAATGATGGAAAATTTATTACCCATTCTATTCAAAGAGCTATTGCCGTTAAAAGTTTGGAATGTAATAGCGGAGCTTAGTCTATTTTACAAAGAGCTTTGTTCGACTACTTTTAAAGTGAAACGTTTACATAAACTTGATGAAGATATTCCTATATTGCTTTGCAAATTGGAGAAAATATTTCCGTCAGGTTTTTTTAATGTAATGGAACATTTACCTGTTCATCTCCCATCTGAAGCACGACTTCGAGATCCTGTGCAATATGGATGGATATATCCATTTGAGAGGTATGTAATATGTTACCTATTAATTTAATTACATTCGGAAGTTAAAGTTAATGTAAATTAATTTTGCATAGATACTTGAATCATCTGAAGAAAAAAGTGAGGCTAAAAGCACGAGTTGAAGGTTCGATATGTAAATCTTACATCGAAGAAGAAGCTTCGTTCTTTTTCTCTCACTATTTCAGTGACCATGTGAACATATCATTTGAAAGTGTTCCTCGTAATGACGAAGGCGATGAACAAGAGTCATCTCAAACAATGTTATCTATTTTTAGACAACATGATCGACCTTCTTGAAAATGTGTAGAAGTATGGCTAGACGATAGAGATCTTCATGTAGCACACACTTATATTCTTCTAAATTGTGCTGAGGTTGCACCATTTGTTAGGTAATCTGAAATAATAATTTATGATTTATTCATTTCCATAATGCATGCGCATGTAGAATTTAATGCAATATTTTATTCATATATGCAGTATTTATGAAAGTGAACATCCGCACGGAGATCTCAGTAAAGAATTTTTTGATTGGTTTTCAAAGTACACTTATGAACCGTGAAATTATGTGGTTGACGAAGGTTTGAAACATCTTGCGTTGGGACCAAAAAGAAATGTCAAGACATATCTAATATATTTCGACAATGGATACAAATTAACACCAAAGAATACGGTGCAGAAAAATTAACTAATAATACAGGTGTATTTGTTAAAGGTAGTGATGATACAGAAAATCACATAAATGATTTTTATGGCGTTTTAACACAAATTTTGCAACTGACATATTTCTCACGACCCGTGGAGGAGGTGTTTCTGTTTAGATGCAATTGGTTTAGCAATGTTCCAGGTTTTGGAATTAATGTGCACAAGGATTATAATCTTATTGAATTAAATCACACATCGCATTATCACAAGTACAATCCTTTTGTACTAGCCAAACAAGCATTGCAAGTTTATTACGCTCCTTATCCATCTCTAAAAAGAGATAAAGCAGATTGATCAGCAGTTTTTGATGGGAAGAATATTCCAGACGAACAAGCTTATCAGAAAGATCTTGAGCAAAGCAACGAAATAATAATTACAGACGATCGTACTGGTTTTGGACCTCTGAACGATGAAGCAAACGTTTTGGTAGAAGCATTCGAGAGTAGGGAGGAAAATAAAGTAGAATATGAGACTGAATTTGAATCAGAAGACGATGAGGATTGATGTAAATGATGAAATTTTTTTGCTAGTTATGTAATTATGCAATTGATGTAATTGATGAGATTACGCAGTTGATGTAATTATGCAATTGATGTAATTATGTTGAATACTTGGTGTATTACGAAATTGATGAGATTTATTTTGCTAGTTATGATATTTATGTCATTTATGAAATCGAATCTGCTTATCGTCATTTACATCTTTTATGGCATTACCATTTCTGTCATTTATTTAGCAATTTATGTTAAAAATGCAATGTATTATGCTTATCGTCGGAATATGAGACCCAATCTGAATTAGGTATACTTTGCACTTTATGTACTTTATATCATTCATGTCATTAAATTATAAAATATATTTCATTATCATGTTATTATTCTCTTTTAAAATGATGTGTCTGTGATAGGTATCATGTCATCCAGAAGGAGAAGTTCTTCCCATTCTTCAGGAGGCGATGGCAGCGGTCCATCGCAACCGCCACAGTGACATGTTGTGACTCTAGTACCTAGAGTGGAGGGGTAAGTATTAAACTTTTTTCAGCATCTTAAATATTTTGTGTACGATATAATAATCTGTATCATATTTAACACAGGGGGTTTGAGCTACTGCCATCAGTTGTAGTTCTATCAGTTTCGAGAGAGGCGTACAAGAGTAGGATGTCGGTTTGTTGGCCGAAGTGGGATAACATCCCTCTCCACAGCCTGGAGTGTATTTGGCAAGATTTCATTGTAAGTATACTCTTCTATTGTCCATTCTTAATTTGTTTTGTCGCTTATTTATTGTTCACCTTTTATTGTTTAATTTTTGGTTGCTTGTTTATCATGAAACACATGCCTCCGTGGACATATAATCAGATGACCTGCAGCTGGTATGACATTACTGGATGCAGAAGATGAGGAGAACTACAGGGATTCCATGTCGATAGTGAAGCATGAAGGGCAGAAGCCAAACTGGATGGAGACGAGTGTATGGGAAGGGTGGTTGGCACATTGGGATAGTGACGAGGCGAACGTAAGTGTACTAAACTTTTATTAATTATTTGATTGATACGTAAATATCAAAAAATATTTGGTAAGTTAATAATGTATTAAATTTAAATGTACAGGCAGAGTCAAAAAGAAACTCTGCAAATAGGAACAAAAATCCTGTCATTCATCGTGGAGGGTCAAAGTCGTTCCAGCAGTATCGCCAAGAGTTGGTAATTTATTAAATATGAATTGTAAATAGTTATTGTGCTATATAATTTTGAATATACAATAACGGTACATAATAATCAATTTCAGGAAGCTGAGGCGTAGGGTCTTGTGTCGTATATGGATGTGTTTACCCATACGCATGTCGTCGAGCATGTAAATCCGGACGGGACAGTTTCATATACATGGAACGACGATAAATCGAGAAAGAGCCATGTAAGCATATTTTAATTTATGTACTACAAGTACTTTGGCACGTGCTATGCACGTGCGAAAGAGAAATTTGTATTAAAAACATTGTTTGTAAGTTCTTTTGGATCTTACAAACTAACTTTGAAGTATACATAATATTGTTTTTTTATGTATGTACATGCACAGCTCAACCATTTGTCGAAATGTGAATGAGATAGAGTTATTTTAGGAAATAATAAAATAGAGCAAAGAAAGTAATCAACAATTATATTAATATCTAGAGAAATACAATAGATATTAAAATTTGTGTGTCCTGTAGTTCGTGACTTGAAACCCTTGCATTGTCTCTCTTTTAAAAGGTAATCAATCGCCGTATTTATATATAGAAAAAATTTATTATCCACCATGGTGATTGTGCGTTCTGTAGTTCGTAACTTAAAAGTCTTGCATTGTCTCTCTTTTAAAAGGTAATCAATAACCATATGAATATATAGAAAAAATTTCTTATCCACCATAGTGATCGCACTTCCCATTCTTCACAAACCCTCAATACTTGCTGAAGTATAAAACTACTTGAGACTTATGTGTGGATTTCGAATTTTTCTATACAGTAATATCATTATAAAAGTGTATAAGATCTAATTTACTGTAATAATTTTTCTCTCTTCTTTTTTCAAGCTAGAACATAATAAAAAACCTTCATTACTACTTCGATCAAAAATATCAATTATTATTACCTTTTGTTATTTGAATAAAATACCAGAAATAGAATAACGATAACAATTGTAATAGAGCGCAGCATGATATAATATCCACAAAAATGAAATTAACTTCAATATAAATGAATCGTTATTGCCTGTTATATTTGTTCACTGCAAAATTTAACTAGGAACAAACTCCAAGAAAGAATAAATATATAAATATGCACAACTATATGAGACTAAAATATGACAACATTCAAATGGCCGAGTGTTCCTTGCTTTTCTACAGAACATGTCAAACTATTTATTATCATTAATTTTGTTGATTTTACATACTTTTATAATCAATGTGATTGAATAAAACCTAATCTTAGTCAAAACTTTCAATATATGTTTCTTGAATTATTAATCATTAGCGGGTATGATAATTATCTTATATCCATCTGTATCCACCGATGTGGATATGCGATATCCAAAACGATTTCAGATGCGGATATGGATATGCTACTATCCGCATTTGAAGTTTTTCCCAGAATTATTACTACTTTTTAATATCCATTAAGAGGCATAAGTATATATAATCACTCAATAAAAACAATAAATAAAAAAAATTAGTGTTTTCTTAGATAATTCATTCCCAAAAGCATTAAAAGGTGAAAATTTAGACTATAAAAAGGTTAGCAACTTTATTCCTTCACAAAAATATTTTGATTATATAATAACCGTTAGATCTTCAACTAATCTTAAATGTTTGATAAAACAATAGCCAACTATAAGAATATATATGTTTGTGCGCGTATCTCAAAATTTGAGTTCTTTAATCTCTATAGGTTACATACATTATTATCATATTTCTTATTACCAGCACACATGAATGCTTGATGGACACGTGCTAAATACTTGCATAAATATTCTATTTCCTATAAAAATTCTTATTATATATACAACTTTCATATTAATCGACCATTCTTATCTTTGGTGTGTTACTGTTTATTTGTTTTTTTTTCATTTTCCTTGAGACTAAAGAGTGGTCCTCAATTTGAGGACAGCAGTTTAATAATTTATTAATCAAAAAATAAAAGTCTTACAACTACTAAACATTCAAGGCAACGTAGACATTGGATTGATGATCACATGGGAATATAGGCTATATCAAGTACATACTATAGCCAATTCATAGTACTAAATATGACACTGAAAAGCAGAGAAAAAACTGAAATGGGCTAGTAGTAATTATTCCTCTCTTGTTGAATATCTCCAGGTCCTTAAAAGTAACGTGTAGAGTTTGATGTGTCATACATTGCATGGCTGGAGAGTTTGATATCATTTCAGAGCGAAATGTTGCCATTGTAAGGAGAGTTGCTTGGATTTACATGCACCGAGGAATCGCTGAATGGATTTACATGTAAGAGTCAATATCTAAGCATTGTGCACGATTACGTACAAATAAAATAATCTACGTTTCAAACAAAACAAATTGCTAGGTGTAAGCAACAAATGAAGGTCAAAACCAATTTATAATGATATCAATTTGCAGATCTTACCAACAACAGTGGATAAACTAACATCCTTTGACATTTCATATACAACTTGTACAGATCTTCTTTGAAGTTCTACTCTTTTCTTTGGTTGAATTTATCCTCCCCCGGTTGAAACTACAAAAAATAAGTCAGGAACAAAACAATAGTATTAAAAGTTTGGATTTATAGAAAAGGAGATGAAACCTGTAAAGACCCTTCTCCTCAGGTATTCATTTAGGATATTTTATTCTAGATTATACACATATTTTATCCTAGATTATACACATAAATGTTAAGTTAACTCTATCTCTATCAATTTAACATGTACAATGTTATCATACGGAATGCAACAATTCTATTAGTTACTGATGTGTGTTCTAAACTTATAGAAAATATTAGAGAAGGTAAAATCTCCAAATCAAACACAAAATACAATAACCTCCACAAAACATTGTATAGATGAATAAAGATAATACATCAAACTATGAAAGCATGCCATACGAACGTATGGTAATAAATCACATCATGACTTTAATAAACCTAAAGAACAAAAAATGTTGCATGTGCAATAATTTAAGGGTAAGAATATGTTGCCTAAATAGATAAATAACAGACTATGCAGTCGTCCTCATTCATTGTTACAATGAATATTCAGAACTTTTTAGTCATTTTATCAAACAGTTGGTCCGCAGAAATCAAACATTATTGTTTCGTAACTTGAGGCATGTACAATGAACATGGTAAGTGATAATCAACAGAAAACATATAAAAATAGAAATGCACAAAAGAACTTACAATATTCAAAGCTTTTCAAAGCTCAAATGTCTGTATGAACTAATCCATGTCTATGGCTTCTCTGCCAAAGCGGTTGCTGGATCCTTATCTCACCTACGAATTCTTTTCTTCCCGTAGAATGCAAAAAGTTAAAGTTACTAACTGAAATAGGAAACAAAGAATTAACGCCATTAATTTGAGAAGTTTTCAGTTTTTCAACGTACTGAAAAGAAGAAAAACGACTTGAGTATTGGTTGTGTGGGATACGTTGCGTGAGTGATAGATATCTATAGCAGCATCGGTGAAGACAGCCACACCATGAAAGCTCTGCAAATCTCTTTGCAAGCTTTTCAGAATCACAAAGTGAGTCGGTCTCTGCAAGCTTCATTTTCATCTGAGCGATTCCTAGCACTGTCCCATGCCGTAAAGCGTTGAATATCTGAAGTTAAAAGATTCGGCCTTTATGCCTTCACCTTGCTCGATTTTCAAATCCATTCATAATTTAGAGAAGCTTATTTCTGAGATGCAGCAGTACATAATGGTATGTTTGAAAAGAAGATGGATTTCGTGCTCAGAAGAGTGGGAGAAGCGGTTGACTGTTGTGCTGGTCAGAACGTGTGCAAAAGAAATGACACATATGTCCATTCCATTTTTTCTTCTGTTTAATTCTTTTGTAAGTATACGTAAGGGTCGATTGGGAAGTTCAAAAAAGCTTCACCGTATTGAAGTATTTGTATTATTAGTAGAGATTAGTACTTGTTTTAATTGTTAAATTATAATGAATTAAGATATCATGATATTAATTTTAACTACATTTTTATTTGTTAATGCAGGCAAGGTTATGGAACAACGCTAGAAACTCTTGGAGGATACCGGTCGAGAGCAGCTTATGACGGATGAGGAGGATGTTATTTTTGAGTCATTCATGGATCCACCGTCACGGAACAGGCGCTACGGCTTTGGCAATCAAGTGGAAATGAATAATATATTAAGATATAACATTTTAATAACCTTTTAGTTCTAAAGAACTTCACATCGCTTTAGTTTTAGTAATAAGTTTATAGATATAACAATTAACACATTATGTTGTAACTTTGCTAGTAAGATTATAGACTAAATTAAATAAGTGTTGCAGGCCAGCAGATAGAGGCGAGCCGGCCAAACGGCTAGAGCTGATATTGATCAAGTAGAGATCGAAGAGTTGAGAGCTAGGGTGGTGCAGCTGAAAGAGCAGAACCATCGCCAGGCCATCGAGATGACAAAGCTGTTGGATCAGCGTATTGTTGAGTACATGCAGCATATGGTGGCCGCTTTCCATCCTCTGCTGGTTCGGGAGGTTCTGGAGCTGATTGACCGGAGTGATAGATATGTTTTTGTGTGTCATTGTTTTGTAGGTTTGGATGATACATTGAGTTGGTGGAGTTAGATTTGAACTGTTGTGTATATTGTTTGATGATACATTTGGTGGTAGTAATTCTGGCATTTGGAAGTTGATGGTGAGGAGTTGGTGAAAGATTGATGTATATATTGTACAATTAGATGATGTAAATTATGGTAGCAAAGTTTGGTTTGATTTTATATGAATTATGTTTGATTTATTTCTTTATGATATTTGATTATCTTTCTATGGTTTGATTTCATATTGAATATCTGAGTTGAATATATTGAGTTGGGTGAAATATATTGTATTTATGGATTGTGGATGGAAGGCCAAATCACAGCAGAAATTCATAATTTTTTTTCCAGGTTTTCCGACGGCCTTTAGGCCAAAAATTACCGACAGATTTCGATGGCTTGAGACAGCCCAATTCCGATGGCTACCGACGGCTTTCGGTACAAAGCGTGATCGTTCACGTGTCTTCCGACTCGGGAGCCGCCGGATAAGCCATCGGAAAATCAGTCGATGGAGCCTGCCGGGAGCCCTCGGAAAATCTGTTCATCGATGGATTTTTTTGTAGCGGCTTTTTCCGACTGCTCCCAACGGCTTCTGACGACCGCCGACGGGCTGGAGCCGTTGGAAAATGATCTGCCTCTTGTAGTGGTTAAGAGAAAAAAATTGTTTAGTATATATGTGCAGTAATTGTTGTATATGTGTTGATTAATTCGCGTATTAGGTCTACTTTGGATTAATTAGGGTCGATGCTCAGAATTTGGTGTATGCGTTTTCAAGATGACGAAAAAGACGATTTAGTGTATACGTTTCTTAGAATGTAAATAAATTATTGTAAAAAATTATTGTATAATATACTTTACTTTTTTGTAAATCCCTTAGAGAGGTTTTGGCCCCATCAGACAAGTATTGTATATGACCATTTGATGCAGCAGCGGATAACGAAAATGTATGAATCTATGAAAGTAGCGATCGATGGAGTAGAAGATACCGAATGGCCCAAATCCGTTGATCCAAAGATACCGGATTCTAGCTATCTCAAACACGTTGATCGCACATGATACCGTGTTTAAAGATCTATGATTCTTCGACGTTGATCTAGCGCACTAGATTCCATGAATCGGCTTCAACGATCGTTGATTCAAGCGCACTTGAATACCGAAGGTGGAGATAGGAGATCACACTCAACTACCAATTGAAAAAGTGGCACAAAGCACACAAACAAATTTTATTCAAAATTAACTTTTTTTATTACAAATGACCGTACCCGCCTATTTATAGGCTTACAACACAATATTTACATCACAACTCATAGGTCGGCAATGACCTATCATTTGCGACCTAACACAAAAGCGACTCAACTCACACGACCTAACTATTACAACATCAAGCGACTTAACATACTCACGACTTACGACTTATAGTATTTACATCAGTTACAATCATACGAGTTAAGAAAATTACAACACACGACATAACAAATACAACATATTGACCTAAAATACAACACACCCACGGCAGCAGCGACCTACGTTCCTCCAGCGACCTATTCTTGAGCGACTTAAAAATTGATGGTAGCGACCTAACTTCCCAGTGTATAAGGTCGAGCGACCTAAAATAAAGCGGCATCCACATCAGCGACCCAACATAGGTCGTAAAACTTCTCCGCGACCTAACATAGGTCGTAATTCTATCTCGCGACCTAACTTAGGTCGTAACTCGTCAAAGCTGGTACTCGAAAGATCGGAGCGACCTAAAGTGAGCGGCATGTGAGAGTTAGGTCGTTCGCGACCTAACTTTGATTTGTTTTCCTTGCTAGGTCGTAGCTCGCTTGAGCGACCTATCACATTAACTCGCGCGAGTGTCTTCATGCTTAGCTCGTTAATTCGCGAGCGACCTTCGTTATGTTGCGAGTCTCCACTAGGTCGTTTGCGAGCTTCACTAAGTCGCTGGAACGACTTAAAGGACTCGTTAGGTCGTTCGCGACCTAACACTTCACCAAATTGGGCTGCATCATTTTGGAGCGATTTAAAGGAATCGTTAGGTCGTTCGCGACCTAACACTTCACCATTCTAGGTATCATTCTGGGCTGCATCATCCTCCCCTGGTTGGGAAAAATTCGTCCTCGAAATTTGCGCCCTCCTCTTCCACAACAAGCTCATCCCCATGATATGGTATAAGATGTTTAACATTAAACACGTCAGAAGTGTACACATCCTCCGGTAGCTTCAACTTATAAGCGTTTTCATTGATCCGTTTCACAATCGTTACAGGACCAATCTTTCGAGCTTTAAGTTTATTGTATGTTCCTACTGGAAAACGATCCTTCGTTAGTACAGCATATACTATCTCCTTCATTAAATTCAACGCTTCTTCGTTTCAAATCCGCAGATCATTTATACTTTTCATTTGCTTTCTCCAATCGTTCCTAAACGATTTTATGACATTCTGCCAGTCCATCAACAAATTCAACAGCCCGTTTAATGGTTCCCTTTGGTTGTGGTATTATCGTCAAATCCAACGGCCCATTTGGTAAGCTTGAATACACTATCTGATATGGACTGAAACCCGTACTATGGTTTATAGCATGATTATGAGCAAACTCCGCTTGACATAACTTCATATCCCAACTCTTCAGATTATCCTTCACCAAGCACCGCAACAAATTTCCCAAAGATCTGTTAACAACTTCAGTCTGACCATCGGACTGCGGATGGTAAGCACTACTGAAATTTAGCTTTGTTCCCACCATCTTCCACAAACTCAGCCAAAAATGAATTAGAAATCTAGTATCCCGATCAGAAACAATGGATTCTGGTAAACCATTTAAGCGATACACTTCTTTAAAGAATAACTCGGCAACACGGACGGCATCAGCTGTCTTCTTACAAGCGATGAAATGTGCCATCTTCGAAAACCTGTCCACTACAACATATATCGAATCATTCCCCCTCTGAGTTCTCGGTAATCCCAAAACAAAATCCATACTGATATCAACCCATGGTCTGTTAGGCACGGTTAATGGCATATACAATCCCGCATTTGTCGCTGTCCCTTTGGAAACTTGACAGATATGACACCTTTCCACAAATCTTCCAACCTCTTTCTTCATTGAAGGCCAAAAATATGACTATGAAATCAACTGTAATGTACGATCTCGGCCCACATGACCTTCCTCATGCAACTCCTTTACAATCTTCATACGTAAGCTGCACTCTAGTATGCACAATCGATTTCTTTTGAACATAAAACCACCCACCATCATAAACTCATCCGTCTTTCCCTCCTTGACTTCATCTACAAACTTCGCAAAGTAAGGATCATCAACAAACATTTCTGGCAACACATCAAACCCCGTTACTTCAACCTTCATTGCAGTCAACAAATGATTCCTCCGACTCAATGCATCTGCCACTCTATTCGTAATTCCCGATTTATGCTTCACCACAAATGTAAATTGTTGTAAGTACGCAATCCACGAAGCATGCCTAGCTGCAATCTTGTCCTGTCCCTGCATATGCTTCAACGCCTCATGATCAGTATATAAAACAAATTCTTTATGAAACAAATAATGTCTCCAATGTTTCACAGCTTGCACAATAGCATAAAATTCCACATCGTAAGTATTATATCTCATCTTTGCTCCCGATAGCTTTTCACTGAAATATGCAATAGGACGTCCCTTCTGACTTAACACCCCTCCAATTCCAACCTTTGATGCATCAGTATGCAATTCAAACAACAACTGAAAATCTGGCAATACTAGAATTGGTGCTGTCGTCAATAGTTCCTTGATTCTCTCAAAGGAAAATCCTGCTTCCTCCGACCATGAAAATTGTTTCCCTTTCATACAATCAGTAACTGGAGCCATCACGCTACTGAAGTGTGGAATAAACCTTCGGTAGAATGATGCCAAACCATGAAAGCTTCTAACTTCTGTAATCGTCCTGGGTTGTGGCCAATTTCTGATTGCTTCAACTTTATTCTGATCCACCTGTATACCTCCATCTGAAATAACATATCCCAAAAATAAAACACTATGCGTCATGAACACGCATTTCTTCGTTGCAGCATAAAATTGTTCCTGTCGCAATATCATCAACACTTCCCTCAGATGTTGCAAGTGTTCTTCTGAGCTTCTACTATATATCAGTATATCATCAAAATACACTACCACGAACTTCCCAATAAAAGGTCTAAAGATTTGATTCATCACCCGCATAAATGTACTCGGTGCATTCGAAAGACCAAACGGCATAACCAGCCATTTGTACAACCCTTCTCTCGTTTTGAATGATGTCTTCCATTCGTCCCCTGGTCTGATTCGAATTTGATGATAACCACTCTTCAAATCAATTTTCAAAAAGATAGTAGCCCCACTCAACTGATCCAACAAATCATCAAGCCTCGGCATCAGAAATCTGTATTTGACAGTTATTTTATTGAGTGCCCGACTATCAGTGCACATCCTCCACGTCCCATCCTTCTTCGGCACTAACAATGCTGGTACAACACATGGACTTAAACTTTCCTGCACACGCCCCTGTTCAAGCAATTCTTCCACTTGCCTTCTCAACTCCTCATGTTCTTTTGGACTCATTCTGTAATGTGGTCTATGGGGTAACACAGCTCCTGGAACAAGATCAATTTGGTGTTGTATGTCCCTCAACGGTGGTAACTCTGTTGGCAATTCTTCAGGAAATACATCGTCAAATTCTTCCAGCACTGGCTTTACTTCTTCGGGAATCTCAGCCACGTCATGACTCTCACGTCCAATCAACAAGAATACTTCAGGCTCCTCTTCTACTTCCTTAACAAACTCCTTCAATGATAACAAAGTTTTCAACTCTTCAATCTCCTCCAACTTGCTTTCTTCGTGTTGTCGCTTCTTAGGAATTAAAGTAATCTTTGTACCCTCAAACATGAAACTGTAACTGTTAGCACGCCCATCATGTTGCACAGCCCTATCACACTGCCATGGTCTCCCCAACAACAGATGGCATACATCCATGTCTACAACGTCACACCAAATTTCATCTTTGTATTTCTTCCCAATTGAAAAATTAACACACGCTCTTCGTCCAACTTTCACCTCCCCACCTTTCCTCAACCAAGCCAACTTGTAAGGTTTCAGATGCTTCTCGGTCTTCAATGCTAACTTCTTCACAGCCTCTGTAGAGATAATATTATCACAACTTCCGGCATTAATAACAAACTTGCAAACCCTTCCCAAGATAGTGCATGTTGACTGAAAGATGTTACTTCTCAACCAGCTAGTTTCCTCCTCTTGTTTTGGTGTTAAACACGACCTCTTCATCATCAATGAATACTCTTCATCTCCTTCTCTTCCTCCTCATCATGTAATGAATTAGAACAGTCAGCTTCTATCTCACCTTCCTCTGCCTCAGCAATCATCATTCGCTTCTTTGGCTTTGTACACTCATTGCTTTTGTGACCCATCTCTTGACAATTGAAACATTTGATACCACTATTGATTTTGGTCTTATCAACTTCATTAACAACCGGTTTCGCAACAGCCTTCGAAACATTCGCATTGCTACTAGCCCCTTTCATTGGATTGTTGGAATTTGTAAACACACCACCACCTCTCCTTCCTTGCTTCTCCCAAGCTAGAGCCTTTTGATGTGCTTCAGCCATAGATCTGGGATCAAACATATTCACCATATCTTGTATCTGCATTCTCAACCCTCCAACAAATCTAGCTGTCAACTGCTCCTCCATCTCCATGATGTCATTCCTTGCAATTAGCTGATAGAACTCATCCGCATAATTGTTCACAGACTTTGTCCCCTGTCTCAGATTCTACAATCATTGATACATAAGAGATTGATAATTGTAAGGTAAGAAAGTAGCTTTCATCAATTTCTTCATCTTCTCCCATGATTCAATTTTTGACTTCCCCATTCTCTCCCGTGTCAATTTAGTTTGTTGCCACCATGCCATAGCTCTCCCTTTCAAACGAGTAGCAACTAACTTCACTCTATGATGCTCAAGAACCTCCTTAAAGTCAAAAATTTCTTTCACATTAGACAACCAATCCAAAAATTCCTCCGCTACCATTCCACCCTTGAATTTTGGAATTTCAGTTTTCATCCCCGATTCCCATCGACGATCATCCTCAACATCCCGATATGCATTCCGTCCTTGGTCTCGATCTCGATAATGGATATTACTTCTATCACTCTCTTCATCATACTCACGTGTACTTCGATATCGATCTCGACCATTAACATCTCTTCGATCACGCATGTCTCTTCTACTATGTCGTTCTTCATCATGATATGGCTCATACTCAAACTCACGTTGAGTTCTTCTTTCTTCATCTCGATACTCATGGTGATCTCTTCTCATCGAAACTGATGATTCTCTTCTTCCTCGATCAGATTGTGGCGATACCCTTCTCGCTTCCGTAACCGATGGCGAAACTCGGTTTCCTCCATGGTTCGAGATTGGTGACCTCCTTCTTTGACCTTGATTCATATCATTCATCAATTTCTCTAACCTTCCAATACCTTCATCTAACTTCTCATTGAATTTGTTACTTATGCGTTGTTCCATTTGCTCGGCATCTTTCCTCTTGTACAAATCTTCAATATTTTGATGTCGATTAGCTCTCCTCGGCGGCATTGTTAAATGAAACAAACTTCAACTCTCGGTGTGAACAAATATGATGCACGGCCTTCACTTGCTCTTGGGTCTAAACCCAAATACTTCACTTAGCTCGGCTTTGCTTGATGTAGCTCGGCTTCACTAACTCCTCAAACTTCATCAATAAGAATTGGCTCCAAGACTCGGCTTAGCTATGATTGGCTAAGTCTAGTTCTAATACCAAATGATGCAGCAGCGGATAACGAAAATGTATGAATCTATGAAAGTAGCGATCGATGGAGTAGAAGATACTGAATGGCCCAAATCCGTTGATCCAAAGATACCGGATTCTAGCTATCTCAAACACGTTGATCGCGCACGATGCCGTGTTTAAAGATCTACGATTCTTCGACGTTGATCTAGCGCACTAGATTCCGTGAATCGGCTTCAACGATCGTTGATTCAAGCGCACTTGAATACCGAAGGTGGAGATAGGAGATCACACTCAACTACCAATTGAAAAAGTGGCATAAAGCACATAAACAAATTTTATTCAAAATCAACTTTTTTTATTACAAATGACCCTACCCGCCTATTTATAGGCTTACAACACTATATTTACATCACAACTCATAGGTCGGCAACGACCTAACATTTGCGACCTAAAACAAAAGCGACTCAACTCACACGACCTAACTATTACAACATCAAGCGACTTAACATACTCGCGACTTATGACTTATAGTATTTACAACAGTTACAATCATACGAGTTAAGAAAATTACAACACACGACATAACAAATACAACATATTGACCTAAAATACAACACACCCACGACAGTAGCGACCTACGTTCCTCTAGCGACCTAAGTCTTGCGACCTATTCTTGAGCGACTTAAAAATTGATGGCAGCAACCTAACTTCCCAGTGTATAAGGTCGAGCGACCTAAAATAAAGCGGCATCCACATCAGCGACCCAACATAGGTCGTAAAACTTCTCTGCGACCTAACATAGGTCATAATTCTATCTCGCGACCTAACTTAGGTCGTAACTCGTCAAAGCTGATACTCGAAAGATCGGAGCGACCTAAAGTGAGCGGCATGTGAGAATTAGGTCATTCGCGACCAAACTTTGATTTGTTTTCCTTGCTAGGTCGTAGCTCGCTTGAGCGACCTATCACATTAACTCGTGCTAGTGTCTTCATGCTTAGCCCGTTAATTCGCTAGCGACCTTCGTTATGTTGCGAGTCTCCACTAGGTCGTTTGCGAGCTTCACTAAGTCGCTGGAACGACTTAAAGGACTCGTTAGGTCGTTCGCGACCTAACACTTCACCAAATTGGGCTGCATCATTTTGGAGCGATTTAAATGAATCATTAGGTCATTCGCGACCTAACACTTCACCATTCTGGGTATCATTCTGGGCTGCATCACCATTGTATGGATGTTCGTTTTTATCACAGAATGGACATTTATGTTCATCCCATACAATATTTGTCGGATTTGTCCCTGTATTGGACAAGTTACAAACACAATAAAGTAATTATATTTTGCAAATCATTTAATTTTAAATGGTACACAAAATTTCGACAACACTTTTTTTTGTTCCTTATGTACATGCATATGTGTATGATACAGAGAACAAAAGGGAAGTGCTGCCAAAATTTTGTTGAATCGTTTAAAATGAAATGATTTGCAAAATAAAGTTTCACATAGTCGAAACAAACATATCAACATAAAGTATCATTTCATTCGGGAACAAGTGAATAATAAATTTATGGAACTAGTACATTGCAGATCAGAAGATTAACTCGCAGATATTTTTACAAAGCTGCTGAAGACCGAAGTGTTTCAGAATTTGAAAGAAAAACTCGAATGTAAAGTCGGGTTTGAGGGGGTGTGTTAGAATTTACAAACCCTCTTTCTATATTTAGTTAATGGAGAAGAATAAATGATGTAGCATCTTAATTAAGCATGTGGTTGGAAAATGAAGGCTGTGAATAATAATAAATTGTATCCACACTTCAAGCAATAAGGATGGCAATGCATTAGTATAAATAGAGCCAATATGTATAAACAATCTTAATAGAAGAGAAATAAATGAGCAGTAGCTCTTAAGAAAAGAAGTGTTCATTTGTAATAAAATTATATTATTAATACATGTGTGTATATACCATGCAATGTTGAATATATATCCAAGGAACCCACTACGTTTCTAACAAGTGGTATCAGAGCTAAGGTTTAATTTGTTTTTTAAAAAGACAAGGTACGTAATGGCGAATATGATTCAACCCCAAATTCTAAAATTGACGAATACAAATTATGAAAATTGGAGTATTCAAATGAAGGTATTGCTCGGATCGCAAGATATTTGGGACATAGTCGAAGAAGGATACACCGAGCCCGTAGATGCTACTGAGGAAGCAGCTTTAATAAATGCCCAGAAGACCGCATTGAAGGAGTCCTGAAAAAAGGTAAGAAAGCTTTGTTTCAGATTTTTCAAGGTATTGATGAATCAATCTTCGAAATAATTTTTGACGCAAAGGCATCAAAGGATGCATGGGAGATTCTACAGAAATCATTCCAGGGAGCCGAAAAAGCAAAAAAGGTACGACTGCAATTACTACGAGCTGAATTTGAAACTGAAGATGAAAAGTTCAGAAGATATTAGTGAATACACCACTCGTCTAAAAACTGTAGCGAACGTGATGAAAAGAAATGGAGAAACTCTTAATGATGTGCGGGTGATGG
Organism: Allium fistulosum; assembly: GCA_030737815.1. Classification (NCBI taxonomy): domain Eukaryota; kingdom Viridiplantae; phylum Streptophyta; class Magnoliopsida; order Asparagales; family Amaryllidaceae; genus Allium; species Allium fistulosum. The sequence goes on along the minus strand of CM060906.1, from coordinate 904,085,491 downwards.
AAAAGCTTCTCCGTTCGTTGACAAGAAAATTTGATTATGTCGTTACAGCCATTGAGGAATCAAAAGATTTATCCTCGATTTCAATTGATGAACTTGTGGGTTCTCTTCAAGTCCAAGAACAGAGAATGAACCAAAATAATGATACGAATCATTTGGATAAAGTATTGCAAAGTAAGGTGTTAATCAATGACAATCAAGGTGGTAGCAATTATGTACGTGGAAGAGGAAATTATGGTGGCTATCGAGGTGGACGAGGACGCGGAAGACAAACTTTTGACAAAGGCTAGAAAAATGAAGGTTATCAGCCGGTTGGTCGTAGTCGAGGATTTCGAGGCCGAGGAAGAGGTAGATTTCAACAATGAGGTGACAAGTCTCAGTTTCAATGTTATAATTGCAACAAATATGGTCACTTCAGTTATGAGTGCAAATCTAATCCTAAGGTGGAAGAAAGAAGTCAGTTTATAGCAGCAAATGAAGACAAAGATGTGGAATCTGCCATATTCCTTACTTACAAAGGAGATGAAGAATGTAATAAATATATTTGGTATCTTGCACTACAACAAATACAGCTTATTACAACTTTTATTTTACAACGTTTGTATTTAAAACGTTGTAAATAACCTCCCTTTTCAACGTTTTTTTGAAAAAAACGTTGCAAAAAACATCCCTTTTACAACGTTTTTATAGAAAAAGTCGTAAAACATGTCTTTTTACAACTTTTCGTCCAAAAACATTGTAAAAAACTATTTTTTACAATGCTTTTAAAAAAAACGTTGTCATAGTAACCTTTTAACAATAGTTTTGAAATGTTGTAAAAATGTTGTTTTCCAATACTAGCTATTAATTAACTAAACTTTTTTTAAAAGTAGTTTCACTCACAAGTTTACATGACACTTGAGCTAGAGGTCCTTGACATAATAATTAACAGCTATAATTAATAATAAATATTTAATACTTACTTAAATAATTTATAAATGGTGGTTTATAATTAGTTATAAATGAAAACTTGGATAGGTAATTATTTATAATTTATGACCAATGATTATCAATAAATAATTTATAATTAGTAATTATTATCTATATTCAATAATTATTATTTATACTTAATAATTATTATAATTAATTGTTAATAATTAGGAAATTATAGTTAATATTTATTTAGTACATTTAATAGTTAATAAATATTATTAATAATTACTATTGGATAATTAATAACTTGTATTCAATTGTTCTATTAAATAATTAATATTAAATAATTAATAATTAATAACTAATTTTCAATTATAATTATGAAGTAATAAGTAATAGTTAATAATTCATAATTAAATAAATAATAATTAATATTTATAATTAATAAAAGGCTTAATTAATGTTAATTTTTTGAATAAATTTACTATTGCTTTAAATATTATAATTAATAATTAGTAATTTATAACTAATAAAAAATATATTTACTGTTGCTTTAAATGTTCACAGCTTATATTTTGGTCATTATTTATAATTTATTATACCTTATGGTTATTAATAAATAATTTATAATTACTAAGTATTATTTATATACAACAAAAGTTGTGAAAAAAACAAGGTTTTTTTACAATGTTTTTAGAGTAAACGTTGTAAAAACCTTGTTTTTTACAACTTTTTTTGGAAAGGTTGTAGTAATATCCTTTAAACAACTTATATTATAAAAACATTGTAAAAACATTACTTTTTGCAACTTTTCCCCTAAATGTTGCAAATATTAATCTACTACTAAAAATGTTGTTTTACTTTGTAAAAATCTTTGAGGAAACATTTGTCATAGGAAAAGATCGATTTAACATTAATTTTTTTTAAATATATTTACAATTGCTTTAAATATTATAATAATTAATAATTAGTAAGTTATAATTAATAAAAAATAATTAATACTTACATAACAATTTATAAATGGTAATTTATAATTAATAATTATAAATAACACGTTATATAGGTTATTATTTATAATTTAGTACATTTAATGATTATTAATAAATAATTTATAATTACTTATTATTATCTATAATCAATAATTATTTTTTATATTTCACAATTTTTTATATTTAATTGTTAATATCAGTAAATTATAGTTAATATTTATTAATTACATTTAATATTTAATAAATATAATTAGCAATTAATAATTAATACTGAATAAATAACAGTAATATTAAATAATCACTATTAAATAATAATTAATAATAAATAATAAATTTTAATATTTAATTAATTTACAATTTCAATAGCTAAAATTTAATAATTTATTATTGCTTAATATTTAATAATTAATAATAATAATTAATAATAATAATAAATTAATAATTATTGATTAATAATTACAATTAAAAACTAAATATATATACATAATAAATATTATTTAATAACTAACATTCAATTATAATTAAGAAGTAATAAGTTATAACTGATAATTAATAATTAACAAATAAAAAGTAGTTTTTAATAATTAATTTTTCATAATTAATAATTAATATTAAATAATTTCTAATAACATATACTATTTCAAAAAATTTAGAATTTAAATTTTCTAAAACAAATTTCGATTAATAAATCTGGAAAATTCATAATATATAGAAACTTTTCTAAAATTCAAAAATAAAAGTTTATAATAATGTTTGCTATCCCTTACATTTTGATGTTCTTAAAATTGACGTTAAACCTAGTAGTTTCCATTGCTCCCCGCCATCTTTTCAATAGATTTTCATTTCCCGCTTCCCCATCTTACCTTAAACCTAAATCCCACCGCAAAATCCTAAAACAAAATCAATTTTCCTTTCTCCACTTTCTCCACCACAATACCCTAATCGCGATTTCAGTCCACCCACAAAATCCCCTTTCTCCACTATATTTATATCCAACCACAATCGCAATCCAAGCTCCATATTTAATCGTGATTAAGGTGGTCTGAAGTTGGAGCTGGATGTCAAGTTGTCGATTCGTGCTTCGGCGAGTCTATTGAGAGCTGCAAGGATAAATTACACAAGCTTGTAGCATATTTGGTGAGACTTTCGTGTATAAATTTGTTTTTTGCAACTCAGTGCAAGCATTCAGCTCTAGGAATGAAGCTATATTTTTATGCTTTGTAGTAAACGTAATGCATTAGAAAGGTTTGCACTGCAGGTAGCTTTTTTACTTCGGCAGCAACTGGTAGAAAAGTTTTTGCTTTTAGCAGTGATGATGGCCTGCTTGGTGATGACATTGAGTTCAAAGTTCAGTGTTATGATCCAATGCTTGATTCTTCAGTTAATATGGCACGGAGGACGTATGCAATTGCTAGGTGAATTTCATTTATTAGTTTTAGAAACTATTGTGCTCCTAATCTATTGATTGCTCAATCTTGACATAACATTTACACTGCTAATCTATTGTGTAAGAATAACAACTCGGACTACGCATTATTTTTCTATTCAATGCACGAGTTCTAGCATTGCTAAAGCTATTTCATTATATAAGAATGCGGCTTTTGAAGTTGCAGAATCAAGTGATGTGATCACTGCTATATTTTAATTAGTTGTTCGGTTCCAACTAAATAACCAGGGATAAAATCCTCCAGTTTAATGTCTTTTTTATTTCCAGTGCTTCCATTAGTGTTATATTTAATCACTTCCAGCTAATTATTAACATTTTTTTTGGTTTGCTGAATAGGCAACATCAGTAATCCAGTGCTCTTGGATGCTCTAGTGTCTACAGGTGTTCCAGGTGCAGAAGCGGGAACACTTACTTTCATGGTATGAACTTTACCTATATTTTAGATTTAGTAGATAAACAAAGAGAAGTGATTCTTGTATAAAAAGGGAGGGCGTAGAAGCTTAGTCTGATAGCTTTTAGGTAGTGTGTCTTCAATCTCTTGGTTAAAATATGCTCCAACAGTAGATATATCATCATATTGACATGATACGATTGTCGAAACTGCTCTTGATTCAAGTAGTATGTATAAAGAACGAGACAAACATGTCTCTATGTAGATGAAACAACAAATCTCTTTTATGCCCAAGGTTTTGATTTACATAACATAAACACTTAATTAAGTGTTCATTTTTATGCACGATTTTCTTTATCCTGTTTCATAATGCAGTAACTGTTTCATGTTGTGTACAGGTTGGTGGGCCTGAAGAGTCATATGAAGCAGCCAAACCCTTGTTCCAAGCCATGGGTAAATACTCTACCTACTGTGGTACTTCTGGAAATGGTGTTGTAAGTCTTCTTCAATCCTATTTACTAGATCCTTTTGTCTTGCCTTTTGATTATAGTTCAGCAAAATGAAAGCCATCGTTTCTTTCAGACCATGCACCTTCCTCTTATCAAATTGAATATGTACTTATTTAATCCTAAATTATCGATATTATACATGTACTGTCTTTTTTTGAAAAATATTCATTCAAGGTTATAAGCAAAATAGTCATAGAGTAAAGTCATAGTCATGGACAGTTGGGGAATTTTGATAAGTTTAAGATGAATATGACTTCATGCTATAGAACAATAATTTAAGATCAGTCTTCTCTAAGAGTTTTGCTGGAAGGTTAGTTAGATTTTGCTCAGTAATTGCCTGCATTAGCTCTTGAGCATGTACACACATTTGACTCTCTACACTACAACAAAACAACCATATTACAATCTTTCATTTACAACTAACAAAAATTGACAGTTGTAATAGATATTTTTTAACAACTATTTTGTTTCAGTAGCTGTAATAGGTATTTTATAACAACTCTTTTATTTCAACAGTTGTAATAATGACACTTATAACAACCATTTTTGTATAGCAGTCGTAATATTTATTTATAACAACTGTTTTCAACGGTTGTAACAAATATTATATTTCTTCACATAAGGGACATTCAATCTTCCTCCATTCATTTCTTCGGTCGCCCAAACCTAAAAAAAATACATCGCTCCTTTCCTTTTTCTCAAAACTTAAACGCCAAAACAAATCTGAACTAGCAAAAAAAATTGTTTTCCCTCCTTGTAATAATTTAGTCGCAGATCTGAAAAACCCTAAATCATCGTCGTCGCCGATTGCAAGCCGCCCTATCGCTCCTAACTAGATCGCTCGTGCTTGCTGCTTGTACTCGCTCGTGCTATCGCTCGTAGGTTTGATCTTTTTCATTCTTTTTTAATCTGTTGGTTTTAATTTCGTGTTTCTGGGTTGATTAATTTGATTAGTATTAATTTATTTTACACAAGATGAATCTGGTCTGCCTATGGTTGGTTATACATTTGATTAATTTTATCAGTATGCTATTTTCAAATATCTTGAATCTAAGCTTAAAGATGTTTTAATATAATTAGTTTGTTATACAACTTTTCAAACTAATTAGTGTAAACTTCTCAGCTAAGGAGTTAACAATCAAAGGTAGGAATCTAAAATTTCAAAAAAACAGGTTTCGGTTTTACAAGTAGGAATCTAACTTTTTTTTACAAGTTTCAGTTTTCAAAAATAGAATATTTCAGAATAACAAAAATTAAAATTTAAGTTCTTTACAACTTCAAAAAATTTATCTTAAATATTCGAGACCTTCTAAAACTTGTCAACTTTAAGTATGTTTCTGCTTCTACTCTTCCTGATATAGTGTTTTGTGTGTGTTTTATTTTTATTTTTGAATTTAGGCTTTAAAAAGATTGTTAAAAGCCAAGTTCTAGGTGATAGTGGTGATCTTTTTGGATGATTAGTGTTAAGTTTTAGTCCCAAAGTTGGAGTAGTTGATAGTGTTTAATGTGTAAATGCTCCGTGCATGGTTTAGGTTACTGTCACTGCAATGGATAGAGATGTGAATCATTCAATAATCAAAAGGTATCTAAATTGAAAATGTGAATTTGATGAGCTCAGCCCTACCCTTTGCATTCTGTGTGAACTGTGCTTCTTGACGGGAATTTGATTATGATAAGCTAGGTTTGGTACTGTTTTCCTGCTAAGGTGATCTTATTATGTTGTTATTATTAAATTTTAGGTGTAATTTAGTGAGTATCTACGACCTGTTATGTATGATCTGTGCAGCTTAGGATTTGCTATAACGACTGATTGTAATGTAGGGCATTTTGCACAGTAGGACAATGGACCATTAGGTTTAAATTCATGATTCATTGGGATCATTCATTTCTTCCCATATATGAATTATTGCATGAAATTCGGTTTTTATTGCTTTCAGATATAACTTACTCTAAATCATATTTTACATGCAGTCTGCATATATGGTGGATGCATCGAAGTTGCTCGACTAAACCACAAAGTATTTTGATCCACTGCTTCTAACATCATAGAGGTAAAAATCTCCAGTTTCGTGTATGATTCATTATTGTGCTATATTAGAAGTCATCATAGTAACCATATCTCCAGCTTCATTTGTTTATTCAATACTTGTAGGGATATTATATATTTCTTTTTTGTTATTAGCTTTAATGTTTGTAGTCTATCAGCACATTGTTTTATTTCTTTATTCAAGGAAATAAGAAACGTGTACTTGTCATATTCCAAAAACAGACATATCTTCTTATCACGTTACCTAACGCTGCAACATTATACAAAATTCATAGAGTTTCATATAGTTAGCAGTCCTATATTTTGCCTGATTTTCCTCAATGTTTGTGTAAATTTAGATAATAGCAATTAGGTCGGGAAGCCAAGTTACTATACCAGAATTTAATCATGTTCATTTGCTAAGATTATGGTGTATCGAGAAATTAGTATCAATGTGATGAGTGATATAGGATCTAGCTTCTCTTACAACATCTAAGTTTAGGGTAAACAAAATGAGTAGAAAATAACATGAATTTTAGAGAAGTACATCACAAGTGCTTATAAAAGATAAAAAAGTTTGTGCGATCATATTGTTCGGATTACATATTAAAAATGTACTTTCAGTTTACATAATATGGCTATTGATACAATTCTTTACCATTTCCTTATGTGAGTACTTAAATAGTCTCTGTCTACATTTATCAATATTAAGCTTCAAATTTCATTAAGAAGTTTAAGAAAGTAAATTGAATTTATACTTCATAGAACCAACATTAATTTATGTTATAATAGCCACTTCCATCACTCTCAGAGGTAGTCATCTTAACAATTAATATTCCTCAAATTTCAAGTAAAACATTCTAAAATATAATACTTACAAAATATAAAATGTTATATATCACAAATTAACCTGTAATGATTCTGTACACATGCCTTTTAATTCAATCCAATTTTTCTTTTAATAATTTTACTACATAAAATATATAAAAATCACTACAGTTTAAAAACTTATTAACTTATATGTACCCATATACATTCACTAGGAACTCCTGTATTGACAACAAACAACATATAATAACCCGATGGTGCCATAAATCCATTTTTCGGTGCCGTCACTGCAATTTCATAAACACCTGAACCTGACTTTAGAATTTTCAAGAATCAACATTCGTTGATTCATAGAAAACGAATGTGTACTGAATGCTGGTGCAATTATCGATACCCATACACCCTTAGCACTAAAAACTCCCAATGTAAATTGCAATGTAAACCTTTGACCATATTTTACCTCCATTGGAAAGTTTTCCACTAGTATTTTTGGTTGAAAGTTTGAATATGCTGAATTCAAGTAGCCAGGGGAGAATGTCTCTAAGCTAAGTTCAGTTGGGTACTAAACATTCCAAAACACATAACCGACATAAGGATTACTTCCACCAACAAGAATTCTTCCATCTAGAATTAACACTGCACTAGAATAATATAATCTTGGAATTTTTGAAGGTTGTTGGATGTGAAAACGTGTACTCGATACAGAATTTGGATTATAAGTTACAGGACTTAATATTGGGTCCTGGGCATATTCCTACCCTGCAGTCCCTTTTACCCGCACATATTATTATAAGGACTTGACCTGTAGGTAATAATATCATGTCCCCCATAACTCTAGACATGGGCATAGTTTCCATGAACCCAGTGGGTGAATCATCTGTTATCTTCAATCTACCACATGTACTTAGACATTGCATGAATTTCCCATAATCCCTTGTAATGTTATAAGACCCTTTTGGGGCACCGCCACGGACCATAACTTCTGCTTCCAAACTCGATGATTTTAAAGGAAGCAGAACTGAAGACCCTGAACTTGGATAATTACGGGGCTCACCACCTGGCATTGTAGGGAACTTCTTTACTATAGTATGTTTGTTGTAGTCTAAAAAAATTGCATGATTATTTGAAAATATAAAAAGCCTTCCATCCACACTTAAATGGACGAACGGGTAAAGGTTGTTCTCTTCTCTATCGGTGGTTTCTTGTAGAAATGGAAGTTTTATCCCCCCTTCATTTTCCTTATCTGGGTAAAACTCGTACTTGAATTGCTTTCTTCCTTTTATAACAATTGCACGCCCTTCTGGTAAAATGTGGTTTATTGCATACAATCTTCTTTGTTTTAAGGCCTGATTTATTTCGATCAAATCACAGTTTTGTCTTTGCAAGGATTGAATGTACGAACTGCATGATCACCATCATTGAATCTGCCTGTTTGAATAAGTTGGCCATTAGGGTTTACTGTTCCAGATGAACACCATGTGCCATTAGAGGTCGATATGTGTTGGTTGCAATGTCATACTCTATTGAGTGTGCAATATAGTCTCTTCGTAGAAAAATACATTTTTATTTATTTCTTCCAAAAACAAGATAGTATGTTATGGTTTAGGTTACTATCACTGCACAGGTACAAGCAATATAATTACCTGTCACCCCATCTTGAATGTAAATCTATAATGATCTTCTCCTCATGAGGCGTGATTTTTCCTCTTTTGAGATCAGGTCTTAGATAGTTAACCCATCTTAGCCTACAGCTTTTTCCACACCTCCTCAACCCTATGAACCTCAAATTTTTTTAGTATAACACAAGTTTATTATAGATGGTTACTATGTGGAACATTGTTTTAACTAAAAGTAAATTTTCAAATTGAGCTAGATGCATTGCTTGTTTTTGACCGAATGGATATCTTTTGGTGCTAATGAAGAAGTTAACAATTATGATTAATTCTTTGTTTTAAATCAATTTTTGAAAATGGTTATTTTTAAATTTACATGTTAGAAAATAGTACTTTTTTTGTAAAATCAAAATTCATGGAATTGACAGACAAATCCTTCCCTGGATTTGGAAGTAAATGTTTTTTCTTTGATATGTAATACAGATTTATTTTTTATATGCATCTCAAAAGAAACACCTAAAAAAACATGTATCCCTAAATTAGGTAGGTTGGTCTTTATTTTGAGGGATGCTTAGGACAGTCTTTAAAGTGACCGTTGTTCATATACTTGCTGGATTATTGGCCGAGACCATAAATTAAAATTTTATTGTTAATTTTTGGTTTGTGGTGGACCCCACCATAGTTGAGCAGCCAATCAGAAGAGTAAGTGAAATGAATACTCTTTTTTGGGCGTGTGATCATAGCATTCTTGTTTTAATTTTTAATGAACCTCCAAAGCACCATCTAAAGAAAACTTTCACTATTGATTAAATTACCCTAATGGCCTCCTTGAATTTTCCCTATTTTTATGTTTCAAAGATAAAATAGGTATCTAGAACAAAGAAATTTGTCCTTTAGCATATAAATGTCATTTTTAACATTTACACTTAGGGCACACATTAACAACACCCTACTTTTATAGTCAAAATGGTTCCAATTGCCCACAAATTTATTGATGAACACGGATATAATAGGGCTATAGAGAATATCTAGGTTTCGTACAATATGGAAACTTGCTGCATGGTGAAGAAGACACGACTTTGACTCTTGGAAAGCAACCTTGGCTTTCTCTCCTCTTGTGTGCATTCAGCTAGTGATTTTCATTCTCATACCTATGCCTAATCAAATAAACTATGTTATATATTGTTTTTGTGTGTTTCATCAGTATGAGTGAGTGTGAGTACTCTTATACTCACAACCATGTCCACTTTGCTTGCTGCAAATATAATTGAACCAATCATTTGCACATTACTCTGTCCATTTTTGTCCTCCTTTTCCAATTGAATTTGGTCACTGGCTTACATATAGAGAAGAGGAAATAGGATAGGAATCCATATTTTATCCCCACAAATGATTCAGCCATGCTTACTTTAGTAATTTTTTCTTTCCGAAGATTTCGAACCTAATTTTTCCAACGTTAAAATTCAGACATGGATTATATTAATCAAAATAAAAATATGGAATTTTAATATGAGTCTCTTCAGTCTATACTTAAGAAGGAGGCTTATGCGTATGTGCTTTGGTGAGTCATGTGCGTGTACAATAGAAAGGAGAAGATGATTACCACACCTATAGGGGAAATTCTCATCACAAAACCTATGTTTAATTAAGATGAAATTTTTAATTTTTTATACATATATCTGTACCATTTCGGGTCTGAGCATTATATGTGTATAGTCATCATCAGAAAAATGAAAACATGCATAGTTTCACTGGCTCAAGTCGACCAACAGCTTGCCTGAGTCGGCTTGCTGACTTGTGTTTTCTTGCATGAATATTTTGTGTGTATGATTTTTTTTGTTCTTTGATGTCGAGCTGGTGCATGAGTGTATTGTGTGCATTTGTGTGTGCAATTGTGTGTGTATGAACAGCATCATGTGTTTTCTGTAGAATTGTTTGAGCTTGATTTGAGCGTGAGGGTGAATAGGTTGCAAGCTACGTTCATTTATGTGCGGAGGGCTATATGTGTGTGATTGCGCATGTATATATATTTCTGATCGTGTGTGTTTATATGTGTATGTAAACTTTTATGTGGGTTCAGGTTGGCACAAGTATTTGTGAGCGTGTGTGATGTATAAGTGTGTTTCTGTGCCACATTGAATGTGTCTTGTTGTGTATATAAGGGAGTGGTTGTTTACAATATGCAAATTTCAATAGGATGAATGTTTACAATTCTCATTTTCTGAATTTGTTTCACCATAATGCTTTATTTTTACAGTCTCATCGGAGTAGCAACAACGTTACAACTAGTGTTAATATACAATTTCAACAGCAGCTTAGAAAGTGAAAATTATTGAGTTGGCAAAGGACTGTTGTCATAGAAGCAACAATCGCATCTACCGACCCTAATGTTTTAGTGCATCATGTACCAGTAGGAGCAGATGTGTGGAAAGTTTGGGTCGATGCGGTGGTGGATCCTGAAGCTTTTCTATTTAGGCCTACTTCAGAGATCTATACGGTTTGACAAGCGGTTGGGACGCCTATTGCTTGGCATAAAGAATTTATCCCTTTTGATTAGTAGGTATATGTACTTTTACTGATTTATGTTACGGATTTAGTTAAGTTTTGAATGGAGTTATGAATTCATAAATGGAGTAAACTTGAATTGTTTTTTAATGTGAATGGTTCGTGTTGTTTCAAGTAATTGAATGATTGTGGTTATTATTAACGAAATATTGGTTTTAATTATAATATCATGAAATTTATGGTTAATAATAATTGTGAAAAGATGAATTATAGTAATTTGTAGCAGTTGTAAAAATATATGGTGCAATTGTTATCACTAGTTTTAGTATATCCTACTACAACTATTACAAACTGTTGTAAAATGTTAATGCAATAGGCGAAAACAGTTGTTAAAATATTTATTGCAAGTGTCGTAAACAGTTGTAAATGTCTTTTACAACTGCGAAAAGCCGTTGTAAAAGATTCTATTACAACACCGATTAGCACTTGCAAAAGAGTCTTATAACAACTGATTTTGGCTGTTGCGATAAACTTTAATACAAGTGCAAATAGTAGTTGTAAAAAGTCTTTTACAACTTTCGAAAGTTGTTGTAAATAAATCTTTTACAACTGCTATTTGCAGTTGAAAAGGGACTTATTACAACTGCTTATGAAACTGTAAATGACCGTTGTAATATAATACCACTTTATTACAACTGCAGATATAAAGACCGGCGAATGCCAGTTGCAATAGACCTATTACAATTGTTTTTGGCAGTTGTGAAAGTATATTTTTTTTGTAGTGCTAGTTCCATATCCTCAGAAAATGCAGTCAATTTTTGCCAAACCCTGTGCCTTATTGTATTGAGATCATCAGAATATTGATCACAATCAAACTTGCTCAAAGATGTGAGGAGATGATTCAAGTTTTGATTATCTTGGGAGCCCCTCTACTTAGAGCCAGCAGAGATCTCTCCATCATATATAGATAAAGGTCTAATAGATTATTTATTTTTATGTCAGAATCTAAGCTATTTTTTGTAGTTCAGCTTCAAAGTATACTTTAGAAACAGCATACATACCCATAACATGAGAATATCATGGCTTGTAATAAAATTGATAAGTCCGTAGTTAAGCCACTGTTGAGGACGATTTTGAAGTAACTGGTAATTGTGTTCCACATGCGTTCAACTGAAATTTTGCCTTCATTTAGGAGTTCTTTAAGAACAATAAGACATTTTGCAAGATGCGCCGTATTTATTCCTTCATCGGCCATTTTTATGAAAAAGTTCAGAAGTGTCAAAAGAACTTCGGTTTGAGTGCATCCTTCAAATAATATCAATGGGCTACTACAAGGTAGAGTACACAAATAAAAGTACCTCCCAATAATGTTCAACTGGTCAAATTCCGAAAGTAATTTAATATACTTCTTGCAATTTTCATAAGTAGCTTCAATTTTTCCTATAATCTCTTGCAATTCATCAGCTCTTACATTATTTTCACTCATTGATTCAACTTCTTTCTCTAAGTAGATAGTGTTACCTTGTATGTATGTTTTGTACACGTCTTGCCATGACATGAGAGTTGTAGTAGCCTCAGAATGACTGTACATGCTAAAAACAACATGAGTCATATCAGCCAAAGTTCCCACAGTCAATTCTTTTATGTTAGCCGATACTTCTTCGTTAAAATTGTCAAAATTCAAATCATCTAATGCTGCAATGTTTTTAAAGTTTAAGTCGGTAATCATGGATACTCTTTGACATTCCTGCTCAAGAACTTTGTAAAATTCAAATGGTTCTAGTTTATGCTTCTTATTTTGCTGATATTGGTGGGACACTGTCACTAATGACTTTTCATCAGTTATTTTCAAGCGCAAATAGTAGGCTAATAGGATACTGTATATGTATGATAGCCTCTGTTTGTTGTAACCACTGATTTCCAGGTAAACGATACATGAGATCATGTCAATAACTTCCTTAGCACATTTTATTATGTCCTCTCTATACTCTACAATTTCTTTCAGTATATCGTCATTATCCCAATGATAAGAAACAAGAGTAGAACTAAAGAACCGTAGTAAAACCTGCAAATTGGAATTTATTAGTAATGAATAAAATTACAGAACATCAGACATTCCTAATTTACAATCGTTTGAATGACAAACATCCTACAGTTTCAATTCATCGAGTGCTAGGTATTGGAGTAGGTATATGCTTTATTTTACGTGAACCAATAGTTTCATGTTAATGCATGGTGTAGAACTATAATCAATTAAAATTAAAATACTAATGATTGTTTTAATCATTTGATATTAATCCATAATTAACAGTGAGCTATAATCCAGTTCCTGGAGTGATGTCTGGGGTGCCGCCTTCAAAAAATTATAATGGTGGGATTTCTTCTAAATTTATGGTATGGGCAACAACCCATTATAATCTTGTTTTTAACTTCATAGTTTCTCGTGCACACACATGCTTGCATTTGTGCATGAACCTATACATGGGATTTGTTTACATTTAATTTTGATTATGATCGTGTGATGCATTGCACCATGATAAGTCGCTCACCACAATCATCTTAGGTCGCTCACAGGCTATAAGCGACCTAGCGAGTCACATTGACCGACCTAGCGAGTTAACAACTCCAAACATCAAGCCCAACGAGTTAACGGTTTAAGAAATCAAGGTCAGCGAGTTAAGTAGCCTGCAGCGCGCCAGCGAATTATGCGAGTTACGACCTAGAGGGTCGTGACCTAACACTACCGAGCTATGTCTTAAGTCGCTCCAGTATGCCGCCTGTTCTTAGGTCGCTCAAGATCTTATGCCGTAACTTCTTATGTCGCGAGACACTAATTTTCCTTATGCCGCATTGAAGGATATATCGCTCCAGTTGTTATGTCGCTCCAGATTTTAAGCCGCAAGTACTTATCTCGCTAAGTCGTTGCAGAAGCTGAGTTGCCTTATGTCGCATGAAGTTAGGTCGTGTGATATGTATATTGTTGTAATTTGTTAAGTCGTATGTCGCTTATGTTGTTAAGTCGTGGATGTTGTAAGTCGTATGTCGTTGTTCTTATGTTGTTTGTTGTATGTGTGTAACTCGTACATTGTTATGTCGTTAAGTCGCGTATCTGTTAAGTCGTGTATATGTTAACTCGTGTGTCGAACGTGTTAAGTTGTGTGTATGTGTTGTAATCCCTATAAATAGGGGTGTGATGTCACTGTAAAAAGAGTTGATTTTTAAATAAAATTTGGTTTTGTAACGACCCCGAATCTTATAGATATTTAAATTGATAATTAATTCAATTTTTGAATTATATTTGTGGAATAAAACGATAAATGGATTGTGAGTTTCCTCGATATCCAAGTATATTTGTATAAATCGTTTAAAAATTTAAAAATATTGTAAATATTGTATATATTAGAAAAAATTGAATTTGACTTTAGAATTTAAACTTGAATATTGAATTTGTATTTGAATTTAAAATTTAAATAAACGACTTGGAAAATGTTTGATAGTTGAACTTTAAAACAAAGAAATAAAAAAAATAAGCCTATATGTTAGAATAGAACTAAATACTTAAGTTAAAAAAATTTGTAACAAATAACTATATATGAAGTATAAGAGCATAACCAAGCAAACAAAGGAAAGTGAAAGAACATAGACAAAGTAAAATAATATATGAAACTTTATTTACATCACAAAGCCACAAAACAACATAAATGTATGAATACAAACAAGCCGTGCACTTGCATAAAAATGAAGTAGGCTTACATGTAAACAAAGGTGGGAACATGAGCATTTAATGCTATCTTCTCAAGCAAGGAAGAAAATCATATCAGCCGAGACAAGTTTGCATAGGAAGGAGAATACATATCTTCACATTGTACAGCCAAAGGTAAAAAGATATGTAAGTTTGTACAACGTAATAAATGCAGCATCCAAATTTCCTTCTCATCAGCCTACAAACGAAAAATATCCCTGTATTGTTGTACAAACAAATGCAAATATCACTTGTACAAAATATAATAACCCGGTAACTTCACTTTTCATATTTCAATCTCCACTTCAGTATTCGCTCCATTCTAAACTGGAAAAGAAAAGAAAAAGAAACTAAAGTAAACATCACCCAAAGCTACAACTCAAACAAAACAATATGAATTCATCAAAACCAGAGAGTCAAGCAAGATGATATAAAGGAAGATTAAAGCAAACAACTTCTCAGTTTTTTTTAAAGTTCAAAGCTTTTCAAATAAAAAGTGCTCTGTCATTCTCAAGCAAAGGTGAGTAACATCACATTTTTCAAATATAAATATGATTATGGTTGCCTGTTGTTTCTGTGATATATATGTATGGTGTTTATATGTATATATATATAAGGGTAATGTGCTGTGAATGTATATCTGAGTGTATGCCTGAAAACATCTCTGTTCTTTGTTTTCAAACTCAAGGATTTAAAAAAAATACTTTATCTCCTGATCAAACCTTTGTTTAGGTTTAAGTTCTAAACAAAATTTGTTGTTGAATCATAGAGTAAGTTTTTAAAAATTTATTTAAGTTAAAATAAATTTAATTCTACTCTGGAAAACTCTAGGAACAGGAAAGCTTTAGTTTTGTGGAAATTTCAAACATCTTAGTTTATAAATTCAGGGTTATAAATCGAATACTCAAACCAAACCATGATTTTTACAGCTAAAATTATAATTTTTAGAGATGGAGTGAATGAGCAGTTTTGGGTTTCTCAAAAATATGAAATCTGGGTCTCTTTGGTGATCAAGTGGATAGGGAAGCTCGTTGTCTTTCCTGGAGGTAGAGATGCGATCAGGGGATAGTGGAAAATTAGTGGATGGTGATGCAATTCACTAGAGGAGTTGCGGCTGTCGAATTTCTTTTAGAACCCTAAGTTTCCCTGGGTTGATGTAATCGAACTTTGCGTCGCGTGTAGTTTATCGAGTGTAGAGTGTTTTGGCGTGGTGATAGCTGGGTAGTAGATGGAGTGGTGGCCGGAATCGCAGGGGTTCAGATGGTCGGAGGCGCGAGAACGAGGTGATGATAGGGTTTTGATGACGGTTCCAGTTTTTGGGTTCCAGGTGGGTTGATCACCTCGAATTCGATTTGGAGTTTGAGGTGGAGTTTTTGTGGTCGAGATCGATGAAGTAGGCCAGTAGCGACTTGGTGGCAACGGAAAAGATGGACGGAGCGAGGCAGAACGTTCGTGCACGTGCACGGTCTGGAATGCGTGTCAGTGGGAAGATGAAACTGGGTACTCGGCTGCGTTCTCGAGTTTGTGGGTGGAAAACACGGGGTCGAGCTCGAGTTAAGTGGCAAAGTTTTGTTTCAGATTTGAGATGCGTAAGGAAGTGTATTCGGGGGAGAAGAGAAGAAGTACGTGTGTTGCAGGGATGACTCGAGTGATTTGGGTAGGTAACTCGAAGTGTCAATCGAGTCAAGGCATGAGTTGCTCGGGTGTTTGTAACAGCAGTTTTGGGAAAATTAAAATAAATCAAGTTTTAATGTTTAAATCAATCAAGTTGAATTGTTTCCTTAATAAAAGTTTTCATGAGTTCATGGGATAATGATTAAATTTATTTAAAGGTTCATTAAAATAAGTTTTAATGTTGTAATTAATAAAGGGTTTGTCTTTAAAATTTAGCAAGGTTTTGATAAATTAAAGAATGATTTATTGTTGTAATTAATTTAAGATAAATCAATAAATTAATAAAATTAACTACTTGAAGAAAATGATTTAAAGAGTTAATTAATAAATGATTAAAGGATAATTAATCAAAATGGTTTGCAATTAATTAACCAGGATTAGAAATTCATAAGTAATTAATCTGATTTGAATTAATCAGACAATTAATTGATCTTACTTATGAATGTTTGGATTCTATGGAATGTTGAATTGTTTGATATCCCTGATATATGATGCTTTGTGATATGGATTACTTTGTGCTGAGCTGTGATTTCTATTTCTGTGATATATTACTATGTGAATATGAAACCCTTGACCCATAAAACGACACTTGAATTTCGATGCGACAGGGAGTCGGATTCTAGTTGGTTATCCGAAACCCACATCGAATTGTAATAGTGAATCTTTGTGATCGATGAATTTATTTTATCTATGAATCTGTGAATGAAGATAAGCGTTATCAATTTTACCGCTTATCGATATATCTGTGATGATTGATGTTGCACTATTGTGTAAAACCCCTGGACTACACCATACACACACAAATATGGGTTTCACGTGGAAATCGGTTAAATCACAGATGATTTAAATTTAATGTTTTTGAAATTGAAATTGTTAATTTCAATTGATTTTGAATTTGGAAATTTAAAGCTTTTGAAAGGGAATTTCAAAGATAAAAGTTATTTCGAATAACTTAATCGAGTTTTGAAAATTTAAATAATTTGATTTAAATTTGAATTCAACTTTGAAATTGAATTCTATGATTTGAAACTAGGGATTAAAGATGATGTATAAGTTATATATGGGTTAAACCATTTTAAAATTATTGATTTGGGAATTTGAATTTAATTCAAGGGTTTTAACTCGTGTAAATATAACTGGATTTTTCTGAAACGAAACTATTTGTTTTCAAATAGTAAAAGCTTTCACATAAGTAAAGGATTTCCAAATTGTGTTAACAGATTTCAAGTTTGAAATAAAATTGAAATGTTTTGAAACTATGAAATGAGTCTTTGATTTCAAAGACCGGATGAGTTAATCCAACTTGAATTGGAATTGTTTTGGAAGACTATGAATGAATCTTTGGAAACGAGTTTTGAAAGCTATAAGTTAAATCTTGACTTAAAGATTTAACGAGTTAATTCAATTGAAATGGGAATTGTTTTGAAATCTATAAATGGATCTTTGTGAACTGGGTGAACGTTATGAATTGAATCTTTTTGTTTAAAAGATTAAAAGTGTGGAAATTGTTTAAACCATTGAAGGTTTTTGAATTTAATCTTTTTGTTTAAAAGATTGGAAATGGTAATTTGGGTTAACCACTCGAATGAAAAGTTTTTGGTCTTTAAGCTGTGATTTAACTGAGACCCCAGTATCCATATGATTTTTAATTGCGCTCGTTATTCGGTTTAGCCGGGAAAGGATCTTTGTGTCATATAACCCATTCCGAATAGTGATACGACGATATGGATAGCATTTGAAGACCGGTGGTGAAGACCGGGTATTTGCGAGAGCGATAGGATGACCTATCGATTGTCTCTGCACTGAGTAGCTACGGTATAGAGATTTCCTAAGTGATGGGAAGTCCGATCGAGATTGTGAATACCCGGATTGCAAGGGCTTCTTTGGAAGTGCCTTCGGTTCTGTTCGAACCCGGAACAGACTTGTATGGATGTGTGTCTGACATTACACTTTGAGATGTAAAGCTGGTTTCTATCAAATACATTTCTGTTGGTGGCGGAGAATTTATTCTCTTAGCTTAACACCCTTCTCTGAGACGTACGAGCTCAGAGGTTATGTAGTTGATGGTTACTAGTGATACATTCCCAATTTGGTAATGTGGCATACGAAGTGCTGCTGATCATTTGTTGATCAAAGCATGGCTTTGTGAAAAAGCGTGGCTTTGTGAAAAAGCGTAACGTATGTGGACGAGACTTCGTCGAGCCTCACAACCCGGTAATGGTCGAAACAGGAATGTTGCGACAAAGGTTTGTAGGGGTAGCGCCCCTAGGGTATGTCATTTCTTTCTGGATAAAGGGTTATCATGGTATGGAGCCCAGATACTTAACTCATGTGGACACGGTAATTTATTACTGTATGATGTTGCTTTGTTGGTTTTCGGGATCCCGGGATAAAGGTCGGTAACGACCGGGGGATGACATGACTCGTGTGTTAGTTACCTAGTTACAGCTGTATAGCGTGAGGTAGCGTCGGCCTTTTGTTTGCAGAGATCCGGTTAGGATCCGGGGCGTCTTTCCAGAGGCGTTTCTATTTCGGTAAGGAAGTTCCTTTGCCTGATCATTTGTTGGAAATCCAAAGAAGCAATACGAACCCGGTACGGTTTTAGTTGTATTACCTGCTATGGAATGTGGCGGTAACCTGCTATTGAACGTAGTAGCTATAGTAGGCATACAACAATGGTTGTATGCTGGCTAAGATTAATATTATATTTTCGAAATGGTTTTTGACACTATGCACTACTAATAACATCAAAAGAGTTTTGTTTGCGTAGTAAGCATTTTTGACTATCATAAGGAGAAATCTCCTCCAAGTCTGCGATTGCATTGTGTGTGTGGCGGGAGGCCTTATGGTAGTTTCATTTTCGAAAAGCATTGCGGATTTCAATGTTTAAAAGCCTTTTGTGTTGTTTAAAGATAAACTGTTTTTGTTGCTCACACCAGTCCCATGACTGATCCGGAGTTTATTGTTCCCTTCCTAAACTCTGGGTGCCCACTATTTTCCACACGGGCAGTCTAGAGTTGGGTTTTCTCAGATATTCAGGTTTAGTAGATTATCTGGAGCTGGTTCAGTTCTTGGAGTTCAGGACTGCACTTGCTTCTCCTTGTGGTTCGAGCTTGACGTTGGAGTTGTTGGAGTCATTCTCTTTGGTAGATCATTTGGAGTGATCTCTTCTGTTCTGTTATTTCCGCTGTATCATTATTTATCTCTGATATTGTTGTATCATATTGATATCATTGTTGTATATCATTCTGGATATTGTATTCATTGGATTGTATATGATATCATTGTTTTCTTTCTCCCGCTGTGTTATTTACTTAATTGTGTTATAGCTCCGGCGAATCGGATTTGAACGGTCGAATCTACGGCATTCTAGTACAAGGTGAAGTACGGATGTTGATTTTCGAACGCGAAAAATCCGAGTCGTTACAGGTTTGTGCTTTGTGCCACCATTAAAATTGGAAGTTGAGTGTTATCTCCTTTCTCCATCTTCGGATGTTCGAGTGCGCTCGAATCAACGAACTTGAAGCCGATTCATGGAATCTCGTGCGCGAGATCAACATCGAAGAATCGTAGATCTTCTAACACGGTATTGTGCGCGATCAACGTGTTGAAGATAGCTAGAATCCGATATCTCGAGAGATCAACGGATTTGGGCATTTGGGTATCTTCAATTCATCGATTCATTTTATTTCATCGAATCATTTTCCACGAATTCATCAATTCGTGAGTGTTTGATCCTGTAGGCTGCGTCATTTGGTATCAGAGCAAAGAGACAAACTTTTCCAAGTTCGTTGGGTGTGAAGTTCCGAGGTTTGAAGTTTGTGAAGTTTTGTGTTTGGATTTGTTGAAGATTTGATCATGCCTCCGAGACGTGCTAACAGATATCAAAATGTTGAAGAAGTATATAGAAGACAGTGAATGACTATGCAGATGAATTCTATCAATTGATTGCAAGGAATGATATTATGGAAATCGAGGAACAGCTAACAGCTAGATATGTTGGAGGGTTACGAATGCAAATTCAAGACATGATTAATATGTTTAATCCTATGTCTGTTGCTGAAGCACATCAGAAAGCTCTAGCTTGGGAGAAACAAGGGAGACGAGGAAGTGGTGTGTTTAATGAAGCCGCTAAAGCTCTAGTCTTTTATCAGAAAGCTCTAGCTTGTCAATGAAGCCGCTAAAGCAAAGGTTAATAACAGTATCAAGTGCTATAATTGTCAGGAGTTTGGCCATAAAAGTAATGAATGTACAAAGCCAAAGAAGAGAGCATTAGTTGCAGAGGAATGTGAGTGTGAGGATGTGGAAGCTGAATTTGATTATTCTCATCCACCGAAGTTTGATGAAGATGAAGAAGTTGTGTCAGGATACGAAGGGTGTAACTTGATGATGAGGAGGTCTTGTTTAACGCTAAAGCATGAGGATGATTCTATTTGGCTGAGGAGCAATATCTTTCAGTCTACATGTACTATCTTGGGAAAGGTTTGTCAATTTGTTATTGATGCAGGAAGCTGCGATAACATTATTTCTGAAGAAGCCGTCAAGAAGTTAGGGTTGAAGACTGAAAAACACCCTAGATCTTATAAACTGGCATGGCTAAAGAAAGGTGGAGAAGTGACAGTGGGAAGACGAGCATTTGTTACATTTTCTATTGGGAAGAAGTACAAAGATGAAATATGGTGTGATGTTGTCGATATGGATGTGTGTCATCTACTATTGGGAAGACCATGGCAGTATGATAGAGCTGTACAACATAATGGTCGCACCAACAGCTATAGTTTCATGTTCGAAGGGACTCAAATCACCTTAGTTCCTAAGAAGCGTGAACAAAGTGAAAGCAAGTCAGAGCCGAAAGTGGAACCAACTAGTCTTTTATCTACAAGAGAATTTGTTGAAGAAGTGAAAGATAGTGCTGAAGTGTTTATGTTGATTGGGTATGAAACGAGTGAAGATCTTGAAATTCCCGAGGAAGTTAAGCCGGTGTTGAATGAGTTTGAAGATGTCTTTCCTTCGGAGTTGCCCAAGGAATTACCACCACTAAGGGACATACAACATCAGATTGACCTAGTGCCAGGTGCTGTTTTACCGCACATGCCGCATTATCGTATGAGTCCGAAGGAGCATGAGGAGTTGAGGAGACAGGTTGAGGAGTTGCTTAATCAAGGGCGTGTTCGAGAGAGTCTCAGTCCTTGGGTTGTACCAGCTTTGTTAGTGCCGAAGAAAGATGGTTCATGGAGAATGTGTACGGATAGTAGGGCACTAAACAAAATAACTATCAGATACAGATTTCCTATGCCAAGACTTGATGACCTATTGGATCAGCTTAGTGGATCTGTAATCTTTTCGAAGATCAATCTTAAGAGTGGTTATCATCAGATTCGCATAAAACTAGGAGATGAATGGAAGACAGCATTCAAGACACGGGAAGGATTATATGAATGGCTGGTCATGCCGTTTGGTTTATCTAATGCACCAAGTACATTTATGAGGGTGATGAATCAAATTTTCAGACCTTACATTGGAAAGTTTGTTGTGGTTTACTTTGATGATATCTTGATCTATAGTGCTAGTACAGAGGAGCATATTCAACACTTGCGGAAGGTGTTAACTATTCTTCGTCAAGAACAATTCTATGCAGCAACGAAGAAATGCGTGTTCATGACGCGATGTGTTTTATTTCTGGGATATGTCGTATCCGAGGAAGGTGTACAGGTGGATCAAAGTAAAGTAGCCGCAATCAGAAATTGGCCACAACCCAAAACTATAACAGAAGTCGGAAGTTTTCATGGGTTAGCTTTATTTTATCGAAGATTTATACCGCACTTTAGTAGTGTGATGGTGCCTGTTACCGATTGTATAAAGGGAAAGAAATTTTCATGGACGAAAGAAGCAGAACTTTCTTTTGAGCGGATCAAGGAACTTTTAACGTCAGCACCAATTCTAGTACTGCCAGATTTTCAGTTGCTATTTGAGTTACATACAGATGCATCGAAAGTTGGAATTGGAGGAGTGTTGAGTCAGAAGGGACCTCCAATTGCATATTTCAGTGAGAAACTTTCTGGAGCAAAGATGAGATACAATACATATGATGTGGAATTTTATGCTATTGTGCAAGCTGTGAAGCATTGGAGACATTACTTGTTCCACAAAGAATTTGTTTTGTATATAGATCATGAAGCGTTGAAACATTTACAAGGGCAGGATAAAATTGCAGCTAGGCATGCATGGTGGATAGCTTATTTGTAGCAATTCACATTCGTTGTAAAGCACAAGTCTGGAGTAACTAATCACGTCGCCGATGCATTGAGTCGGAGGAATAATTTACTAACAACCATGCGAGTAGAGGTGATGGGTTTTGACTTACTTCCAGATTTGCTTACTTCAGATTCATACTTTTCCAAGATCCTAGACAAAGTCAAGCAGGGAAACATGGATGGATATATGCTGGTTGATGGTTTTCTATTCAAAGGAAATCAGTTGTGTATTCCAGATTGCAGTCTGCGAATGAATATCATCAAAGAATTACATGAAGAAGGACATGTGGGTCATGACCATACTATACAGTTGATCTCAAAATCTTATTATTGGCCGTCAATGAGGAAGGAGGTTGTGAAGTTCATTCAGAGGTGCCATATTTGTCAGGTTTCAAAGGGGACTGCGACAAATGCAGGTTTATATAAGTCGTTGCCTATACCTACTAAACCATGGGTGGATGTTAGTATGGACTTTGTATTGGGATTGCCGAGGACGCAACGTGGCAATGATTCTATCTATGTGGTGGTTGACCGGTTTTCAAAAATGGTACATTTTATCGCATGCAAGAAGACGGAAGATGCAGTTAATGTTGCACAATTATACTTCAGAGAGATCTATCGTCTTCATGGGTTGCCTGAATCTATTGTATCAGATAGAGACACTCGTTTTCTGAGTCATTTTTGGATGAGTCTATGGAGAATGGTCGGGACAAAGCTGAAATTTAGTAATGCTTATCATCCACAGACGGATGGACAGACAGAAGTTGTGAACAGATCTCTAGGTAATCTATTGCGATGCCTCGTAAGTGACAATTTGAAGAGTTGGGATTCCAAGCTGTGTCAAGCTGAGTTCGCACACAACCATGCAGTTAATCGTAGCACTGAGTTCAGTCCACTCCAGGTTGTTTACTCAACTATTCCTAAGGGACCATTAGATTTATCTACAGTACCACAGCAGAAAGGAGTGATCAAACGAGCTAGTGATTTTGTGAATGAATTGCAAGACTGCCACAAGGTTGTGCAGGAACGATTGCTTAAGGCGAATGAGAAATATAAGCAATCCGCAGATATTAAACGACGAAATGTGGAGTTCAAAGAAGGAGATTTCGTGTATGCAGTATTGACTAAGGATCGATTTCCTGTTGGCACTTATAACAAACTAGCTGCTAGAAAGATTGGTCCTTTGGAAATCGTGAAGAAGATTAATGAGAACGCATATCAGTTGAGATTGCCGGATCATATCCATACTGCTGACGTTTTCAACGTCAAACATTTGATTCCGTATCATGAGCATAAGCTTGCCGAAGAAGAGGAAAGTGTGAATTCGGGGACGAATTCTTTTCAACCAGGGGAGGATGATGCAGCGCACCATGATAAGTCACTCACCACAATCATCTTAGGTCGCTCACAGGCTATAAGCAACCTAGCGAGTCACATTGACTGACCTAGCGAGTTAACAACTCCAAACATCAAGCCCAACGAGTTAACGGTTCAAGAAATCAAGGTCGGCGAGTTAAGTAGCCTGCAGCACGCCAGCGAATTATGCGAGTTACGACCTAGAGGGTCGCGACCTAACACTACTGAGCTGTGTCTTAAGTCGCTCCAGTATGCCGCCTGTTCTTAGGTCGCTCAAGATCTTATGCCGTAACTTCTTATGCCGCGAGACACTGATTTTCCTTATGCCTCATTGAAGGATAGATCGCTCCAGTTGTTATGTCGCTCCAGATTTTAAGCCGCAAGTACTTATCTCGCTAAGTCATTGCAGAAGCTGAGTTTCCTTATGTCGCATGAAGTTAGGTCGTGTGATATGTATATTGTTGTAATTTGTTAAGTCGTATGTCGCTTATGTTGTTAAGTCGTGGATGTTGTAAGTCGTATGTCGTTGTTCTTATGTCGTTTGTTGTATGTGTGTAACTCGTACATTGTTATGTCGTTAAGTCGCGTATCTGTTAAGTCGTGTATATGTTAACTCGTGTGTCGAACGTGTTAAGTTGTGTGTATGTGTTATAATCCCTATAAATAGGGGTGTGATGTCACTGTAAAAAGAGTTGATTTTTGAATAAAATTTGGTTTGTGCTTTGTGCCACCATTAAAATTGGAAGTTGAGTGTTATCTCCTTTCTCCATCTTCGGATATTCGAGTGCGCTCGTATCAACGAACTTGAAGCCGATTCACGGAATCTCGTGCGCGAGATCAACGTTGAAGAATCGTAGATCTTCTAACACGGTATCGTGCGTGATCAACGTGTTGAAGATAGCTAGAATCTGGTTTCTCGAGAGATCAACGGATTTGGGCATTTGGGTATCTTCAATTCATCGATTCATTTTATTTCATCGAATCATTTTCCGCGAATTCATCAATTCGTGAGTGTTTGATCCTGTAGGCTGCATCATCGTGCTTCAGGTTAAAGATTTGAGACTAGCTATGAACGCAACAAAGGAGGTTGATGTCAAGTATTCATTTATTTCTGAAGCACTCCACATGTACGTTAGTTTAGTTCTCAAAAATGTTGAATGTTGAATGGTTATATAGTATTTGACATTAGATTCAACAATCTATAACTGTATATATATAGAGATGTTTGAGAAGGGCTATGGTTTAAAGAACTTCTCTTTTGTTTTTCGCCATTATTATTCTGGTAACGACGAAAACTAAAAGAAGTAAAGTAATACACAAAAGAGAGCATGGATGACCTGGTTATATTTACGCTGCTCTGGTTCAACAAGCTGTCACATTGAACACGCTACTGTTTATAACTTTATGTAAATCATTGCATATTCAAATTTTGAATTTTGATGTGAATGTTTCTTTGAAATTAATGTAAATGCTGTTTGTGTTAATAAGTTTTTGACTTATTTTGAATGAAAACAATTTGCATTTGTGTTGCTTACAATTTGTGTCATTGAAATTTATATATTGAAATTGTATTTACGGTAATAATAACTTGAAATGTCTACGTATTTTTTCTAAAAAGTAAAAAAAATTGCAACATTTAAAAAAAGTTGTAATAAAGTATACCGCAACTTTTAAAAAATGTTGTAAAAAGGTATATCGCAACTTTTAGAACTGTTGTGAAAAAATATACCGCAACATCGAAAAGGAGTTGTAATAAGTTTATTACAATGTTTTTTGATATACCGCAACATTGAAAAACAGTTGTAATAAGATTTATTACAACGGTTTTTGCGACATGTAAAAAACGTTGTAAAAGACGCCAACCCTATTACAACTTGGCTTAATACTATGTTTGCAAAAACGTCGCGAAAACCATATTACAATGTTTTTTTTGATGTTGTAATTAATATAAGGTATATTTGTTGTAGTGTTGACACCAGCGTTAGCAATCATATGTGTGGCCAAAAGGAGTTATTCACGGAGATAGACGATACAGTCAAAGGAGATGTTACTTTTGGTGACTCATCGAAAATTCCAGTTAAAGGGAAAGGTACGATTATGATTATCTTAAAGAATGGTGATAAGAAGTATATACATGATGTCTATTATATACCTGCTTTCAAAGTAATATCATCAGTCTTGGCCAACTTCTGGAGAAAAAGTATGACATACATATGAAGTAGAACACTCTCATATTCAGAAATCAAGTTCAAGAATTGATCGTCAAAGTTGAGATGACAAAGAATCGTCTATTTACACTAGATATGCAAACAGAGATGCAACATTGCTTGAAGTCGGTCATTAATAATAACTCATGGTTATGGCATTTAAGATTTGGCCATCTTGGATTTAATGGGTTGAAACTATTATCAAAGACAAAGATGGTGGATGGTTTGCCAGAGATCAATGAACCGGATAATCTGTGCGAAGCATGTGTCAAAGGAAAGTAGCATCAACAAAGTTTTCCTATTGGAAAATCATGGAGAGCCAGAAGGCCATTGGAGATTATTCACACTGATATCGCTGGTCCATTTAACATTGAATCACTTGGTCAAAATAGGTACTACCTAACATTTATTGATGATTTTAGTAGAAAGAGTTGGGTATACATTCTTAAAGAAAAAGCAAAAAAGCTCTTGATAAGTTTAAAGAGTTTAAAGCAATGGCGGAAAAACAAAGCGGACAGTATGTGAAGATACTTTGATCCGACAGAGGAGGCGAGTATACATCAAACTTGTTCAAAGACTTCTACAAAGCTCAAGGAATCATTCATCAGTTGACAACATCATATACTCCATAACAAAATGGTGTTCTGAAAGAAAGAATCGCACGATCCTTGATATGGCAAGGAGTATGGTGAAGGGAAAGCACTTGCCAAGAAATTTTTGGGCCGAAGCCGTGTTATGTGCTGTTTATTTGCTGAATCAGTATCTAACAAAGAGTGTAAGATTCAAAACACCAAATGGAGAATGGAGTGGTAGCAAACCAACAATTGGACATCTCAGAATATTCGGGTGTATCGCATATGCACATGTTCCTGATCAGAAGAGAAAGAAGCTCGACGATAAAGGCGAGAAGTGCATTTTTATCGGATATGATAAAAGAAGCAAGGCCTATAAACTGTATAATTCATTGACCAAGAAGGTAATTATTTCACGAGATGTTGAATTTGATGAGACAGGTTACTGGAGATGGAATGTAGAAGAAAGAAAAGTTGAAGTTCTATTCTTTGATGATGACGGTGGCGATGACTTCAACACACAGGACGCAGAAAATGATTATCAGACTCCTCCACAAAGTCCTTACCAACTAACTCCTACATCGACACCATCGATGTCAGGAAGCAACAGTAGCAGCAACAATTCAGGGGGAGCAAAAATGTGGAGCCTCAATGACATTTATGATGCAACAAGTCCTATGCAGACAAGGTTTGATTACTTTTTGTTCGGTTTGATGGCTGAATGTGATCCAGTAACTTATGAGGAAGCCAGTGAAGAAAACAAATGGAATAAGGCCATGGATGAAGAAATTGATGCAATCAAGAAGAATGACACATGTTAGCTTACAAATCTTCCTGAAGGACACAAAGACATTGGTGTCAAATGGGTATACAAGACAAAGACTAATATCAAGAAGGAAAAGTGGAGAAGCGTAAGGCAAGGTTAGTTATGAAAGGCTACAACCAGAGATACAGGATTGACTACGATGAATTATTTGCTCCGGTAGCAAGAGTTGATACTATTAGACTTCTCACAGCAACCGCAACACAAAATCAATGGAAGATCTATCAGATAGATGTGAAATCAGCATTCTTGAATGGATATCTTGAAGAAGAAGTCTATATTGAGCAACCATTTGGATATATTCAAGAAGGTCAAGAAGATAAAGTCTACAGACTAAGGTCTTATATGGTTTGAAGCAAGCTCCAAGAACCTGGAACACAAGGATAGACAACTATTTTCAGACAAATGAGTTTGGGAAGAGTCTGTACGAGTATGCTCTATACACAAAAAGAAATCAAAATGGAGATATCATGATCGTGTGCTTTTACGTGGATGATATGATTTTCACTGGAAACAATCCAGGCATGTTCAAGGACTTTAAGAAAGCTTTGACCAAAGAATTTAAGATGACATATATTGGTCAAATGTCTTACTTTCTTGGATTCGATGTAAAGCAAAGTGAAGATGGGATATTTATATCACAGAAGAAATATGCAGAGAAAATTTTAAGCAAATTTAGAATGAAAGAATGCAAGTCAGTAAGCACGCCAGTAGAAGCAAGCATGAAGCTCGGAATTGATTAAATAAGAGAATAGGTAAATCCGACATTATTTAAAATCCTAGTTGAAAGTCTGAGGTATCTAACTTTCACACGTCCAGATATTATGTATGCAGTTGGACTGGTCAGCAGGTACATGGAGAAGCCTAAGCAAAATCACTTCTTTGCAGCCAAAAGAATTTTAAGATACATCAAAGGTACATTCGATCATGGTTTGTTTTATACACATGCTCAAGGTTCAAAATTAGTTGGTTACTCAGATAGTGATTATGGTGGTGATCCTGGTGATGGGAAAAGTACTTCCGGATATGCATTTCATATCAGTTCAGCAGTATTTTCATAGTCATCGAAAAAGCAACAAACTTTTGCACTCTCAACATAAGCAGAGTATATCGTCGCAGCAGCGTGTACATGTCAAGCAATGTGGTTGATCTATATTTTGAGTGAGTTATGCTATACACAGGAAGGTCCAGTTACTATATATGTTTACAACAAGTCTGCTATATCACTTGCAAATAATCTAGTTTCACATAGTTGAAGCAAACATATCAACATAAAGTATCATTTCATTCGGGAACAACTGGATAATAAAATTGAGGAACTAGTACATTGAAAATCAGAAGATCAACTCGCTAATATTTTTACAAAGCCACTGAAGACCGAAGTGTTTCAGAATTTGAAAGAAAAACTCAGAATGCAAAGTCGGGTTTGAGGGGGAGTATTAGAATTTACAAACCCTCTTTCTATATTTAGTTAATGGAGAAGAATAAATGTTTCAGCATCTTAATTAAGCATGTGGTTGGAAAATGAAGGCAGGGAATGGTAATAAATTGTATCCTCTCTTCAAGTAAGAAAGGTGGCAATGCATTAGTATAAACAGAGCCAATATGTATTAACAACTTAAGAGAAGAGAAATAAAAAAGCAGCAGCTCTTAAGAAAAGAAGTGTTCGTTTGTAATAAAATTATATTATTAATACATGTGTGTACATACCATGCAATGTTGAATATATATCCAAGGAACACACTACGTTTCTAACAAAAAGGCATCATAATGCAGGATAACAAATTTTAAGAACAATTATTATTTTCCTTCAAAAAATGATGATCACTACAAGGAATACAGTAAATAACGATGGAAGCTTCCGACGGCCTTTCTGATGGCTGACAATCTCCGTGCGTTTTCGTAAATAAAATATAGTGGCCGTCGAAAGCCGTCGAAAACTGACTTAAATTTGCCTTCGACGGCCGTCGAAAGCCATCGGAAAATTTCATGTATACAGGCTCCAGGCCGAGAGCCATCTTCATTATCTACTCTCCCTCAAAATCAAAGAAATCCCTAACTCCTCCACCTCCTCCCCGTCGTCAGCCAGCCTCCTCACCTCCCCGATCATCTCCAACTTCATCATTCTCTACTCTCGACAAGCCTAGGCCCTTCAACAATCTCCAATTAGGTTTTATTCCTAAATCTTAATTAATTTTGATTTGCTAAATTAGGGTTAATTTGTTGTTATAGTTGTATAATGCCCTATTGATTATTTGTTATACCCAATTGAATGCTAATTAGGTTGTTATTATAATTGTTTATCATTTAAATGCTGAGTACAAAATTTGTTTAGTGTATATGTGCGTTAATTGGTGTATATGTGTTGATTAATTAGTGCATACGCGCATTAGGGCTAGTTTGGATTAATCAGAGCCGATGCTCATGATTTAGTGTTTGCGTTTTTAAGATGACGAAAATGATGATTTAGTGTGTGCGTTTCTTAGAATGTAAATAAATTATTGTAAAAATTGTTGTATAATACGCTTTACTTTTTATAAATACCTTAGAGAGTTTTTGGCCCCGTCTAACAAGTATTGTATATGATCGTTGTATGGATGTTCGTTTTTATCACAGAACAGACATTTATATTCATCCGATACAATATTTGTCGGATTTGTCCCTATATTGGATGCAAATTGTCCAATACAGGGTCAAATTCCGAATATCATTTCAAAACCCAATCTTTAAAAATTCCTTTATTGTTTCCTGGGGATTTGACCAGGCAACTAGTACTCGGCAACCAGTGCTCGGCATCAGAGAGTGACCGGCATCCAGGAGTGTTCGGCGTAGTACTCGGCATCCAGTGGAACTCGGCGGCAGAGAGTACTCGGCATCTAGGAGTGTTCGGCGAAGTACACAGCATCCATAGTGTCCGGCATCCAGTAATGTTTGTCGAAGCATTCAGGAGTGTTCGGCGAGGCACTTAACATACAGGAGTGTTCGGCGAAGCACTTGACATCCAGGACTACTCGGGTTCGGCGAAGCACTTGACATCCAGGAGTACTCGGCATACACTGGCACTCGGCGTCAACCAATGCTCGGCATCAAGACTGCTCGACATACAACCAATGCTCGGCATCAAGACTGCTCGGCATACAAGAGTGCTCGGCATCAAGACTGCTCGGCATACAAGAGTGCTCGGCATCAAGACTGCTCGGCATCAAGACTGCTCGGCATCAAGACTGCTCGGCATACAAGACTGCTCGGCATATGAGAGCACTCGACATCAAGGAGAACTCGGCAGCATCTGTGGTTCGGCATACAGGAGTACTCGGCGTAGTACCCGGTAGCATCAGAAGTACTCGGCACAAGAGTACTCGGCGTCTAGAAGAGCGTTCGGCTTCGACTGACTAACATCCTGCACTTCCCAAACATCAACCACATCGTTCGACATAGAAGGGACTGTTCGGCATCAGAGCGTTCGGCACACTCGGTTCGGCATACAGCGATCACTGTACTCGGGCGGGAGTGTTCGGCCATCAGCCCACTTGGGAAGTCCAGCCCATCTTTGTCTATAAATAGAGGGGCAGGGTCACAGTAAAATGGATCCTTTTTTGGGAGAGAGAATACTGGGGAGACTCTGCCATTTTCAAGACTCATCTTCTCTACTTAAACAACTTCATTCAAGCATTTTGATTCACGAATTGTATTTGTAATCAACTATAAAGAAGATCAATAAAGTTTAACCTCAAAGTGGACGTAGGCAATTACGCTGAACCACTATAAATTTGGTGTTCTTACTTTCTGCATTTAAATTAGCATTGTCTTCTCTGTTTAGTTTACTTTCATCACTTATATCTCTACACAATCTTTCTAAACGAGGTTAGTGACCAATTTTGGTGCTAACATTTATATAATTCATTTTAAAACTGTCCATTTAAAATATTTTTCCACATTATTTAATACGATAAAAAATTCACCATTTCTTATTCAACTCAACCTCGTTTAAATAATCCGATTTTCAATATACATATTTTTATATTAAAAATCTTCTTTTAATTTTTTTTAAATTTTAAAATAATATTTATGGTATTTAATATATCCAAAATTAATTTCCATGCTATTTAACATTTGAAATTTTATAACACACAAAAATCCAACATTTTATATATATATATATATATGAAAAATACTAATATATTTGAGGAATCCAGTTGGATCCCTCCAACCTGTTTTCCCTGCATCCACAGATGTTAGACAACAATAAAAATACCAATCCTACATAACTCGTGTTTGTAATTTTTAACCTCGCATAGGGTCTCATCTGCTATAATGTGTGGGAATATCACTCCAAATACTAATATATATACTACTATATATATAGTCTTCCATAGATAATTATAGATTTATCAATCAATCAAGCATCCAACAAATTTAAATTTAAATATGGTAATCCAAATGAGTGAGAAATCCTCACCTTGATTATCGAATCTGTTAGTCGTTCCAATTTCCAAACTTTATTTCCATTTCGAAACGTGCTACGATCCCACATGACTCGTGTTTGTAATTTTTAACCTCGCATGAAAATTTTAAGAATTATATAAGTTACCTTTTTTTATCATCAGTTTGCAACTAAAAATAGTCTAATTAACTACTAAATTTATAAAAAGAGGTTACCATGAATTCGACTGCTACCAACCTCTCACCGAAACGCGACAACTCTATTCACGCGACATCAATAATGCACGCGCGCCTCCAAATCGACAACCCCTTCATATTGCTGACCTCCTCACAGTCGCGTGCTCCTCTTCGCAGTCGTGACTACCCTGCTCTTGCCTTCCAACATCTTCCATCCCACCAGCGAACGCTATCGCGTCGTCTTCCAATGCCTCGCCACCCCGCACATGCTTGCGCCTCCCTTGCAGCCGAGAACTCGATCATGACCGTGATTTTGTACTTGGAGACTGGTCTATCAGCAACCCAAATCATCGATTCGATTTCCTGAGGAGCCAACGGAACACACGACTTTGATTTGAATCCCTCTGCCTCAGTTTCGATTGCAAGAGAACACATTCAAAAATCAAATCAATATCCCCTTTTTTTAGTCGAGTTGAATTCGATTTGTGAATTGAGCTGGAGGGAGGATCAAACTTTTGAACTGGATAAATAAAATGATTTTCGGTTTGTTCTTTTAAAAAAAAACTGGAACGATTGTTTCGTTCAATTGAATGGAAAGAAGGAAAAGTCGCGTGAGATATAAGGAAAAGGGAATGTGATGTTGGCTTGTAGGGGAGGGGCTACAGTGTTCTGATGTGAGCAGAAAAACAACTGATGTGAACCCAAGGTCAAGGTCAAATAAATGTGTATATAAATATATCATATAAATTTTCCAAACTGTCTCGATTCACACAGCTCAAAATCTCGAACCCCTATCGAGGCGTGCCGCTAGGCATTCATAATGTTATACCCCCATTCCAAACGCAATGGAAAAATTTTCGAGTCCTTATTCGATCGTATGGAGAAGGTAGCTTTTTGGACCTAATTATTATATTAAATCTTCGATATAAATTTTAGCGCGTTTATATTTCGTACAGCCAAACGATAACTCCAAATGTTATGAAATTTGGAATCCGATAATAATTCATTATTACGGATCCAACAGAACTTGTTTCGTCGAATTCCGAGACTATATCTCGGAAGACTATTTTAAATGTCAATTTAATCGATATTTTTTTTTCAACTGAACAAATCACTTTTAAATTCAATTTTAAAAGTTGCATTGCCTTCAGTATTATTAATATAAATTCTATAAGCCTTTAAATAATTTCTATCGGGCTTAAAACTCAAGGTACAATAATTTAACCAATAAACTTCAAAAATTAAATTATCCAGTAAATTGCTATATTTAAATTCCGAATTTATTTCATAAATAAACCCAAATTTTCAATATTCAAAATCAATCCATAATTCAAATTCAATATTTAAAACCATTTAAATATTCAAAATCGATCAACGAAAAATCCGGGTCGTTACATTCCTCCCCCCTTAAAAGAATTTCGTCCCCGAAATTGTTAAGGTATGAAAATGCCCCAAACCCATTAATCTATCAAAACCCACTTAGTGAAAATTCGATATTTCACTTTCCAAATCTTTTAGTTTCAACCAAAACAATTAGTTTTCAATTTCTAATTCAAAATATTCCAATTACAATTCGAAATCCAATTGTCGTTAGCAAAAAAATTTCAAAATTTTTTTAACACCCTAAATTTCCGAATTTTTTTGGCAGTCTCCTTTGTACGGAGGACCTTCTGCAATTTCACAAGAGAGATAAATATATTAACATCGACCCACATGGTCGGAAAACAAAAATATATATATATCAATATTTATATATTTGTTGTATTTAATCCAAAAACGTACCTTATTTTAGCATTTTAAGCATTATTTAGTAAGCATTTACTTCATATGCAAATACGCAACGAAAATCTAGTCCGACAGCCTCCGGTTACCTTTACTTACTCAATTTAAACCTCGTAAGTACCAAAATATGAAAGTTTAATAACATTTCATTCAATTAACCAATTAAACATACGAATTTCATATACAACATGCCAAACAAAGATTTATAAGCAATTCCAAGTTTTCGTTACTAATTTAATTGCTTCCACTCGATTCATATCCCATTTCATTCAATTTAAATGATTTACAACTCACTTTTCATGCATTTAATTCATATTTATATCAAACAACACATCTCCATTCCAAATTGATTTAAAAAAATCAATTTATTTCACCCTTATTAATTCATAGAATTTTATTTACTTCCGTTTACGTCGAACAACAATTTTCTATGCGAATTTGGCGCTATTCATTTAATAAAATAACCATTTCAGTTTATAACTATTTTAAATTGATTCCAAATCAATTTATATTTAATTCTATTCTATTTCAGGTTTGTTCACAATCACTTCACTTACATTTCATTTAGATTCATTTTATTAAGCTCGGGACCATTTCCCCTACTTCATTAAATACCATTTCACAAATTTATTTGAGTGAAGCTTCCACTCAAATATTAACTTAAGTTAATTTTGTTTAATTCCAATTATTTCAACCTTATAATTAAAGTTTATTTCGTTTCAACCAACTTCCATTTCATTCACTAATTAATTAATTAGTTAGTTCCTTCATTTATTCACTTCAATTTTAATTTCATACTCAAATACATTTATTTAATATCCCAAGCCATTTTAATTTATTAACACTTCAATTGGATTTATTTATAACTTGAGTTATCACCATTTCAAACTATTTCCATTTTACCCAACACATTTCCAATTTTTTTATTTCCATTTTAATTTCATTTCCAAATTCCATTTTTAACTCACAATCCAAATTTATTCAACCCAGTTAATATCCACTTTATATCCAATTATCTAATTAGTTCATTTCCACTTTATAATTCAATATCTGATTTTTATTTCGAAAATCACTCTATTTAATCCACTTGAGTTCATATATATTTTATAATCTCGGTTTGGATTTATTTCTCTTACCAAAATATCAAACAATTTTTATTTTGGGTTTTCTATTTTACTCTTCAATTTTATAAGTCACAAAACTATTTTTTTTCGTTTCCATCAATTTTATACTCGAATATATTCACATTTAATTTTAACTCATGATTTACATCACTTAGTAGCTTAAATATACCTTCATTCCATTAATTTCAAATTTTTATAAGCTATTCACATTTATTTATTCATAATCCCAAATTTTCACTCAAATTTTATTCCATTTTAATTTTTATAACTTATAGTTATATAATTATCCTACCATTCACAATTTATATTTACTTCAATTCGATATTATTTCTAATCCAATCAAACTTTATTTTACTTAGCTTACATTAATTTTTTTTATCCATACCATTTATTTCAATACAATTAAGTAATAGTTTGATTCCAACTTCAAATTCCTCCATACTTCCTTACTTATATTTAATTGTTCCCTTCACTTATACATATTCATCATTCACTTATATTAAGTTAACTTCATCACATTCTACTCATTTCATTTAATTTACTATAATCACTTTATTTAAAAACAATTAACTTTTACTTAAGTTAAATTCCAATTCCTCCAAATTTTCTTTTACAAATCCAATTTATTTAACTTACACAAATTAAATCTTTAATTTCATTTTGAAGTTCACTTCTTCCAAGTTTTAGTTTCAAAACTTATTCCCTTCCTTTTCACTTCTCTTTAAATTAGAAATTTCAGAGTTCAAACACCCGGTAATTATTTCAAATCATTTGAAATAATGTATAACACATATATAAATATATTTAACTCTGTTTTTAACAAATCATTTCCTTCAACTTCAAAAAGCAACTTGATTTTTATCCAAACAATTCCCTCGGAATTTCTAAAACAACATTTGTTTTTCACAAAAAAAATCTCCATATCAAATTACTACGGTAGCAATCCGTCACTTAGAAATTCAAAAATGAATACTGGTGATACTGTAGTCATTACCGGAATTATTTTCCAGCGACTGAAGTGAGCTCAGTGCTATATCTCTTCCAAAATCCATTTTAAAACAATTCCTTTCGAAAATATTCAAAAATAATATTCTTATTATTATTTTCCACACCACTTTGAAAAAAAAAATTCAAACTTCCCGGGATTTAAATTTCCAGATTCCGGTTTAAATCCAATTTTAATTATAATTCATTTGTATAATTTATACTTATACAAATTTTCATTTGGTTATATAAATCATTTCCAATTTTATAATCTTATTTGATTATATATTATCATTCAAACACTCCAAATATGTATAATATTTCAGAAAATTATTAATTTTATATCAAAATATATCTTTGGGTAAAATTATTTCATTTATCCCATTTAAAAACAATACTGTGTCGAATTACCCTGTTCGAGTGTTTAGAAACCTCTATCGA
The DNA here is from genome assembly GCA_030737815.1 of Allium fistulosum. Classification (NCBI taxonomy): domain Eukaryota; kingdom Viridiplantae; phylum Streptophyta; class Magnoliopsida; order Asparagales; family Amaryllidaceae; genus Allium; species Allium fistulosum. The sequence goes on along the minus strand of CM060906.1, from coordinate 904,048,695 downwards.
TACAGTTGTACGGACTGTGCTGACCAGAGTTCATAAGCCACTCAATAAATCAACTAACACAGTATAAACATTTTATATTCACTAACAAATACGCCCTTATATCTATTAATACACTCAACTCATTCTAGGGTACCGCTGACCCTAACTCCAATGAGTAATTCTCCACCAGAGCCAAGGTTCTCGCTCACCCTTCAGCTTTGATACCAAGTGTAACAAAGCGGGATTTTCGACCTTCGAAAATCGACATCAATACGTCCACTGTATAAAATGCCGAGCAGTTGAGTGCCGGAAATACCAGTTCATTAGGGGGTGAAGAAGAAAAAGGTAGGAGAAAAGAAACAGAACAACACAGAATCTCACAATCGCAGTGGAACAAAATATAATATATATAATAACAGATTTTAAATACAAGAACTGTAATGTTAATATACATACCATTATCAGAGTACAACAATTAAATACATCAATCTGGACAGTTTAATAACCCGTCCTGGTATACATAACTCACATAGCGGAAATAACAAAGTACGTGATATACGTCTGAACTCCTCCAGCTGGAAAACCAGCGTGAGAAAACACACTCAATTTGAATTATTAACTTTTCAAAATCCTTTGAAAAACAAAGGTATCTCGTAAAACCACGTCACAAATAAACAAGACGAGTTTTTCCCTTACGATAACCAAAACAATTTACAGAAAATCCAGTGATATTATAATAGTGTCTAAATACAAATACTTATTCAAATAGCTGAAATTGTTACATTAATTAAATTCCAGCATATTAGGCTCTACAAACAAAACCGTAAGCTTGTATTGGAGAATGGATTCCAATGAATGACTGGGCCACTAGGGTACCGCCCGTCACAGTACACCTCTAGAACCATGTACCAAGGACCACGTCGGGATCCCCTGCTACACAAGATCAGCCCACCCCTAACCTGGATAGACCGAATATGTTATCACCTCGGGTGTTCCCACCCTTACCATCGAGCGCTTCTTCTTTCATGTGTACCCATATCTAAGATAAATATGATTTTCGAGGACATCTAGAAAGGTGATAACATACCCTACTTGGATGCGACCCACTTAGCCTTGCTGCATCTCCCCTGCTTTAGTCATTCCCGGTTGATAAGGCTCGAGGCTAAGCATTACCTTTCAAGGAACGATTTCTCTTAGAATGCTCATCGTCCTCCAATGACGACGTTCTGATAGCATTCGTCTATACAAGTTGCCCTGGGTCTGGACAAACTGAATCACCGTCTTCATCATCTTCACGGTATTCATTCGTAACGTTCAAACCGATTTGAAGTGGTTTTCGGATAATTAAATCTGATCCCGGTCTCTTCGAAACGATTAGCGCAATTGGCCAAAATTGATAGCATGTTATTTAACAATCAATAAACATCCAAAAGCAGACATCGGGTCTTATTCCAACTTTTCCAGAGTTTATTCTAAATATCTCTGTAAGACATTACTTCCCATACCTCAACATTTTGAAAACAGTTTTCAAATTCTTTTATTCTTCAACGGAATATTCTACCCCTTTCCAATACTTAGAATATTTTTTTCCCACTTCATCTTATATTCAACACTTAGGAAGTATTCTATTTATCCCCTATTCCTTTTCCCAAAAACATTTACAGTTTATTTGTAAATTTCTTAACTCGTTTACACGAATTTTATCAATTCCGAAATTCTTTAATTGATCCCCTTCAATATTTCCAAAGTCAATTATACTTACTTATAATTCCAATTTCCCTTTCTACTTCTTCAATGAATTCTATTTCATTCTTCAAAGTTCACTTTTATTTAACCTCTTCAGAAATTTTCTTGCTTTTCTTCCCAATTCTATTTAAAAATTCTCTATTAAATCATATTTACCGAATAATCCCATTTCCAGGCTCCAAGAAGGTTTATAAATAAATTTAAAACATTTTCAAAACTTTATATATATACATATGTAAATAAAAATAAGTATTTAAAGAAAATAATAATAATTTGTTTTTAAGACATTTTCAAATAATTATTTAAAATATTGGAAACACTTTCTTATAACATCACTTTTTCAAAGCAGGTTTAAACATTTAGGATTTTATTAAAATAGATATTGAGTATTTTAAAAATTCACTTCTGAAATATTTCCATACCAACTAACCTAGAAATTTATATAGTTTAATAAATAAGAATTTTCCTTTTAAAATAAAATTTTAACTTATCGATAAAATAAATATTTAAATCTCAATAACCAAATTTCAATTTATAAATCTTCTCGATTTTCATCACATTACTTTCATTCCGGTCTCCTTAACCATTTCACTTTAAAAATAGTATCTACTATTTTTCTCACCCTACTTCCTTATTCTAATATAAATTCTTTCCGTAAATTTATATTCCCAAATTATCATCTGATATCACTTTCCTTCATTTATGTACGTTTATAAATTTCCTATAACTCCTTTGAGTTTCACTAAAATAATCTCAATTATATAAAATTCCGTTCCTATAAATTCAATTTCTTGTGAATCTCATTTATTTTTACCCATCTATTTTTAATATCAATTTCAACCTCTTTCTATATTTTCCGAATATCATTTCAAAACCCAATCTTTAAAAATTCCTTTATATAATTCATTTTAAAATTGTCCATTTAAAATATTTTTCCGCATTATTTAATACGATAAAAAATTCACCATTTCTTATTCAACCAAACCTCTTTTAAATAATCTGATTTTCGATATACATATTTTTATATTAAAAATCTCCTTTTAATTCTTTAAAATTTTAAAATAATATTTATGGTATTTAATATATCCAAAATTAATTTCCATGTTATTTAACATTTGAAATTTTACAACACACAAAAATCCAGTGCCTCGCCACCTCACACACGCTTGCACCTCCCTTGCAGCCGAGAACTCAATCGCGACCAAGACTTCATACTTGGAGACAGGTCTATCAGCAACCCAAATCATTGATTCGATTTCCTGGGGAGCAAGCGAAACACGCGACTTTGATTTGAATCCCTCTGCCTCAGTGTCGATTGCAAGAGAACACGTTTAAAAATCAATTCGATATCCCATTTTTTTAGTCGAGTTGAATTCGATTTGTGAATTGAGATGGAGGGAGGATCAAACTTTTGAACTGGATAAATAAAACGATTTTCGGTTTCTTTAAAAAAAAAAAACTGGAACGAATTCGTTTCGTTCAATTGAATGGAAAGAAGGGAAAGTCGCGTGAGATATAAGGAAAAGGGAATGTGATGTTGGCGTGTAGGGGAGGGGCTGCAGTGTTCTGATGTGAGCAGAAAAACAACTGATGTGAACCCAAGGTCAAGGTCAAATAAATGTGTATATAAATATATCATATAAATTTTCCAAACTGTCTTGATTCACATAGCTCAAAATTTCGAACCCCTATCAAGGCGTGCCGCTAGGCGTTCATAATGTTATATCCCCATTCCAAACGCAATGAAAATGGTTTCGAGTCCTAATTCGATCGTATGGAGAAGATAGCTTTTTGGACCCAATTATTATATTAAATCTTCGATATAAATTTCAGCGTGTTTATATCTCATACAGCTAAACGATAACTCCAAATGTTACGAAATTTGAAATCCAATAATAATTCATTATTATGAAACCAATGGAACTGGTTTCGTTAAATTCCGAGACTGTGTCTCGGAAGACTATTTTGAAATATCAATTTAATCGATATTTTTTTTAAAACTGAACAAATCACTTTTAAATTCAATTTTAAAAGTTGCATTATCTTCAGTATTATTAATAAAAATTCTATAAGCCTTTAAATAATTTCTATCGGGCTTAAAACTCAAGGTATAATAATTTAACCAATAAACTTCAAAAATTAAATTATCCAATAAATTGCTATATTTAAATTCCAAATTAATTTTATAAATAAACCCAAATTTTCCATATTCAAAATCAAACCATAATTCAAATTCAATATTAAAACCATTTAAATATTCAAAATCGAACAACGAAAAATCCGGGTCGTTACACCGTCGTATAAAACGTAGGAACTACCGTCCAACAAGTCATTGGTGACCGTCGCAAAGCTGTCACCGTTTCCGTCGGAAATGCACAAAAGTCGTGTTCTATATATCGACGGCATTTCCAAGGGCTTTCGACGGCCGCCGACTGCTTGGAGCCGTCGGAAATGACTGTATTCCTTGAAGTGGGTTCTTTATTATTTATTATTTATCATTTATCGATTTCCTTTAGAAATAAATACAATCATTTATCTTTTGTCATTAAAATTAATTATTATGAATTGTTGTTCTAGAAATTTATTACCAGATACTGAGAAGCCCTTCGGCCTAATTCTCTTTTCCTGAAAATACATTTTTGAAAATTATAATTTTTATATGAGAGTTTTAATATATTTTTACCACAAGGGCCTTTTTAGCCACAAGGGCCTTTTTAGCAAGTGCAATTAGTTTCTAGGACACATAATTGAAATAATTACTTTTAAGGACAAAATATATCAATAGAAAACATATAAGCAAATTACCCGTTTAAGAGCAGCCATGGGTTCATAATATATTTTTACCCATCATCAGATCGGCGCCAGCTTCCCAACTAAAACCCAACCTGAAACCCGTCACTTTCCACCTAAACCAGATCGCGGCATACTCAATAGCCGCCACCGCTTGCCTTCCCTTCACCACAGCACCACCACCTCATATCTTCTCAACTAGTGACATGACAGACATCCGCCTCCACCTGAAGAACTAAGTCCAACACCCAAATGACGAGAAGGATATGGAATGGGGACGGGGGATTTGGTGATCGGTTTGCTTTGTACGGGCCATAGGAGATGTTTGTAAATTAGGATGTACGAATTGGAAAAATTGAGAGTTGATGTTGAAATGACGAGAAAAATACGTTGGATTTGGAACGGGGAGGAGGGATTTGGGGGTCAAGTCCCGAATTTTGGTGTAACATTCGATTATTAATGCATGGTCTAGATTTTCCATAATAGGGAACATTAGATTGCTAATAGAAAATGTCAGATCAGATTAGGTTAACGATGCTGATTATGCATGTGTGGACAGGGTGGATCGCTAAATTTTCTTGACCTCGCAAGTGCGTAGGTAATTCCAATGATCATGTTGTCACTAAGGTGTAGCTAATTAACGACGTCATTGTAAGCCTTACCAAGTAAATTTAGCAACGCCGCACCGAAGCCGAGTCACTATAGCGTCGCTAATCTGCGTCAGAAACCAACCATTTCTCTTATAGTGACGTGACTATTGAGATCCATGATTGCCTTATATAAAATGAGAATGCAACGTGTGTTTAATATTTTTTAATGTATTATTATATATGTACACACATATCAATGTGTGTGTATAGTAATACACACAACATCGGGGTTATCAAGGCATGCGCCTAGGCGTTAGAAAGGTGCAAGTGCAGATGCTGTGGCTTTCTTGCCGTCGAGGCGTAGAAAAAGCGCTAAAGCACGCTAATTTCAAGGCGCTTGTAAAATCCTGGAAAAATATTTAAACTTATATTCAAATATAGGGATTATTTAAATATTTGAATTGTAAATTAAATATTAATTAAATGGATTTTAATAGCCTTATTTAACTTCTTTTAATTAATAAATAATGAATGGCGAACTCATTTTGTAAATTTATTTTCAACATTAAGTAGTTCGAATAAATAACAAGGAAATCAACTGTTAATGAAACGACTTGATTTTTATTGATGTATTTTTAAATGAATTTTTTGGATTTTTTATAATTTTTAATTTGAAAAATATTTAAATTATCGTTTGACGTATTTTTCGGCAAATGATGGTAATTTTAAAATTTTACAAAATAAGATAACTGGTGTATTTTATTGCTGTTTTGAGATCGTATCGCATTTTTATGTGCGATCGTATTTTTGTTTTTTGTTCGTGGTTCGTACGCGAACGAAATGATGTGTAGCGAGATGTCAGGAACTTCAAAATAAACTCACCTCTACAATTAGAAAATTCCACATTTCCCACACTTACTTTTCTTTTCCCACTCTCTCTCACTTTCAATTGATGAATAAAGAGAAAACATAAGCCTCCTCTTTTAAATTCAAAATATAATGATTTAGGCAATGATAAATTATGACGTTCATTCCGTTGCGCTCGTACGTTCGAAGCTTCTAATCCATATAAGTTTTGGCATATGCGGTTGCGATTGGCGCTGATCGACGTTTCTAAGTCGTGCTAGGGTCTGAGATCGTTGGAGCTAGGGGCGAAACGAAGGTCGCCATCGTGTTGCTCTTGTCGAGGAGAATCTCCCCACCAAGTTTCATCATCCACGGCTTATCATAGCAAAACGCATCGTGGAGGAGTTGGAGGCTTGACCAGTGTCATATTGGGGATGGTTGCGTAGTGTTTGCGAAGAGCGACGCGTAGGAGTCATTGGTTGGTCAAATCATGGAGTGGGGAGGGAGGAATCGAAGTGAAAAGGATCGACATTTGGGTTTGAATATGCGCAGATGATATGTGTAACACTGTGCATTTGATTTGGGAAGAAGTGTGTTTTTTTTAATTAGGTAATTAGTCGGTTAATTATGTAATTAATTAATTTAATTTATTTCAAATCTTACAAATTCAATATGTCACTCAAACGAGGTCAGATTTGGACCCAATCTTTTACGTTGGACTCGTATCGACGTTAACTACACATTGGAGTTGAATTTGTTGAATTTGGAGCTAGTAAAATTTTGAGCTAAAATCGAACGCCGTTCGAGTTTGGATCAAACCGGAACGCGAAAGCGTCAGGTGTAATTTTGGTGAGTTTATATACCTTTAAATAAACTATATGATATCTGTGTTGCTATAGATTATTGAAGAATGCTTCGATGATAGTTTATATATTGTTGTTTGATTGTTTGTTTGGATTTGATTCCCGCTTGGAAGCGAATGATATAAATAACCATTGTTTTGCAGAGAACAAAAACAAAAGGAGGTTGAAGTGTACGTAGCGAATAAGTTGTTAAGACTTGGTTTTGATTCATGACACGAAGCTATCACTGCAATATACAGATTCGACAACTATTACGACAAAAAGAGAATATATACTACATGGAGAGAAGACATCAAAATCCGTGCATCAACTTTTATATTATTTTGTTTTGAGTCTTAAGTCAATATTGTTAAGATCTCTCCTTGTTTACATATATATTAGCTTATATATATAATCTTCTTATTTTCAAATGATTTATATATATAAGCATATAATATATATATATATTATCAAAGTTTTAAAGTTAGAATCATATATAATATATATATATTACATATACCTGTGTAAACTGTGCAAATTGCACAGATAATACAAGGTCAGTCGACTGACCTGGTAGGTCGGTCGACTGACCTGCTAGTATCTGTGCAAAATGCAGGGGTGCACAAGTATATATATAATATATAATAAAAATCATTTGAATATTTAGTCGACTGACCCAAAGGCTCAATTGACTGAATTTCTATAACGGCTATATTTTCTGAAAAGACACGATCATTCGTGAAGAGTTACGAATCTCTACGAAGAGATTTGAACGCAACGCTTCAACCGGAACTCTTCGCCAATGGTTGCTGCTATTTAACAATTATAAATACATATTCTAACTTCATTCCAAAAAAAAACTTAATCTTCTTATCTCTCTTATCTAACTCTCTTGAATATTCTAAGCAATACTATTCCTTTCTAATCTTCATAAACTTCAAATATACATATTTATACTCGAGGAGAAGATCATAGGAAGGGTGTACTATAAACAGACTTATCCATGTTATCAGAACACAAAAAGTCAAACAATCTTTTGTATTTGTTGAAGTCCCGTTCTGCTGCTCAGGCGTGTGAAATACTCTTCGGCTGTTGAGGCGAAATCCTGTTCCGCTGCTCAGGTCCATGTTCGGCTGCTCAGGGGTTGTATAGACCTGTTCCTCCAGGTTAAGAGTGGGTTGCTGTTTTAGTGAAATTCCAGAAGGAGTCTGGGACTGGACGTAGGATGGAGCTCCGAACCAGTATAAAAATCTCTGGTGTTATTTTTATTATACTGCTCTTATATTCCGCACTATTTACTGTATAGCTATCATCACTATATTTTGTATTATCGTATATCCATATTACATGATCCATAGCACACTTTCATTTGGTATCAGAGCAGGTTCTTCATATAACCGTAACACAGTTATTTGATACTCTAATAATATGGAAACTAACACTAGCACTAGCATTAACACTAGCTTCATAGAAGGACAATCCACTGCACGTCCACCACTATTCAATGGCATGAACTATAACTATTGGGCCACACGAATGAGAATATATATGCAAGAAAATGGTTTTGATTCATGGAATATTACTCAGAAAGAATACACTATTCCTACCGAGGAGTATTCTGCTTGGACTAATACACAGAAACTAGATGCCTCAGCAAATGCAAAAGCCATGAATATGTTGTTTTGTGCCTTAGATAAAAATGAGTTTAACTGTGTTAGCATGTGCAACACTGCATATGAAATATGGCGTACACTCAAAGTTACACACGAAGGAACTAGCAAGGTCAAACAAAGCAAGATATCCATGCTCAAAAGTCAGTTTCAAAGCTTTAGAATGAAAGACAATGAATATATAAATGATATGTATTCAAGATTTCAGGATATCTATCATTCATTAGTAGGACTAGGAGTAAGGTATTCAGATTTTGATATCGTATCCAAAATCTTAACTCTTTAACGGAAGAATGGGAAAGAAAAGTTCTCGCTATTGAAGAAGCGAACGATATTTCCAAAATAACTCCGGAAGAGTTAATAGAAAATCTAATATCCTATGAAGTGAATTTGCAGGCTAAACGAGTTCAAGCTCAAGATAAAAAGAATATAGCATTCCATGCAGAACAAGAAGAATCAGATTCAGACAAAGACGACCTAGCCTTTATTGCCAAAAACTTCAAGAAATTCTTGAAGTATAGAAAAGGAAACAGAAATAATGGAAAGAGAAGCTCAAACAGCAATAAACCACCGTCTTCATCAGTTCTGGAGTGCTTTAACTGTCACAAAAAGGGGCATATACAGAAGGATTGTCCAGATCAAAAGAAAGAATATCGCAATAAAAGGAAGGACAAATTCAGAAGGAAAGCTTTCTCGGTTACATGGGATGATTCAGACTCCTCCTCCTCCTCAGAAAGCGAGAGTGACAGCGATAATGAACAAGCCAACGTATGCTTTATGGCCAAAGATAATGAGGTTAGTTATTTAACTTTTGATGATATGATAGAGATAAACTCAGAATTGTTAGATACTTTAAAAAGTCTCAAAAGAAAATATAAAGAGGCTGTTGAAAATCAGAACAAGGCAAAATTCAAAAGAGATATGCTTAAAGACGAGAAGAAAATATTGGAAGAAGAACTTGAGAAAACTCAAGAATCGCTTTCAAATGTTAATTCTCAACTAATATTATTGAGTCAAGAAATTGAGACTCAAAAAGAAAAGAATGATGTTCTTGTTTCTAAAAATCATGGTTTGAAAACTAATATCAAAATGGTAGAACTAGAAAATTCGAGTCTAAAGACCAAACTAGAAGGAATCACTAAAAATGTCTCGAATTTTAATAAAGGCAGAGAGAATTTATCTAGAATTATTGATAATTCACAACGTGCTAACAATAAAAACGGACTAGGTTATAAGAGGAAGGTTAAGAATTCACAATCCAGTAATTTAAACAATGTTAAGTCTAATAAAACACCCATATCTTCAAAAAGATTAGTTTCTAAAAGTATCAATATATGGGTTCCTAAAACAAATAACAAGTTAATAAGGAATAAGCATATTAGATCATTCATAGAAAACATTCATAATAATAAGAATTATATTTATAAAAGGGATACTGAACCCACTTGGGTTTGGTTTCCTAAGATCTAACTCCTAGGACCCTATTAAAAAGGTGGGTACCAATGTCATCTCATATTTTTTGCTGGTCCCACTCAAGAAAAGAGGAAAATGGATACTCGACAGTGGTTGCTCAAAACATATGACAGGAGACAAAGATATGCTAACAAACATTACATACTCGGATGGAGGTTCTGTCACTTTTGGAGGTAATTGCAAGGGATATATCATCGGCAAAGGCAATGTGAGCAATTACGATACATCTAATTTACCTCTTATTACTAACGTTTTATTAGTTAAGAATCTAAAACATAATCTATTAAGTATAAGTCAATTATGCGATAAAGGATTTAAAATATCTTTCTCTGAAAATAAATGTAGTATCTTTGATCAAAATCAGAATCTTATTTTCAAAGGAAATAGAGATAGAAACATTTACGTTTTAAATATGAAAGTTAATCATAACTCAGACATGCGTTTAATAGCCAAAGAAAATGATCCTTGGCTATGGCACAAACGATTCCGTTCATATCAATTTCAAAACATTAAAACATGGCTTGTACTAAATAGCCAGTGTTTCGTATTATGTTGTTACCTTAAAACTCTTGTTTGTGATGTTGCAATATATGAATGCTTGTTTCTTTTATTGCTATGATTTGAATATCTATACATGCATCATACAATTATTCATGTTCTTTATTCCTTTTTGTCGATGACAAAGGGGGAGAAAATTATCACAAACATTAAAAATGTAGGATATATATCGCCAAAGATTCAGGGGGAGTAAGTATTCATATTATATTATATATAGTCGAAATCTATATCTATTTACAGGTTGTCATCAATCAAAAAGAGGGAGAATGTTGAGACTTGGTTTTGATTCTTGACACGAAGCTATCACTGCAACATACAGATTCGACGACTGTTACGACAAAAAGAGAATATATTCTACATGGAGACAAGACATCAAAATCGATGCATCAACTTTTATATTATTTTGTTTTGAGTCTTAAGTCAATATTGTTAAGATCTCTCCTCGTTTACATATATATTAGCTTATATATATAATCTTCTTATTTTAAAATGATTTATACATATATAAACATATATATATATATATATTATCAAAGTTTTAAAGTTAGAATCATATATATATTACATATACCTGTGTAAACTGTGCAAATTGCACAAATAATACCAGGTCAGTCGACTGACCTGCTAGTATCTGTGCAAAATGCACAGGTGCACACGTATATATATAATATATAATAAAAACGTTTGAATATTTAGTCGACTGACCCAAAGGCTCAGTTGACTGAATTTCTATAACGGCTATATTTTTTGAAAAGACACGATCATTCGTGAAGAGTTACGAATCTCTACGAAGAGATTTGGACGCAACGCTTCAACCGGAACTCTTCGCCAATGGTCGCTTCTATTTAACAACTATAAATACATATTCTAACTTCATTCCAAAAAAACTTAATTTGCTTATCTCTCTTATCTAACTCTCTTGAATATTCTAAGCAATACTATTCCTTTCTAACCTTCATAAACTTCAAATATACATATTTATACTCGAGGAGAAGATCATAGGAAGGCTGTACTATAAACAGACTTATCCGTGTTATCAGAACACAAAAAGTCAAACAATCTTTTGTATTTGTTAAAGTCCCGTTCTGCTGCTCATGCATGTGAAATCCTCTTCGGCTGCTGAGGTGAAATCCTGTTCCGCTGCTCAGGTCCATGTTCGGTTGCTCAGGGGTTGTATAGACTTGTTCCTCCGGGTTAAGTGAGTGTTGCTGTTTTAGTGAAATTCCAGAAGGAGTCTGGGACTGGACGTAGGACGGAGCTCCGAACTAGTATAAAAATCTCTAGTGTTATTTTTATTATACTGCTCTTATATTCCGCACTATTTACTGTATAGCTATCATCACTATATTCTCTATTATCTTATATCCATATTGCACGATCCATAGCACACTTTCATAAGTCACGATAAAACACTTCGAAATACACTTACATATGTGTGATTTACATGGAGCTTTTATAGAGAGAACTAAGGGTTTTCCTGCTAATGTTGATTTACTTATATTCTTATGTTGCTTATATGGATGTTCGGTTGAAATATTTGTGACATGCTGTTTGATTTGAGTAAGTGCTGTTATAGCGATTATCATTATACCATCACTTAATAAATACCATCTCCTTAAATCTTTGTGTGTGTTGAACTAGTGCTTGTATTTTTTTACAAAATAAATGTTTGATCGTGTTTTTGCCCTTTGAAAGTTGTTAAAACTATATTTTCAAGTGTTTTTGAGAATTTCAAAATAAAGGATAAATATTGTTTCAAATTTATAAAAAGATTATAAATTTGGTTAATTATCTTTTGGGATAATCAATATTATTTTAAATTTATAAATATATTATAAATTTGATTAATTATCTTTGGGATAATTAATATTGTTTTAAATTTGTAAAAAGATTATAAATTTGGTTAATTATCTTTCGGGATAACTAATGTAATTTTAAATTTATAAAAAGATTTTAAATTTGATTAATTATCTTTCAGGATAATTAATGATGTTTAAAATATATAAAAAGATTATAAATTTGATTCATTTTTCTTTCATGATAATTAATATGGTTTTAAATTTATAAAAAAGTTATATCAATTATCTTTCAGGATGATTAACATTGTTTTATATATATAAAAGTATTTTATATTGATTTGTTTTCTTCCGATATAATAAATGTTGTTTTAAAGTTATAAATGATAGCTTCTAAATAAGAATTTTTTTAAAAAGTATTGTGTAAAAATAAAACCAAGTGTAAATTGTTTTGGGTTTATATTAAAAGAAGTTTTAATGTTTATTTATTTTTGACCCCTCTTTTTAGTAAACTTAGAAATATAATTTGCTCTTTAAAAAGAATATTTTAAAGAGTGTTGTTTTTAAAGTGTTTTACAAATATTCGTGATGTGAAAATCAAACATAAGTGCGAGTCAAATGTTTTAAGAGATTTAATTTTCATATACGATCATTTTGTTATTCTCGATAGTTGATTTATTGACTATCGATTCTTTTACCTTCTTTGTGTTCGTCGATTCAAGAAGATTTTGTTGCTCGTTTGGGGCATTTTAACTCTTACTATTCTTAAAGTTAAGAATGTTGTCGGGTCAAGATAGGAAGCAACATTTCCCTAACTTGTTCAGCTTCATTGTTTTCCCCGAGGTAATACTATTTTGTTTTCCGATAATTGATTCATCGACTATTGATTTTGATATCCTTTATCGAAAATGACTAAAACTAAAGAATGAGTTGGGGCCAAGCTATGTGGGGTTGCTCCCATTAGGATATTGTCACTTCTACTCTAGATTGGTTTCTGTTGTACGCGTGCGGAGATGTAAATAACTTGGATACTCGATAAAGTTGGCGGGGTCCGGTTGGGAGATTTCCAAGTGGCATTGTAGTTCTCAAGTATATTGTCTAGATGTATACTTTCAGTAAGGGGGTGCAACCTCTAGTCATTGTTGGAAAAATTCCCTTTCCTTATTTGATTCAAATCTTTGAATCATTTTCTTAATTGCATCGAAAAGTGCCTGGAGCTTTTCTTGGTGTTTAATTATTTATGTCTATTCTTTCAAGTTCGATTTGTTTCGAATTGTTTCTATTCTTTCATCTATGGATGTTGTTCTTATAAGGTAAAGCCATTCCGTGTTTAGCGGCATGGTCTCATAGAATTATTATATGTTCATCTTTTTTCTTGAGTTTTCTCACGTTGGTTTTTCAAAATGATTCGGGTGTTATTTTATTATAATGCTTGGATCAGACCGAGTATTTTCCTAGGTTGTCGTCGGTTGGACATGGAGCTCATGGAGAGAGCTAGAAGTTCACCTGCCGTGGTATTTTATTTTCCATTATATTATTATGTATACCCATCACCAATTATAAGGTCGGAAAGTTATAATTGTCCAAGCTGATGAGGTTTGTTTTTAACTCTGATAAATCATGTATCTTAGAGTGACAACTTCTACTATCTTGGTTATATTATATGTTACCATTCAGCTGTGAGATTCTGTTTTCCATGTTCCTTTTCTTTTTACCCTAACAATCTGCATTTCTGGCACTTGGATGCTCAGCATTTGAATATCGTAGATTTATTAAGTGCCAACTTTCGAGGGTCGAAAAGGCGGGTCATTACAGCACTTAAGCACAATAAGATGTGCCTCGATTAGTCGAGTATTTTTTTTGCAGGCCAACCCAAATACTAAACCCAAAACCCATTTAATTTTCTCAAAATCTCAAGTTGACTATAGTTGACATTTTATTTTATGGTTTCTTCGACCAAAAATAAAATGACTATTGCCATTCATCATCGAAATTGCCGCCGCCACGGCCGTTAGACTGCCACCACCGTTATCATCGAACTGCTGCACCTAGTCGCATGTTCTATCACTACTACTTCATCCCCTCATGTCGTTGATTCTCTTCGAGCTTGTGATTGGTAATGCTCTTTTTTTAACAAGTGTCAATCTCGATGATCGAACCCATGACCTTTAATCTCGTAGTCTGAACTACCAACCAACTGAGCCAACCATGTTGGCTGACTGACAATGGTTTTCTAACTTAATTAATAATTATTTAAATTATTTTAAACATTAAAGTTGATTTTAGTTAATTAAATTAAATTTAAGTAGTTTAAAATTTAAAGTTAGTTTGATTAATTTAGTTTAAAATTTAAATAAATTCAAATATGGTTTAAAATTTTAATTTTAGTTATAAAATAGTTAAATTTTGAAATTTAGTTGATGAGATAGTAAAATTTTACTTAGTAGAATAGTTTAATAAATATTTAAATAGCTAAATAAATTATAAAACATATGATTTAAAATTTAAATTTTACTTAATAAAATAGTTTCATAAAATATTTAAATAGTTGAATGAATTATGTATAGTTAAAATTTGACTTTTAGTTAATAAAACATTTAAATACTTATAAATATTTGAATGAATTATAATTTTAGTTAATAAAATAGTTAAACAGTTAAATGAATTATAAAATATGTTTTAAAACATTAAATTATAGTTAGTAAAATAGTTAAATTTTAATTTTAATTTATAAAATATCTAAATTTTAATTTGTAAATATGGTTTAAAAAATCTAAATTTTAGTCAGTAAAATACCTAAATTTAAATTAATAAAATAGTTTAATTTCTTTATTTTAGTTTTTTCATTTCAAGGCGATATGGATATAAACACACATACTTCAACAAGTTCTTCTGTTGCACCTAAGAATCGTAGAGCGTATATTGAGTGGAATTATAACTTTTTAATAGACAAAAACAACCCTAATGAAAGTGACTGTAGGATCATGTAATATGGATATTATCTAAACTACTTGTGCAGAATATAAAGTAAGTAAGTATAGTAGTAAAATAAAATGACACCAGAGATTTTTATACTGGTTCGAACTCCCGTTCTACGTCTAGTCCGAGACTCCTTCTGGAATTAAACTAGGAACCCACACTTAACCCAGAGGAATATGTTTACATCATCTGAGCAACAGAATAGGACTTTGACCACCTGAGCAATTGGACAGGATTTTTCCGCATGAGCAACCGAACAGAACTTTGATACAAATAGATTGTTTTCTTGACTTCTGTGTTCTTGTTACAACACAGATTTGTCGAATGAAGTACACCCTTCCTATAATCTTTTCCTCAAGTATGATATATATATATATATATATATATATTTGAATTTCCATGAAGATAAGTAAAGTATATATTGCTTTAGAAATGAAGAATTATAAACTTGATTTCACAAATTATAAACAATAAGAAGTTCTGAATATTCAAGAGAGTAGAGAATAGAAAAGTTAAGTTCTTTGATCTTGAATGGAATGCATATATATAATGAATGAAGAGTTACAACAGTTGGCAAAGAGTTCTGACGAACAGAGATGGTTGCAACTCTTCCTGGAAGAGATTCCTCTTCAGGAAGAAGAAGTGTTCCTTCAGAAAATTTTAAAAAAAATGGCAGTTTGAACATATTTAGTTGACCGAAATGGAATAGTTAGTCGACTGAATTGAAGCAGAAAAATATTAGTTCGAAATTAACATAGTTTAGTCAACTTACCATGAGTGTTTAGTGGACTAAGTTATGAAAAATATAAAAAGTTTATGACACAGTTTAGTCGACTGACCATGTGTATTTTCAAAATATGCTGTGTATTTTCAAAATATGCAGGTTTACTTGAGGATAGATTTTAACAATAGATACAGACTTAAACTCTAATAATCTAAACTTAAACTATAATAAACCATACTTGTCGAATATTTGATAATCTTTTGTTTGTCTTGAGCTCCTTGTCATGAATTAAAAGCATGAAGTCCAACACCTAATAATGTGACTTGTATGTATTGATTGAAGTGACCTCAGGCAAAATAAATAGAGCAAATTAACATCAAATTAGAGTCTTTAGAACTGCAACTGCTTGTCCTGAATGTTTACCCGAAGTAAGAACTATTTTATTAAAAGCTATGGCTAGTAAGCAATGTAGAAAGACATATGCTTTTGAAGGTGATCCAAGCAATGAGTTATGGCACTATTGTTTGGAAGATGATGAAATTAAAGAAGTTGCACTAACTAATAAGAGAGTGAACATTGGTGGAGGGAATGTTGAAAAGAAGGAAAAATCAACAAGAGCTAATGCAAAAGGCCTTATTGACTTATACGTGAGTAACATGGAAACAAAGCAAGTGAACATGATAGAGTTTTAGAATCATCTAAGTTGAGACAATCAAGTATAAATGATGCATGTGATAAAGAATTGAGAGCTAAAACCAATCAATATATTGCTTGTCTTTTTTATCAAGCCGGTATTGCATTTAATGTGGCTCGTATGGAGTCATTTAAGGACATGGTTGAAGCAGTTGGTAGATATGGGCTTATTCTAAAGCCTCCTTGTTATCATGGATTAAGAGTGTCATTACTAAAGAAAGTGTTGGATTACACAAATGAACTAATGAAGGGGCATAAGGATGAATAGGTGAAATATGGCTGCTCCGTTATGTCAGATGGATGGATGGATCGAAGGGATAGAACATTGATTAACTTTTTTAGTAAACTTTTCTTTACGGACAATGTGGAATCCATATATCCTCTTATGTCAAAACAAGGGAGAAGATATTTGAGTTGCTTGACAAATTTGTAGAAAGAATTGGTGTGGAGAATATTGTTTAAGTTATAACGCATAATGGAAGAAAATTTAAATTAATGGGTGAGTATTACTTTTAAATATCTATTTACAAAGTTTATTTACTCAATTTTTTCAAACCAATTCAGTTCATATATTTATTTTTTATTACCAAGGTGAGTTGCTTATGGCAAATAGAAAAATATATATTGGACTCCTTGTGCAGCTCATTGCATTGACCATATTCTTGAGGATATTAAAGAAAAAAATACGGTGGAAAACATAATTAGAAATTGAGCTTCTCTTTTGGTATTTATTTATAAGCATAGTGACGTCTTGAACATGATGATGATGTTTAATGGAAACAATTAATTAGTGAGGTTTAGAGTTGCAAGTTTGGCGACTCGTTTCTAATGTGCAAAGTTTAAATAATTAAAAAAATCCTCTTCATGCTATGTTCACTTCCGAAGTGTGGGTTAGAAGCAAGTGGATAAAGGAAATTAAAGGGAAGAAAGCTTGTGACACGGTTTTGAACACTTTTGGAACATCTCTTGTATTCTTAGTTTTATGGGCCCACTTATTCGTGTTCTTCGATTAGTTGATGGAAAAAAAGACCAACTATGGGATACATATATGAAGTAATGGATAGACTAAAGAAGCCATTGGAAAATATTTTAAAGGAAATGAAGAGAAATACAAAGATATTTTTTCCATAACTGATAGAAGATTGGAACGCCAACTTTACCATACATTGCATGCGATGGGTCATTTTTTTCAATCCACAATTCTTCTACAAAGATCCTTTCATTAAGCTTGATGAAGAAGTAATATGTGGATTGTACAAACATGTTAAGGGACTTCTTTCCAAAGACCATTAAGGAAAAGTCACGGATGAATTGTCTTTATATAAGAAAGTGGAGGGGCAATATGGTATTAACTTGGTAATCAAATCAAGAGACACACTCGGTAAGCATTAGTTCATAAGTCATAACTTGCATTAGTAATTAGTAAAAATTATTGTTTAAGCTTCAAAGATTTTATAGTACTAATTTTTTGGATAAGTGATATAGACTAGATTATACCTTTTTTCCTTAGCCAAGTTGTGGAGCTTATATGGTAATTCAACCCATACACTCCAAAAGTTTTTGATAAAAAAATTAAGTTTGATCTGTAGTGCATCTGGTTGTGAGAGAAATTGGAGCGTTTTTAAGCGTGTAAGAATTATTTTGCATAATAGTCCTTCTCACTATATGTTTTTAAGATATTGCCATTTGCATTTTTCTTTGAACTAGATCTATTGCAGGAAGCATAATAGACTATAAAAGCCAATGTTTATCAAGTATAATCAAAATTTAAAGAATTGCATTAGACGAATAAATTTGTTGATCTAATTACATTGGAAGGTACCGGCGTTTCAAATGATTGGACGACCGATCATATGGAAGTAGGTAATTTAGATATTGAGGATGAGTTGTTTTTCGAAGGAGATGGATTAAAATGAGGAGATGTAACATGCGTGTCCGGAGCAGGAGAAAGGTTGCATATGACTAGGCAACATGCTTGCCATGTCAAAAGAAAAGGAAAAGCTTCAAATTTTACCATGAGACCTAGTTATGTTGAAAATAAAGAAGAAGCTACTTTTAATGATGATTTAGAGGATGATAATTTTGAGCATGATTCAAAAGAGGAGGAAAACTATGACTTAGAGGATGGTTTAGAGGATGATGATGGTAGTTTGGATATTAGTTATTAGTACACATTGAACTAGAACATCTCTACCATTTTTAGCTTTTTGTTTTTTATAACTTATAACTTCTATGTTTTTAGTGTTGAAATTTGAATTTGATATCATTTGAGTTTCGAAATACCATTTGCGACTTCGTACCTGTTAATCCATGCTTTTTTATTTTGCAAAAATGATTATAAATATGTTTTAACACTAAATTTTATCAATTTTAAAATAATCAATAGTGTAGTTTTTTTTCGTAAAAAAAGCTCATGTATGTGTGCCTCTGTGTGTGTAGGGCACAAAAAGGCTGAATGCTCAAAAAAGCCTAGGGCATAAGGTTTTTTGCACCGTAGCGCCTTAACACCTTGACACATATACATACATACTGTAACGACCCAGAATTTCTGTCATTTGAAATTCGTATCTTTAATTAATTTTAAATATTAATAAGTAAGATTTGGAAGTCGAATTAAAATTAATTTCGATATAGTGATTTAATTGGGCGATTAAATTATTAATTGAATACCTGAATTTGGGTAAATAATTGGAAACTGGATCAAATGTGATTAAAAATGATTTATAAAGTTATATTAAATCATATTGGAGTTATAACGATGTTATAGA
Organism: Allium fistulosum; assembly: GCA_030737815.1. Lineage (NCBI taxonomy): Eukaryota > Viridiplantae > Streptophyta > Magnoliopsida > Asparagales > Amaryllidaceae > Allium > Allium fistulosum. Next base: position 904,029,241 of record CM060906.1, on the reverse strand, counting down.
ACTTTTAAAATTGAATTAAAAGTTAAATTGTGAAAATTGAATATTTTAATATTTAATTGACGACTAAAAATGGTCATTTTCAAACAGTCTCAGATTTCGACGAAACCAGTTTCATCGAATCCGTAATGTTAAATTATTGTAAGGTTTCAAATTTCGTGTCAATCGGATGTACCGTTTGTCCGGGGTAAGCCAAAACGCATCGAAATCAATTTAAATCGATTTGATTTAAAATTGATCGTTTATTTCCGTAACTTTCACATACAATCGAATTAGCTCCCGAAACACGTTCCATTGCATTCGGCACGCAGGGTAAACCCTAGAAATGTCAACCGGCACGCTTCGTTTGGAGTTCAGAAAATCCGGGATGAATAGTATTTTGATCATTTTTCTATAAAAGCACTTCCATTTCTTCATTTTGCAAACAACAACTAGGGTTTCAGTTTTACCCTGGCCGCCACTAACATTACCAATGGCCAGAAATCACTCATCTTCCTCCCTCGTTTTCTTCAAATCCATACATCGATTCGAAAAATTATCAACTACAAAGTTGTAGAGCTGATCGAGCTCGTTAGATCCAACGGTGGATCTTGCTTGAAACTGTCGTTTGGTGGTGTAAATTGTTTCCGTTCGCTGGGCAGTTCGATCGCGATTTTGAGGGCAATATAGGGCCGAGCTTTGTGCCGTTCGAGGTGAAGATGGAGCTGGCTTTGGGCTACATTGTGGTATTCTCTGATCGAGCTAGATGGGAGTGTAGGTGGTGCGGTTAGGAGCCCTAGATCGATGATGGGTGGGTTCGGCTACGCTGTGTCTCGCGTAGGGAAGAAGAACATGTATAAGTGTATGCGGCCTGGATCTATGCAGTGAAATTGAACGGCTAGATGTTAGCTGAGGTTTAAAATATAAAAGAAATTGTAAATTGAATTATATTTAAATTGTATAATCTTTAATTTATCATAACTTGTTCGTACGAGGTCGAAAACGCACGAAAAAAGTTGCGTTGGAATCGTATTGACGAACACTACGCTATGGAACTGGATTGGAAGCAATTGGAGCTAGTGTGAATTTCGGGTAAAATCAAACGTCTGTTTAATTTTATTTGAAATAAAACGCTACAACTATTATCGAAAATTCAAGGTGAGAACTTCTCACTCAATCGAATGTATTGTTTCGATTTAAATTTTAAATAGTTAGATTTAAAATTGTTGACAGTGTGGATTGTGATGGTTGAATGATGATTGCTATTTATTGTGATAAATAGACATTATACGCCGTATATTAAGCGGAGGTTATTTATTAAAAACATATACCGCGATAATTTCACATTGAAGTGGAATTGGTATTATATATGTATATAGCAATATATATATATTGGAATATGTATATATTGGAGTTGTTGATTTCCCGCATTGTATAGCGGATGAGACCCTATTGCGCCGCATAATAGCGGATAATATTTTATAAATCCCATATACCGCGATAATTTCACTGTGAAGTGAAATTGGTATTGTGCTAACATCTGTGGATGCAGGGAAACAGGTTGGAGGGATCCGACTGGATTCCTCACCGTAGTGATTTATTTACAGATATTGTTGTATATTCTGTTATCATATGATGATATATGATGTTGGGATGCTGTGATTGACTATTTGGTGCTGTTGCATCATCGGATCCATTTTTGAAGTTTAAGATAACGATTTTGATTTTTAAAGGGATTTTTAAAGTGATTTTTGAAAGTATACGTTTTATAAAATTGGTTTATTTAAATTGAGATTTTTGGAATAATTATAAACGGTTTATATAAAAGATTTATAAAATTGATATTTATAAATTAAAATATTGGAATTATAAAATGAGTTTTTATAAGTGTTAAAAGGAAGTATAAATGGATTTCATAAGTGAATGAAATTAATAGATTTATAATGTGAAGTTATAAAATGAATAGATGTTGTAAAATAAAAGATTTATAAGTAATTTACTTATAAATTAGATTTTGGCACTTAAAGGGGATATAAATAGAATTTGCGAATAAAAATGATTTTTTATAAGTTGAAATTGTTGTAAAATATAAATGTGATTTATAAACGTTGTTTATAAATCTGAAATCACTTATTTTGATAAGTGAATTTTGGAAGTTAATTAAAGGAATTATATCCACGATTTTAGACGGTGGATAATCTTTTAATAAATGTGTAGAAACATTGAATTGGGTAAATAAAGTATATTCACGATTTTGGACAGTGAATATACTATTAGATGAAATGTATATGTTTTGGAGAAGTGATATTACGAAATGAAGTAATTGTTTTAAAAAGATGTTTTAAGACGTGTTAAGTATCGAAAACATAGAATTTCAACATTTACTGTTGAAATAGACATTTCGAGGAATAAGGAAATGGTGGACTATAACACTGTTGTTATAGTAAATGGTTTCCGAAAGGAAATGTTTTATATAGTATTGGGATTTATATATATCTATCTAAATTTCGAATCCCTATACTAGTGATTTTTGGGCCGTCGTAACGATGTTTTACGCAACATTCGTTTTGACTCAAATAAATGTGTTTAAGAGAATGATTTCCTTAAAGAATAAAATATATACTTAATTGTGATTTAAGTATATCGAATATTTTCCAAATGCTGAAAATAAATAGATTTGTGAATTACTTATTATTAAATAAGTATGGAAATGTTTTCCAATATGAAGTGAAATGTTTTGAGATTTTATCTTTTTAAAGATAAATTGAAATTGAATATTTGAAATCGATTTGAAAATCGTATATCAGTGGATATTGGAAATTTAAATTCACTATGGAATTTATAAAGGAAAGGGGAATTTGTTTAAAAATAAACATTGATTTATTTTTGAAGTGTGGAAAATTATATATCTTGTAAAGATATTTTTGGAAGATAAATAATTTGGAAAATTATTTGGATCTGATGATGCTGTGCAGACCTATTGATAGTTAAATAACCGACTATCAATAATTACCTTGAATGGGTATTTGTTGTGATTTGCTTGAATTTGAATGCCACACTTATTTTTGAATAAGCGCTCACTATTCGGGTTAGCCGGGAAAGGACCTTTGTGTCGTATAACCCATTCCGAATTTGTGATACGACGATATGGATCGTATTGAAGACCAGTGGTGAAGACCGGGTGTTTGTGAAAACGATAGGATGACCTATCGATTGTCTCTGCACCGTTAGCTACGGTATAGAGATTTCCTTTGTGATGGGAAGTTTTATCGGGATTGTGAATACCCGGATTGCAAGGGCTTCTTTGGAAGTGCCTTCGGTTCTGTTCGAACCCGGAACAGACTTGTATGGTTACATGTCTGCCATTATGTTTTGAGGTGTAAAGCTGATTTCTTTCAAATACATTTTTGTTGGTGGCGGAGAATTTATTCTCTTAGCTTAACACCCTTCTCTGAGACGTACGAGCTCAGAGGTTATGTAGTTGAAATTTATCAGCAATATATTCCCAATTTGGTAATGTGGCATGTTGAGTGTTGCTGTGATGATGATCATTCATTGATCATTTGTGATCAAAGCGTGGCTTTGTGAAAAAGCGTAGCTTTGTGGACGAGACTTCGTCAGGGCCTCACAACCCGGAAATGGTCGAAACAGGAATGTTGCGGCAAGGTTATGTGGGTCGTGCCCTTTAGGGTATGTCATTTCCTTCTGGAAAGGGGTGGTATCATGGTATGGAGCCCAGATACTTACTCATGTGGACATACTTTATTTATTATGTGTGATGTTGTTACCGAGCTCTCGGATAAAGGTCCCAAAGGACCGGGGGATGGCATATTCGTGAGTTACCTAGTTACAGGGGTAACCCGGCCTTGTTGGCAGAGAGCAGTTTGTCTCTCGGAGCGTCCAGCCAGAGGAGTTTCTTTCGTGGCATAGGAAGCTCCTTAGCCTGACCATTTGTTGGCAAATCCATTTTCCAATACGAACCTTGTACGGTTTTAGTTGTATAACCTTCCATTTACTTATGGTGGCGCCCCACTGTTTAGATGGTAGCTATAGTAGGCATAGTTCGGAATGTCTATGTTGGATAAGATTAATATTATACTTTCGAAATATTTTTCTACACTATGCACTACTAATAATAATCCAATGATTTTGCATAGTAAGCATCTTTGAATATCATAAGAAAATCTCCTCCAATTCTGCGTTTGCATTGTGTGTGTGGCGGGAGGTCTTATGGTAGTTTCATTTTCCAAAAGCATTGCGAAATTGTTTTATTTTCTTTGTTGTTGATTGTTTAAAGATAAACTGTTTTAAGTTCTCACACCAGTCACCATGACTGACCTGGAGTTTATTGTTTCCTTCCTAAACTCTGGGTGCCCACCAATTTCCACATGGGCAGTCTAGAGTCAAGTTATCAGGTCATTCTGGATTCAGGAGATGCGATGGAGCTCAAGTGGCGAACTGGATGGCGAGACGTATCATCTATACTATGTATTATTCCGCTGTGTATTCTGTATATGGACAAGTTCATATAACTGTCCAGTTGTGTTGTATACTGTTGTTGTAAACTCTGATGATGATGTAATGTATAAAAGGATATAGTTCTTTGTTTTAAAGATTATTCATTTATCTATTATATGTTGTTCCGCTGCGAATGTGAGATTCTGATATTGTTTCTGTTTCTGTGCTTTCTGTTGTTTCTTCTTTCTTTTTCTTCTGTTTTCTTCTACCTCTTCTTTTTCTCCATAACAATTCGGTTTTCCGGCATTCGATTGCTCGGCAGTTGATACAGTAGACGTATTAATGTCGATTTTCGAGTGACGAAAAATCGCAATCGTTACACATACATACAACACTTATTTTCGACCTTATCTAAAATTAAAATAATAATTTTTTTGGCTAATTTTTGTTTTTATTATTAAACGATTGCATACAAATTTTTAATTGTAACTTTATCGAATAACATCATATATATATGTATATTTAAAATTTAAAATTGTGAACTTTTGATCGACATGATAAGATCAAAAAAAAAATTATATATGTATTGCGTGTATAATATATATTTATATTCATATACATATATTTTAAAACTTTGAGTTTGAAATTTAAATTTAAATTTAACCTTATTTCGAATTTTACTTTTATATACATATAAAAATGATTTTTTATTTATCAAAGACAAAAGAATTTTATTAAAATGGAGAACTAAATAATATATATTTAAACTTACATACATAAATATATAATTAAATAATATATATTGTTTTTATTTGGCCAAGAGAAAAAAGGTTATGTGTACGTGTATATTATTATATATTCAAATACATTTAATATGTATATATGTATGTATGTATGTAATTGTATTTAATATCATAATTTGATTTTGACTTTTTTGTTGAAAATAACTTCGATATATGTATATAAAATAAATAAGTTTAAATTGAATGCTTACCTTAGATTTTGCTGATTATTGACACGTTTTGTTGTTAGCTATTATTCTTTGGAGTGTGGTTTCTTCTTCCTTCAAGATTGGTGTGCAAACCCTAACTATTGGCTACAATTGTTTTACTGAGGATATGGTTTTATTTTTCTATGTGTTGAATGAGAAAAGATGGTGCTATTTATAAGCACTAGATATCAAAAATATCTCCACCTTCTCCTCCTCGCTTTACTCTAGATCTAATCTTCTTCAAAGAGTCATTTTTAAACCCCTACCCGCCCTTAGTATGCTCACCCCCTTAGGGTTTTGATCACATGACAATTTGTAACATCCCCCACTTGGAAGCCAAAAACTAACGGCTACGGATGCAGTAGTCATCCATAGTTATTAATCCTCAGCGACCAAATACGGTAATGTTAAATACATTGATATAACAGAAACACATGGTTATGGAAAAAAAATTAAAATCAACAAACAACTTTTTCATTCCATTTCAAAGCATTTCAAATTCATTACATAATCCCAATACGAGAACCACGTTCAGAGAAAATATAATTATTACAACATACGCCAAGAGCGACATATGAAGATGCCCCATTAGATGATCGGAGTATATAACTAGGCAATTAAACAACTTTGCCTTTACAATAAAACACAGCGGAATCAAAATAGAAAAGAACTCTAAATAGCTATCATGCCTCCTGCACGTCTCCAGAAGCTTATTCGTCTAAAGAGGTACCTGAAAACCGCAACTCTCAAACTACTCAAAATCAATTGAGAACCCGAGAGTTTAAGGGGAAACATAAACTTCGAGTCAGACATAAAGCCTGGTATGAATAATAATATACCATCTTAAACCATTTAGATATTTAGTGAGACCACGCCACTTAGCTGAACGAGTTTTCCCCTCACTACCTTATTCAACACTTTATAAAACCATATACCGTGCTTCTGCATCAACAATGGTTAAAACATAGCAATTTAAAATATTATGATGATATGCAAACAAGTAAATCAATTCAGGATTTCCCATCCCCATTAATTTCGACTATCTGTCTTAGTTATAGTTTCTAGGGTCACTATTAACCTATTAGTTTTCATGGGCTGACTAATAACATGTTTAATGTTTTTGGACTCCCTGTCCATTTTCATGGTTTTCATGGGATCACTAAGATCCTATTGGCCCCGCCAAAACTTCATTGTTTCATGGGTTCTTCCTGAACCCATTGGTATCTCTAATAACTTTTCTCTTATCCTAGTTTTCATGGGTTGACTAGGAACCTATTGACTTCTGTCAATAACTAAATCCGGATATAGTTTTCATGGGTTCACTACAAACCTATTGGCCTCTGCCAATACTCTTTCTAACCATAGTTTTCATGGGTTTTACTATGAACCTATTGGCCCCTACCAATAACTTATTCTAAGCATAGTTTTCATGGATTTACTATGAACCTGTCTATCTGACAACTTCTTCAACTAGTATTTAGGCATCCTATATTCTTGTCTACCTGACATCCTGGATGCAATTCTACTCATTCAGGAGTTAACTCAATTTATATTCACTACTGGTTCAACCTAACTGGTTATTCTATCGTTTCTCCCCAAAATGTAGTTATAGGTCCATATTACAGTGAATATATATATTTAGAGAAGCAAATATAATAATATAATAATACCAACACCTGTGGTTTCCTATCCTTGAAATCGATTTTATATAAAACATGGTTAATCTCTTTAACCTATTATTTTATTAAGGAAAGCTTCTTCAAAACTCCAATTTAAAAGCATTTAAAATCTCTTTTATAATACCATGGGGTTGACCTTTAAAAATTGAGATTGGTTTTTTTTGAAAACTAAGGCTTTCGAAACCTTTAATTATTATTTTCGAAACCATTGGAAAACTTCCTTTCTAAAGCATTCAAATCTTCTTTCCAATACACTAGGCACCTGCCTTTCAAAATAGTTTAAAACCTTTCTTTCGAAACCTTTTGAATGTCATAAAGTAGTTCCATTCAATTATAGAAGCATAGCTTCGTAACCGTTTGAAAGTACCCATTCCGAAACCTTTAATCTTTATATAAAATTGTTTGGGGAAAATTGATGGCTTCGAAACCATCCTTTCGAAAGCTCAAAGCATTTAAGTAAAACATCTGAAGGTTAGCTTCGAAACCCTCTTTCGAAGCCATTGCCTTCGAAACCCCTAACTCTTTCAAAAGCTTTAGGAAGTGGCTTAGTACAGGTTTAAAACAAAGGGTGCCTTTAGAATTGGTAGATGACTTTAATCCACTCGAAAGGCATAGGGACGGCAGAAAGGTTTCAACTTGGTTGAAACTACCCTTTTCGAAAGCATTGATTTTAAAACTAAGTAACTCATTCGGAAGCTACAATTTAAACAAGAAGCGGCAATCGAAAGCAATTTAGAAAAACCCCTTCGAAAGCATCTGTTTCGACTCCTTCGAAAGCATTTAGTAAAAACAGGCAAGCACATTTTTTAGAAAGTAAAATAAAGGTTTCAACCCCATCGAAAGTTATGTTTCGACACCATGCCTTCCACCTTTCTCCAGTCCGCTACGTACCATCATTGTGATACCCTGTGTATTGGTTTTGGTTGGTTTCGACCTGATAGGTTTCGACTTAGTTGAAGGCGGAAGCATAGGGTCGAAAGGTGTTTCTGAAAGAGGCGGAACCCACTTTTCTAGGTAAAGATTGCTTTAATGCTAATTAAAGCAAATACTTTATAACTAACCTGCCTATTTGTAAACATTTGATTGGTTGCCATAACTTTTCAATTTTTTTACAAAAATAACTGCTGCATAATTTTAGATCTAAACATGGGTTAATTGAACAAATAAGCCCTTCTATTAAGAAAAACTAATAAAACAATTAAGTCTTTCATCTAAAATAATTTTATTTCCATAGTAAATTACTTAGGAAAAATACTCAAAAATTACAGAAATTCACTTTCAATATGTTATCTAACATATAAAAATTCTAGACCCAAATTCTTCATAAAATAATCGAAATAAATTTCTAAATCCAATTATATATATTTTCCTTTGAAAATTCCTAATAAATTTTCCATAGCTTGGAAAATTATAAAAATTAAAATCCATCTCCAAGATCATGTTTTACATAACATATAATTTCCTCATGGCATTCGAAATTCATTATAATTGGTTTTACCCTTAAAACCGTATAAAACTATATTCAAACAATCTTGTTTAAATCAAACACGTTATAAAAGCCAAGCATATCATCATCAAAATCATCATTATAATGGATTTAATCTTAAACCTGAAAATCAAATGATTATAAAAACAAAATAGAGATAATTTAGATTATTATTCACCTTGATTAGGATAAGGAACTTGAGATTTTATTGAGATTTATTTCCCTTGGCTTGAATCCTTAGCTTTAAATAGATTTTCTCATCTTTTCTCCTAATGGCCGGTTTTGCTCTTCTTTTTGTTTACGTTTTGTATTTTGTAAAATGAACGTGAATAGGAATGAAACGAGAATGTAAGGGTAATAGAAATTTAGGTGGCAATTACCCTAATACCCTTATTTTAATTAATTAATATATAAGCCATTTATAAGCCCATTTAGATAATTAAGCACGGCCCTTAATTATTTATTCAAACCTCAATACCCTCATTACTCTAATGTTTACTTTATTCTATTTAATTTATCTAATTTAATCTCCTGAATAATGTTATCAAAATTAAGGGTGTTACACAAATGGCCTAATTAAAATCATATTTTAATTAATTAATATCTATATTAGTCTATATATTTTATTAAACTAGTGTGAACCCAATGGTTAAATGCTTCGACTTTGATACGAGAAGTCATATGTTCGAAATTTGCAAAGCATAATTTGAATATATATTGACATATAGTATGTTGTACGATACCTAAGACTTGTAGTAATAATATGAACTACCATCCAAGTACCCAATTTCAAATAAAATAAAATACACTAGTGTGAACTTATGCTGCGCACACGTGGTTCACTACATAACTTATTTTGTAGTACATTTTTATATTTTACTCATATGAAGATGAAAGTATATATATTTGTGGATTGAATTTATTTAAATTAGTTTATTTATTAAATACCAATGGCAAATATTTGTCAATAAATCTCCTTAAGTAACCTTGAAGCACATAGGGTATAGCAATTTTTCTAAAGAATAATGGACTATGCAAAAAAACATTACCATTAACTGTCAAGTATTCCTTACTTTGTAGCATTACATTACTTAGAATGCCTATTAATTTAAGCGATGCATAATTCAACATGGATTCATCTTATATGAAATATAAATTCAAATATGTAAACATTCAACATGATAATAGTGTTCCACGTATATGGAATAAAAAAATCATGTTAAGTGTGAAATAGTGTTTTGAAATCGGTTTAAACAAATAATATTCTAACATTCTCATTAATACACTTTGACATTAACTAATCTAATTGAACTAGTGTGAACCCATGTTATACACATGGTGTTCATCATATAATTTATTTAATAGTGCATCTTGTAAATTTTGTAGTTACACAAAGATGAAAATGCATGTTTGTGGACTAATATTTTTTGGCTTTGCTTTTTTGAACAATACTAAAAAAAATTATTGTTAAACATGCTTAAATAATTATGAAAAATATAAAGAATAATTTCATTTATACAATAAACAATAACATCAGCTATTGGTTATTCATGATTTGGTAAGCATTACCTTATCTTGAATACCCATTAATTAATTTTAAAATGAGCGATAGAAGTTCAACATTGCTTTATCCTACGTTCACCATTTAAATTTAAATATGTACACAATTTGATTTTATATAATGTTCTATACCTAGAATTAAGAAATTATTCTCAAAATAAAATAGTGATTAAATTTGGTTTAATGAAACAATATGTCAACATTACATCGTTACACTTTTTGACATTAGACGATACTGATTAAATTAGAAAAAATATATTATAGTAGCATTGAAACATTATATTTCTAAATACATATAGCGCAAATAATGCAAGAACGACACATAATATATACTTTGTGTAGTCGAAATTTTGAAATGACCAAATATTTTTTTTCCTTTGCTTCAACTATCCATTATAACATTATAACTAAAATAATATGAAAATTTGAATAATTCGAAGTAAATTAATATCATTATCAAACAAAATACTATTGGATACACAGAGTAAATACTTTTCATGATATTTCGCCAAGTAAAAAATTTAGTTCAAATGGTTCAAAGAGATAGTATGTCCTTTTTTGAGTTCTTTTCGTAAACCTATTCGAACATTGGAGATGAACTTTTTTTTAGTATCAATTCAACATCTGTATGAATGCTTGTCATATTTGTTGTTTGTACAACCAAACATGAGCATAATATAGCTTTTATAACCTACTCCATTTGTTATGCACGTAGGCTAAAAACTATAAGCATGATTTATTATATATATAGAATATATAATATTCAATTTCAAGTACAAACAAATATACAAAATATAATTTGAAAAGCATAAAAATACTACCCTAACAATATTTTGTTTATTTGTTGAAAAAATGATAACTATACATATTTTTTCTCATTTATTTATTCTTTTGATAAATTTATGAAAGGAAAGAAAATTATATGTTAAGAACGGATGGCTACTTCCTACTCGATTATTTCTCTATGGTAAGAAAGCATTTGTTAAAGTTATAAAACAATTCATGTTACATGTTCTCTCGTAGAGTTGGAACATACAATGCATATGAAATATTGATGATATCATGAATTAATTAAGATGAATTCACTAATTACAAATCAATTCTGTAATTGATTAGAATTAACTGATTTTTTCATTAAATTTGATTTCAATAAGTAAGAACTAATTGCATTTAGTTCTCTAAATAGTTTAAATTCATATAAAATATAAATGATCAAAATTAATTAGTTAAAAATCATGTTAATTCATTTACCTAGTTGTATGAGTAATATTATTTGATATTATGTACGATATTGAATTTTGTTTACTTGTAAACATTAACAATATGTTTGTACATCCGTTATGTTAATATTAATAGTATTTAATATCTCCAATAGTCGTAATCCAACTTTATATTCAACGTAATATTTCGAACGCTTATTTAATAGATGTTTAAAATTTAATGCATATTAAATAGGTGCTTAAAATTCATGTTCATATTTATTATACACTTGATATGAGGCGCCTAATAAATAGGCACTCAACTACCTCTGATTTACTAAGTGAGCTAAGACGCTTATTAAATAGATGCCTAAGATTAAGACACCTATTTAATATACGGTTTAAATTAGATGTCTATTAAGTATGTGAATCAAATCATACGCCTATTAAATAGGCGGCTACCTATTTGAAAAACTTCCCCTTACTTGACCTTTATTATTACATTAAGGGTTAAACCGTTGTAGATGCGCTAAACCACTGAGCAAATAAATATCCAAAACAAAAAACTGCATGCGTTCATATAAAAAATGAACTTAATGGTTGGTATCACTTTTCTATATATTTTGCATATTATTAAACAATGTTATAATCACAAACACATCAAAGATGTCGACAAAAAGTAAAAATTCGCACAACTCTCACAGCTATGGCTGCATATACAAACCTTGTTGACAATCCTATCTTTGCTAGCCAAGATCAGATGGGGGGCCTTCTTCTTCTTCATCTAACTCTCCTCCGTTATCAAGTCACAATCTACATTCACAACAACACCCTACAGTGAAACCTACTAGAATTAATAAAGAGGGCTTTCAAACTATTCAGAATCGATGAATCAAGTGTTGAATAAAAGATCCACATCTGAGAGAAATTAACAAATTGGAATTGGTGCAAATCAGATCAATGTGAATAGCAAAAATGCAACTATGATTAGACAATCATTCGAAAATGACTTCTACTCAGATAATCATAGCTATAGACCTACTCTAGAGACAAGAAACAACCAAACAAATGTGTACTCAGATACACAGTTCAGAGATGCAAGAAATACTTCAAGAAACAATCAAACAAGAATGAATTCAGATGCACAGTTCAAGAGAAACCTGAGCAATGCCTCTTCTTGGGCTGAGATGATCAAAAAAGAAGGGTTAAACTCTGATTTTGATCTCAAATATGCTTCTCCCCTCTCCATCAATGAGAAAAAGATTTTTGTTGTGAGTGTAGTGGCCAGTAAAAGAACAGAAGATAAATAGAGTGTCTCGGTTATTGTCTATGTATAGGCCCACATATCATCATTTCAAGACCTTCATTGTAAGATATTGTAATCCTACTAGTAAATTCGACATCCGCACTTGAAATAATGGTTTCTTTATCATTAGATTTTCAAATGCCTTAGATTATGAAAAAACAATTAATGGTAGTCCATACTTCTTAAATGGGAAACTTACTATTTTGAAAAAATGGAGTAAAAAACTTAATCTTGATAGAGATCTGCTTACAACCATGCCAGTCTAGGTTAGATTGCCAGAAGTTAATCTTAGGTTATGGGATAAGGAAATTTTAAGTGCAATAGCAAGTTAGTTGGTATTCCATTGAAGTTGGATGAACCAACCGCAAAGCAGACCAGATTATCATATGCAATAATTCTAGTAGAGGTTAAGGCCGATGCTGATCCACCAAATGAAGCATATATTTCTATGCATGGTAGAGAAAATTTAGTGCAAAGCATGAAATATGAATGGATTCCTCCTAGATGCAAGACATGCTCATGCTTTGGCCACTCCTAGAAAATTGTGTTACTAAAAGGTTTGAAAAGAAAAGAGTTCAATGCAAGAAAATCAGTTGAAGATAAAGACAACATGCAAGCTGACAAAGATGCAAATTCTTAAAGGGTTCATTTTGAATTTATTTTTTATTTTATTTTGAAATGGTACTTAGGTACAACATGTCACTGGGAAAACATAACACAAATCACATATCAATATATGTTCGAATCACGCTATGCAAGTTTCGAACTTGTGACCTCTCGCACCAAATCCGAATCACTTAACCACTGGGACAATGGTGCTTGTCAGTTTGAATTTATTGATGATACATCCCCTCTATCACCAAATGACTTATCAAATTTAGGCAAGAAAAATGAAAACAATGCTTCTAATGCAAATAACATATAGGAAGTTGAGGATCATGAAATCATTATTGAACAGAATAAGGATGGAAATATTAATACAATTCCCGTTCCAAATTTTGAATCATTTAAAGAAAATATTACAAATATGGCTGAAACTCAAGCTACAAAAAAGAAGCAACAATTCAAGAAACAAAAAACGTCCCTCCTAAATCTACTAGAATGAGTCTAGATGAGGGATCTTTCATCAATATAATTCTAGACTTTATGCCACTTGAAAATCCTAGAATTAATCATTTAGCAAGACAACTCACTCCCTAAGATGGGAAATCGGTTTTTGAACAAGTTATACAAAAGGCAATTAGTCGAGCTGCAAATGCTTCTTTATCTACAAGCAGAAATAAAAAAAAGTAGAATGAAGAACATAAATGCCAGTATCATAGAAAGTAGCATAGAAGATGTAGATGACAGTGATTTCAAAAGGATATACATCATCAAAAATTCCAAATGGGATAATCAATTGAAAGTAAAAAACAAAAATTCATATAAGAAAAAAGGGAAGAATCTGGAAGTGTTGAAAGATGAGAATAGTTACAGTGCTTTACTGTAGTTGTTGGCTATATCCTTTGAGTATCCTTTATAATATTTTTTAATTTTAATCATGAGTATAATAGCTTGGAATGTCAGGGGTTTAAATTCCCCAGAAAGGAAATTAGATTTAGCCAATTTACATGCTTCTTACAAACCTAGTATAGCAGGATTATTATAGCATAAATTGGATGATAATAGTTTTGACGCTTTTCAAAACAGAAATATAAGCAACTGGAATGCCATTAATAACATTCTAAGGGTGGCAATGGTAGAATTATTATTATTTAGGATCCCAATGTTTGGGATTTACATTAATTTAGTCTTAATTTGCAGTGCATACATTATAATTTATAAATAGAGTGGGTCTAAAGATAGAAGTAAGTTTTGTATATGCTCTGAATATAGAAAAGGATATATTATCATGATATAATTATTTAGAGCATCTTAGCAGGATAATAAACAATGCTTGGATAGTAATAGTGGATTTTAACACTGTCTTGCATGCCTCTAAAAAGAGGGAAGGAATTCCAATTCCTTTTAAAAAGTTGAAATTTCTCTCAAATTTTATTTTTAAATCTGGTTGAGCCTATAATATTTGGAAATAAATTCACATGGAAATCTGGAGAATTCAAAAATATACATTGCAAATTAGATAGAATATTAATAAAACAAATTTTTATTAACTTCTTTCCTAATTTCAAATGCTTAACACTTCCTCAATGGACTAGTGATCACACTCCAGTGCAATTAATTTTTAACCATAAGAGTTTAATCAAAGTATATTTTCCTTTTGGATTTAAAAATGGTTGGACATATAACAAGAATTATAAACAAGTTGTCAAAAACAGCTCGCAAACTTATATATCAAGCTCAGCACTATACAAATTTAGGAAATTTTTACAAAAAACAAAAGAAAATTTAAAGCAATGGAATAAAAGCAGAATCAACAATGGAATTAATCAATTAAGGCAGGAATGTATGAGAGTACAAGATAGTATAGACTTTGATAGCTCAAACTCCATGTAAATTAGTAAATTTTTTCATATGCAAAAGAAATTAATCAATGATTTGCGTGTTGAAGCTGTCAATTTAAGGTAGAAAGCTAAAATAGATTGGCTTACTAGTGAGGAAACCCCAAGAAAATTCTTTTATGCTAAAGTGTCTCGTAGGAAATATAGGAATGATATAGGAAAATTAATAAATGACAAGGGGTCATTATAAATGAAGCCTCTCAATTAGAAGAGGAGGCTATCACTTATTTTTCTGATTTATTCTATTCTGATGACTACCCAAGTAAATATCCTGATATGACAACTAAATTTCTGATGCCTGCTAATAGTGAAGAAATTTTACTTGCTCGGGTTAATTTTGAGGATATCAAGTATATCAATTTCAATGCAAATGATGATAAAAGCCCAGGACCTGACGGCTTTGGGGCAAAATTTTATAAAACTCATTGGGAGGAAATCAAATATATTTTGTTTGAAGCAGTAAATGAGTTTTTCACTTCTGGAAAATTCTTGAAAAACATCAAACATATATTTATTACTCTTTTGCCAAAATTCAAAGTTCAAAACAGTTTAGGAGATTATAGGTCTATAGCCTGTTGTGACTTCATTTACAAAATAGTTTCAACTATTTTAAGTTGCAGAATATTTTTTTTTTAATATTTAATATCAAAAAATCATAGTGCTTTTATACCAGGTAGACTCATAGTTGAAACACTTTATTGGCGCATGAAATGCTTAGAAATTTTAATCAAAGTGGGAAGAATAAAATGTGTATCAAAGTTGACCTTCATAAAGCATTTGATAAAATTAATAGAAACTTCACTATACACATGACGAAACAACTAGGATTTCATGAAATTTTTTGCAATCTAGTTATAGAATGTATTAATAATGTCTCATATTACATTATAATTGATCTCCTTGTGGTTTTATACATAGCAATAGGGGAATTAGACAAGGAGATCCATTATCTCCTTACTTATTTACTATAGCAATGGAATATTTCACATTACAAATGGAAAGAGAATAGTTGAATAAAGAATTAAAACCACCAAATTCAACTGCTCCTTGCATTACTCATTTATTGTATGCTGATGATCTATTAATTTTTTTAAATGTGGATACTCAGAATGCAAAGATTATTGGGAAATATTTGAAAATCTTAAGACACATGTTGGGCTTCAAATTAATGAAAATAAGAGAAAGGTGCACTTCAGTAAATTATGCAGCAGAAAAGCAAAAATACTAGATATATTAAACTTCCAAGAAAGTGATCTGCCAATTAGATACTTGGGCGTCCCACTTAGTGCCAATCAAATTAAGCATAGGGATTGTGCTAAACTGCATGATTTTTTTCAAAGAAAACTAAACGGCTGGTTTAGCAAATTGTTATCAATAACAAGAAGGTTAAAACTCACTCACAAAGTCATCACAGCTATAGTTATGTACTGGATCTAATCTCATAATATTCCAACAAAAGCAATAGAAAAAAAATAAAAAGGTTATTTCCAACTTCATATGGAATGGAAAATATCACAAAGTTGCATGGAACATAGTTACAAAACCAAAAAAGGCTGGTGGTATGGGCTTAAGAAATGTTAAGGATTTAAGTGGAGCTTGTAGCTACAAGTTATTTTGGAAATTCATTGAAGGAAAATAATTGCGGGCCAAGAGGATGAATGCAAAACATGTCAAAAATAATTTTTTTGGAATATGCCAATGGAAAATCATCATTCTCATACTTGGAAAAGCATATTAAAATACAGGGAAACTGATATAAATTATTAGAAAGAAAATTCAAAGAAGGTAAGCAAATCAGCCTTTGGTTTGATCCTTGGATTAATGGAAAATCATTGATCAATCTATTAGGCTGGTCTAATTTTTATCAACGTGGAAGGGTCAATGAGAAAGTTGAAAGCATCATTCAAAACTCAACATGGAATACACAAAAGCAACATCAATTTTTAATCCAGCAATTAGTAAGTTGGAAATAAATGCAAGCCTAAATGAAGATACTTGGCACTAGAAATTATCATAAAAAGTGAAATTTTCATTCAAAAACACATGGGATTACATTAAAGGAGAAGAAGTAGAAGTGGATTGGCACAAAACAATATGGATAGTGCAATTTGTCCAAAAATGGCTTTTTATGCTTATTTTGCAATCATAAATCATCTACCAACACGAGATAAATGTTCTAAATGGAGTAAAAGTGGAAGTATCAACATCAAATGCCTTTTATGTAAAAATGAATTGGAAAACTCAGACCATTTATTCTTTGATTGTGTCTATTCTAGACACATATGGTTTATTGCTAAAAATAAATTAAAGTTTAACCAAAAGAAGCCTCTACTAAGTATTAGAGAAAGCATTCGATATATTCAAGAAGCATTCAAAAACAAAAAGAAAGAATTCAATGAAGCATGCATTGTTCTAGCCACAGTAATCTATTTCATTTGGAAGGAAAGAAACAGAATTGAAACTGACAACATCCAACTTTGGAAATACATAGAAACAAAATGTAATATATTGTTTCTTAAAACTTGCAAGAAAGACTTCATCACCAATAAAAAATAGAGCATCTGTGAGATTGATAATTATGATGATAGGGTTGAAGAGTAGCTACAAAGAAAAAAAATCCCTTCTGAGATTTCCCAAGGTAGAAAATAGTGTAGTGCCCATTAGGCTCCCTACTTGGCGGTGGCTATTCCAAAGCATACAACAATGATCTCTGGAAAGGAAGTAATCAGACACTTAATCAATTAAATATAGTTGATATCCCTAACATTATTGATTATAATTTGAGTTTCTAACCTATTTTGAAAAGGTACAGCCGCGCGTCCAACAGTGTTCCCGAGGATTCTACACTGTAACATACAAGAGAATGCCAAGGAAAATGTATTAATCGAAATATTCATGCTAACTACTATAGAATTGAGTTAGATAACAAAGTCTATCACTTATCTATTTGGTGTAAAGGCGAATGCAGTAAAGTTCAAGTGTTCAGGAAGATAGCAACAAAGAACCCAACAAATTCAAAGACATCTATTTCAAATCATACTAGAAACCACCATGAATAGCTTAAAGCAGATCTATATAACTGGAGGAAGCTTCGATTGCCTTCTTGATTGAAGGATTTTCGACATAATCGAGCTTCTAACCAAAATCGCCGATGGAAGCTACCATGACAAAAGTAGCACCTTTCAGACAAATGAAGCTTTGATTGCCTTCTCGACTGAATGGTTATAAAACAAATTGAGCTTCGGATCAATTTTTCAAATCACCGCTACCCTAAATTGATTTAGGGTTTTGGTCTTTGTTTTGAGAGATTGTATTATAGTGTAAATATGGCTAGGGTTGAGTGTTATAATGTGCGGTTGTGTAAATGTGTTTTTTCTCACCTGACTTCTATGATGACCCGCCCCCACGCCCATTTCGAGCTGACAATAAACCACACATGTCCAACTCAAAATTGAATGGAAAGACAGATAGTCATGAGAAAGAAAGAAGAAAGAAGAAGAGAAGAAAAGAAGAGGAAGAGAAAGAAACTAAAACAATCACAGAATCTTACAAACGCAGTGGAACTACATATAATGTAATATCAATGAACTTTACAAAACAGAAACTGTAATATATATACATCCATCAGAGTACAACAATCAAATCACAATCATCAGTCTAGATAGTTATAATAACCTATCCTCACAAATGTTGACAACAATGCAGCGGAAAAATAAAAAAATACAGGAATACGACCAGAAGACCTCCATCTCGCCTGCTGAAGCTCCAAAGCATCCAAATCTGAATTCGTAAATATGCTCGGTCTGACCCGAGCATTGAAAGAGAAGAATGCCTGGATCAGTCTGGTAAACCAGCGTGAGAAAACACATCTTAATTGAATTTTATAGTTATAAAAACCTTTCAAAACAAAGACATCTCGTAAAACCATGCCACACATAAACACGAAATACCTTACAATAACTAAAACATTTCATATCAAATTCTATGATATTATACTAGTGTCTAGTATACAAATAATAATAATCATAGCCGAAATTGTTACATTGATTAAATTCCAGCATACTAACCACAAAGTGGGTTCCACAAACAAAATTGTAAGCACGTAGTGGAGAATGGATTTCCATACAAATGACCAGGTGAAGGGACTACCTTCCGGC
Source organism: Allium fistulosum (assembly GCA_030737815.1). Classification (NCBI taxonomy): domain Eukaryota; kingdom Viridiplantae; phylum Streptophyta; class Magnoliopsida; order Asparagales; family Amaryllidaceae; genus Allium; species Allium fistulosum. The sequence goes on along the minus strand of CM060906.1, from coordinate 904,009,928 downwards.
AGTACATCTCTAGAGGAATGTACCAAGGCTACAGAACACCTGCTCCTCTACCAATACAAGACCGGGCTACCTCTTCCCAAATACTACCGAATATGTCATCACCCCGGTCATTACCGACCTATCTGAGGGCCCTCTTCACAGACACCATAATAATTTAAAACCCAAACATCATAGCAGGATAAATATCTAGAAGGGGATGATCATATCCTAATGATTGTGAATCACGTAGCCTTGCTGCATCCACTCTGTTTTGGTAATTTCCGGGTGTGAGGCCTGAGGTAATGCTTACCTTTCACATAGCATATATCATTTTCCTCTTTGAATGCCACATTGCCATTCCATAATGACACAACTGATTTCTACAAACATATAACTCCTAAACTCGTACGTCTCGGGAAATGGTGTTAAGCTAAGAGAAGTTGCTTTCTCCACTACCAAGCATATAATACATTTATAGAGATCAATCAATGTGATTTTAAAATGCAATGCTAGATATTTATCCATACAAGTTGTCCAGGAACATGACAAACCGAAGGCACTTCTCCTACCACATCCTGTTTTGGGAATCATCCCTAGGACCGGTAGCGATTAGTCCTTGCACTGGATATTTCATAACAAATAGACCACTGCTACTATATGTATATTGGGAGTTTATCCCTAAATGATCAACAAGCAGTCCTTCATTACGAAATCCCAAATATCAATGCCTTCCAACACCTGTACATTGGAATGCATTTACGTTGGTCCGAAGTGGTTTTTTGATAAATCCGATCCCGGTCTCTCCGCATCAACAACGATTAAGAGGCCAAATTTGATAGTCGGTTATTTAACTATCAAAGCAACTATAAAATCTATCACATAAGCAATAACAAGGCCCATTTAAATAGTCTTTTATTACTTAAATAAATTTCCAAATATTTACTTCAAATTATCTTTAAAAAGATATATTCATAAAACCATTTCAAATTATTCGATAGTGGAAAACATTTCCATATACTTAAAACGGAAACAAGTATATATGCAAATCTTAAGGAAAGTATTCTTCAAAATGCACTTAATTTGGGAAAACGAATGTTGGGTAAAACATCGTTACGACAACCCAAAACACTAGTAAAGGGATTCGATATATTACATATATATAAGTCTCACATCCTATATAAAACATTTCCTTTCGAAAATCATTTACTATATTAACAGTGTTATAGTCCATACCTTCCTTACTTCCCCGAAAACGTCTACTACAACAATAAATGTTGAAATCTATGTTTTTGACACTCACCAAATTTTAAATCATTTTCAAACTATTAAATGTCATTTTGGAATTATTATTTTCCAAACCATTACTTTCAAAAGATAATTTTTTTTAAAACCATTAACTCCATCAAAATATTACTTCCAAATATTCCATTTAAAAGATAAACAATTTTTTAAAACGATTAGCTCCATATTTAATTTCAACACAAATCATTTCTATATTTATAAACTACGTTTATGAATTTCTCTTCTATTTTATAAAACTTCCATTTATAAATTCTTTTATTTATAAAATTCTTTTATTTATAAATCCATTCTTTTCTAAATCTCATTTATTTATAAATTCATTTATAAATCCCTTTCCTATGATAATATAATTTATTTAGAAAATCCATTTACATAATACCTATTTCAAATCCATTTAATATTTCATAAAACACCATCTAAAATCCATTACTTTATTTCTAAATATACTTTTATAAATCGTTTATATAAAAAAAATTTGGAATCTCTATCTAAAAACACTTTACAAAATAGCAAATCAAAAATACCAAAAATCATACTTTTATTTATTTTAAATAAATTCCTTTCTTTTAATAATTCAAAATTTATAGAAATATATTTATACTTCCAAAATTACTTCAAAATCCATTTTAAATCAAAATCATTATTTTAGTATTTCAAAACACTAAAAATGAGGCCCAGTGCTAATAAAGCACTAAATAAGTCAAATCATATCATATCACAAACAATAATATGGCATCCAACACATAATATATCAGCACATATATGAAAAGTAAAATCAACAGTGGCGATGAATTCTATAGGATCCCTCCAACTTGTCCCCTACATCACATACAAAATATAATCATAAAATATAAATCAACCGCTTGAAGGCGAGATTCATATATAAAGGGTCATCCGCTCTTACACACGAATGTAATAGGGTCTCATCCGCTCCAATAGGAAGGAATATATCCAAACCAACTAATAAATATAGTAAATCATCCAAACAAGCAACAAACAGCATAAATAAAATTATACCTACTTATATAAAAATATAAGTAGGCCAGAGAGGTGATTTTACTCACAAAAATTCCAGAAATCGCCAAAGCACTCCGGTTTGAATTAAAATTGAACGGTCGTTCAATTTAAACTAAAATTCCTACTAGCTCTGAATCCATCCAATTCAACTCCATAGCGTAGCCTTCATCGATACAATTGCAACGTAACTTGTCGCGCTCAAAACCGACCTCGTATGAACAAGTTATGAATTAACAACCGTACGAGATAATTAAATTAAAATTAAGTTAATCAATTAATGTTTAAAAATTAAACCTTTTCCCTCTCATTCACGCATAACATTTCCAGGCCGAGCTTTTATATATATATAGATTAACGATGCTTGATTGCGCAACCACCAATCTTGCCGTCGACCTGTGCTCGCGCCACGCCTGCGCCGCCGCTCCACCTGCCTCGCTTGCCGCCGTCGCCACACACGAACAAAAAACGCAAATGCAAGCTGCACCTGAACGTGGCTCGATTTCAGCCTCCATGCCTCGCCAAACGATAATCCGACCATTGATTAGCTTCATCTAGTCGAGCTTTACGCCTTTCTATTTGGGGTCGAAGCTTGAAAATGCTCGTAGCGGCTCGGACGATTATAGGCCGTTGGATCGAGCTTTATTTTTAATGGAAGCTAGGGTTTATAAAGTTTAGGGTTTGCAAATGAAAGAAATGGATGTCCTTTTATAGCATCCAAAGCACTATTCACACTTTAAAATTTCGGACTCTAAACGAAGCGTGTTGCTTGGCATTCTATAAGTTATACCCCTATTCTGAATACAATGGAATATATATATCGAAAGCCAATTCCATCATATAGAGAAGTTAGCTTTTTAGATCGAGTTAATATAAATTAAATTCCTTTAATTAACTTCTACGCGTTTCGAACTCGCATGACCAAACGATACATCCAATCGCTACGAAATTCAACAGCGTATAATAGTTTGCTATTACGGATCCAATAAAATTGGTTTCATCCAATTCTGAGATAGTTCCCCAGAAGACTATTTTTACACGTTAATTAAAACGAGTAATTTCCAAAATTAGTTTAATCACTTTTATTTCCAATTTAAAAGTTTAATATCTTCCTTCTTATTCAAATAGAATTTAAATCAACTTTAGAAATTATTTCCATTCACATTACATTCAATATTCAGTTATTTAAACAATTCTGCAAGTTCAAATAACCATTATACTTAGAATTTAAACTGTTTAACTTATAAATTTTACTTTTCAATAGTTAAAATAATTAAATATCTCAAATTGAAATGATTGAAATTCCGGGTCGTTACATTCTCCCCTCGTTAATAGAATTTTATCCCCGAAATTACCAAGGTACGAAAAATGCCCCAAACTCTTTAACTTTTCAAAACCAATTAGTTGAAATAGATTATCAAATTTCTAAGTCTTTAAAATTCATTCAAAGTTATAACTCAAAAATCAAAAAAAAAAAATTAATCGAAAATTTCCCAAAATTCTGAAAAAGTTTCTTACGCGTTAAATTTACAGAAAATTTTGCCAGCATCTCCTTTGTGTAGTTCGATCGAAAAAAATATACAATACATATACAATCACAAATATACCTCTCATCTTCAAGGATGAGGCATCCCGTAGGGAAAAAATATAAAAATACGATATGTAATCCGAGATGTGTACCTTTTATTATTTTAGTAAGCATATACAATCAATAGAATGCAAAAGCGAGCTCCAACTATGAAGCATACACCATCTAGACCTACTAATCACTTAACAACCAATGAGAACATGTATATGAAAAGTAGTATCAATATATAACATGTACTAATACAATAACTATATGCAAATGTAGCAAAGGTAACAAAAGAAACCGTCAAGCAATTAATATTTATTCAATTAATTCATAACCATATCAATTTACATTTTCCAATGTCAACATTCAGTTTATTAAAGCTCGTACGGTGTACATATATCATCTATATGCAAAACCCTACCTGATCGCTTGCTCGATTACACAATTTCACTTCTGAACTAGTATCGTTCACTCGACCACTCTAGCACGGACTCAGATCCGGTTCCTTGATTAGAAACCTCCATTCTCTTTACATAGCCATATACTATGATAGAGAGAGAATATCATAATAAATCAAAAATCCATATCTAGTGTTCGCCATCAAGAAATCGAGTGAATAATCCTAACTCAGATTGGTGTAAATTACCTCAAAATCTTATATCCAAATCTGGATCAAACAGTTATGCAAATAAAATAATATACCTACAACTTACGTATTTATTTCGACTGGTTTCTTATTATAGCCCATTCTTTTTTCCCGATTATTTTATTTACATTCAATTCCTTTTACATTCATTTGATCCGCATTCAATTTAAATCAAATTCAATTATTCGTATTAATTTCGCTTACATTCAATTCATTAACATTCACTTATTAATCTTCATTTTAAATTCAATTTTTGTTTAACAACATTTCATTCCATATTCAATTTACTTAGTCTAACTTCTTTAATACTAACAACACTTAACAACCATTCCATAAAATTGTTTACTTAAGTTTATAAACATTTTATGCAACACTTCTTATGTTTATTTCACTTCAATACTTAAGTTCATATTCAATTCTATCGAACAACATTCTAAACCATACTCAATTCATTTTACAACTCAAATTGAATTACATTTTATAACTCAAGTTCATTTTCATTTCAAAAGTCAAAATCTATTTCATTTATCCCACTTTACTTAATTTGAGTTAAATTTCATTTCAAAAGTCGTCTCATTTAACTTAAGTTGGATTTCGTTTCATAATTCAAATTCGGATTTTCTTTTCTTAACATTCACATTCAACAAATTTAAAATTTGTTTTAGCTTAATATTCCTCAAATCTATAAGTTATACAAACTTATTTACTTAAAATTTCATGAATTTTTTAAAATCAAAACTATTTTTACCAAAACAAAACTCTAATGGTAGAAATCCATCACTTAGAAACTCAAAAATGAATACTGATGATGCTGCAGTCATCACCCGAATTATTTCCCAGCAACTGTAGTGAGTTTAGTGCTTTTTATTTCTTTTAAATTCCTTTTTTTATTTATAAATCACATTTATAAATTTATACTTATATTATTTTACTTATTTCACTTTGGTTGTATAAAACCTTTTTTTAATTTGTTTATCTTTGTTTACATTATAATAATAACAACTTTTATTAGAACACAAACAATAAATGATAATAATCAAATATTACCATTCACTAACAACCAAACATGCCATATTTAACTATAATAATTTCTAAAAAATTATTCTTTTATATATAAAATATAATTTAGGTAAAATTATTTCATTTACCCAATTTAAAATAATTCTGTGTTTGTTTGCCTTGTTTAAGCATTTAGAAACCCGGTCGATAACATGACATCCCATATATCAACTAGAATTCATAAGCCACTCAACAGATAAATTAACATAATATAAAAACATTTTTATAATCACTAACAGATACGCTCTCATATCTATAATACACTCAAACTCATTCTAGGGTATTACTAACCCTATCTATAATGAGTACCCAACCAAAGCCTAGATGTTCTCATATCCTAAGCTATAATACCACGCCGCGAAGACCCGCTCCCGCACCCAATTTGAGCTGACAATAAATCACAAATGTCCAACCCAAAATTGAATGGAAAGACGGATAGTCATGAGAAAGAAAGAAGAAAGAAGAAGAGAAAGAAACTAAAACAATCATAGAATCTCACAAATGCAGCGGAACAATATATAATATAATATCAATAAACTTTACAAAGCAGAAACTATAATATATGTACATCCATCAGAGTACAACAATCAAATCACAATCGTCAGCTTGGATAGTTATAATAACATATCCTCACAAATGTTGATAATTTAAACAACAATGCAGTAGAAAAATAAACAAATATGGGAATACGACCAAAAGACCTCCAGCTCCTCTGTTGAAGCTCCAAAGCATCCAAATCTGAATCTGAAAATATGCTCGGTCTGACCCGAGCATTGAAAGGGAAGAATGCCCGGATCAGTCTAGTAACCCAACCTGAGAAAACACTTCTCAACTGAATTTTAAAGTTACAAAAACCTTTCAAAACAAAGGTATCTCGTAAGACCATGCTGCACATAAACAAGGACGGGTTTTTACCTTACGATACCCAAAACTTTTCATATCAAATTCTATGATATTGTACTAGTGTTTATTATACAAATAATATTAATCATAGCTGAAATTTTTACATTGATTAAATTCCAGCATACTAGCCATAAAGTGGGTTATACAAATAAAATGGCAAGCATGTAGTGGATAATGGATTTCCATACAAATGACTAGGTGAAGGGACTACCTTCCGGCAGTACATCTTTAGAGGAATGTACCAAGGCTACAGAACATCTGCACCGCTACCAACACAAGACCGGCCTACCTCTTCCTAGATAGTACCAAATATGTCATCACCCCGGTCGTTACCGACTTATCCGAGGGCCATCTTCTCATACAACACAATAATTTAAAACCCGAACATCATAGTAGGATAAATATATCTAGAAGGGGATGATCATATCCTAATGGTTGCAAACCACATAGGTTTGCTGCATCTACCATGTTTCGGTCATTTCCGGGCGTGAGGCCTGAGGTAACGATTACCTTTCACATAGCACATATCACTTTCCTCTTTGAATGCCACATTGCCATTCCATAATCACACAATTGATTTCTACAAACATATAATTTTTGAGCTCGTACGTCTCAGGAAAAGGTGTTAAGCTAAGAGAATTTGCCTTCTCTGCCACCAAGCAGATTATACGTTTATAGAGATTAATCAGTGTGATTTTAAAATGCAATGTCAAACATTCGTCCATACAAGTTGTCCAAGAACATGACAAACTGAAGGCACTTATCCTACCACATCCTGTTTTGGGAATTACCTCTTGGATCGGTAGTCATTAGTCCTTGCATTGGATATTTCATAATGAAGACACCACTGCTACAATATGTATATTGGAAGTTTATCCCCAAATGATCAACAAGCAGTCATTCATTACGAAAATCCCAAATATCAATGTCTTCCAACACCTATACATTCGAACGCATATACATTGGTCCAAAGTGGTTTTTTGATAAATCTGATCCTGGTCTCTCCGCATCAACAACGATTAAGAAGCCAAATTTGATAGTCGGTTATTTAACTATCAAGCAACCATAAAATCTAGCACATGAGCAATAACTAGGCCCATTTAAATAGTCTTTTATACTTAAATCAATTTCCAAATATTTACTTCAAATTATCTTTAAAAAGATATATTCACAAAACTATTTCAAATTATTCGAAAAACATTTCCATATACTTAAAACGGAAACAAGTATATATATAAATCTTAAGGAAAGTATTCTTCAAAACGCACTTAATTTGAGTCAAAACGAATGTTGGGTAAAACATCGATAGGACAACCCAAAACACTAGTATAGGGATTCAATAAATTATATTTATATATAAGTCTCGTATCCTATATAAAACATTTCCTTTCGAAAATCATTTACTATGTTAACAATGTTATAGCCCATGCCTTCCTTACTTCCCCGAAAACGTCTATTACAACAATAAATGTTGAAATCTATGTTTTCGACGCTCACCACATTTTAAATCATTTTCAAACTATTAAATTCCATTTGGAATTATTACTTTCCAAACCATTACTCTCAAAATATAAATTTATTTTAAAACCATTAACTCCATCAAAATATTGCTTCCAAATATTCCTTTTAAAAGATAAACCGCTTTTTAAACGATTAACTCCATATCAAAATTTCAACATTTATCATTTCTATATTTATAAACTACGTTTATGAATTTCACTTCTATTTTATAAAACTTCCATCTATAAAATTATTTTATTTAAAAATTCCTTTTATAAATCCATTCTTTCCTAAATCTCATTTATTTATAAAATCCATTTATAAATCCCTTTCCTAAGATAATCTAATTTATTTAGAAAATTCATTTACAAAATATTGATTTCAAATCCATTTAATATTTCATAAAACACCATTTAAAATCCATCACTTTATTTCTAAAAAATAATTTTATAAATTGTTTATATAAATTTTTTTTGGAATCTCTATCTAAAAACACTTTACAAAATAGTAAATCGAAAATACCAAAAATCATACTTTTATTTGTTTTAAATAAATCCCTTTCTTTTAATAATTCAAAAATTATAGAAACATATTTATACTTCCAAAATTACTTCAAAATCCTTTTTAAATCAAAATCATCATTTTAGTATTTCAAAATAGAAAAAATAAGGCCTAGTGTTATTAAAGCACTAAATAAGTCAAATCATATCACAAACAATAATATGGCATCGAACACATCATATATCAACACATATATGAAAAATAAAATCAATAGTAGTGAGGAATCATGTTAGATCCCTCCAACCTGTCCCCCTGCATCACATACAAAACATAATCATAAAATATAAATCAACCACTTCGAGGCGGGATTCGTATATAAAGGGTCATCCGCTCTTACACGGGAATGTAATAGGGTCTCATCCTCTCCAATAGGTGAGAATATATCCAAACCAACTAATAAATATAGTAAATCATCCTAGCAAGCAAGAAACAACATAAATAAAGTTATTCCCACTTATATAAAAATATAAGTAGGCCAGAGAGGTGAGTTTACTCACAAAATTCCAAAAATTGCCAAAGCGCTCTGGTTTGAATTAAAATTGAATTGTCGTTCAATTTAACCTAAAATTCCTACTAGCTCCGAGTCCATCCAATCCAACTCCATAGCGTTGTCTTCATCGATACAATCACAATGCAACTTGTCGCGCTCAAAACCGACCTCGTATGAACAAGTTAAGAATTAACGATCGTACGAGATAATGACAACAACAACTAAGCCATTATTCCCAAACAAGTTGGGTCGGCTAGAAATGGAACCCAAAACTAAATGAAAAAGTCAATTTAAAAGCCATAACAACAACAACAATAATCATAAAATAAAGTCAAATATGTAAATTAATAATAATAATAACTAAGTAAAATGAAAATAAAGATAAAAATAAATAAGTATATATATATATATAATGATAATAATAAGACTAGTAGTAATAATGGTACTAATAGTAGTATTGGTCAAAGATATAACACTACGTTTTAGGTTTCTGTTCCCTAGTCCTATATTCTAAAACTTATAAAACTCATAGCTCATGGTTCTAGTACGTGGATCGCTAACTTTCACGCGCTCCTTTTCGATGCTAGCTTTTTGGATATATTCCAATCCTTCAAGTCCCTTTTTACTACTTCCTCCCATGTCAACCTTGGCCGGCCTCTACCTCTCTTTGAGCATTCGACGTGGCCTATAATTCCAATGCACACAGGTGCCTTGGGCGGCCTCCATTGAAGAAGTCCAAACCATCTTAAGTGATGTATATCATCATTTCTAATTCGGTCTCTTCTTGTATTACCGCAGCTCCATCGCAGCATACACATCTCTGCTACACTTATCTTCTGGACATGTTGGTTTTTAGTAGGCCAACATTCTGCACCATATAACATCGCTTGCCTGATTGCCGTTTTGTAGAATTTTCCTTTAAGCTTCTATGGGACTTTCCTGTCACAGAGAATGTCAGACGCTAGTCGCCATTTCATCCATCCCGCTCGAATTCTAAAACTAACATCTTCATCAATCTCACCATCATACTGCAACATTGATCCTAAAAATTGAAAGGATTCCTTTTTGGGAACTATTTATCCGGCCAGAGTGACATCTCCATCCTCTGACCTGACACCGCTGAACTCGCACTTCATATACTCTATTTTATTTTTGCTAAGCCTAAAACCTTTGATTCTAGAGTCTGTCTCCACAGATCCAGCTGTCTATCAACCCCAATCCTACTTTCATCAATTAGCACAACATCATCAGCAAAGAGCATACACCAAGGAATCTCACCTTGTATACCCTTCGTAATCTCATCCATCACTAGGGAAAAATGTAGGGGCTCAAAGCTGACCCTTGATGTAATCCGATGTTAATGGGAAAGTCACGGGTTTCACCATTGCATGCTCTGACACTAGTCACAACATTATCGTACATATCCTTGATAAGGGTAATGTACTTTGTTGGGACTCTCTTCTTTTCCAGAGCGCACCATATAACCTTTCTCGGCACTTTATCATAAGCTTTCTCCAAATCGATAAATACCATGTGTAGATCCTTCTTTTGCTTCCTAAACCTCTTCATAAGTTATCTTATCAGGAAATTCGCCTCTATGGTCGACCTCCCAGGCATGAAACCAAATTGGTTTTTTGAAATGCTTGTCATTCTTCTTAATCGATGTTCAATGACTCTCTCCCAAAGCTTCATTGTATGACTCATAAGCTTAATTCCTCTGTAGTTTGTGCAACTTTGAATATCTCCTTTATTCTTAAAAATCGGAACTAATATGCTTCTCCTCCACTCATCTGGCATCTTGTTTGATTTGAAAATATTATTGAACAACTTAATTAGCCAGGCTATCCCTACATCTCCAAGGCATCTCCACACTTCAATGGGAATATCATCAGGCCCTAATGCCTTGCATGCTTTCATCCGTTTTAGCACCTCCTTTACCTCGGATTGTTGAATTCTCCGAAGAAAATGTCTACTGGTGTCATCAAAAGGGTTGTCTATCTCGATCGTAATGCTATCACCTTCTTCATTAAATAGATCGTCGTAGTAATCTCTCCATCTATTTTTTATCTCATCGTCCTTCACCAAAAGTCTATTATTGTTGTAACGACCCGTATTTTTACGGATCGAAACATCGTAAAAACAGTTGACATTTGGTCGCATTGTTGGTAAGTCGTCCAGAGTCTAAGTCCTAGGTCGTATGAAAGCTTGGAGCGACCTAAGGAAGTTGGCGAGTTAAGGGGTAGACGACTTAGTGAAGTGGAGCGACCTAAGGATTAGAACGACCTAAGGAGTTAGGTCGTGTGATAGTTAGGTCGTTTAGAAGATAGGTCGTGTGGTGGCTTAGGTCGTGGGGTAGGTTAGGTCGGTTGGAGCGACCTATAGGACGTTGGCGACCTAAGGTTTTGAGCGACTTAAGGGTTTGCAGCGACCTAAGAGAGCTAGTGAGTAGCGACCTATAGAATTAGGCGACCTAAGGAAGTTTAGCGACCTAGAGGAGTTAGCGACCTATATAATTTGGCGACCTAAGGAACATGCGACCTAAGAGATTAGCGGTATAGGAAACAGGGTAAGTTAGCAACCTAAGAAGGATAGGTCGGCAATGACCTAAGGAAGGAGTAGTTAGGTCGTATGACCTGTGTGTAGTTAGGTCGCTAGGCCATTAGTCAGTTAGGTCGCGTGTGTGTTAGGTCGCGTGTGTGTTAGGTCGCGTGAGTGTTAGGTCGCGTAAGGGCTTAGCAGTTAGGTCGCGGATGCGCATGTGTTAGGTCGAAGAAGCGCTTATGCGTTAGGTCGCGTGGATGCGCATGTGTTAGGTCGTAGGTTGGGATTGTTAGGTCGTAGGGTTTTAGGTCGAAGGGTTTTAGGTCGTAGGTCGTGGACGACCTAACTCCGAGTGAGCGACCTAGAGTGATTTCAGCCTATAAATAGGAGGGTTTTTCTTCATTTTTTGGATCCGGATTTCGAAGCGACGAGGTGCTGCCATTTTGAGAGCTTGACTTCTACACTTCTTCACTTCTTTTCTCCACTCTAATCTAGTGATTCCTTCCATCCAAATCGAAGATCAAATTGAAGATTCAAGAGCTTAGATTGAAGAGCTTAGATTGAAGATCTACATCCTTTGAAGAGAGATTTCATCGTTTGAAGCGGATTTGTGATAGATCAAGTTAGATCCTTCGCTGTCCAGATCTGAAGTGTGTTGCTTTGGGGTTGTTTAGGTGATTTGGTGAGTGGTGATTATCTCTCACACGGATCCAAAGGAGTATATCGGATCGTTGGCTTGATTTTGTGTTAAAGTAGTGATTTCCATGCATTTTCCTAATTCTAAGTATAGATCCATATAGATCCGTTGTTCATGATGATTTGGCATCCATTTTACTACATGTTAACCTATGCAAGTTCATTCATCAAGATTATAGAGATATTGCTCATGTTTTCATGCTTGTTAGACTTTTGACTCTTTAATTACGAAATTACCATTATTGTTATAATTGTCTATTTAGCTCATATTTGAATGCTTGTTTACTTGGATTAATGTTTGACTTGATTGATTGTTATGAATTAGATGATTGATGATTTGATTTAGACCGAAGATGATTCAAAAGCTAAGGGAAAGGCTCTTGAATTGGAAAAGCTGCTTGTGGCATATGTAGCGGATGGTGAAGCTCATATGGATAGATTTGATGATGATGTTGAGATGAAGCTTTGCTATGATGATGATGAGGCGAAGCATGATATGAGATAGTCTTGGTCTAATCCAGACGGGATCATTCCAAGCATGTTGATAACTCGGTGAAATGGTTCGAGTTAGAGGATAATGGTTTGCTCGGGAGGCGCTTGAGCTAGTATGGAAATAGTCGTCGAGGAGGATGACTAGAAGGCTGAGATCTCATCGTTGTTGAAGGTTCTAGCATGCTCAAAGCAAGAGTACGTTGGGCAGATTCGATAGTCCTAGGCACGGGTCACGATGACGTGCAGAGTTATGTCTAGAACCAGGGTTTCCATTAGCCCTTGGCGGACGGATGAAAGAATGAGCCAGTCATTCAATTAACGATGATATCGAGGCAATGATAACAGTGATAGCCAGAGTCATGGATGTTTGGTTGTATCGTCATTCGGTCTCAAGAGCGGTATTTTCTGGGTGCTTATCTGATCTTGGTTTAGGCCTTGGGGGTTTGTACTTGGAAAACATCGCCCTTGACTCGAGTGATAATTGCTTTACTTTAAATTGTATGCTCTGCTATGTTTGCTTCTGCTTAGTGTGTGTCTGGGGGCTATCACTGTAGAAAGAGGTGGAGTGGGAGGGTTGTATTCCTATTCCTTTTTCCTTTATGCTCTTTTGGTATGTTGTTAGTTAATTTACCGCTCACTAAGACTGTTGTCTGACTCAAGGCTTTATGTTTTAACTCTTATTGCCTTGGGCTGTTCGTCCATTTTGGGACGGGCAGACTAGGTAGCAGGTGATAGGTGATGCTGATGTCGAAGACGAGCTGGAGGCTTGCATATTATCTTCTTACTATATGTACTGAATGTTCCGCTGCTTTGTATAATTCTCTGAGTGATATGTAGTGAGGCTTGATGTATTGACTATTCAGATGTTGTATTCAACTATTATGAAGTTTTATTGATGAGATTCTATTTCTGTGAAGCTTCACTATATATATATTCTATTGTATTTTGTCCATGCGCTGTGAGTAATACGATAGATTCTGCTGTTTTAATTCACCCTGACAATCGTCCATGGTCGCCTGGCACACTTTATAGCGCACTTTCTCTTGGTTCAGTGCGGGGGTCATGGGAGGTCGTCACAATTGTCATCTTTTATGCATTTAATTTGGTTGAAGTTTCATTCCTTCCTCTCACGGAGCTTAGCTATCCTATAGACGTTTTTTTCACCCTCCTTCATATTGATCTTTTGATATAGATCTTCATACGCCCGACCCCTTGATTCACTCACCGCTCTCTTTGCGTTCTTCTTTACCACTTTGTACTTTTGCATGTTGTCCTCACTCCTGTGATGATGTAAGCACTTATAGCATTCCTTCTTCTCTTTGATAACCTTTTGCATATCACTATTCCACCACCACTAATCTTTAGGTTCGCGTTTATTTCCTTTCATTATCCCAAACACTTCAGTAGCCACTTTTCGAATGCGCGTTGCCATCTCATCCCACATGCAATTTACTTCTCCTTCCATATTTCATGCCTTTCTCCAATCACTCTATCCTTAAACACTCGTTAGGCATCTCCTTTAGCTTCCACCATTTCATCCGACTAATCTTGGCTCCTTTATCCTGTCGAACACGTATTCGAAGATGAAACTCGGATATCAAAAGCTGATGTTGTGAGACGACACATTCTCTAGGTATAACTTTGCAATCTACACAAGCTCGTTTGTCATCTCTTTTAGTAAGGACAAAGTCAATCTGGCTAAAGTGTAGACCACTACTAAAAGTAACTAAGTGTGATTGTCTCTTTCTAAAGAAGGTATTAGCTATCATGAGGTCATAAACAATAGTGAAATTCAATATTTCTTCTCTTTCTTGTATCAACATAGCCGTTGAAATCTCCTCCTATAAAAAGTTTTTCGCTACTAGGCACATCTCTAACCATGACATCTAACTCTTCCCAGAAATTCCTCTTGACGGCTTCACTTAGGCCTACTTGTGGGGCATAGGCACTAATCACGTCAGAATCATATCACCTACTACCAGCTTGACTAGAATGATCATGTCCCCTTGTCTCCTAACGTCGACCACTCCATTTCTAAGGTTCTTGTCAATAAAGATGCCTACCCCATTTTTGTTACGTTCTTTTCCCATGTACCATAACTTAAAGCTTGTGTTTTCCATCTCCTTCACCTTCTGGCCCGTCCATTTGGTCTCCTGAATGCATAAGATATTTACACTTCTCTTAGTCAAAATATCAACTATCTCTCTTAGCTTTCGTGTTATTGATCCTACATTCCAATCACCTAACCGAATCCTACTTTCATCGACTAGCTTCCTTGCCCCTCGCACCCGCCGAGTAAAGTGCGAAAATCCTTACTCATTATCACTACATCGGGGCATCAATGCAGCGCGCTAATAAGGGAGTGACGACCCAGCCCTTGCATATTTATCACCATACCCAAGCCTCGATCGCTAAGAGAGCTATGGCCCAATGAAATATAATTAGGTTCCATTTCCATAAGAGAGGCTATAGTTTTTATGTTGGCTCACCAAGCCTATCGCAACCCTCCTCCTTTATCCTGGTTTGGGACAGGCTGCATAGGAAACTACACAGGCGGAGTTGATCGTACAAGATAATTAAATTAAAATTAACTTAATTAATTAACATTTAAAAATTAAACCTTCTTCCCTCTCGTTTACGCGTAACATTTCCAGGCCGAGCTTATATATATATATTAACGATGCTCGATCGTGCAACCACCCAGCTCGCCGTCGACCTGCACCCGCTCCACCTGCCTCGCTCGCCGCCGTCACCGTTGCCGCCACGCGCGCCACATGTGAACCAAAAATGCGAATGCGAGCTGTAGGATCGATTTCACCCTAGAAGGGGGTGAATAGGGTGATACTAAAAATTAATGCGGAAATATATAAATAATTGCAGCATAGATAATAGTAGAATAATAAAAGCAGAAATAGAACAACACAGGTTTACCCAGCTTCGGCAAAACCCTGCCTACGTGCTGCTCCCAAGGTTTCTACTAGAAATTAAGTAGTCAGACACTTACAAACGTAAACTCGCGACACCTGCTATCGACTAACCTAACTCTACGCTCAAAACCCTGCCACAACTCAGCCACTGAGTTGCGAATTCTCAAACTACACCTCGTAGTTTGTCCCTAGTCACACGACTAGAAAATTAAAAAAGTTTAAATACAAAACCAAAGCCCTTTTTAATATATTCAGCCCAATATACTTTATAAGATGACCGCCCCAAAATTAAGGCTTAAGAAAATAAACTTGTCTCCCTTTTCTTTTGTTCGACCCATTTGTTTTTTGTTTCTTTGTTCGTTCCTCTTTCAGATTTAGGGCTTTGTTTTTCCTTGAAGCCACCGCTTGGCCGTTGATCGATCTTACCATCGAACCTCAATTCAGTTTGATGCTTCTTCGATCTTTGTTCTTTGCTTAGCTTCGGCTACTTCAAATTATCGAGTTCGAATGATGCTTGAATTGGTACGTGAATTCCTTTTATTGATTATTGGTTATACTCGACTTTGATTTGAGTTTAATGATTTATTGCTCTCTGTTTTGCTTGAACTCAAATGGGTAGTGGCCGATGATGAGATTGGGTTAAATAGGATTCAAAATCCTATAATCTTGTTCATATATATTTTATTTGATTTCTTCAACTGTTTGCTCGACCATTAGATTATTGCTTAAATGATGGTGATAATTCTGACTTTTTCTTAGTTGACATGCTTGAATATAATTTAGTCGGTTCCGTTTATTTCACCTATAACTTCGGTCATTTGGAAATTGTGATAATCTTGGACTTGTTCGATTCTCTTGAATTTGTTCCAATTTTTGTTGGACTTATTCATTGTTTCCTTGGTCACCATGCCTTTGATTCTTTGGCATTTAAACTTGACTTAGTTTGAAAAACCGCTACCTAGATTTGAAACTGCTACGTGATTTTTGTTCTGCTACCTTGATTTGAAACTGCTACCAGATTTCTGTAAAACTGTAAACTGCTCTGACTTGTTTTTCGAACTGCAATGTTTATTCATGTATGCATATCCTAGTTTGCACTTCATGTTAGTGTTGACTTGTTTGGTTGTGTGGACTATTGCATAGTTTTTGTGACTCTGCCTCTGTTCACTCGAGTCTGCACTGGATATTGAGAACCTGGACTCTTTGGTTGCATTTAGTTGTTGAGCCATGTTTGTGCATTTTCATTTGTCTACCTAGCTTGGACATTCATGTTATGGTAATCATGTTACTTTGAAACCGTCCATCTCATTGGACTTGTATTCTTGAATCTAGTATGGTTGCAGTTTTGAGTTTCCAGTTTCCTCTAAAGCTTTGCATTCATGTTAATTCATTTGTGTTATCCTTGCTAAAATGCACTGAATCATTGCCCTGATGTATGTGTATATATGTTACTGTTTTGGTCTCTGTTTCAATTTGGTTTGGTTCACTTTGAACTTCTAATCTGGGTCCATCTTGATTTTGGAACTTCTCTGCACTTTGGTTGATGGTCTCCATACATATATACATACATATATATATATATATATATGTATATATGTGTGTTTGACTTGATTGCACTTATCTAATGTGCTACTTGCTGTTTTATTGCTTGTAGTTGCATATACACATGTCTGTGTGTTCGAGTAGTTCATATTGTAACCGTTATATGTCATATTGCTTCGAGGCAGATCATGTTGTGTTTATGTCTTTGATTTGTGAGCCTGGGCATGTGTGCTTGTTACTGTAGCCAACTCAGTTTTGTATTGTTCGAGCCAGTGCATATGAACTTGTATGCTTGGTTTTATGGTCTGATCATTTCATGCTCTACATTGATGTATGTGTGTGTCACCACTGTTGCACTGCCCTGATGCCATTGATATTTGAATCTGCACTTATATTCAGTTGTTCCATTTTTATACACTTGATATCTTTACATATGTATACTTGTTTGCCTCCATTATGTGTTGTCCACCACTTTTTGTACTAGTTTGCTTGCCTTTGAGCTTCTGATTATTCATGCTGGTGCTTTTGTATTCTTTGAACTCATATATGTGTATACATATATATGTGCATATATGTATATATGTTTATTTCTGTTCTCATGTGTACACATTTGTGCACTTGTTAGCATGGTTGGAGTCTTGATACATTTGAGTCTTCATTTTTGGGTTTAGTTGAACCTGTTGTTGCTGGCTTCATGTGTACATCACTTTATACCTGTGTTGTTTACAGTCTGAAGTTTTGTGTACACTTTCATCTGGATTTGTTTTTCGTATTGCACCTGAGTTGAATCTTGCTTTTGGTTGGGTTTGACCTTGTGCTCACCTGTCCCTGTAGTTTTATCAAGTGTATATCGGTGTGCACGGTCTTGTGGCATGTACAGTGATACACTGTGCATGTCACAGGTTGTTCGTGTTTGATGAATTCAAAACGAAAATAATGACGAATAACCCAAATAACTGAGACAAATAATATTTTCAAAATACACATTTTATTTTACACTACAAAAAATATATCTTTTTCAATTTTACTACGTTAGTGTTTATTTTGCAGATAGCTCAGATGCTGGATTTAATCTGGAATAGAGTTGAAGATAAATACGAGCGAATGAGTGATATGTAGTGAGGTGAACATTGTAAATTGAAATTTGTGATGTAATCGAAATTGTATTGTAATTGAAATTGTGTATATATAGTGAGAGCTTAAATTTGTATTATTCAAAATTGTAATAAATATTTGTTTGAATAAAATATTTGTTTGAATTTAAATTCTGATTTATTTATTTTATTCAGCAAATATTTATTTAATTATGTGAAAAATAAAATAGTACAATAACAAATACATTTAAATGAATATATATATATATATATATATATGTTTATTATCATCAAACAAAAATCATATACTTGCATATTCAACATGAGTTGCACCTGAACGCAACTCGATTTCGGCCTCTATGCCTAGCCAAATGATGATCCGACCGTTGATTAGCTTCATCTAGTCGAGCTCTATGCTTCCCTAGTTGGGGTCGAAGCTTGAAAATGCTCGTAGCAGCTCGGATGATTATAGGCCATTGGATCGAGCTTTATTTTTAATGGAACTAGGGTTTATAAAGTTTATGGTTTGCAAATGAAAGAAATAGATGTCCTTTTATATAAAATTTCCAAAGCACTATTCACACTTTAAAATTTCGCACTCCCAACGAAGCGTGCCGCCTGGCGTTCTATATGTTATACCCCTATTCCGAACACTATAGAATATATATCGGAAGCCAATTCCATCATATACAGAAGCTAGCTTTTCAAATCGAGTTAACATAAATTAAGTTCTTTTAATTAATTTCTATGCGTTTCGAACTCCCACGACCAAACGATACGTTCAATCGCCATGAAATTCAACAGCGTATTATAATTCACTATTACGGATCCAATGAAACTAGTTTCGTCCAATTCCAAGACAGTGCCCCAGAAGACTATTTTTACACGTTAATTAAAATGAGTAATTTCCAAAATTAGTTTAATCACTTTCAATTCCAATTTAAAAGTTTACTATCTTCCTTCTTATCCAAATGGAATTTAAATCAACTTTAGAAATTATTTCCATTCACATAACATTCAATATTCAGTTATTTAAACAATTCCATATATTCAAATAACCATTATACTTAGAATTTAAACTATAACTTATAAATTTTACTTTTCAATATTTAAAATCAATTAAATATCCCAAATTCAAATGACTGAAATTCCGGGTCGTTACAACATCATTTTGTTTCAGGCTGCAGGCCTTGGGCAAATTTTTTTTACCATTTCAAAAATAAAAAACAAACACATCAAAGAAATAAACTGAGATAACACAGAAACTTCTATTTGTTTTTCCAAAATAGTATTTAATATTTTGCAATTAAAGCGAAATACATAATAGTATGAGGTAAATAAACACACTGTGAAGGGATTTTGGCAGTAAAAACATAAAATTTACTACATAGACACTGGAAATCCATATAACTGATAAATAAAGAATTCTTCAACCTTGAATTAATTTCAAATAAATTAATCGTTCGTAGGTTCTATTTGCGTTAACTCAAACTGCGAGATGTAAACATAAATTAGGTTAAACGACTCAATCACCATTATAGATGGATAATGCTCTTTTCTTTTTGGTAAATATCCATATGAAGGAATATTAACTATAACTAGATTAACAATGATTTGAGTTAGCTTATAGGAATAAAAAGAACACTGAGTAACAAATATTAAAACATGTTGAAAGCAAATAGTGCAGCTACAAAGCTTGCAAGATATACAATTATATCACTGAAGTATTGAAACAACTAAGGATAATTAACTATCATGGTTCGAACATAGTAAAAACATGTCCATTTCTATAGATAGAATATCGCACAATCTCGAATGATTTAACACAGTAAGTGTAAACAAAGAAGCATCTTGACTTTGCATAATTTATTGTGTACACATTCAGTTTGATAATTCCAGTGTATTATAATGCATGCCAAAATCAAAGAGATGCAAAGAAAAAAGAATAATAAAAGACTTAAAAAAACTACAAAATAATGATGGTTTTCCATAAACAAGATAAAAGACATAAAAATTTAAACTTTAGAATAGAAGAGAAATTGATGATAAATTTGGAAACAAAATTAACTTAAAAGGACGGCAGAGTTTGCAAGTATCAAAAAAACATCAACCCTACTAATATCAAGAACCCAAATGGAGCTCTTACCATAAATTAAACAACCAAGAGAACTAATATTAACACACTGTCTGTATTCTAAATAAATAAACGAAATGATAAAAGTAAGTACAGTATCAAAGAACTCAAACTAAATATTAGCAACCAGAAATAGAGCACTTTAAGAATCAAAACTACATCTACAACTCAAGTAAATATTCAATAATGATTTAATGGCAGTGAAGAAGTATGTATACATTAAAATGCAGAAACTCATGATGTCTATGATGAATAGAGGACCTGAATTTTTCATGCTTAGAGTATCCCTACAGGGGATGGGTGAGTCCAATATTGGTCTCCCTACTGACTACCAAGGTCCTTTTGACGACCTTGGCACTGCACTAATAATGTCGGATGGTTATCCGGCATTATTAGTACCGGATAAATCACACGAAATACAAAGCCCCACTTCACTTTCCAGTTTATCCGGCATTATTAATGCCAGATAAAATGGCAATGTTAATTTTCTACAAAATCTTGCATTGTCTTTCTATTTTTGAACCGAACTATTACTACAATGTCTACCATTACTTGGTCATCTTCAAAGTTACTGGTACTTATGAAATCCTACATTAAGGCTGATCGTACGCATGAAATGAGGGTGTGTAGAGGTGTGTACATAAACCGTGAAGGGTTTTGGAACTTAGTCAATAAGGTTTACAACAATCAACCTGATTTTACAAGGAGACGCTCGACGTTAGAAACGAAAATAGCTTACGGTGAATTTCTGGCAGCTTGCGATAGGTATTGCAAAATAATTCAAGAGGTTGAAATCGTTAACTTATTTAAAGCAACTCGATCTACTTTTGATTCACGTTATATATCGGAGAACCAATCAGAATTCGTCAGTCATGAGGCATTTGAACTTCAATACAGTTGGCTTATGTGTTTTGGTTAACTATGAATTATTGTATTTCCATATGCAGTTTCTCTATCTATGTTAGTTGATTGTAGCAGTAATTGTTAATATATGAAGTGGGAAGACTCAAATCTTATCTAGTACTTAAGATGTTAAGATAATATGTTCGACATATGACTTGTACTTAAGATGTTAAAATAATAACTAGAAACATGATTTAAAATATCGAAAGAAACACAAAAAATTAAAAGACACATAGGAAAAAGAAAGATACACATAGTAAATCTATTTAATCCTGGAGTGAACAATCATCTAGGTTGAACCATTACGAAGATGGTAGTTCTGCTGCATAACGTCGTTGAGTTGATTACGAAGCCTTCTAATCTCTTCTTCCAATTCCAAACTGTAAGTAATAGCCCGAGAAGAAAATCGGTCATCTATTCACTGTCCAAATTTGCATCAATTTAGGTACAGTGAACAATGGTAGTATCGACGACCAAAATTTTCCCTATGTTGGACGACTACAATCGGTGATTTGAAACAACATAAGCACATAACATTTGCGAACTGTACCTCGTAGACTTCAATTGCATTTTGTACTTGCATGGTGTAACTCTTGTGTACGGTTGGTAGGTAGTTGTTGTTGTTCATGATCTATTTGCAGTTGTTGCATCCCTCTTTCAAGCTCTCTTTGTCACATATCTTCGTAATGTTGTTCTTCCATTTCAACATACCTTGTAGTAGAGGTTCTAGGTGGAGATGGATTAGGATTTGATGGTCCATATGAATGACCGGTATAATTGTATGATTCTAGTTAAGAAATATGCATCTTAAGAGTTGGTAGTATAAAATTGCAGACCGAAGTACCAAATTTTAAACCAATAGGTATTTATAACTTAGCTGCTCTTTGAACCATGCTGGAATCTTTTCAGTGTTCGATCAAAGCACTATGAATGACGTTGTTTTCTATCAAACGGTACAGTGTACATTTACGAACCTTTTCAGCGTTAGATCAAATCACTCTGAACCATTCTGCTTTCGTCAAATGGTACAATGTACATTTACGAATCTTTACAGTGTTAGATCAAATCACTCTGAACCGCTCTGCTTTTTGTCAAATGGTACGGTGTACATTTACAAATCTTGTCAGTGATCGATTAAATCACTCTGAACAGTGCTGCTTTCTGTCAAATAGAATAGTGTACATTTTAAAATCTTATTAGTGATCGATCAAATCACTCTGAACCGTGCTGCTTTCTGTCAAACAGAATCATGTACATTTTAGAATCTTGTCAGTGATCAATCTAATCACTTTGAACTGTGCTGCTGTCAAACAATAAACAATTCAACAAAAATTTGATTATAATTGTTATAAATGTAGTTTTAGCCAAAATGTCTTCAAGCATTTTAAATATCTGTCAAAAATATTCATTTAACAATGTCGAACCCAAACTCTGATAGCGTTCCACTTATCGATGGTTTTTATAACCTAGAAAACGACAAATTCAGAGTAGAAGAGTACATTGCCAACATAGAGTTAAAACGATCATACTCATTTCCAAAACATGTGAAAATGCATATCAAAGATATTTCGCATTTAGGGATAATTGGAACGAATGTGGCTCTTGTTGTGGATTGATCCACAACTCTATCGACGAGGAAGAGGGTATTAGGGTATGCGTATGAAATGCAATCAAGATTGAGAAGATTAGAAATTCAACTTAACAATCGTACCTAGGATGTGTGTTAGAAGTATGCTTCGAAATGCTAAATACCATCCTCGTTTCTATTTGTAGTATCATGTATTTTAGGTAATCAATGTTATGTTTTGGATGATTACCATGTTTTGTTTGTAGTATCATGTATCTAGAAAAGTCATTGGTTAGTATGTGTTTTTCAATAAGCATTTCTATCTCTGTTTTTCAATAAGCAGCTTGTTTTCAAGATCTATACATTCTTCTAGCTTTCCTTGTTTGCGTTAATACCATAAATTTGTTTTAATTCATAATAAGTAAACTCAAAAGCAACAAAATTTCATAATAAGTGAATTCATACAATGACGTTACAACAAACTATAGTTGGTACAACATTACAACATTGAAATTAAGTACATAACAATAATTTTCTTAGTACTCAACTATTACCTACGAAATGATGAAAGTGTTTCATTAGTTCACTATGCAAATCTAAAATCTATATGAGCCTCAGGATCTCCGATTTCCATAACTCGCTTAACGTACTATGCAAAGATGTTTGTGTAACACCCCGTAAAATAAATCATAATTAAATGGGTTAAATTGAATAAATATGATAGGATCGAATATGGAAATTTTATAAAAGTTGGAATTTGACCATAGAAGTTATTCACTTGCATTTGTGGTGAAATTTTGATTTTTTTCCATATATAATATGCTAAAAATAGAGCTCAGAGGAAGAAGTTATGAGCGTTTGAAGTTTTCAGATTTAAATTAATTTAGTTTGAATTCAAATTTAAATAAGAATTTGAATTTTAAAATCTAGATTTGAGGCTAAGTAAATGCTAATTAACGTTTACTTAACGTTTAATGTTAAAGTGATTTAGGTATAAAATTAATTAAAAAGCAAGAGAAATAAAAACATTCCTAAAACAAACGTACCGGTCGACCAGTTAAAGAGGGGCGGTCGACTGGTCAAAGCCAAATTTTGGTAGTGGCGACTAGAGTTTGAAGGAGTGTGCTATTTATTTGTACGCTCTAGATTTCTTCATTTTAAACTATTTTCATCCTACGGTTCTGATTAACCCCTATAAATAGAACCCTATCCTCTCCACTTTTTATTTGTATTATTTTAGGGAATTCAATGAAACTCCACTATTGTTATCTCTCCAATTTAGATTCAGAAACGTCAAAGAAAAATCAGGTAAGAATTCAATCTATTTTCTATTTATTTCTTCTTCCTCCAACCTATTTTTATTCTATTATCCTCCAATTACTCTGAATCTAATAAAAATATATACATCTTCCTTATTGTGCATGTGTATATCAAAAGAGAGAGATTTTAAAAGAGATTGTAAGGCATGTAAATCCCAGGAATGCGAAGCTAAGGCTATTCAGTGAGTGGAAACCTTAGTATTTCCTTTTCAATGATTGTTTAGTGTATTTCTTTTTGGATCTGAATATGCCACAGGGATTTTGGGATTTCATAAATACGATAGATAAAATCCCTTAAAATTTATTTTATTTTGATATGTCAATTCTATGTTGAGATTCTCAATTATTTACATTAGTTTGATGGACTTTTTTCATTAATGCAATTTTTGATGTTTTTATAGTTTATTCCACTTCTCCTTCTTCTTTGGCTCAAATTATGATTCTTCAATGAATTAAAGGGTTTAGATTAGGAATTCTATTCATAGTTTACACCACTTATTATTATCTATTTCTTTGTAAAAGAGGAGTTGAATAAAATATGGATTTTGAATTGCAATTCCTATTGTTTAGGATATTACATTGAATTGATGTAATAAATTGAGGTTCTATTAAAAGTCTGTTATTGCAGTTTTGGTTATGAATATTTATTCCCTGTTTTGGATATTAGAATCCCTCATTTTAGTTTGTTGAAATCTTTGGAATTTGAAGAAGGACTTGTAATAACGTTTAGTTAGGGAATTGATATGTAACTCTAGTTTCGGGCGTAAAATCCATGCATTTAGAATTTATTAGGCGCGAATATTTATTTATCACTATTTATGTAATTAACGTATAATTATTGCGTATATGGCATAGTTAATTAGGCATTTATTTTCATTTATTTCCCCTATTAGGAAGTTAATTGATTGATAAGCGCAAATAAGAGGGAACTCTTATATAGCCTAATTATTATTTTATGACGTAATAAGAATGATTCCTTATAAGGCCTTATTTATAAAACGGTGAGATGAATATATATATATATATGGAGAGTAATTGATGTATAGCTAAGTCATGGGGATGCGAGGTCAACAGACTTACATGGTAGAAGTCTGCCATTCACTTTGAGGCTACCAACAGTTGTGTACACTTTGATTGATGAGAGATATCCTTATGATAAATATTTGTAATGACGCGAGGTTAGTCCCAAATTATGTAGGAGAAATCTACGTAGCTAATTTGGCTTCCAGTTCCTACGAATAGTCTAAGTGGCTTAAGAGATTCCATATGATGTCATCTAGATAGTACCAGTGAAGAGCATGCCTTGGAAATAGGTATTAAATGATGGGGTCTACCTTAATTAAGGTATTAAATGACTAGAGTCTGCCTATTTTCCAATAAAAGGTATTAAGTAGGTAAGGTACCATCTCTCACATTATTAGTTGTTTATGGCGTATGATTAGGATATGGGATTCTAGACACCTGCTTTTGGAATGGAAGGTATTAAGTGATTGGATCCACCTCCTTTCTTATAAAGAAGTATTAAATGGTTTTTAATGGTTTTATGTTTGTAGACGTATTCTTATTTTGAAATATACTGCCCAAGTACTAAAAAGGTAAGAATCGAGGTATTTATTTAACAAACACTTATTGTTCTGACTCCCTCCTCATTACAACATAGATTAAGGACAGAGTGATGGCGGTGACAATGCTTAAAGATGGAGAAGCTTGGCTTGTGGCAGTATTTGTTAATATTACTTGCTTTTATGTGTACCCATGTATTTAGACAATTGTTGTATCAGATATAATGTTGCAGTTTTTATGGATTGTATTATGACATTTTTATGGTTTTGAAATAAATGGGTACACTTTGCTATTATATTTTGTTCCATCCGTTGTGAGTTCTGAAAGTTTAATTATGGCTCTATACTGTTATTTTCTTAGTTCTACCAATACCTTACCTTACAATGAGTCTAAGTTTCGGTGGACCTTTTCTGGATCGAAATTTAGACCTATTCCGAGGTGGGTTGTTACATTTGGTATCAGAGCCTAGTTTACCTGATCAACAGGGAAATTATACTATACGTATGAGTGGCGTACTTGTTATTTTTAAAAAAGTTTTTCATAAGATTTCTTTAAAACTCGTACTATATATATACTTATTTTGAATTTATGCTTAACTTTATAAATTCCGACTATAGAAGTAGCTGCTACCATATTCCAAAAGGGTGGACAAAGCAACTGTATAGTTGAAAAATAAATAAAGTTAAATTTATACTTCTTTGTAGGACTTAGACTTCCTTATCATTGTAGGCCCTATAAGTATTAAGGTAAGAGGGATATGAATAGTAGATGGAAAGGTTGATAGGAAATAAATGACCTTAAGAAAACATCTGTTAGACTGACAATCAATATGGACAAATTAACATTTATGGAGGTAACTAATGAAGGTGTTAGGTGTTAATAAAATATGGAAGTAAGGAAAGGAGCAAACTTTCGTATGAAGGAATACATTTATTACCATAAGGAGGAAATTAGATTTTTGAAAGGTAGAGTACAAAGGTTTAAAACAAAGAACAAATTTTAATCCTACCTCTTGGGACATAATTTGATAAAAATGTTTCTTTGAAAACCTTTTGAAATATTTTTGAAAGTTTCTTTCAAAAGATAAAATCTTACGAGTTAGAGATTTTTGATAAAAAGTGATCTTAGATGACTTTTAAATTATACCACCATTTGTTTGTAAAAAGTTTGAAAAGAGGTTATAAATTTAAAAAGGGTGGTGAAATATTTTGGTAGGTGATTTTAATTTACGAATTTGGTGACTTAAGAAGTTGAAAAGAAGTTTCCATTTATTAACTTCTCAAATTAAAATTTGATTGAACTAAAAAAGCTTTCAAATTCCTTCTTTTTGGTATTCTTCTATTTTTCTATGTTATATTTCATACGCAATAAACTTGAAAGTTCTTTCCTCTATAACTTCTTAGAGGCTGTATAAGTTGGAAATTTTTAGAAATATAAATATATTTATAGACAACTTAGAAAATATACCATCATTAGTTTTAGAAAAGTTTGGAAAGATAATGCAATTATTAAAAGTGATGAATTTCTTTAAAGAAAAAGTTATGGACGGTTTTAATTGTAAATCATGCCTTGAAAGGTTTTCATTTGTTAACCTTTTTAATTTGATTAAAAAGATTTTAATTTTTGGTTCCTTGATTCTTCATGCGATTTTTTAATAAACCTAAAAGTTCTTTCTTTAGAACTCTTTTTAGGGGTTTATATATAGAAATAACATCTATTTTGAAATAGAATTGAGAATTCTGATAGATGAGATATTGAAAGGAGTAATAGAATAAGGTAGGAGTTATCTTTGTCTACTCCATCTATTTTTTTATTGTATAAAGTTATAAAAGCTATCTTTGACCATTGATTGGATTTAAACGATGATTGATAAATAAGTTAGATGTTTTCGTATAAGGAGAAGCATTTATGTAAAGATGAGAATTATATATGTTATTCCTAATTTGAATACAAAATTATTTGACTAGTAATAATATTGGATTTAATAAAGAAAAGTGTTGCAAGAGTTTTAAGAGTTTTTGAGCAAAATTAAGAGATATATTTCATCAAATAGCAGTATATTTTGATTGATAAGATTTTAAATATTATTATATGCTTTAGAAGGAAATAACTGTTATTTTAAGATGATAATTGAAGAAAATTTTCTATTTTGCAAACAATAATTCTTGTAGCCAGAAGACTCTTTGAAATAAATATGGTATAACATATTATTTTGGAAAGATAATTAAGTTTAGAATCTTTTGTGTTAAAAATCCTATTCTCAAAAAGGAGGAAATCCTTATTTTAGTAAGCTATTGAAAAGAAAAGTTTTTCATAAGTTCCTTTTTGAAAAACCGAGAAGCTTTTGGATGCCATATATTAGAAAGACGAACTTTTAAGAGAAAATTTTTTGATAAGAAAAGTTTTAAAGAAGGTTATTATATTCCCATTTGGGAACAAAAGAATTTTGAATCTTTGATAAAGATTTTTATTAAAATTTAAATTTTTAAAGATAAAGATATTGAATTTGATACTTTATGTTTTAATATTGCAAGAAATGAAGTAATAAATGCTTATTTTAAATAAGTTTATTTGTATGAAAATGTTTTATTTTGTGTGCGAAAGTTATAGTTTTATAGAATTTTATGGAGTAGATACGGATCATTAACCTAGGTAGGATAGACTAAGGTTTTTTTTAGGATATGAATAAAATAGAAATAGAATGTACAACCCGATCCGAAAATTTGAAGAAGTTGGTAAAGTGTAAAGATATTCCAGATCTGTAATTGGGTTGTGAATTAGGTTTCCCATAGGATATGAATTTCTATATTTCAATTTTGGAGCAATTTCCATAAATTATCCAATTCCTAAAAATTTGTATAAAAGTGCGTTGTTTGAAGTAACAAGGAATACACTAAAAAGGAAAGAGATGTGTAAGAGATGGATATTATTTTCCATAGTTTACATTGTCTATTTCAATAATAAGAAAAAAATAATTCTTTGTAATTTCAAACAAAGCAAAAATCTCAATTGTGGTTAATTTATGACGGTAATCATTTTGGGAATGATAGCTTCGATAAATTAAAATATGGAAATGAGTATTCTAGTTGTAGAATTAGTAGTTAGATATGGATATCATATAGCTATGCTAAACGACTAGAATATATACAGATAACATAGATTACGATTATATGCGTATTAGTTAGTAATTGACGGTTAGGATTTATGGACTTAATTACAAATTTAACAGGAAATCTTGATATTGCATTTGTGGAAGAAAGAAATCTGAGTAATGAATGGATTTTGGAAGCCTAAAAAAGAAAAAGAAAAAGTTTTAAGAAGGATTAATTGGAAATGGTCCAATTTCGATTATAATGATCAACTGCTATGGATATACTGATTAAAGCAATAAATAGACCATATTTATTAAAGAACAAAAAAAGTTAAGAAAATGGGTAGCAATGGAATGAAATATAAAAATATCCCATCTTAATTTATAAAGGATTGTTAGGATCTCAACACCATATATATTAACTGATGTCAACTTCTAGTAAACTTTTCTTTTGGAGTTCTTGAATTATAATCGCTAGTTGTCTTCCTTAGTAATTGGAAAAGTGGATGATGTGGTATAAGATATATCCCCATTTTATTCCTATGTAGACTTTATGAATGGGATTTAAACCATCTGATATATGTTGGGAAGCAAAGTAAATAAGGAAATTTTATGGGAACACTTAACTAGCGATAGACCATAAGTAAAACTAGAAGTTAATGAGGAAATTGGCTTAGCAACCTAAAGTGAGCAAATGTTTCAATCCCAAAACTTTATATTTTGAGAAACATAAGAGATCTAGCTTACAAAATGCTACCATGCAAGGAAAAGAGAAAATGTATAGGAATGAGAATGGAATTTCCTATTGATCAAGAATTAAAAAGAAGGTGGTAAACATTTTCCTTTACAAGTAGTGGAACCGCAGCACTCCAACATAGCTTTATGGAGTTGCGCTCTGCATTGTTATTGATAGGGACCCTTATTTTACTAGAAAATGTTGGAGGGGTTTGCTAGTAGCTTTAGGAACTAGATTTAGGAACTTCGTTGAATCAGAGATCACTAAACGGCTGAAGACCGACGAAGAAACTGAAGGAATGGATGGGAACTTGAAGGATTTGTTGAGAGCATTGCATCTTGGACTTTGGAGGACCTTAGGAGTAGCACTTACCCTAAGTAGAATTCACGTAGGATTGTAGTCATCAATAGATGATTGATATGACACCCTTGAAGCATTTTTTTAAGGCCAAACAAATCGCCAAGTTGTGAATGGGAAACCATCGACAAATTCTACTCGGACCAGATTTGTAATGCGAGACTTTAGAAAGTTAGAATTGATTAGGCAGCGTGTTAAGGTCGTACAATTTGGGTAGTTGGAAAGTAGGCACCACATTTAAAGGGCTTTTTCCCAACATAGGGAAAACAAGAAAACTTTTATGTTGGCTAGAGTCCATGACATTTTTGCATTTTAGGAAATACCTTCATAGCATAACACTTATTGTAGAGCCTAATCAATTAGGGGATTTTAAGATGGAACCAATTGCGCTCCATGCCACTACATGCATCATAGAGCACGGAACTCGGAGGCCCCGCAACAAAGAATTAGATTGGTCCGAGTATAATGGTGAGAAAATCTTATGGGAGGTATGAGGACTCTTCCTCCTAAACCTTTCTCCGGAAAATTTTCTCTTCAAAATTAAGATTTTGGTTGCATCATAGTTGCTAGATTGGATGGTGTGAGATGGTTGTTACACTTTTTCACGATCACTTTACACTCATGTAGAAATTTTTATGCATGTTTAGAGTATGTGCATACATACTTTCATGACACGATTACACACTCATGCTAGGATTGAGCTCATTTCAGTATGTTTGTGATACATAATCACATTGTACTATTGGTTGAGTAGATGGTTGTGTAGATAACCTGGTTGTATAATATAGATATTATTGTGCGTTACGCTGTTCGCCCCATGAAAGATTTCGGGACGAAATCCTTTTTAAAGGGGGACGAATGTAACTCTCCGTAAAGAACCATAATTAAATGGATTAAATTGAATTAAATATGATAGGGTTAAAAATGAAAATTTTATAGAAGTTGGAATTTGACCGCGAAGTTATGTTATTGCCTTCGTGGTGAAATTCTGATCTGTTTTCATATATAATATGTTGAAAACGGAGCTCAGACGAAGAAGTTATGAGCGTTTGAAGTTTTCAGATTTAAATTAATTTAGTTTGAATCCAAATTTAAATAAGAATTTAATTTAGGGTTTGAATTTTAAAAATTAGCTTGGGGCTAAGTAAACGTTTAACATTAAACTTAATTAGGGTATAAAATTAATTAAAGACAATGGAAATAAAAACATTCCCAAAACAAACATACCGGTCGACCACTTTATTGGAACTGGTCGACCCAAGCGGTCGACTAGTTGAAGTGGGACGGTTGATTGGTCAAAGCCAAATTTTGGAAGTGGCGGCTAGGGTTTGAAGGGGTGTGCTATTTATTTGTACACTCCAGATTTCTCCGTTTTAAACTATTTTCATCATACGGTTCTGGTGCGTTTCAACCCTATAAATAGAACCCTATCCTCTCCACTTTTTATTCGTATTATTTTAAGAAATTCAACGAAACTCTTCCATTGTTATCTCTCCAATTTAGATTCAGAAACGCCATTGAAAACTCAGGTAAGAATTCAATCTATTTTCTATTTATTTCTTCTTCCTCCAACCTATTCTTATTCTATTGTCCTCCAACTATTCTGAATCTAATAAAAATATATACATCTTCCCTATTGTGTGTGTATATCAAAAGAGAGATTCTAGAAGAGATTGTAAGGTGTGTAAATCCAAGGAATTTGAAGCTAAGGCTATTAAGTAGGTGGAAATCTTAGTATTTCTTTTTCAGTAATTGTTTAGTGTATTTCGTTTTGGATTTGGATATGCCTTAGGGATTTTGAGATTTCGAAAGTACGATAGATAACATCCCCCAAAATTCCTTTTTATTTCAAAATGTCAATTCTATGTTGATATTCTCAATTATTTACATTAATTTGATGGAATTTATTTCGTTTATGCAATTTTTGATAATTTTATAGTCTGTTCCACTTCTCCTTCTTCTTTGGTTCAAATTGTGATTCTTCAATGATATAAGGGGTTTAGATCATGAATTCTATTCGTAGTTTGCACCATTTATTCATATCTATTTCTTTGTAAAAGAAGAGTTGAATAGAATATGGAGTTTAGATTGCAATTCCTATTGTTTAATATATTCCATTGAATTGGTGTAATAAATTGGGTTTCTATTACAAGTCTGTTATTGCAGGTTTGGTTCCCTGTTTTGGATATTAGAATCCTTCATTTTGGTATGTTGAAATCTTGGGAATTTGAAGAAAAATGACTTGTAATAATATTGGTTAGGGAATTGACATGTAACACTAGTTTAAGACATAAAATTTATGCATTTAGAATTTATAAGGCGTGAATATTTATTTATCTCTATTTGCGTAATTAACATATAATTATTGTGTATATAGGGTATCTAATTAGGCATTTATTTTCATTTATTTCCCCCATTAGGATGTTAATTGATTAGTAGGCGAAAATAAGAGGAAAAACTTATATAGCCTAATTATTATTTTAAGGCATATTAAGGAAGGTTCCTTATAAGGCCTTATTTATGAAATGGTGAGATGAGTGCGTGTGTGTGTATCGAGAGTAATTGATGTATGACTAAGTCATAGGGATGCGAGGTCAATAGAGTTACATGACGGAAGTTTGCCATTCACTTTGAGGCTACCAACAGTTGTATACACTTTGATTGATGTGAGATTCCTTATGATAAATATTTGTCATGACATAAGGTTAGTCCTAAATTCTGTAGGGGAAATCTACCCAACTAATCTGGCTACCAGTTTCCTACGATTAGTCCGGCTAGGTGAAACGTCATTATGAGTATGTACTATAAGACGAAGGACCTACTTTTGGGTCTTGAGGTATTAAGCGATTGTTTGAGGGCCCGCCTCTTTTCCCCGGATGAAGTATTAAATGGCCAAGGGGTTACGTTAGGTGGTATCTCAATGAGGGGGTCCGCTTTTGGAAATAGGTATTAAATGATGGGGTCTACCATAACTAAGGTATTCAATGACCAAAGTTTGCCTATTTTCCACAAATAAGTATTAAGTGGCATAAAAGATTCCATATGATGTAAGCTAGATAGTAACAATAAGGAGCACGCCTTGGAAATAAGTATTAAATGATGGGGTCTGCCTTAGTTAAGGTATTAAATGACCAGAGTCTGCCTATTTTCCAATAAAAGGTATTAAGTGGGTTGGGTACCGTCTCTCACATTATTAGCTGTT
This sequence comes from Allium fistulosum, assembly GCA_030737815.1. Taxonomy (NCBI): domain Eukaryota; kingdom Viridiplantae; phylum Streptophyta; class Magnoliopsida; order Asparagales; family Amaryllidaceae; genus Allium; species Allium fistulosum. The sequence goes on along the minus strand of CM060906.1, from coordinate 903,976,737 downwards.
TATGACATATGATTGGGATATAGGATTTTAGAAACTTGCTTTTGGAATGGAAGGTATTAAGTGGTTGGACCCGCCACCTTTCCTTATAAAGAAGTATTAAATGGTTTTTAATGGTTTTATGTTTGTAGACATATTCTTATTTTAAAATATACTGCTCAAGTAATGAAAAGGTAAGACTCAAGGTTTTTATTCATCAAATACTTTTTGTTTTGAAAATTTCTCATTACAACACATGATAAGGATGGAGTGATGGCGGCGACGTGCTTAGAGATGGAGAAGCTTGGCTTGTGGCGGTATTTGTTATTATTACTTGCTTTTATACACAAGTATTTAGAAAATTGTTGTAACAGATATTATGTTATGGTTTTTATGAAATTTTGTATTATGGCACTTTTATGGTTTTGAAATAAATGGGTACACTTTGCTATTATATTTTGTTCCATCTACTATGAGTTCTGAAAGTTTATTTATGGTTCTATACTGTTATTTTCTTAGCTCTACCAACAGCTTACCTTAGAATGGATCTAGGTTTCGATGGGCCTTTTCTAGATTGAAATTTAAGCCTGTTCCGGGGTGGGTTGTTATAGTTTGGTTCTTTAAAAGTGGGACTCTCAAAAGCATGTTCTAGTTCTGGATAATTGTGCAGCTGTAATTTAAAAACACCCTTCTCTTCTTCAACAATCATTTTGTGAAGTATTATACAACAATACATTATGCTCGATATCACTTCAGGATAATGGTAATACACCTCCTTTATTAGAATTTGGAATTTACCTTGTAGAACCCCAAAAGTACGCTCAACGTCTTTTCTTAAACAAGCTTACGGTATTGTAAATTTGCATTCCTTTTTATTACGAGACTTTTTGAAACTTTGACCAAAGTTTTCCAGGTCGGATATATTCCATCTACAAGGTAATATCATATGTCGTGTTACATATCCCTTATCATGTAATTACAAGCTGGTGCAGTATCGTTAGATAAGGTGCTAAATAAGTAAGACTGATGTAGAACATTAATATCGTTTAATGACTAGGTATACCTAAAAAAGCATGCCATATATATTAAATAAAAGAAGTTACAACTTCCAAAGTAATTGTTGCCTTATGATAATGTCTGGTGTATTGTCCTTGCATTGCAACTGGATAATTTTTCTAACACTAATGCATACAATCTAAGCTACCCAACATACCTAGAACTCCACGTTGTTTACCCATAGCCAATAGTCGATTGATGTCATTACCGTTCGATGCTCGAAGATGCTCCGCAACAAATGCTAGAACGACAGTTTTGTAAAATTCTTTTAAGCATTCGTTGGCAGTAGAATATCCAATCGGACGTACTCATCTTGTCTATCAGCGCTTTCTCTATATGCTAACATTCGTAAGGCATTTTTCATTTTTGATGCAGGGAAAGACCTAACCGACCACAAGTATTACGCCAATGTGTGAAATATAAGTTCATCCCCGCCAACCCTGACATGACTCGCTCAAATATTTCTTCGAACATCCGATACCTTAATCTGAACTTCACCATGTCAAAACATAGATCGTTGTTAAAGTAATCTATCTCAGTTCGATCATGCTCTGATCGATAATCTATTTTCCTTCTCATATCTTTACACCTCATAACACTACCACCTTGTTCGGAAGATCCTCCAGTTGTTGTAATCGAATGAGTTGTTTTGCTCTGGATGCTAGTGATTGTTGTTGAGCAACTTCTTGTGTATAACTTTCACACGATGTTGACGAAGAGGAACAGGAAGAAGAGAAGCAAAACAATCATTTTATTAGATTCATGGTTGTTTGATGCGTGCTTTGAGGGGATTGGAGGAGTAGCAAAATAACTTAACAATGTTCTTACTGTTGGGAATGTTGGAATGAATGTAGACGAAAAATTATTTTGCTTGCTATTAAGGGGAGTAGAAAATTATTGGGAAAATTGTATTGGAGACAAGGGAACAACCGAGTAAGTAATGGATAGCAAATTATATACTAGTTTATCCGACATTTATAATGTCGGATAAACTGATGGTTAAGATTAGCCTAAATCCCCCTTGCGTATTACCATGTGTGAGAGTTTAAATTGCTTAGATTTTATCCGGCATTATAAATGCCAGATAAAGTGGTTTTTTCTTCTGTCGGACCACTATAGGGGGTCAGGCACTATAAAATTGCATAGGTGGCAAAGGTGACCGACCTTTCTTATTTGGAATGCTCTTATGGTGACTGCAATGTCACTTGTGCTTCACCTTAGGTGCATTATGAAGAGACTTTAGTGCAGTACGTCACTAAGCTTATTATTCAATAGAAAATCACCTTATTTTTATAATTCCAACATAGCTTGTCGTACCATGGCAGTGGCGGAACTAAATATAGGCCAGTGGAGGCCACGAACCCTCAAATTAAAAAAAACAAAAGGATTAGTCGGGAAGAATAGAGCTTCAACAATTAGGAAATTTGCTTGAACTTAGCTTATTGTAGGGCCACAACCCCCTAATCAAAACCCAGAAATTAGCTTGTTGCAGATATGATCCACTATGCGATTTTGGCCCCTTCATTGCTTAGTTTCTGGTTCTGCCACTGTACCATGGATTGTAGTTCTCTCACTTTTGTAGCTTCACTTTTGTATCCAAGTCAATTACAGCAAAGTCCCAAACATATCAAGGTGCTATGAATATATGCGAATGTATGATACACACACAGTATGTATGTGTATATGTATGTATATATCTATGTTTATATATTTTAATAAATTCCATCTCTCTTTTTCAGGAACTCGCATTATAAAATTTGCTTGTTCTTTGTAGTTGTAGTAGAATAGTAGTTGTGTCCCTTTTTATCTAACAAGGCTAAATCAACCTCTATACGGTAAGTAAAACTCTATATATCATTTATTTTATGGCGATAGAAGTGCGATAATGAAATAAAAACTTAGTTAATCCATAGTAACAAATGTCGTGAACTGCACAGAGATGAATTGTTTGACAACCATAATTTTGCCTTGAGATAAATGTACAAACAATTGTATATAGTTTGAACGGTAAGCATATGCCTTATTTAATTCATTAATTATGTGATATCTTTGTATTCCACGAAGTTTATACAATTAATATCTTTGCAGCATCATACTGCAATCGATAATGAAAACATGCTTTATCTTGTTTTTGATGTCCCTTATGAGACTGATATGTCTTTAGACTATATATTCACATGTCTTAGTATCAAATCTCATTGGCACCAGTTAACTAATGTTGACAAAACAAATCCTTTTAGATGAACCTATTTTTTATGACATGCAACTTAGTATCCATATGTCTTGTTGATATCATGTATCCTCCTCATTACTAAGATAATTTTAGGAAATAAGAAAATGCATAACTAAAGGCTAGACAATGATTCATAACATCGTATTTTAAAATTCTTGGATTCGATTCATCCTTCCCGTTTAATAATACCATCCATGAACGATTGTTGTTGCAAATTCCAAACTAACTACAATAGCTAATATTAATAGGACCATGTAAGTAAAAAGGTATCAAACATGGCACCAAGTTTGACAACATATTTAAACAGACAATTAATTTAGTCAACCAAGAACATTTGAGGCACAATTTAATTCACTATAAATAAAGACATGTTGATTTTGATATTTTCCATTCCATATCTTTGTAGAACTTGGTAATATGGTACATATAATGCATAAAAATCCTAAATATGATAATACGACGTACTATACCTGAATTTGATATCTTTAAAATGAGGCAATCCATTAATCTAACACAAATTCCAATATGGGTGTTTCCATACATTGATGCATTTGGACCAATTGCTCATAAGTCTATAATAATATCATGATAATAGGATACATCATACACTAAAGGTAGCCTTTTCTCCTCGATCATCTTGACTAATGTAGCCAACATAAAAAGAAACTTAAAATTTCCTTTATCATTCACAAAACCCTTAACTTATTCATTTAGACAAACGAAAATATGTATGTATCACATAATATCATGCTTTGTGGTTAAGCACATTGCACATGACATAAATAAAAGTGTCAATTTAGCTTAAAAGGATGGAAACTGTGAATGTACAATTCAAAAAAAATGGAATTCATATGTGAACACCAATTAAAATCAGCTATTCTGTATCTAATTTTAACCATTATGTATGAGGTAAATACCAAATCAGAAAATTTTAGAAAATTTTAAAAAGTAAAAAAAGAGAAGATGAAAGTTTTGGTTTCAATACAAATCAGTAATCAATAAATATTATCTTTTAAAGAACGATTAATCAAAATATGTTGATTTCTCAAACTACACTGCCAAACTCTGTCGCTGTTTATTTGATAAGAAAATAAACAAAAATCCAATATCCATGGACTTGATGCAACATTAGTAAGAATCATCTAAACCTAAACCTCCTACATTACTCTGTAAACTGTAAGAACTAAAAATTATATTTGAAAATGAAACATGTTTATATCAAATTTTAATCACTTGTATGCGCCTCATCCTCCCACCTACAGCTATTTTGTTCAATCATTGTGACAACCGCCTTTTCGATTCTCGAAAGTCAACATTAGTACATACATGATATTCACATCCCGAGCATACAAGTGCTGAAAAGACAGGTTGTTGGGGTAAATAAAAGAAAATACAGAACAAAAGACGAGTAATATATAATATCTAAAAGACTTTTACAAATGAGAAACTTTAATATTCATACAACAACCAAAGTCTAACCTACCATCGACTTGGACAGTTATAACAGCCCGTCCCTATTAAATGATGATAAATATAAATAGGCAATGTGGTGGAAATAAAAGTATGGGAATACGTTTTGGAGGCATCCAGCTCGTCTCCTGAAGCTTCAAAGCATTCATAACTAAATCTAAAAAATACTTGGGTCTGATTCGAGTATTATAAGAAATTAATACCCGGATCAGTTTAGTGAAACCAACATGAGAAACACAAGTCATATAGATTTCTAATGTCATAAAACCTTTCAAAAATTAAGTATCTCGTAAGACCACGCCGCACATAAATATGGACGGGTTTTTATCTTACATTAAACAAACCATAATCCAATGATATTATACTAATGTCTAAGGTTTAAAATAAATATTTAATCATAGCCTAAATGGTTACATTAATTACATTCCAGCATATTAGGTGTACAACTAAGTTTGAAAGACACACATTGAAGAATGAATTTTATACAATTATAGGGTAAGGGTCTACCTTTTGTACGGTACACCTCTAGAGAAAATGTACCAAGGCTGCAAAACATATGCACCTTTATTACTCAGGACCGACCTACCCCATTCCGGATAGTACCGAATATGATTATCTCTCGGTTGCTGGCCAACAACTGTATCGAGTCACTAGCATACATAAATCCATAAATACCAATCTAGATCAAGTGATGATTATACCCTAATGGGAGTGACCCACTTAGCTGTGCGGCACCTCCATACTTCAATCATTATCGGTTATGAGGTCTGAGGCTATGCTTTACCATTTATATAGCAATCTCACTTGGAATGCTAACACTGCCCTCCAAGCAATAATGCAATGCCAACATTCATCCATATAAGTTGTTCAAGTTATAAACAAATCGAAGGCACTACTTCTACTACAACCTTTTTGGACTCACCCTCAGGATTAGTAGCAAGTAGTCCTTGCACTTAAAAGAACTCCTTCTTCGATCATCTTCGAGATATCTCCGATTCGAATGCTTAAGCCAGTTTGAAGTAGTTTTTGGATAATATATCCAATCCCGGTCTCTCCAAACCGACAATGATAGTTTCAAAACTGGCCAAGATTTGATAGTCGGTTATTTAACTATCAAATAAACAAACAATCAAATCAGTGGTTTAATTTCATGAGAAACCAAGCATGATTTAAACACATAAGCAACCACTAAGCCTTTTTAATTAATCTTTTTATTAATTAAAACAACTTTTCAAATACTTATAAATACCTTTTACAAAAGATATATTCATAAACCCTCTCTACTCTTTCCAATACTTGAAAAATATTGATATACTTATTTCAACTTTATAAGTATACTCACAAAACATTTCACTTTCAATACCTAGAAAAACTTTTTCATATACTTATATCAACAGTATAAGTATTCACAAAACATTATATTTCTAATACTTAGAAAATGTACCCATATACTTATCTTAACTGTATAAGTATATTCACAAAACACTACATTTCTAATACTTAGAAAATATTCTTATATACTTGTCTTAATGATATAAGTATATTCACAAATCTTAACAAAGAATCCATATTTTTTCAAACCATATTATATTGTGTCAAAAACAACCATCATTTAAAAAAACATTATTTACTATAAATTCAAACCAATTTTTTTTTGGTGTAAGTAAATAGATCGTAAGAAAATTAAACCAAATATATTACCACCACTTTTCGACTTCAAATAGTACCATTCTCGATTAACAATGTAATCAGACAAGTTAGCTTACTATTCTTGTCTAGACACACATTCTTACTTCTCAAGATAGAGACGGGTTTTCATATCTCGGAATTTGGTGTTAAGTATGAAATTAATGCTTTCCATACAACCATAAATTATAAAGATCATTTATGGAAATCAAATCTATTTCCTTTTATAAAGTTCCTTTTTATAAATATCCTTTCGTAAATCTCCTTTACAAATCTATTTATAGAACTCCTTTTATAAATATCCTACACTTGACAGGTTTTTGATATTTCGACTTACTCTTTCCCTTACCTAGAAATGAAACAAGGTAAGTTAGATACTTTTTTAGGCTCCACGATTCTAGATCTCATAGATAGAGGATCAGTCTACTCATTGACTTTTAGTATCAAGTATTAGACTACTAAATTTCCATATCAAATTTCACTTGGAAATCCTTGTCTTAATCCACATTTGATTTGAAAGAATATACATTTTTCCTTTATATACAAGTAAACACTTACTTTATTATATCAAATAATCCTTTTAAACCTCTTATATAATTTCAAATCCCATTTAATATATTTTGAAACTAGTTTTAAACTTACATTCAAATCATAACTTAAAACCATCACCTTTTTAAAAAGAATTTGACTTTGAAAAATAAACCGATTTTCTTTAAATAAACCACTTGTTCAAATATCTCGAAATAAAACTTCTATATCACAAATCTCTTTTAAAATATTTATATAACCTCTTAAACCATATTTGAAAAGAGTTTACAAATTATCTAAAATGGATAATCTTTTATATTTTATAAAAATCATAGATTTCCAAACTGCGTCCAAAGCGATTATCGCTACACGGACCATAACTTTTGAAAGTTGGTTTTATAAATAAAATAAAACCCAATTTCTTTCTATATTTTAAACCACTATAAATATAGAAAACATTTTACTTTGAAATAATAAAATGTTGAAATCAATTCAAAACCCATAACTTTTCAAATTCAAAAAGAGGCTTCGCGACCGCTATGGTATTTAAACAAGCTATCATTTGTTTCTATTCTTAAAAGAGTTCAATTTTTGAAGATATATTCAACATTTCCAAATCATATCATATAAGCACTTCATATACACTTATATAAATGAAATGTAAAACAACAAACGAGGAACCCTTTTGGACCCCTCTACAAATTTCTATTCTTCGAAGTGCTTCCGTAGCAACCTACTAGCTTCGAAGGCACTTCGACTTCCTTTGCTTAGTCTCATGCAACACAATGGTTATTTACACCATTACATATGCCAAAATCATCACAAATTACAATGCTTTCCAAAGCACCATAACATTCATAAAAATCAAAGTGTTTTCCAAAGCACTATGATATACACAATAATATTGCTTTACAAAGCACAACCACAAGTTTTTGTGTGTGTGTGTGTGTGTATAAAAGCAAGCAATAATTTTAGAGTTAGAAATCTCACCATCATTTAGCCAAGTCCTAAAACCCATGGCCAAGCCCTTCTAAGCCAAAGCAAGGACCCAAAAACTTCCTACCATCACCAAAAGCAAAGCAACTAAGACAAGCTCCACTACTTTCTCTCATGCTCATGGCTGTACTCCTTCTCGCCTCTTTTCCACCAAATTATTCCAAGGAAGTGCCACGTCACTTGTTGAATGTGAATAGAGGGTTAAACAAGGGTGGTATTAGTGAAAATTCGAGGTCGATCGAAGCATTTTTTGATTTTATGTGATTTTTGGAATTTGAGGTATATATTCTAGTTTTAAAATTTTATCCAGAACATGATTTGTCTTACAACCCGGTTTTGACAAGGATAACTTCCGAACTAGAAAATGCGATACAAATGAAAGTTTTATCATTTTGAATCACCTTTTCAACGAAAAAATCATTAGATTTAGATAAGAGCAACGGAAGTTATGGCTTAAAACTGAGGGTATGTATCTCTGGAAATTAAATTCACTTCCAAGTGAATTTTGGTAATCCTACAGTCCGAATCTTACAAAGTGGTCAAAGTAAAAGTTCTTACTTATTGAAATAAATTTCCAGCAAAAAAAGAATCACTTGATTTGGATGAATAGTTTGAAAATATGGCCAAAATAAATATGAGTATTCTCTATGTTTTGAACTTGTGAATTTTTTTTTCTTCTTTGTAAATGTGCTCTATATATATAAGCAATCCAAACCATGCCAAGCGTTACATAAATTTCCAAATGTCTCTACCTTTTCCACTTCTCACATTTACTCTATGATATGATGACACATCCATATATACATGTTTTATAAGTAAGTGTTAAATATATGTTTATATAAGAGAGTGAAATAATTTTATAAAAGAAAGTTTTGCAGATACTCCGCTACACAATATCATGTTTGCATATGAGCCACCAACGACAGAAATAAAAATATGATCGCACATAACAATGCGACACGATCATAAAATAACATAAAAATATACAAGATAATGTAGAATACAATGGTTTATGATTTTTGTTTGATGATAATAAACATATATACATTCGCTAGTGGAAAATAGGCACAGGGACGAACTTTAAAAAAATTTAGGTTGAAGGACTACAAGTTTTATTTTTGGGATAAAGGACAAAGTTTGAAAAAAAATTAGGCTGAAGGACAATGCTAATTATAGCTAGCATTTTGTACAGTGTAAAATTGAATATGATGCTAGTTATAACTAGCATTTTGTATAGTGTAAAAACTGAATATAATGCTAGTTATAACTAACATTGTCCTTCTGTTTAATTTTTTTCTAAAGTTTGTCCTTCTGCCCAAAAATGAAACTTGGCATCCTTCAGCCTAATTTTTCTTCTTCAAAGTTTGTCCTTCACCTTAATTCCCTCTATTCGTTAAATGTGTTGGTTATAGTACTATTGCAATTTCATAGAATTAAATAAATATTTGCAGAATAAAATAATTGAATCAGAATTTTATTTGAACAAATATTTTATTCAAACAAATATTTTATTTCAAATTCAAATAGTATACCATTTAGCTTCCACTATATTTACATTTTCAAATACAATATAAATTTCACTATCACTTTCATGTATACAACATTTCTATACACTTTCATGTACAACATCCTTCTTACTCTTGCTCACACTCACTCGAGTTTCTTTTTGATGTTGATCTTGATTTGCTTGCTCTAGCTTGTGTCCGGCCATCCAATATACCTGTCAAATAAATAACGCAATAAAATGAAAAAAGAAACAAACCTAGATTGTAAAAATAAAATTGAATTTGAATATTATTATTGCCTCAATTTATGGATTTGTTTTTCTCTTCATATTTAGCAAGGATAGATATACATGTGCACGGACAACTCATGATATGCACAATGTATCACTATGAATATCATAAGGCCGAGCCTCGATCAAATCTCATGGACAATTGCAAAGGTCAAGCTCGAAGGCTCAACTTAATACAAATGTGCACAAGATCAAGCCCAACCCATCTCGGGCTCAACTCAGATGCACGTATCATAAAAAAAATTTACAAGTGCACATGTGCAGGCAAAAGGAAAGAACAGTGCACAAGGCATATTCAAGAGAAACCGAGCAGTTCAACTGGAAACAAATGCTTGCACACATACTAGAAATTCAACAACATCAGGCCAGAGCAACTGATAGTCAAGACAAATGCAAATGCACTAGCAAGATCGGCAAGAGAAATGCACAAGCATATGGTAGGGCAAGGTATCAGTACAAAGCAAGATATGCACAGGCCAAAAACACCAAAAAATGTAGCATGTATAATGATAAATGCATGATCAAGTGCATAAAGAAACAATAAGGTCAGGTTAAGGTGTACATCAAGTCAGATAAACATGCTCAGGCTATTGAAGGATCAGAGCTCAACATGCACCAAGACAGCAAATGTTAGTGCACAATCAAAACAAGGAAGTACAAGTACATAACAAAGCCGTGATAAGTAACACAAACAAGTTCAAGTACATGCACACACGATGGACTTACATGATCATGCAAGATGGTGTAAGAAACACACATACAAATAGGTCCATAGTAATAGAAACTGGAAGCATGAACTAAATAGTACAAGGCAGTGTCAATGCTACACAATAACGAACACATGCACACAGCGTACAATACTCCAACTAATGCAACACACATAAGCACCAGGCACCAATACAAGGCAAGGAAGTATCAATGCACATGTAAGGACAATGACCACTTAGGCACAAGGGCAGCAAGTCAAAGAAAAAGTACGGATTTGCAATGATCAATGAAACGTATATTGCCAGCATCTCAACATTGAAAGAATTCAGAGCCGCATACATGAAAAGAGCAACCAAATCGATATCAGCCAGTCAAAGGTATTTCATAATATAATCAAAATATATTCAAATATATATATATATATATATATATATCACTATATTCGAATATATATCACAAGTGAACAAGTCAGAAATGCATATGGTCGAAATCGAAAATTCAAAACAGCATATCAAAATATATACGAATATATAGAAGTGTTGATCTAGTCAAAAATCAAAACACCATTCATCAGAAAATCGAACGGCCAAGGAAAGCAGTTGAAGAATTCAAATCAATTTTCAAAGCCAAAGCATAAACGAAAATATAGGAAATCAATCCCTATACAAAGCCTACATCATCATCGGCATAATTGATTCAAGTTTAACAAAATCAGAGAGCAAGCCTTAAAATAAATCAAGAACCAATTCTTAAATCGAATCAAAGTCGAGAATACTACAAAATTAGAAAGGAGCGGAAATCATACCATTTTATTAATCAAATATCACTCGACAATTGAAGCAGTCGCACAATCAATCGCAGCTAATTTGAAGAACGCGAGCATCAAAGAAGAAGGAGCTTGATTAGGATATCACGTTCAAGCGGCGGCTTTTAGAAACCCTAGTTTGTAAATTCAAGAGAACGGCGGCCATATGCAAAGTCTTGGGCTAAAGAATAAAGGGGCGAACGTGATTATATTGGGCCGATAATTTTCTTTTGCTAAATTATAATTTAGGGTTTCAATTTTATTTGTTTTTGTATTTTCTGTTTATTTTTAATTTGTAAACTCTAGTGTTAACTAGGTTACGAACTACGAGGCGTAGTTCGAGAATTCGCAACTCTATGGCAGAGCTGTGGAAGGATTTTGAGCATAGGGTTAGAACAAACAGATAATCAATAGTCGCAAGTTTACAGGGTCTATAAGCGGTCATTTGTTTAATTCCTAGTAGAAACCTTGGGGACAGCAGTAGGAAGGTTTTACTAAAGCTGGGTAAACTTGCGTATTATTATTTTTCGCTTTTACTCTGTTATTATCTGTGCTGCAATTTTTATTTATCTGTGAATTTTTTTAAACCGTATTCACCCCTCCCCCCTTCAAGGGTTAATTCGATCCTACATTTAACTTATCATGTGAAGTTTCAAAAATACCGACGTTTGCCGTAAAAACATCAAACGAAAATTTAATTATTTTTCAATTAAAAATTATGGAAAAATCCTATAAATTAAATTAAAAATACCATACTAACAATCAGGTCATTATATTTCATCCTTGAAATTTCATCCCAACCACAACAAAGAAGAAGACAAGCCGACAGAAGAATTCTTATTTATTCATAAACCCGTATGATGTACACAAATCATCCGTATGCAATATTTGATTCTATCACTTACTCGAATACATAATCCTTATTTTCGAACTGGTATCGCTCACCCGACTTCCCTAGTGTGGACTTCAATCAGACTCCTTTATTCGGAATTTCCATTCTCCTTGCATAGGCATATACTATGATATAAAACTTAGATACCATAACAACAACCCTCACCAAGTGTTCGCCATCAAGAATCGAGTGATAAATCCTTATTAGAACCGGTGTAAATCACCTCAAAGTCATGTACTCGAATCTTGGATCAAGAGCCGTGCGAAGAAATGACTACGTACAACTTACATGCTTATTCTTATTGGTCTTACTTATACTAATTCCTTTTTCTTCTAAAATTATTTATGAAACATTTCATTAAAATCCAAATTAGATGTTAAAACAAATGACATGGTTTTAATAAAACAAAGCTTATTAAAACCTTCTTATTAAATTAAACAAATTTAAAAACTTCATATTTCCACACATTCTTTTATCAAAATACCTTTTTGTTTTGAAACCATTTTATTTTTAGGATACTTAAGAACTAAATACCTAGTTTTTATTTCAAAACCTTTTCGAAATGATACTATATATTTTAATCCGTAGAAAATATACATATAGATCGAGTAACACCAAAATGATACCAAGAAACGGGTCCTATCAAATACTATTATACATCCCTTAATAAGAAGGGTAATACTTCAGAGAAGTCCTTACCATCCGAACCCATCTCTTGCCCATTCTTAGTCATTTTTGAGCCACTTGAACTAGTTAACAGAAAACACTTCTTCGTTTTTTAATCCCATTTTGAAACAATACTATATATGTTGTAACGACTCATAAATTCAATCAAATTTTAAAAGAATTTTTATTTGAATTATGAGTTAAATGTTTTAGAATTTAAATAAATTTGAATTTAAATAACGATTTTGGGATGTTGAGTAATATATTTTCCCAAATTCAATAAAATGAAAAAATTTGTGAAATTTCAAATTTTGGTCAAACTTAGACTTTTTGTTGAAAATTAAAAAGTTTTAAAAATTAAATTTATTCTTTTTTTTAATTCTAGACTGAATTCTGAGATGGTCTCCACTTTTCATTTCGTTCTACAGCTTTTAATCTGCATTTTTCAGTGTAAAAACGTGCGAGTATTTATGTGTTTTGCCTATATTCTTTTATTTGTTTTTGGGCTTTGGATTGATTTATTAGGCTTGGTTGTTGGGCTTGGATACTAAAGGTCGCCTAAGTGGATACATACCTTTTCTGAACGGACATTACGGTTGAGAAATGATAAGTACGTACTTATTTAGTTCCTGGTTCCTCTTCCTCCTCATTTCTTTCGGCCTAAGAAAATTTATAATAAACTTCATCTCCTTCCTCCTCCATCTCCATCTCTTCCAAAATTCCTAAAGCCCTAACCCTAGCCTCTCTCTCTCTCCTACCCTAGGCCGCCGTACCCACACCTCCTACATACCTTCGACCTCCACCCACACCCACCCTCCTTCTACCCACTCGGCCAAGACACCCTAAACCCTAGCCTATACTATTTGATTCTGATATGATATGATGCTCACCTATGACACGATATGATTTGTTATATGATATGTTCTGTGATATGTACTTATATGTTATGTTATCTATTTATTTATATCACACTGCACCTGACTATGAGTTGAAATGATATATACCCTAATGATTTTATAGATTAGGGAAAATCGTTATGGGTTGAAATGGTAAACCCGAGCGATTTCATTGATTTGAAACTATAAATTTGGGATACGGGTTGAAATGATATACCCGAAAATTTAATTATAATTTTGGGTTGAAATGATATATACCCAATCACTTGACCATGAGGTAGAAAATTATAAATAGACAACGTTGGTCGGTTTTAAATTATTTTCAAAATTATAAAGTATGTTTTGATTTAATAAATTAAAATTTTAAATTAAATTTAATGATTTTAATTAAAAATTTATATTTGAAAAATATAATATTTTATGTGTTTTAAAGTTAAATTATAAGCTAAATATGGTGTTACATGTAATTTTAAGATTTTTAACTTATAATTTTATTTAAGTTTTAAAAAATATATTTTTAATTTAATTTAATATAATAGATATATATTTTTTTAATTTAATTTAATATAATAAATATATATATTTTAAATATCAATTTAATATAATAAATATAGTTTTAATCTAATATAATAAATATATTTTTATTTTAATATAATAAATATAGTTTTAATTTAATATATTAAATATAGATAAATATAATAACTGTAATAAATAAAATGTAAGAAATTAAGTGAATGTTAATTTGTAAATAACTCTAGTTTAATAGATTTAAATTTAAATAAGATTTTATTTAGGTCCATTTATTTCTGAAATTTCAAATAGATATGATTTTGAAATGTAATAATTGATTTTATCAGAATTGTTAAGTTAAATGTTTTCATATCTAAATTATAATATAAGTTAAATATTTTAGTATTGATTTAATTTATAATTTGGGATATTAAAATGTTTTATAAAATGACCACGGTGTGAAATAAGCGTTTGGTTGTTAAAGAGACCGGGGTCGGATATGACAATAACCATTTTAACAACTGTGAACGTGGTGGAGAATCCAGAACGAAGTAGGATGGTTTGGCAAACGCTAGTGATATGAGGTAAGAAACGCAGCCCTGACCTTTGGGTCAGCTTGATATGACTAAAGCAGGAGCTATACCGGGCCAAGTGGGGTCGCTCCCCCGATCGAACACGCTTCTTCAAAACCATCTCTATTACTTTGTGATTTGATTTGGTGCGCACCTTTGATTATAGGAGTGTGTCTCGAGGTGGGCTGTAGTAGCTGCTATGCGTTACCACCAGTCCGGGAGTGCAAAAGGGTAGAATCCAATCCTGGGCCTTGCCTCGCGTGCCTTGTCATATGCCTTATCGAGCCCACTACGATTTTGATTTGTGTCGTACCTATGGTGTGACGACCCGCACCCGGCACCCTCTGAATCCGACACCAAACCACGCGTGTCCGACCCAGAGCGCGCCGATTGCAGATGATCATGAGAAAGAAAAGAGAGGGTGAGAAGAAAGAGAGAAGAAAGAAGAAGAGAAGAACAAGAGAGAGAAGCAGAACCAAACAATACAGAATCTCACATCGCAGCGGAATAACATATAATATAAATCAATAATCTTTACAAAGAGAAACTGTAATATACATAAATCAATATCAGAGTACACAATAAGTAGTCATCAGCTTGGACAGTTATAATAACTTGTCCACACAAATGCTAATAATTTACAGCAACAACAACAATGCAAAGTAGCGGAAAAATAAATAGATACGTATATACGACATGAAGATCTCAAGCTCGTCTGCTGAAGCTCCAAAAGCACCAAATATGAACCTGTAAATATACTCGGTCTGACCCGAGCATTGAAAGGGAAGAATGCCTGGATCAGTCTGGTAAACCAGCGTGAGAAAAACACACCTCAACTAAATTTATTTTAAAGTTTAAAAAAGCATTCTTTTATCAAAACAAAGGTATCTCGTAAGACACGCCCACACATAAATCATGTTATATTATAATAGTGTCTATTATACAAATAATAATCAACATAGCTGAAATTGTTACCATTATTAAATTCCAGCAATACTAGGCTCTACAAAACAAAATGCCAGGCACTTAGTGGATTTTGGATTCCATACAATTGACTAGGTGAAGAGACTACCTTTCCGAACCAAACTCGGTACACCTCTAAAGGGATGCACCTAGGGAGCAGATACTGCCCGCCTAAACCAACACAAGACCTGCCTACCCATCCCTGGATAGTACCGAATATGTCATCACTCTGGTCGTTACTGACCTATAATCTGTGGCCACAAGCATACATCAACAATAATCAGATACACGACATCATAGCGTGTAAAGATATATCTAGAAGAGTGATGACATCTCCTGATGGGAGCGACCCACTTAGCCTTGCTGCTTCTATCCCTGTTTCAGTCATTTTTTGGGGAGTGAGGCCAAAAGTGGTCTCGATTACCTTTCACATATCACATATCACATCATCATCATCATCTTTGAATGCCACATTGCTATTCCCGTTGACTACTAATTGCCTTCCACAAAAATACAACCCTTGAGCTCGTACGTCTCAAGGATGGTGTTAAGCTAAGAGAAGTTGTCTTCTCCGCCACCACAGATGCATGTTTGTAAAAACCAATGTACGTAATCTTAGAAATGCAATGTCAGACATCTGTCCATACAAGTTGTCCAGGAACAGGACAAACCGAAGGTACTCTCCTACCACATCCTATAGGATTAGTAGCGACGGCCCTTGCAATGGATATTTCATAACGAAGAGACTACTGCTACTATATGTATATTGGGATTTTAACCCCAAATGATCAACAAGCAGTCTTTCACTATGAAAATCCTAAATATCAATATCATCGACCAACCTCCACAATCATCGCATATATGTTAGTCCGAAGTGGTTTTTAGATAAATCTGATCCCGGCCTCTTCCCACCAACAACGCAAAAGCGTCTCTCAACCTCATACAGAAACCAAGTCTCATAGACTTACCACGTTTCCAACTTTCAACTTGCTATCCTTCGGCCAAGAAAGAAGCTCGATAGATTGGAGTAATCACTCCGCACTACACGAATCAACATTCTCAACACAAACGATAATCAAGCCTATACAGTCAGTTACATACTAAGTGTACGACTAATTAGTTTCTACATCAAGTTGAGAAACTAAAATGGCCAAATTTGATAGTCGGTTATTAACTATCAAAGCAACAAACCAAATCTAGCACGTAAGTAGTCACTGGGCCTGATTTATTAATCGTTTATAAATCAAATCACTTTCCAATTATTTACTTCAAAATATCTTTAAAAATATAATATTCAAAACGATTTCACTTATTGGATATTTGAAAACATTTTCATATACTTATTTTAATAATAAGTAAATTTACAAATCATTTTATGTTCAAACCATTTAAACTCCATTTTAAAATATCACTTTCCAAAACATTCATTTAAAGAATTATTCTCTTTAAAACGTGAATATAATTCCTTTTATAAAAATCCATATTTAGCTTATCAAATTAAATTGATTTCACATTTATAAAACGGTGTTTATAATTCACATTTCTGTTTTATAAAAACTTCCATTTATAAAATTCCTTTATTAACCAATTTCCCGTTTATCTCATTTATATGACAAAATCCCATTATAAGTTTATTTACTTATAAATCTCTTTATTTACAAATTCATTCTTTTGTAATCTCATTATTTATAAAGTCCATTATAAATTCATTTCTAAATTTCAATTGCAAATCCATTTACAAATTTGATTACAATTCTATTTCTAATATTTATAAAACACCGTTTATAAATTTTATTTCATTAAATCTCTTTATTAATAGCATTCCTTTACAAATTTTCATTTTAACACTTATAAAACTCGTTTACAATTCCATTACTTTTATTTATAAAATATCAATTTTATAAATCTTATATATAAACCGTTTATAATAAGTTCAAAATTCTCAATTTAACTTATTTTACAAAATAGTTATCTCCATATTTCAAAAATTTTATTTAAGTATATTTCATAAAACCATAATTTTTTAACATAAAAATTATAACTAAATATTTATTTAAAATAAATTCGTTTCTTTAACAATTCAAAATTTATTAAAACATATATATTTTCAAAATCACTTTGAAATCTTTTTTAATTTGAAATCATCATTTCTGTATTTTAAATTCCAAAAATATGGCCCAATGCTACAAAGGTACTAAATAAGGGAATTCACATCAATAATTGCAATCATGGCATCCATTACATCAAATATCACATAATACAACATATATAACAATATGTGTAAATAAACATTAACCATAGTGAGGAATCCTGTTGGATCCCTCCAACCTGTCACCTGCAACAAATATACATATGAGAAAATATGTACAATATCTGCTTCGAGGCAAACGCGCGTACAAAAGATCATCCGCTCATACACGGGAATGTATAGGGTCTCATCTGCTCCAATAGGCAGGAATATATCCAACTACTAACTACTATAGCATACAACCAAACAATCATCATACAACATCAAATAAATTTATTCCCACTTATATAAAAATATAAGTGGGCCAGAGAGAGTGAGTTTTGCTCACTTTGCTTGCAGTCATCATTGCATCGTTTTATTTCGATTAAAATTAAACAGGCATTTAATTTTAACCAAAATTTTCAACAGCTCCAAATCCATCTAAACAAGCTTCATAGCGTAGTATTCAAGAATACGAACCCAATGCAATTCGTTTCGTCTGATTTCGACCTCGTATGACAAAGTTTTGATATTTATAAGATTTTACAATTTAAATAATATAATTAAAAATCTTAATTACTGTCATTAAGATAATTAACCTTGCTAATTATCTTCCTCTCGCATTTGTATATACCCAGATCAAACCCACTCGTGCATGCTCCCTCTCTCCTCGTCGATGCCACGTCAGCCCACCAGAGATTGATCGACCACTGCCAAACGAAGCGCCTCCACCCCGTGCACCAAAGCCTGAAGCCACGATGAGCTCGGCGCCCCCTTTCCCTCAAAAAACACGAATGAACAACAAACCATCGTAGCCGAATTTTGGCCATCACATCGAACTATTTCAGGTCGTGACCATTGGATTTGAAGATCTGGAGGTGCTCTACAAGTTTGTAATTGGAAGTTTCTCCTAAAAGTTGATGGATAGTGAGAAAATTAAGGAGGAAGAATCGAGCTTCCTAGGTCGTTCGAAATTTAAAGGCGGCTGTGACCTAATTAGCTAGGGTTTGGCAAAATGAAGGTCCTTATATAGAAAACTACAAATCAATATTCACGCAAAAATTTCCGAACTCCAAACGAAGCGTGCCGCCTGCCATTTATACTGTTTTATCCCTATTCCAAACACAATGAAATTTATAATGGAAGCCAATTCCATCGTATTTGGAAGATAGGTTTTCGAATCAAATTATTTTAATTAAATTTACTTAAATAAATTTCTATGCATTTCGGCTTCGCACGACCAAACCGTAAGTCTGATTGACACGAAATTTGAAATCCTCTAATAATATAACATTACAAATCTAATGAAACTAGTTTTGTCGAAATCCAAGACAGTGTCAAAAATGACTATTTTTACACGTTAATTAAATATTAAAATTTCCAATTTCTGTAAGTTAACTTTTAATTCAATTTTAAAAGTTTACTACCTCTATTATAATTTAAATAGAATTTATACTAACTTTATAATTCATTTTTATTCATATTAAATTCAATATTCAATTAATTAACTAATTTAACTATAATATTCATTTTTCAATATTTAAATTAAATTAAATATTCTAAATTCAGACGATTGAAAAACTGGGTCGTTACAGATGGAGTGCTCCCTGATAGCCCACCAGGTTCGATGGAGTTTACAATACTTTATAGACTACGATACCTATAAAAATGTGCTAAGGGGGTTATGGGTAACACCTTAACGCTATTTTCAATATTATACTTTACTAATATACATTACATATATAGCGTATATTACTTCATATGTAAATAGTTTAACGGATCCTTAAAGGATGGGAATATACCAAACATCCTTTGAATTATTATCGCATTTCATTTGTTATTTTTCACTTGAGTTGATTTACTTACATGAGAATGTTAGTCCTGACTCGAGTGTTTTGTTTTTACTTTATGCTCGGGTCAGTCTGAGTAGCACAACATTCAGGACTCACTTTTGCAGCTGGAGACTTTGCTAGAAATCTATCTATCTGTTTAGTTATTTCTGTTATTTCTGTTCAGATATTTGTCATTTGCTTATGTATTAGCAAACCTCTATGTATTTGGATTTCTGTTGTATTTGCTTATGTAGCTTAATGAACTACTATGTTTTATTTATTCCGCTGCTTATTTTGTGTCTGTGATTCTATGATTGATTCTATTTACCCTAAATTTATAAGACACTCTGTTGTTTTGAACAATTCGAGTTGGACATGTGTGGTTTTATTGTCAACTTGAATGGTTCGAAATAGCGGGTCGTTACAGTTGGTATCAGAGCTTTGGTTTAGGCAAACCTTAGCCTATGGGGTAAAAACTCAATAGAGATAGGGTAGTAATATCCTAGAATGAGTAGAATTAATTACGGAATCACTCTAGTTTCAGCTTGATTCTTAGTTAGAATTCTCTTTGATTAGGATTCCTTTGAATTTGAATCTCTTCCTATCTTCTAAAATCCATTCTTGAATCTTCCAGACGATTACCCGTAGAAATGTCAGAGGTAGGGGTCGTGGATATGCCCCAGTTCCACCAGTTATTGCACCAGTTGCTCCGCTAGCTCAGCCAGTCAAGTTCACCACTCTTTGTAAGGAGTATACACAGCTTGGAGGTACCAAGTTCACTGGATCGGAGAGTATTACTGAGGCTCAACAGTGGCTGAAGAGCTTAGAGAGGATCTTTACCGGACTTGAGATCACCGATACTCAGATGCGTTGGTTGGCTACTTGGCAGTTGCAGGAAGCTACCCAGGATTGGTGGGAATCAGTTGCCGCCCAGACCATCGAGGCGAATATCACTTGGCAGTAGTTTAGGTAGAATCCTTAGTTGTCCTTGTTTGTTTGGTTATCTCTTTAGAATTCATCTCAGATTTTGGATCCATAAATTTTCAAGGATGCTTTTGTAGCAAAGTGGATGCCTGAAGCCGGGAAGTCTCAGTTATATAGGGAATTTATGGATTTGGAGCAGGGGAATATGTCTTTTGCAGAGTATGAGGGGAAGTTTAATGAGTTATCCAAGTTTGGACCTAGTTTGATCGACACCCCGCTCAAGAAGAATGAGAAGTTTATCTCTGGAGCCCGTCCCGAGTATTATGATCGTCTGATTAATCATGTTCACGACACCTTCACTAATCCTATGGATATGGCCACCAGATTTGAGAACCCTAGTACCAAAGGAAAGCAAGTTGTCCGAGCACCTCGGTCTCAGGGAACTTCTAGCAATTCAAAGAAGAGGAAGTCCAACTTTCTGCAACAGAAGAAGAAATGGCAGGATTCTCAAGGTATTGGATATTCTTCTCAAAGGCAGCCTATCGACTTATCTTCCATCATCTGCTTTAAGTGTGACCAGAAGGGGCATTATGCAAACAGTTGTCCATCCGGAGCCGCTATTCCTCCAGCCCATATGACCAGGAACAACCTTTGCCACATTTGCTTGCAGCCAGGCCACTTCAAGAAGGATTGTCCCACTCAGCATAAGGGCAAGTCATTCGGAGTTTTTGCTTTGACCTCTTCCACTCCTACTCCTAGCAATACCCAAGGTACTCTCCAGGGCACCTTTTCTTTGCTTGATTTTCCTGTTCGTGTTCTATTTGACACTGGAGCTTCTCATAGCTTCATTTATGTTGATCTTTGCAATAAGTTTGAACACATCTTGCAACCCAAATTGGCAACTGTATCCTTATGTGTATCTAATCCCATCGGCGGCCCCGCCAACCTCAGTATGATTTGTAAAGGGGTGAAACTCCTTTACAATGAGCATCGATTCACGGGGAATTTCTATGTTCTTGATTTTGATGCAATTGATCTCTTGCTCGGAGGGGATCGGTTAAAGAGATTTGATGCAATTATCTCTTGCAAATCCCGAACCATTTTTATAGTCGACGATCAGTGTAATTCTTTGGTGATTGCATGCCGAATGCCTCAGGATTTTGCTGGCAGTTTTATCTTCTCTCTTGATTCTCATCCTAGTGACCTTGACTCCACTCCTATTGTCAAACTCTTTCTTGATGTTTTTGGTGAAGTCTCTTCTCTTCCTCCTAGGCGGGAAATTGAATTCTGCATTGATCTTATTCCTGAAGCCCGACCGGTAGTTCTTCCTCCTAAAAGGATGGCACCCAGGGAGAAAGTCGAGTTGAGGAAGCAGATAGAAGACTTATTTTCCAAGGGTTTGATTAGGTCGAGTCATTCAGAATGGGGACCAGCTATGGTATTTGTCACTAAGTCTGATGGTTCTTTGAGTATGTGTGTTGATTATAAGGAGTTGAATAAGCTTACTATGAAAAACAAATATCCTATGCCTCGAATCAACGACATGTTCGATCAGCTCTACGGAGCTAAAGTTTTCTCTCAGTTTGATCCTGCCACTGGTTTTCACCAACTCAGAGTTGCTGAGGAGAGCATTCCCAAAACAGCTTTCCGTATTGAGAATGGTTTCTATGAATGGTTAGTTATGCCTTTTGGTTTGACTAATGCTTCAGCCCTCTTTGTTGATCTTATGAATCGTGTTTTCTGTGATGTTTGTTGGGCGTATTCTCACCTAGGTGATCTCAAGACCAAGAAGCACCAGGTTCGCCCAGGCTTGCCTAAGCTTCATTCGGCATCCCTACCACTGCCGAACCAGACTCACAACCATAGAACCACCGAACCAACTCCAAAGCAGCCTTCGCTGAATCAAACATCAAAACCTCTTCCATGCTTGCCGAATCAACTCTACCTCCCATGCTTGCCGAACCAACTTACTCCACTACTATCCAACCATCTACCACCGGACCGGCTACCTCCATCCACTGCTGAACCAGAGGCAGGGGAAGCCACCACCGGACCAAAGCCACCACCGGACCAAAGTCCCACCAGACCATCTCCCATCTACTACCGGACCGGAGCACTACCGAACCAAGGCGTTGCTGAGCCAATGTTGCCAGGCCAGATCGCATCAGCCCAGGCCCACCAGCAGCTACATACATCCAGGACCCCTACCCCCAGCCTCACTCTATAAATAGAGGGGTAGGGGTACAGCAATGGGGACAAGTTGGAGAGCTCAAGCACGGAGAGAACTTTCAAACAACTTTCTTTTACTTGTATCAAAGCTTTGTACTTGTAATCTAAACAAGAAAAGAGAAATAACATATAAAGTGGACGTAGGCACATTCTGGCTGAACCACTATAAATCTGCGTGACTTTTACAGCTTAGCCCCTGCTTTTCATATATTTGCATAAATCACCCAAATCACTAAGAACAACATAAAATCTATTAAATCATACGACTTTGAGGTGTTTGTCCATTCTTTCAGAACATTTTTGGTGCTTCCACTGAGAACTAGAAGCTCGAAGCTTCAGCTTCTTCCACTTAACCTTTTTCCTAACAACATCGTTCATCGCTTGGAAAACATGCCTCCCAAGCAGAAGAAAGATGTTAACAAAGAAAAAAAAACATCGCAACCAGTAGTCTTCCAGATCCAGTGGACACAGATCAGGTAAATCGTCCCCTTCCAGCAGCAGTACCAAATGAAGGTCGGGCAAATCCGACCACTCCTACAGCAGAACAGCCTGCAGCAATTACTAGGGCAGATCTAGACAGGGTTATGGCTGAAGTAACTAACCACTTCACGTCCCAGCAGGAAGCCTTGGTGGACCATCTCATGTCACGCTTAAGGGATGCTGAAGAGTCCAACCGCAACACTGAGTCATGGGGTGAATCCCAGTCTGGAGGATCTCAGAGACAACAAAGATCTTCCTTCTTCGAAGGAGCTAACGGCAGAAGCAGCCATGGTAGGAGCCGAGATCGAGCACAGCCCGAAGTTAGGCCTGAGGAAACGCTTGGAACCGAACCCAACGGGGGAGGTACCGGGCGGAGGTCAACTGTAGCTGAGCCGGTCGTACTTCCTAACCACGGAAACGTCAATGAATGGGGCCGAGCTAGAATCCAGCCCGAAGTTGGACCCGAGGAAGTGCTTAGATTAGAACCCAGCAGGGGAAGATCAAGGCAAGGGCCAACTGTAGCTGACCCTAGCATGCTCCCAGAAGACCAAAGGCAGCCACTGGAAAATATGAGGAATGATAGACGGTACCATCCCTACAGGTCATCTGGACGGAATCAATCCCACAGAACAGAACCGAACTCGTTTCTATCTGCTCCAAATTCTGATGAAAGGATGGCATGCTTGTTCAGAGAGTGCGTCCAACGGGATCAAAGAGATCGAGGGATAGGCGCTAGGGTAACCAGCCCTTTCACCCGCAATATCAAAATTGCTATCACCCCCGAGAATGGAAGATGCCAACAATGGAACCTTACAAAGGAATCTCCGACCCCGTTGTACACTTACAGAGATACACACAGCATATGCTCATGAGTGGAGCAACAGAGGGTGTACTATGCAAATGCTTTCCACTATTCTTAGCAGATCTAGCTACCTCCTGGTTCTGCCATCTACCCCAAGGATCCATCAGCTCGTGGGAGATGTTGAAAGAAAAGTTTATCAGCCAGTTCCGCATTCATGTGGAACAACCCAAGGACGCTTATTCCTTATCCAATATCAAACAGAAACCTGGAGAGAAGCTGCAGCAATATTTAACCCGATTCAATGCCGCAGCTGCCGCAGTTCAAGATGCCGATGAGAAGCTTGTCTTAATGGCCCTCTGTAGTGGTGTGCATCCGGATACTAAATTCGCTAGAAGATTGACAAAAGAAAAACCAGCTACTTTACCCGATTTCTTCCATGAAGCCGGGAAATATATGAGGCTTTAAGACGCTGCCACTAAGGGGCAGTCAGGGCAACAAAATAAGGCAACTCACAACAACGCGCCCGCTGTAGCAAAGGACGTTCGAAGAAATGATTCTAGAGACAATGCTGGGGGCAAGAAGGGAGAAAAGCGCCTATATCGGCCAGGACCGAGATTCGACACTCACACTCCTTTGAATGAAACCGTCGAAAAACATCTTCCTTGCCACCCAAGGCGAAGTTAGATACGAATGCCCACCGTACAAGAAGGAATCAGATAACGCACAGAAGTCTGGAAAGTTCTGCCGCTTCCACGAATCTCATGGGCATGATACCAATGAATGCCATCATTTCCGGGACTTGATTGAAGAACACATCAGAAGGAAAAAACTACAATGCTTTCTTGGGAAGGCCAGCCCTGTCCAACTTCCAAATTGTCCTGGCCATAATGCCTAAAGATGAAATTTCCAACGAACAATGGAGTAGGGGAAGTAGAGGGAGACCAGGACGTTGCTCGAGACTGCTATGTAACTGAACTTCGCAACAACCACAGGAAGGATAAAGGGAAGAGTGTAGAGGTTGCCCTCTGCACAAAAAGTTTTGAAGCAGAGCAACTAAAGAAAGCCCCTCCTCTTCGATATACCAGCAATCCCTTCAATGAATTAGGCCCCAGGGACAAGGAGGAGGAGGCCACCGCCGAGCCTGCAGAGGCTATGGAATTTGTATCTATAAACAAACATGACTCGAGTAGACTATTGAAAATCGGGTCCCAACTAAAAACAGAGTTGAAGGAATAACTCATTGACTTTCTCCGCCACAACTTGGATGTATTTGCATGGTCACATGCTGACATGACCGGAATCTCCCCTGACGTAGCATGCCACATACTAAACTTGAGAAGCTAGCATACTGTTTACTAATCACATCACTGAAACTGCGTCACTACTTCCAGTCCCATTCCATCAAAGTTCTGACCGACCAACCATTGAGGCAGGTACTCCATCGTCCCGACACTTCTGGGCGACTACTTAAATGGTGCATTGAACTAAGTCAGTATGATATCACCTATCACCCTCGCACCGCTATCAAGGGACACGCCATGGCCGATTTCATTGCAGAATTCACTACTAACGAAAGTAAGGAGCAATTGGAAATAGCAGAAGGCATCAAGTGGAATCTCTTCGTGGATGGTGCGTCAAACGAACAAGGCTCGGGGGCAGGTGTGGTAATAATCACTCCTAGGGGAAATAAGCTGCACTATGCTATAAGGTTGGAGTTCGCTGCCACCAACAACGATGCAGAGTATAAAGCAGTGATAGCTGGATTAGAACTTTCCTTGAAAATCGGAGCCAATTCGTTGTGTCTTCATAGCGATTCTCAACTTATTGTTAATCAAATACTAGGAGAATTCCAGGCTCGAGAAGAACGACTCATAGCATATTTAAAGAAGACCAAGTTACTTCTCAGTCGATTGGACCACTACTTAGTCAAACACATCCCTCGGGAAGAGAACCGAGAGGCCGACGAATTGGCGAAGCAAGCAAGCGTGAGAGACGGCGATATTTTCGAAGCAATAGCCATCTCGAAGCAACTGACCCCAAGTATTGAGCAAGTGAATCTGATAGCTGCAACCGAAGAAGCAACTTGGATGACTCCCATTCGAGACTACTTACAAAGTGGCACACTACCCAACGGGCGTAACGAAGTCAAGAAAATCTTGAGGAAAGCTTCCCGCTACACAATACAGGAGGACACCCTCTATCGGCGCGGATTCTCTAACCCCTTATTAAGGTGTGTCGCTGGAAGGGAAGCCAAGGAAATCTTATCCAACATTCATCAAGGGAGCTGCGAAGATCACACCGGAGGGCAGACTTTGGCAAAAAAGATACTCCGATATGGATATTTCTGGCCCACCTTAAGTAAGGACGCCTTAGATTTCATCAGAAAATGTGACAGATGCCAGAAGTTTGCTAAGATTCCGTGACTACCAACAACTGAGATTACTCAAATGACCAGCCCATGGCCCTTTGCAGTATGGGGAATTGACTTAATCGGCAAACTACCAATGGGCCGAGGCGGGGCCAAATATGCTATAGTGGCAGTCGACTATTTCACCAAATGGGTGGAAGCAGAACCCCTGAATAAAGTATCTTCTGCAAAAGTTATTAATTTCTTGATCAAAAATATTCTGTGCAGGTACGGAGTCCCATTCAAAATCATATCAGACAATGGACTTCAATTTGACAGCGAGGAATTCGCCAACTGGTGCCAAGAGCCCGGAATTCACAAAAGCTTCTCATTCGTAGCGTATCCCCAGGCAAACGGACAAGTCGAAGCCGTCAACAAAATTCTGAAAACTCTAATCAAAAAGAAACTCAAAAAGTCAAAGGGCGCTTGGGTGGATGAACTCCCTACGGCACTGTGGGCTTATCGCACATCTTTCAGAACATCAACAGGGCATACTCCTTTCTCTTTGGCATACGGATCGGAGGCTATGCTCCCAGTTGAAACCATCGTGCCTTCCCACCGTAGGATCCACTATAACCTAGAAGAGAACGAAGAACTCCTTCACGTGTCTTTGGATCTAATTGAGGAGAGAAGAAATGATGCAGTCCTCAAAGTAGCATCCCACAAGCAAAAAGTGGCAGCACAATACAACTCCAAAGCCAAGCATCGTACCTTACAAGAAGGGGATCTTGTCCTCAAGCGAATCTTCCCTCGCCCCGGAGCACTAGATCCAATCTGGGATGGACCATATGTAATTCATAAAGATCTCCACAATGGAGCTTATATTTTGTCAACAGTGGACGGGGTGGTGTTCCAGAGGGCATGGAACATCCAACACCTTCGTTGATACTTTACTTAACTTACACTGCCCATATGAAGCGAATTAACAAACAGAATCAGTGGACGTAGGCATTTTCGTGCCGAACCACTTTAAAAAACCTTGTCTCTTTTTTAACTTGTTCCTTTATATCCTGGCTGCTTGTTAACTTTATCCTTTTCTGTTGAACAAAATCCTGTGCAAATAGCATTTCCATTCAAGGCGCTCCACAGCGCGACTTCTCCTGGACAAGACCTAACAGGTACTATACGAATCTATGCCCTCGCCAATGAGACACTTTTGCTCCGGCATCCCTCTGCTGCGGGTTAACTCATTGCTCGCAACGGCCCTCAAAGCCAACTGTAATGAGCCGATTATAATCCACCGAGAAGGCCGACTATAGCCGAGGCAGCTCATTACGGCGTTCGGCTCGCCGGCAACTGTGAACCGACTATAAGCCCCAACATAAGGTGTGGCCAGCCAGGGGCAGTTCACGGTTGACGATCGGCACCCATGCTAGCCGGCCACAGTATATCGAATAATACCCACGATTACGGGCCATAATGGCCCGGGTAGTTACTGTGCGCGATCTCGGCTCCGATGTGTCTTAAGTGCGGCTGTGGTAAAAAAGAATTAACTCCCCGCGGAGGCGTAAGATGGGTGACAAATGTCTCCAAGACCCACAGCTAGGGAAAGTGACTACAAAGCCCGTTTTCCACGAACTTAAGCACATTGAAGGCCTTTCATGATTGGAAGTTTTACTATTTCTCATATTTCAATTTTATTTGAAAAACTTTTCTCCTATCCTCTATAACAATCCCTAAAGTATAGGACATGGAATAGGAGGCATTCGCTAATGGGAGTCGGAACCCATAACAGGACACTAGGCCGCATTCCATACTCAATCACACAAGACATTCAAAACTGCCATCTACAATTAGAACATGAGAGGTGGTATTTTCTTCTTTTATGTACAAATACATGGCTATAATTTATTCATACATCACACTAGCATTGCAAGGCATGAAATTATGTTTTAAGCAAGAACTTGACATCAAACACAACTGAATTACAAGCATATGCATAGATATATTTCTCATACAACATGGCAAAATAACAAAAGCATTCAAATACGACAGAATCAGCTTAAGTTTAAAAATTACACGCCAAAGATAATGTTGTTTATTACAAGTAACATAATTACAACCTAAGAGTTACGTTACTGTTTTGAGACTAACATATACAACAATGTCAAGTCCACAAAAAGATATCCAGGCCAAATCAAGGAGCTGGCTGCGTCGGAGTTTCATCCTTGTCCTGTTGCCCACCTGTCCGGTCAAAGAAAGAATTCAATAATGACAAGCAACCAAGTTAACAAAAAGACTAGAAAGGAAGACTTACCAGCATCTGCTCCTTGATCATCTTGATCATCATCCTCTACTTGCACGCCTGCCTCCTCAGCTGCAAGCAACCGCATGCCCTCCTTCATCGCCACCTTCTCCTACTTGGTAAACTGGGCAGTAACCACATCCATCCTAAGGGCCGTACCCATCTACTAGTGACCTCGGGGTGGGCCCATGACGTCCCGGTTCTGACTGAGCTGGGGGCACTGCGGAAGGATCTTCTCTGTCCTGGGATTTCTTCTTTTCTGATCGGGTTTCAACTCTATGAGACATTATCTGCAACACAAAAGAATACATCGTTAAAAAGGATGTAGAGATATAAACAAGCAAGTGCGTACAATCTAGATATTCATTTTGTTGTTCAAAACATGAAAGGTTCAAGGTTCGATTGGGCATTCAAACTCCGGGTCTCGTTCGGTATCACGAGTCATAAAAAGTCATCCGGCAGTTCAAGGCAAAAGCTCATTCGACATTCAAGCTCCCCATATACCGTTCGGTAATCCGGGCCCCAAGGTTCATTCGGCTATCCCACTCCCTAAAAACACATTCGGTAGAAGGAGGGCTCACCTCATTCGGCAGGCGTAGGCTTGGTCCGGCTCTTTCTAATAGGTGTGGATAACAGGAGCTTGAAGCCCATACTTATAGGCAAACACAGACGACCGGACCGGTTGGTTCGGCGTTTGGGCCGAATAGGAGCATCCAAGCTAACGTCATTAATTTCAAAACAAAGCATGGCATATACCGGCATATGCCCTACTTTGGGGGGCAAATGTTGGGCGTATTCTCACCCAGGCGATCTCAAGACCAAGAAGCACCAGGTTCGCCCAGGCTTGCCTAAGCTTCATTCGGCATCCCTACCACTGCCGAACCAGACTCACAACCATAGAACCACCGAACCAACTCCAAAGCAGCCTTCGCTGAATCAAACATCAAAACCTCTTCCATGCTTGCCGAATCAACTCTACCTCCCATGCTTGCCGAACCAACTTACTCCACTACTATCCAACCATCTACCACCGGACCGGCTACCTCCATCCACTGCCAAACCAGAGGCAGGGGAAGCCACCACCGGACCAAAGCCACCACCGGACCAAAGTCCCACCGGACCATCTCCCATCTACTACCGGACTGGAGCACTACCGAACCAAGGCGTTGCTGAGCCAACGTTGCCAGGCCAGATCACATCAGCCCAGGCCCACCAGCAGCTACATACATCCAGGACCCCTACCCCCAGCCTCACTCTATAAATAGAGGGGTAGGGGTACAGCAATGGGGACAAGTTGGAGAGCTCAAGCACGGAGAGAACTTTCAAACAACTTTCTTTTACTTGTATCAAAGCTTTGTACTTGTAATCTAAACAAGAAAAGAGAAATAACATATAAAGTGGACGTAGGCACATTCTGGCTGAACCACTATAAATCTGCGTGACTTTTACAGCTTAGCCCCTGCTTTTCATATATTTGCATAAATCACCCAAATCACTAAGAACAACATAAAATCTATTAAATCATACGACTTTGAGGTGTTTGTCCATTCTTTCAGAACATTTTTGGTGCTTCCACTGAGAACTAGAAGCTCGAAGCTTCAGCTTCTTCCACTTAACCTTTTTCCTAACAACATCGTTCATCGCTTGGAAAACATGCCTCCCAAGCAGAAGAAAGATGTTAACAAAGAAAAAAAAACATCGCAACCAGTAGTCTTCCAGATCCAGTGGACACAGATCAGGTAAATCGTCCCCTTCCAACAGCAGTACCAAATGAAGGTCGGGCAAATCCGACCACTCCTACAGCAGAACAGCCTGCAGCAATTACTAGGGCAGATCTAGACAGGGTTGTGGCTGAAGTAACTAACCACTTCACGTCCCAGCAGGAAGCCTTGGTGGACCATCTCATGTCACGCTTAAGGGATGCTGAAGAGTCCAACCGCAACACTGAGTCATGGGGTGAATCCCAGTCTGGAGGATCTCAGAGACAACAAAGATCTTCCTTCTTCGAAGGAGCTAACGGCAGAAGCAGCCATGGTAGGAGCCGAGATCGAGCACAGCCCGAAGTTAGGCCTGAGGAAACGCTTGGAACCGAACCCAACGGGGGAGGTACCGGGCGGAGGTCAACTGTAGCTGAGCCGGTCGTACTTCCTAACCACGGAAACGCCAATGAACGGGGCCGAGCTAGAATCCAGCCCGAAGTTGGACCCGAGGAAGTGCTTAGATCAGAACCCAGCAGGGGAAGATCAAGGCAAGGGCCAACTGTAGCTGACCCTAGCATGCTCCCAGAAGACCAAAGGCAGCCACTGGAAAATATGAGGAATGATAGACGGTACCATCCCTACAGGTCATCTGGACGGAATCAATCCCACAGAACAGAACTGAACTCGTTTCTATCTGCTCCAAATTCTGATGAAAGGATGGCATGCTTGTTCAGAGAGTGCGTCCAACGGGATCAAAGAGATCGAGGGATATACAACATCAGATAGATCTTGTTCCAGGTGCTGTGTTGCCACACAGACCACATTATCGAATGAGTCCGAAGGAACATGAAGAGTTGCGGAGGCAAGTGGAAGAATTGCTTGAACAAGGGCGAGTGCAGGAGAGTTTAAGTCCTTGTGCTGTACCAGCTTTATTGGTACCCAAAAAGGATGGAACGTGGAGGATGTGCACTGACAGTCGAGCATTGAATAAGATTACTGTGAGATATAGATTTCCGATGCCGAGGCTTGATGATTTATTGGATCAGATCAGTGGGTCCGTAATCTTTTCTAAGATTGATTTGAAGAGCGGTTAT
Source organism: Allium fistulosum (assembly GCA_030737815.1). Classification (NCBI taxonomy): domain Eukaryota; kingdom Viridiplantae; phylum Streptophyta; class Magnoliopsida; order Asparagales; family Amaryllidaceae; genus Allium; species Allium fistulosum. The sequence continues at coordinate 903,945,045 of CM060906.1, read as the reverse complement.
CATCAGATTCGCATTAGACCAGGGGATGAATGGAAGACATCATTCAAGACGAGGGAAGGATTGTATGAATGGATGGTAATGCCATTTGGTCTATCGAATGCACCGAGTACATTCATGAGGGTGATGAATCAAATTTTCAGACCGTACATTGGAAAATTTGTGGTGGTTTACTTTGATGATATTCTGATCTACAGTGCGAGTACAGAAGAGCATGTTCAACATTTGAAGAAAGTGTTAATTATTCTTCGTGAAGAACAATTCTATACTGCTACAAAGAAGTGTGTCTTTATGGCGAGGAGTGTTTTATTTCTGGGATATGTTGTATCGGAAGAAGGAATACAGGTTGACCAAAGTAAAGTCGAAGCGATTAGAGATTGGCCACAGCCCAAGACGATAACGGAAGTTCGTAGTTTTCACGGGTTGGCTTCATTTTATCGGAGGTTTATTCCACACTTTAGTAGTGTGATGGCACCTGTTACGGATTGCATGAAGGGTAAACAGTTTGCATGGACGGAGGAAGCCGGGGTTGCTTTTGAGCGAATCAAAGAACTCTTGACGTCTGCACCAATTCTAATATTACCAGATTTTCAGTTAGTGTTTGAACTACATACTGATGCATCCAAGGTTGGAATTGGAGGAGTGTTGAGTCAGAGGGGGCGTCCTATTGCATACTTTAGCGAGAAATTATCAGGAGCAAAGATGAGATACAGTACATATGATGTGGAATTTTATGCTGTTGTGCAATCTATTAAACACTGGAGACACTATCTATTTCAGAAGGAGTTTGTTCTTTACACTGATCATGAGGCGTTGAAGCATTTACAAGGGCAAGACAAGATTTCAGCGAGACATGCATCGTGGATTGCATATCTGCAACAATTTACTTTTGTTGTTAAACACAAGTCAGGGGTGACAAATCGTGTGGCTGATGCTTTGAGTAGGAGGAATCATTTGTTGACAACAATGAAGGTTGAAGTGACGGGGTTTGACATGTTACCAGAATTATTTGACAATGATCCTTATTTTGCAAAGTTTGTTGATAAAGTCAAGGATGGGGAGACGGATGAGTTTATAATGATAGATGGTTTTCTGTTCAAAGGAAATCGATTGTGCATACCGGAGGGTAGTTTGAGAATGAAGATCATAAAAGAGCTACATGAAGAAGGACACGTGGGTAGAGACCGTACATTACAGTTGATTTCACAATCTTACTTTTGGCCATCGACAAGGAAAGAAGTGGGAAGGTTTATGGAGAGATGTCATGTTTGCCAAATTTCTAAGGGAACAGCGACAAATGCGGGACTGTATATGCCGTTACCCGTGCCTGTAAAACCATGGGTGGATATCAGTATGGATTTTGTTTTGGGTTTGCCTAGAACTCAAAGGGGGAATGATTCTATATTCGTTGTGGTGGACAGATTTTCCAAAATGGCACACTTTATCGCTTGTAAAAAGACAGCTGATGCCGTCCGGGTTGCTGAATTATTCTTCAAAGAGATATATCGTTTACATGGTTTACCGGAATCCATTGTTTCTGATCGGGATACCAGATTTTTAAGTCACTTTTGGATAAGTTTGTGGAAGATGGTCGGAACAAAACTGAAGTTTAGTAGTGCTTATCATCCGCAAACGGATGGACAGACCGAGGTTGTGAACCGATCGTTGGGAAATTTGTTGAGGTGTCTTGTACAAGATAATCTGAAGAGTTGGGATGTGAAGTTAAGCCAGGCGGAGTTTGCCCATAATCATGCTGTAAATCGAAGTACTGGGTTCAGTCCATTCTAGATTGTATATTCTAGTATGCCAAAAGGACCGTTGGATTTAACGGTAATGCCACATTCAAGGGGGACAGTTAAGAAAGCTGATGATTTTGTTGACGGGTTGACGGAATGTCATAAAATCATTCAGGAACGATTGAAGAAAGCAAATGAGAAGTACAAACAATCTGCAGATTTGGAACGAAGAAATGTTGAGTTTAATGAAGGAGATATGGTTTATGCAGTGTTAACAAAAGATCGTTTTCCAGTAGGCGCTTATAACAAGTTGAAAGCCAGGAAAATTGGTCCGGTGGAAGTTGTGAAACGAATCAATGAAAATGCTTATAAATTGAAGCTACCAGATGATGTGTATACGTCTGACGTGTTCAATGTTAAACATCTCGTACCATATCATGGGGATGAACGAGCAGATGTGGAAGAATTTACAAATTCGAGGTCGAATTTCTCTCAACCTGGGGAGGATGATGTAGCTCAGGCCAGGAATGAAGGCATAAGTCGTACGCGACTTATGGAAGGAGTTATGGGTCGTGACCGACTCAAGGAAGCAGAAGACATAAGCGACCGACTTAACATGATGGGAGACTTAAGTCGTGACCGACTTAAGAGAGTGGAAGACCTAACTAGTGGAGAGGTGCAGATTATCAAAGATATTAAGTCGCCAGGAAGACTTACCGGGTTACGACCTAAGGGAAGTGCTGGGTTACGACCTAAAAGCTATAGGAGCAAGTGCTGGGAACGACTTAACGGAACAAGTGATAAGTCGTCACCGAGTTACGACTTAGTTAAGTCGCATAGTTTTAAAGCGAACCATCTTATGTAGCTGAAACCTAAAGCCATGGATTTCCTGCCGAGTTAATCTGGACCGTTGTTTCTGAAGTCACTGCTATTGATGAGTCGTGATATGTTGTTAAGTCGGCAACGACCTAAGTGAATAACTGTCTATTGTAATTTCTGTTATAAGTCGTAAGTCGGCATGGGTTTAAGTCGACAATTCGTAAGTCGTTCTGTACATGTCTTGAGTCGTTTGATTTTTAGGTCGTAGCTTTTGAGTCGTAGGTTGGCAAGGCTTGTATTGTGTTGTAAATTTTAAGTCGTATGTCGTCTGTAGTTCTTGAGTCGTACGTGATAAGTCGGTTCCGACTTAGGACTTGTGCATATTTTGTACCGCGTGAGTTGTAGCCTATAAATAGGCAAGTTGGGTCATTTGTAATGGTTGTTGATTTTTGAATAAAATTCTCTTTTTGTTAGCTTTGTGCTTTCATTCAAATTGGTAGTTGAGTGTAATCTCCTATCTCCTCTTTCGGATAATCGAGTGCGCTCGATTCAACGATTGTAGAAGCCGATTCGCGGAATCAAGTGCGCTTGATCAACGCTCGAAGAATTGAAGATCTCTCCTCACGGTATCGTGCGCAATCAACGTGTCAGAGATAGCTAGAATTCGGTATCTTCGGATCAACGAATTTGGGCATTTCAGTATCTTCCAATCCACCGATTACTACATTCATCGACCTACATTGTTTTTGTTTAATCCGCTACGTCAGTTTTTGGTATCAGAGCTTGTTCTAGCCAATCATAGCTAGATCGAGACTTGGAGCCTAATCATTTTGAAGCTTGAAGTGTTGAGCCGTGAGCAAGTGAAGTTGTTCGACTTTGTATTGAAGTTTAGAGATCGGATTTTATCATTTGGAGAGGTTGTGTTCATCGTGTTCATCGCAAATTGCAACAAAGTGGAAGTTTTCGATCCATTCCATTTTGGATCAAAGTTTGAATTGTGTTTGAATTTGAAGAGTTTGTAAAGTTTCAAGTATGCCGCCAAGGAGAGCCAATCGACATCAAAACGTTGAAGCTTTGTATCGAAGAGAAGAGGCTGATGAGATGGAGCAAAGAATCAATGAAAACTTTAGTGAAAAGCTTAACGAAGGAATTGGTCGGTTAGAGAAGATGATGTTAGAGATGAATCAAAATCGGAGAAGGATTTCACCTGAATCTAATCATGGGGGTAGTAGAGTCTCGCCACATTCCAATCGAGACAGAAGTGTTGAAAATGATCAAGGGCGTGGGAGGAACGTGGATGATCGTGAACGGAGGAATGTAGATAGAAGGGATGATGGTGGTAGACGTGATGGTAGTAGAGATGTGGGTGGACGAGATAGACAACGATATACATCTGATTTTGAAGAGGAGTATGATGGTGGTAGTGTTCGAGGACAAGGGCGAGGACAAAGAAGAAATTACTCTGAATATGATCACAAGTGGGAATCGGGGATGAAGACTGAAATTCCTGAATTCAAAGGTGGTATGCAAGCGGAGGAGTTTCTAGATTGGGTGGCTAATGTCGAGGAGATTTTTGACTTCAAAGAAGTTCCAGAACAACGTAGAGTGAAGTTGGTTGCTACAAGGTTGAGGAGTAGAGCTTTGGCATGGTGGCAGCAAACCAAACTTACACGTGAACGGATGGGAAAGTCAAAAGTTGAATCTTGGGAGAAGATGAAGAAATTGATGAAAGCAACGTTCTTACCTTACAATTATCAATCTTTGATGTATCAACGTTTGCAGAATTTGAGGCAGGGCACAAAGAATGTTAATGATTACGCAGATGAATTTTATCAGCTTATTGCAAGGAATGATATTATGGAGACAGAAGAACAATTGACATCTAGATTCATTGGGGGATTGCGAATGCAGATTCAGGATATGGTTAACATGTTTGATCCCAGATCTGTAGCGGAAGCACATCAGAAAGCGTTGGCTTGGGAGAAGCAGGGACGACGAGGAAGTGTTGTGTTTACTAATTCTAACAATCAAGCGAAGGGTGTTGGTGGGAGTTCTAATGTTTCTAAACCTATCAGTAGACCAGTAGTGAAGGAGGCTGAGAAGACAAAGGTTAACAACGGCTTCAAATGTTACAATTGTCAGGAATTTGGTCACAAAAGTAGCGAATGTCCAAAGCCGAAGAAGAGAGCTATGATAGCAGAGGTTGAGGATGAGGATGAAGAAGCTGAATGTTCCAATTCACCACCTGATGAGGAGGAAGAAGAAGTGTCGGGAGACGAAGGTTATAATCTCATGATGAAGAGGTCCTGTTTAACACCAAAGCAAGAGGAGGATTGTAGTTGGTTGAGGAGCAATATTTTTCAGTCAACATGTACTATTCTAGGGAAAGTTTGCAAATTTGTTATTGATGCTGGAAGCTGTGATAATATAATTTCTTCTGAAGCTGTGAGGAAGTTGGCATTGAAGACTGAGAAACATCCGAAGCCATACAAGCTAGCTTGGTTGAGGAAAGGCGGGGAGGTGAAGGTTGGACGAAGGGCTCGTGTGAAGTTTTCAATTGGAAAGAAATACAAAGAAGAAATCTGGTGCGATGTGGTAGATATGGATGTTTGTCATTTGTTGCTGGGAAGACCGTGGCAGTATGATAGAGCAGTACAACATGATGGGCGTACCAACAGTTACAGTTTCATGTTTGAAGGCACAAAGATTACTCTAGTTCCAAAGAAGCGACAACAGGAGGAAAACAAGTTGGAGGAGATTGAAGAGCTCAAAACTTTGTTATCTTTGAAGGAGTTTGTGAAGGAAGTAGAGGAGGAGCCTGAAGTATTTTTATTGATTGGGCGTGAGAGCAAAGAAGAGGTTGAAATTCCGGAAGAAGCAAAGCCAGTTTTGAAAGAATTTGATGATGTATTTCCAGAGGAGTTACCAATGGAATTGCCACCGTTGAGGGATATACAACATCAGATAGATCTTGTTCCAGGTGCTATGTTGCCACACAGACCACATTATCGAATGAGTTCGAAGGAACATGAAGAGTTGCGGAGGCAAGTGGAAGAATTGCTTGAACAAGGGCGAGTGCAGGAGAGTTTAAGTCCTTGTGCTGTACTAGCTTTATTGGTACCCAAAAAGGATGGAATGTGGAGGATGTGCACTGACAGTCGAGCATTGAATAAGATTACTGTGAGATATAGATTTCCGATGCCGAGGCTTGATGATTTATTGGATCAGATCAGTGGGTCCGTAATCTTTTCTAAGATTGATTTGAAGAGCGGTTATCATCAGATTCGCATTAGACCAGGGGATGAATGGAAGACATCATTCAAGACGAGGGAAGGATTGTATGAATGGATGGTAATGCCGTTTGGTCTATCGAATGCACCGAGTACATTCATGAGGGTGATGAATCAAATTTTCAGACCGTACATTGGAAAATTTGTGGTGGTTTACTTTGATGATATTCTGATCTACAGTGCGAGTACAGAAGAGCATGTTCAACATTTGAAGAAAGTGTTAATTATTCTTCGTGAAGAACAATTCTATGCTGCTACAAAGAAGTGTGTCTTTATGGCGAGGAGTGTTTTATTTCTGGGATATGTTGTATCGGAAGAAGGAATACAGGTTGACCAAAGTAAAGTCGAAGCGATTAGAGATTGGCCACAGCCCAAGACGATAACGGAAGTTCATAGTTTTCACGGGTTGGCTTCATTTTATCGGAGGTTTATTCCACACTTTAGTAGTGTGATGGCACCTGTTACGGATTGCATGAAGGGTAAACAGTTTGCATGGATGGAGGAAGCCGGGGTTGCTTTTGAGCGAATCAAAGAACTCTTGACGTCTGCACCAATTCTAATATTACCAGATTTTCAGTTAGTGTTTGAACTACATACTGATGCATCCAAGGTTGGAATTGGAGGAGTGTTGAGTCAGAGGGGGCGTCCTATTGCATACTTTAGCGAGAAATTATCAGGAGCAAAGATGAGATACAGTACATATGATGTGGAATTTTATGCTGTTGTGCAATCTATTAAACACTGGAGACACTATCTATTTCAGAAGGAGTTTGTTCTTTACACTGGTCATGAGGCGTTGAAGCATTTACAAGGGCAAGACAAGATTTCAGCGAGACATGCATCGTGGATTGCATATCTGCAACAATTTACTTTTGTTGTTAAACACAAGTCAGGGGTGACAAATCGTGTGGCTGATGCTTTGAGTAGGAGGAATCATTTGTTGACAACAATGAAGGTTGAAGTGACGGGGTTTGACATGTTACCAGAATTATTTGACAATGATCCTTATTTTGCAAAGTTTGTTGATAAAGTCAAGGATGGGGAGACGGATGAGTTTATAATGATAGATGGTTTTCTGTTCAAAGGAAATCGATTGTGCATACCGGAGGGTAGTTTGAGAATGAAGATCGTAAAAGAGCTACATGAAGAAGGACACGTGGGTAGAGACCGTACATTACAGTTGATTTCACAATCTTACTTTTGGCCATCGACGAGGAAAGAAGTGGGAAGGTTTATGGAGAGATGTCATGTTTGCCAAATTTCTAAGGGAACAGCGACAAATGCGGGACTGTATATGCCGTTACCCGTGCCTGTAAAACCATGGGTGGATATCAGTATGGATTTTGTTTTGGGTTTGCCTAGAACTCAAAGGGGGAATGATTCTATATTCGTTGTGGTGGACAGATTTTCCAAAATGGCACACTTTATCGCTTGTAAAAAGACAGCTGATGCCGTCCGGGTTGCTGAATTATTCTTCAAAGAGATATATCGTTTACATGGTTTACTGGAATCCGTTGTTTCTGATCGGAATACCAGATTTTTAAGTCACTTTTGGATAAGTTTGTGGAAGATGGTCGGAACAAAACTGAAGTTTAGTAGTGCTTATCATCCGCAAACGGATGGACAGACCGAGGTTGTGAACCGATCGTTGGGAAATTTGTTGAGGTGTCTTGTAAAAGATGATCTGAAGAGTTGGGATGTGAAGTTAAGCCAGGCGGAGTTTGCCCATAATCATGCTGTAAATCGAAGTACTGGGTTCAGTCCATTCCAGATTGTATATTCTAGTATGCCAAAAGGACCGTTGGATTTAACGGTAATGCCACATTCAAGGGGGACAGTTAAGAAAGCTGCTGATTTTGTTGACGGGTTGACGGAATGTCATAAAATCATTCAGGAACGATTGAAGAAAGCAAATGAGAAGTACAAACAATCTGCAGATTTGAAACGAAGAAATGTTGAGTTTAATGAAGGAGATATGGTTTATGCAGTGTTAACAAAAGATCGTTTTCTAGTAGGCGCTTATAACAAGTTGAAAGCCAGGAAAATTGGTCCGGTGGAAGTTGTGAAACGAATCAATGAAAATGCTTATAAATTGAAGCTACCAGATGATGTGTATACGTCTGACGTGTTCAATGTTAAACATCTCGTACCATATCATGGGGATAAACGAGCAGATGTGGAAGAATTTACAAATTCGAGGTCGAATTTCTCTCAACCTGGGGAGGATGATGTAGCTCAGGCCAGGAATGAAGGCATAAGTCGTACGCGACTTATGGAAGGAGTTATGGGTCGTGGCCGACTCAAGGAAGTAGAAGACATAAGCGACCGACTTAACATGATGGGAGACTTAAGTCGTGACTGACTTAAGAGAGTGGAAGACCTAACTAGTGGAGAGGTGCAGATTATCAAAGATATTAAGTCGCCAGGAAGACTTACCGGGTTACGACCTAAGGGAAGTGCTGGGTTACGACCTAAAAGCTATAGGAGCAAGTGCTGGGAACGACTTAACGGAACAAGTGATAAGTCGTCACCGAGTTACGACTTAGTTAAGTCGCACAGTTTTAAAGCGAACCATCTTATGTAGCTGAAACCTGAAGCCATGGATTTCCTGCCGAGTTAATCTGGACCGTTGTTTCTGAAGTCACTGCTATTGACGAGTCGTGATATGTTGTTAAGTCGGCAACGACCTAAGTGAATAACTGTCTGTTGTAATTTCTGTTATAAGTCGTAAGTCGGCATGGGTTTAAGTCGACAATTCGTAAGTCGTTCTGTACATGTCTTGAGTCGCTTGATTTCTAGGTCGTAGCTTTTGAGTCGTAGGTTGGCAAGGCTTGTATTGTGTTGTAAATTTTAAGTCGTATGTCGTCTGTAGTTCTTGAGTCGTACGTGATAAGTCGGTTCCGACTTAGGACTTGTGCATATTTTGTACCGTGTGAGTTGTAGCCTATAAATAGGCAAGTTGGGTCATTTGTAATGGTTGTTGATTTTTGAATAAAATTCTCTTTTTGTTAGCTTTGTGCTTTCATTCAAATTGGTAGTTGAGTGTAATCTCCTATCTCCTCTTTCGGATAATCGAGTGCGCTCGATTCAACGATTGTAGAAGCCGATTCGCGGAATCAAGTGCGCTTGATCAACGCTCGAAGAATTGAAGATCTCTCCTCACGGTATCGTGCGCGATCAACGTGTCAGAGATAGCTAGAATTCGGTATCTTCGGATCAACGAATTTGGGCATTTCAGTATCTTCCAATCCACCGATTACTACATTCATCGACCTACATTGTTTTTGTTTAATCCGCTGCGTCAAAGTCTTATATCATATAGAAAAATTAAAGGGAAAATTGATACCTAAGTCATCCATAACTAAAGTACTTTATCCTTTCCTCCTGATGCAACTTTCTCACCATCTGAACTCCAGTAGTGAAAACCTGTAATCATAAAAGAAATATAAAAGATATTTACATATAATCAAAGGCCAAATGGTACTTTAAAAATTCTAGAGTGAATACCTCATCTGCATGCCCAGGTAGATTTTGCTTCAGTTTTTGTCCAAATATCCCACACCTGAAAGCAATGCTTAAATTAGATACACATAAAGGAAAAGGAAGAAAAATTAATTTGATTATGTTCATAAAGAAGTTTTGCTTGGAATAAAAAATCACAGGTTCACCACTTGACATAACCTAGTCTTATTATAGTTTGTAGATATGATACTAATGTGGTAATTGTTGTATTTAGTTAAATTGATATACTCAGTATACCACATAATGGACCAAGCTTGTAATCATAGAATCGCTAAAAAATAGCCAATAAAGTAGTGAAGTTCTCTTTGTCAATTGCATCTTCAACTGATATAGAGCAATAAGATATTTCTAATACATCATCAGTTTATGCCATTCAATTATATCTAAAATTCATTTGCAGTATAAGCAAACTTTACACGCTTAACCTGTCACCAAATAATCATTCAGGATCAATTGCTAAATGGCTTTAAGGCAAACTCTACACTCTTTCCACCAACATGCTAGCCCAAGCCCTAAACAAATAAAAAAATTCCACGTCAACACAAGGTAAATACAAAGGTAACAAGTTTCAAATAAAAGCCTGAAAAAGAAAAGAATAAAGAAAGAATCATAAGCTTTTACATTATTTCAACAACAATTACATAATCTTCACTATTGTAAAGTTCTTAATGAACCACCTATATATTTTCCATATATTTCCATAACATTGTTATAAGCTAAAGCTTGATAAAATGACAGCAATGAGTTTACCACCTGGGTTCAGATTTCACCCAATCGATGAAGAACTCGTAGCTTATTATCTAAAAGGAAAGATCAAGGCAGAAATACGGAGTTGGAGGTTATTCAAGAAGTCGATCTTTACAAATGTGAACTATGGGAGTTATAAGGTGATTGTTTTGTATTTTTCTAATTGGTGAACTGTAAAGCTAATACATTACTTGTATCGCCTATTCAAGTATATTTATAGGTTGTACTTTAAACTGTTAAATTAACTACATTAAAATTAAGATGCATATTATAATGACAATGCAACTATATGATTGTAAAGAAGTTATTCTTACCAAGCAAAGACTCAGAGTGGTTCTTCTTCAGTCCTATAGATCAAAAATACCCAAATGAATCAAGGACAAACCGATCAACCCAAGCAGGATATCGGAAAGCTACAGGAAAGGATTGAAAAGTAATTCACAAAAAAGAGTTCGAAAATACCCAAATGAATCAAGGACAAACCGATCAACCCAAGCAGGATACTGGAAGGATACAGGAAAGGATTGAAAAGTAAATTCACAAAAAAGAGTAGTCGGCACAAATAAATTTAGTGTACTACAGAGGAAGAGCTCCTCATGGCTCAAGGCTAACTGGATCATGAATGAATATCAACTCAATGAAAATGAATGTGAGTCTCCTTCTGGTTTATAGGTAACATGAAATAAGTCAATAATGATATGAAAGAATATAACATGATAATAGCTATTTGTCCAAGTTCCATATCCAGCAATGCCACGTGACGGTTACTTACACGCGCGCGCGCACACATTCTCTCAGTCAGTCTACAACTAAAATACACTATGCCACATGACAAAACCATTTTTTATATTCTATAAAATCAAAACCCAAGCAAGCTTCGTCACCAAAAGGCTTCACATTTCAAAGCTATACATTAATTTACAGCCTGTAAATGTTTAGTAGCTTATGCATGAAGATGTTACTAACCAAAAGGCTTATATCATATAGAAAAACACATTCTTTTATATGTGTACTCTACATCATGTGCTCATTTAGAATCGGGTATATATATATATATATATGAATAAAACCACATATATTCAATTGATACATATTGGAAATCCATTCATACATAGAATTGCATTCTCTTGAAAATTTAATTATTCGACATATTAAATAGTTTAACGGATTGTATTTAATTTCATTAAGTACTATAAAGTGCAGGACTCATGTCTATATTAATATTTGATCGCATATGGATTTTGTAGAATTAAATCAGTGCATATATCATTTAGCTGAACTGCGCATGTGATCGTATATCTAATATGACATAAGCACGTTAATTATTCACAGTACTCACTATAGAGCAAAGATTAAACATGGAAACAGAAAGCTTACAAAGAAACACCACATGTAAAATTAAAAAACTCTGCATTGTACACTTCCAGATTTATATAAAACTCTAAAAATAACGTTTGCCAAAATTTTAAAACTCGTTTAGTGATACAACTCTGCTCGAGAACAATTATCAATTCAATTGCCACTATTTGCATACCAAACAAGTTAAAAATGATTTTATTGCATATTCTGTGTAACTTGATATCAATTATACAAATGCACAAACCATTTAACATTCAGCATCTTATGGTATATTTTCTTATCATCAACCAATGGTTATACTGCAAAGTAAAAAGAAATCTACAGTATTCAGGGCTGGAAATTAGGCATGAAAGCCTATATAGTCATCTAGTGCATTTTAGAAATATTTGCTCTGCAATATAAAATTATATTTTGTGTTAATTCTCTTTCTTCATAGCAACATACAGAGGCAGTCATGGTTCCACTACAATCCTATATCGAATGGGGGAAGAAAGGAACAAAACAATAGTTGCAGTAACAGATTAAGGTAATGCATAATATATTAAAAATAAAAAGTATCACACAATTAGTCAAACAAAAATTAGTATCGGCTGTTCACATGTTATGTTATGAATAGGTAATGATTGATTTTCACCATTAATGTGATCAACAATTGTGAAAAGGCATCTATTGTGCACCCAGTATCCATGACTGCTCCAAGAGGATGCACCTTATCTAATTAGCCAAACATCCAAATCATATAATCATTGATTATGAGATGTAATTATCAATCATATATACTTAAAAATTAACTATATAAGAACCTTGAAGTGGCAAAGGGTCTTCCATGTAGCATTGGAAAGTGGCTTAGACTGCTAATGTACTGCTCTTTTCCTTGGATCTCATTTGCTTGTTCACCAATAACTGAGTTAAGCATATAATACATTAATATATATCCAATTTTACTGCAATATTACTTGATATAGAAAATTATACAAATATACAAGTACCTTGACCAGAATCATCAATCTTTTTGTAATCTTTATCTTGCAAATAACATAAACCCTAAGATCTAGAATTACATGATTATAACATATGTAATGAATCAATAAAACATACCTTCAGACATCTTGTATATGAATCAGCAATGGTTGTTGTCGAAAGTTATTTCAATGGAGAAAGGAAATGGTTTCTCTCACTTTTCCTATATCTTTCTTTATGTGTTTTTCTATATACTTTGTGATGGGCAAAGGTTAATATTTATAGGTAGAGAGAGGACCAAATTTCCAGATTTGTAGACTTAGTCTTGATCGTCCATCAAGATCAAGATGAAGGAAATTAACGCTCTAGATTATAACCGTTTTATTAATTAGCATATTAATAGGAAAACCCTTTAGATTCTATTGACCACAAAATGAGGAAGGAAACGTTTGAGGAAGGAAACGGTCAAACCATTAATGTTTTCGTATTAATTTCCTTACAAAATAAGGAAGGAAAACCATTAATGTTTTTGTATTAATTTCCTTACAAAACGGTCAAATTTCCTTACAGTCTCCCACTTGGTCAATAGTAAAATCCATTAATATTTTCGTATTAAGGTTATAAGGCGCGCATGATATGCTAAACTTTTCTTTAATCAGTTATCATAAGTGTCTTGGCTAATCCAGTGGTCAATGGAAGTCATGACGTATACATGTTATTTTGCAACATGCTTACTTCCATGTACTATGACATTGACAACTTTCATAACTAGACCGTAGATGAGCATAACTTAATGGTCACATAATGTCTTGAAATAAAAGACTGTTTTTGTTATCATTTATCTAAATAATAATGTGTACACATTATAAAACAGAAATAAAAGATGTCCAAATTATTAAGAGCTCAATAATTGTTATGTCTGGCTAAGTACAAAATAAATGGCATAATAAGGAGATAATTAGGAACTATCTGCAAGACCCAGGCTATCAGTATGTCTCTGAAAGGTCTTTGGAGGTAGTCCTTTCGTGAATATGTCTGCCACTTGTAAGTCTGTACTTATCGATTCAACAACAATTTTCTTTAGTTTAACATCTTGCTTCAGTAGTAGGTATTTCAGGTCCATGTGTTTGGAACCTTTGGTTATCCTATCATGCTTGGAGAAAAAGGTTGCAGCTTCATTGTCGCAGTAGACAGTTAGTGGCTTAGAGATAAAACTTAAAGTGCCAAATTGTGAGACAAAATTACGTAGCCATGTTCCCTGAATTGAAGCCTCATAACATGCTGCGTATTCATCCATCATGGTGGATCCGAAAAGCATCTCAGATTTCTGGCTTCTCCATGATATTGCACCTCCACATAAGAGGTACACATAGCCAAGAGTGCAAATCCTTCTTTGCAGCTTTCCAATGAGCGATTCCTGGGTTACTTTGAAATCTACCCAGCATACCAACTGCATGACTGATATCAGGTCTTGTACAGACCTGTGAATACATCAAACTCCCTACAAGAGATGCATAAGGATATCTGGTCATTTCTTCTCGTTCCATAGGAGTCTTTGGGCACTGCTCAAGAACAAGTTTGTCTCCTTTCTGCAGTGGGACAGGACTAGAGGAACAATTCGTCATGACAAATCTCTCAAGAATTTTGTCAATATATGCTTTTTGAGACAATCCTAGAATTCCTTGTGATCTATCATGGAATATTTCTATTCCTATCACATAGGAAGCCTCACCCATATCTTTCATTTCAAAATTCGTTGAGAGATAATCCTTAGTTTCACGTAATAAACCAAGGTCGCTGCTAGCTAATAATATGTCATCAACATACAGAATCAACAATATGAACTTGCTCCCACTGAACTTGAGGTATATACAAGGGTCAACTATGTTTTCTGTGAATCGAAAGCGGTAATGATTTCATGAAACTTTAGATACTGTTAGTCCATGAGATGATGGTTTTGATGACAACAACCTTAGAATAGATTATAAAATATAAATACTAACATTACAAGTATAGATATATATATGTATATGTAGGATCTAACCATGCAGGTATCAAGAATGAAGACTGTACAGTATAGAGATTCAAGATATAGAGATAGAAGACTCATGAGTATCAAGATTACCAAGAGTTCAAGATTTCAAGGTTAAGTTTGTTTTATTAGGAATATTTAAAACTCGTAGAAAAGCACTGGCATCTTAATATCCAATTTATTCGTGGAATGGAATCCACTTCGAGCCCGTTAAAGGGATGGAACCCTAAGTAGGATGGAACCTACGAAAATCTAGTGGGACATTGTTTTGTATCCACTAAGCTTAATTCAAATGATTTTTCAAAATTATCTTGTTTTCAAAATTATTTCAAAGCTTTCCTTTTAAAAAGATTCAAAACCCTCGATTCCGTTTTTAAAATAATTTTAGCCTCAAAACATCTTTATTTTCAGAGTCAAAATTTCTCCTGATTTTAAACTATCTTTTCAAATAATATATTTAACTTTTAAATTATTTATACTTTGATTTGAATTATAGTTAAATAATATATATATATATATATATATATTGTTCTTTATATTTACTTATGAATTTCAACTATATTCAAGTATATTTATAAAGTTTTAATATAAGATAAATATTATTTTTATAGAAATTCAAAACATCAAATTTGGTTGAGGGATGTCGACATGCCCATAGGCATCATGTCGACATGGTGACAGTTTAATTCAAA
Source organism: Allium fistulosum (assembly GCA_030737815.1). Taxonomy (NCBI): domain Eukaryota; kingdom Viridiplantae; phylum Streptophyta; class Magnoliopsida; order Asparagales; family Amaryllidaceae; genus Allium; species Allium fistulosum. The sequence continues at coordinate 903,929,891 of CM060906.1, read as the reverse complement.
ATTCAAATTTCAAAAGAAGTGTCTATTTGCCATAACTTTTCATGAATGGTCATGGCGTTGTTCTTCTATAAATAGGGGTCGGTTTCAACGAATTTTACAACACTTTTCGCTGATTTAACTTCTCTTCTTCTTCTCTACTTTCTTATTTACAAATTACACCATTACTCTGCCGAAATCAATATCGAATCTAACTAGATAATTTTTGGTTTTGATTCTCTTCACTATTTCTACAAGATCCAAGTGCTAATCTGAGTTATAGGCTTTTTGTAATCAATTGAGCGAGAGAAGGTGTGATTGTAGCCTTGGAAATCAATTGGGTGAACTTGTTGCCCCGAAAATCAAGTATCTCTACCCAGAGGATTGTGATTCTGGAGGGTATACCTCGTAGCCTTGAAACCGAGGGTTGTAATTGTTGAATTGATTTTGAAAGGAAATCCGTACTTAGTTGTGCGGGACTGGATGTAGGGTAACTTCGAACCAGTATAAAATCCGGTGTGTTCTTTCCTTTACTGCTTTTACTTTATATTTGCATCTGTGTTTGATTCTGTGTTCATATCTGTGTCTGATTAGTGCATACATTGTTAACAAATTAAGATAAACTCAAAAAGATTAACAAATTTCTTAAAACACTATTCATCCCCCCTCTAGTGTTAATTCTAGCCTTAAGATCCTTAATCCACATTTCTCACATTTGGTATCAGAGCAAGGTTTTCAAAAGTTTCATAATCTGATTTTTGAAAAAATTTCAAAATGGCTACCAACACTGGTACTGTTAGTATCCCTGTCACTAGTTCATTTGTAGAAGGTCAGTCTACTGCCAAACCACCACTTTTTATGGCAGTAACTATGCATATTGGGCATGTAGGATGAAAATATATTTACAATCTGTAGGATTAGATACTTGGAATATCACACAAACTGAATATTCTGAACCCAAAACTAATTTTGCACAGTGGACCACTGTGACGACCCGACTTTCCACTCCCGGAAAATCGCATCGACAGTAAGAAAGAAAGGGATGAGAAGTAGAAAAGAGAAGAAGAGAAAAGAAACAAACACAAATACTCACAGCGGAAACGAACAAAATATATTATATCACATAAATATTATATAGTATCATATACAACACTTATCAGAGTTACACAGATTACATATCATATACTAGACAGTTATAAACATCTGTCTAGTTATTACATCTCAATACAAAACAAAGATCTAAACAAGATCAACACAGCGGAAACTACTATCTATATCTACAACGCTGAAGCCTCCTGCTCCATTGCTCCTCCAGATTACTCGTCAAAGCTAACCTGAATCCCTTGGCTACTCGTAAAAATTTGAGTACCCAAGAGTTTATAAAACAGAAATAAACAACTTGGGTCAGACATGGGTCTGGTGTGAGTAAACGGGTTAAACTTGTTTAACTTCAAAACCTTTTTGAAAGAAAAGGTATCACGTAAGACTCCCCACCAATAAATATGGGTAAGTTTTTACCTTACGCTAACCAAAACACTTGATAGGAAATTCGATTGTATTATAATAGGTCTAGGGTTTTCAAATAAATATGAAATAGCCGAAATTGTTACATTCATTAAATTCCAGCATACATATGTATACAATCAAGTCCGTTATCACTTATTGGAAGTTGGATTTCCATACAATGGCAGGGCTACCGGGGTACCGCCCGTCACAGTACGTGGCCTAGATCACCGTACCGAGGATCACTCCCAATCCCCTGCAACACAAGGTCGGAACATCCCTTACTGGATAATTCCCGCACAAGATACCTCACGGTTGGGATCAGCAACCGCACCACTAAGTTGAAAATAGAAAGGGACATCTAGACAGAGGTAACCTTGTCCTACTTGGGTGCTACCCACTAACCTTGCTGCACCTCCCCTGTTTTAGCCATTCCCGGTTTGTGAGGTTTGAGGTTACGATTACCTTTAAATAGAATACATCTATCTTAGAATGCTCATCGTCCACCTGACGATGTGCTGAAAGCATTCAATCCATATAAGTTCGTTCCGGGTTCGAACGAAACCGAAGGCATTATCTCGTTACACTCGTTTTGGAATCACCCTCAGAGTTAACGACAATAACCCTTGCACTCTGAATCTTCATCTTCACTTGATTCACGACCTATCGTTAATTTGGATCGATGTGGTATTCGGGTCTCCAGACCTGGAAATCCGGTATACGGAAACCCGATCCCGGTCTCATCGAAATCCAAAGCGTATCTTTTAAGGCCAAGTTATTTTAAAGGTTAAACAATCCAATTTATTATCTTTATACACAAATAAAGATAATTCACAATAGATAATCAACGTTATCAGATAATCCATATTATCATCACAATTCAACTAACATCCATATCATACAGCATATATCTCATCAGAGATATCAATCAATGCAAAGCATTCAGTATTATCATCCATCCATAAGTAATGATTTATATCATCTCTAATTAATTTAAAGTGAATTAAATTAATTACTTCATTTTATAAATCCTTCTTACTTAACCATTAATTAATTACAATCAATTAATTAATTATCCTCTAATAGTTCATTTTAATTAATCATCTTTGATTAATTATCTTTTAATTACATCCAAGTAATTTATCTTTAATTAATTACTCAAATTAATTATCATTAACCATTTATAGTAATTACCTTTAATTACTTCATTAATTAATTTACTAAAATTAATTAACTTAATCAACTATAATTAATTACATTAATCCTTAATTAATTACATTAATTAATCACTTCATTTATTAATTATTACTTAATTAATCAATTCTTAATTACATCATTAATTATATTAATTAATGATCCTTAATTACAACTTAATTATTAATTACTCAATTAAATTAATTACATTAAGTAATTAACTTTTAATTAAACAACATTTATTAATTACCCTTGACTAATCTTCAATCAGTAATTTACTACCCTTAATTACTTTCATTTACTAAATTAATTTTCCTTAATTAATTTCTTAATTAATCCCTTGATTAATTATTCAAAGTAATTAAACTTAAATTACTTTCCTTAATACATAACCATCAATTAATTACTTCAAGTAATTATCTTATTATTTACTTCCTAAATAATCATACCTTAATAATTACATTAAGTAATTATCATTAAATCATTTCTTAATTAATTAATCTAACTAAATCAAATTAACTTAATTAATTACAATAAGTAATTAATTCTTAATTACTTTCATTAAGTAATATAATTAATTATCTTCAAATTAATTAATCTAATTAATTATTAAAATTAATCCTATTAATTAATTATTTAATAATCCATAGTTAATGACCTTCATTAACTACTAACAACTCTTAAATTACTTTTCTTAAGTAATTAAATTAATGAATCTTAATAACCAAGTAATTAATCTCTAATTATTTAATTAATTAAGTGTTAACCATAACTTAATTGATCTTAAATTACTTTATTAATTAATTCTTAATCATTAATTAATATTCCAATTTATAATCCATATTTATAAATTAATTATTCTATTTAATAAATCTTAACCTTAATTAAATAAATTAAATCCTTAATTACAAATTAATTAATCCAAATCATTAATAAATTAAATTAATTAAACCATTTTAATTACCTTAATAATTTAATCTTTAAGATAAAAACATTTTTCCCATGGTCACATCTCATTCACAAATTATTTGAAAACATCCAATTTCAAATCTATTTTTTTTTTTCATTTTAATTTCTGGATTTAAAATACCACTTTGTCTTCAACAAAGTTCAAAACTAAATTTCAACTTTTTACTTGTTAAAGAATTTCCTATATCTTATAAAAGAATTTTAAAAAGGATTTAAATCAAATTTCTTTTTAATTTCTAACATTTAAATATAACTAACAATTTAAATTGTTTAAATTTATAAAACTTATCTATTTCCAAACCTAAGATTCAAAACCAACTTGAATCTATATTTTTTTAAACTTTGATTTAAATTCCTGTTTTAAATTTTGCTTTTCAAATTTAAAATCAGATTTTAAATTTAAAAACACCCAGATTTAAAAACCTGGCAACAACAAATCTACCCGAGCTCACCTGAATCTACTTCGAGTCAACTAGCCTACTGCTTCGAGTAGTACACAGCACCTACTCGAGTAATTCTCGAGTTTCCCCCACTGCTTATACCCAGGCAAACACCTGGAACCAAAAGTGCACGGTGCACATGCACCGTGCCTCCGATCAACTCCAGCCAACTCCGGTGGCTTCCAAACATCAACGACCATCCCCTCAGTCCAATACGATCATCACCTCGCTCCTATTCAGCTCGAATTTGAATTCGAGTTTAAAACATAAACCTGGAACAGAAAAGTTCAACCCCAACCAAACCTGACATCGCCAAAATCACGGCCCTCCGACCACCGAAAATCCAACAACTCCGACTGCGACTTCAACTATGGCCAAGCTTCCATCTGCCCAATTTTCATCGAACTCGATCATCTCTACAGGTAGTACTGACCAAAACAAACTACCTAGCTTAAACTAGGGCTACAGGTAACAATTCATCACCACTGTCTCCATGTTGATTTGCATCAACAACAATTATTTTTCCAATCATCAATGGTTACTCCTCTACCCACAAATTGAACCCCGATCCCCCAATATAGATAGATCATAAGAAATCCCTTAATTCCCCTTTTCTGTTCTTCACAGAACTGCACCATACCCCCTTAACTAAAAATCCTAATTCTTGATTTAAAAATCAAGCTTTAGTTAATGCTTTTGATTTACGAAACTGAATTTCAAAATTAACATGTTTGGATTTTGATAAAAATTATCATGCACTGATTGTTTTTAAATTCCAGAGATAACATATTTTATTTTGACTATCTTAAATTCTTAAAAATTACACCAGGTTAAATCAAACAATATTTGTTTGATAATCAAGTCCTGACAAGAATTAGATCATGGGGTAAGGATTTTAAATAAAAATTGAATTTGAGAAAAATAAGACAGGACAGAGCAAATTTTTAAACAGGGTGCACACAGATAACATTCACATCAAACATCCACTTATATATACATGCAATACACATTTATATTCATGCAACCAATTATATTTTTAATTTTATAGTTACTCACTTTTCTGAGATTTCAATTCATAGATCATTTAGATATATTTTAAGTTGAGTTTGCTCACAAGGTTATAAAACAGAGAACATGTCTGTATAGATTTCAAATATTTCACATGCATCACACTATATACATATACATTCACATCTATACATTTATATAGACTTAATATACTATATTACTTCAACAAGCATCAAGCATAAGATCAGGTTTAATCTGTTTTTAAAAGAATTTACTCACCAGGCATGCATGAAACAGAGAGCAGTGCACTTAGTATTTGAAAAACTTGAAACTGGGAAAACTTGAATTCCTTAGCTTCTTTGATTTTAAAACTTTGAGCTCCCTTTTCTTTTGAAAACTGCATGCTATTGAAACTTGTAAAGATGACTGAAGACTTGATTTTTGAGCTTGCTTCAGACAAAATTCCAGGTTTGCTTGCAGGCTTATGGTTACATTTTCTTTTGAAAATGAATTTTAGGTTGAAGAATTTAGTTCAGGCTTTTGAATTGATTTCTGGTTTGAGGAGGAACTGATTTTGATTTGAAACTGGAATGGAAGCTTTAGTTCTCAGGTTTGCATGCAGTAACCAAATTCCAGATTGCATTTGAAAACTTGGAAAATGATTACAGGCTTATTGATTTGGAAAATGTATTACAAGGTTGATGAAAAGCTTTGGTTTTCTGGTTTTTGATTCTCAGATTTGATTTTGAGAAATAAGTTTCAGCTGAAGCTTTCTTTGTTTTAGAAATTAAATGAGAGAAAGAAAAAGAAAAATGGAGATGTGTGCTTATATAACTTAATAAATGATTTTTAATAAAAATAAAAGAAAAACTAAATTTAAAAATGCCACTTGTCTAATATTACAAAATTTGTCAAATTCCTTAATTAGTTAAATGACACATGTTATATAAAACTTTAGGATAATGACACATGTCTCTCAAGTAATTTCCTTTTAGTTTAAATGTAAATAAAAGCTTTTTAACTTAATTAATTAGTTTATAAATACTTAGCTATATATATAGCTAATTTTAAAGAAATAAAACAAAGTATATTCATAAATAAAAACAATACATATCATTTTTTTTTTTGAAAATAACATCTTTGACAATTTTATATAATTTATAAAAGAGATTATAAGTTACTTATTACTTGAATGGATTAATGTTTCATATACTAATTGTATTTTAAACTTTCATATCTATTTACAAATTATATTTATTAAGCTATATTCAGAAATAAAATAAAGCAAACCTTTTTGTTAATTAATTTCTATTTTAAACTTCAGCTAAAATAAACTTAAACAATTAACATTTATCTTGAGTACTTAAAAACCATATAATTATTTATTTAAATAGCTTTGAAAAGTTTAATTTTAAATAAATCATAATTTCCCATTTTACCAAAGATATTAGAATTAGAAAATATGCTTTATAAATTAAATTTAAAACAAAGCTTATCTATTTACAATATATACAAATATATATATACATTATAAATAGAAAACAATTTATTAGTTTTTAAAAGATAAATTCACTAATCAAATATTTATTAAATTAGATTATTAAATTAATTCAAATTTATTTACAAAATTATCAAATCAATTTAATTTTTAATACAGATTATTAAATTGATATTGTCCAAAATTCCGGGATATCACATTCCTCCCCCCTTAAAAGAATTTCGTCCCCGAAATTTAAACAAAGGTAATTTAATAATCTTATTAAAGATTTAAATTTAAAACACAAGCATATACTATCATCCATATGCTAGCAACCATAGCAACCATAGCAGCCAAATCATCCAATCAATCAATTCTAACTATCTAGACTAAATTCTAGATAAAATACCTCGAGTTTCCCCAAGTATATATATACCGGGATACTCGCTCTATAAACAATTTAAACTACTAAGCTATAGATCTCCTACTCATCTAGATCTACAGAACTAAACAGAATATCAGACTACAGACGAGTCTGACTCAACTACCAAACTTCCAGAACTGCTGATTTTAAAACCAGAGATAGATCAAATACGTACTCCTTCAGAGATACGTAAAACACAATGAATTCCAATTATCCAAACTGACAATTCAATCCTGAAAACCCAATACTTATCCAAATCAGAACACAGAAGAGATCCAAACATAACTTTACTTCACAACATCAGTAGATTCCCAACTTACTTCTCCTATCAGAGATACACTCCAAACTGCTTTCGCTGCTCAACTCTGATCTGAGGTAGAACACAAGCACAGACTGGACAACTCACTTCTAGAAATAAGGTTCACTGATCCATAAAGAAAACTCGGATACTTCAGCAAAACTTGAGTTGCTTCACCAAACTCTATCTCTAGGAAACATCCTTCCACTAGACTGAACCACCGATATTACTCCTGGAATCCAGTCGATAAGAAAACTCAACCTTCAGATGCGGACAAACTTCTGACTTCTCTGAAGACATCCAGAAAAATTCTGACAACCCAAGAGAACACTCAGCAATCGCAAGTCACTTTTGCGATCAACCCATCCTAATTCAAACAGACTGTTCTCTCTTTACCAATCAGAACAGCTTACACTTATTTATCCAATTTATCGAAGAAATGGATCTACTCTACTGCTTCTGAACTCCACCTCCAGAAAAACTACTCATCCAGAAAACTTCCTGCCATCACAGAATACTCCGAGCTGCACTACTGACACTGATGCCAAGGACTTCCTACTCCAAAGATCTTTGAGAAATTCGAACTCCAAACCAAACAGAAACACCATGCTGAATTCAGCCACAAAACCAAAGCATACACGCTTCCTTAATCTTGTTCCAAAGAAAACATCTTCGGGAACATCCATCGTCACTGTATCTCATCATACAGCTACTATTACCTGAGGTATCAAGATATCATTACTCGCTTCTGCCTCATCGACAGATCCAACTCTACTCATCCAAATTTCAGAGATAAACTCCGAACCATTACAGTTTCCTTCGGAGATCGATGAAATCCTTCACCACAGCAAAGCTTACTCGAGACGGTATTGGGTCTACAGTCTCGACAAATACACTTCCAACCTCAACATTTAAACTCCAACCATTGGTAGTCGTGTTTCACACACCACTACCCCATCTACCTTTATAACTTATATTGGAAAACCCGAACAGGTAACCCAACAATTAGGTAGAAATATATATATATTTAAAATGATACTTTTTATATAGAAATTATTTCTGGGTAAAATTATTTCATCTACCTCTTTAAAACAATATTGTGTCCGTTGGCCTGGTTCAAGTGTTTAGAGATCCCTATCAATAACGTTAGCTACTCGTATTGACCAGAATCCATATACCACTCAACCGATCAATTAACACAATATAAAATCATTTTATATTCACTAACAAATACGCGCTCATATCTATTAATACACTCAAATTCCCACCAGAGCCAAGGTTATCGCTAGCCTCAGCTCTGATACCACGTGTGACGACCCGACTTTCCACTCCCGGAAAATCGCATCGACAGTAAGAAAGAAAGGGATGAGAAGTAGAAAAGAGAAGAAGAGAAAAGAAACAAACACAAATACTCACAGCGGAAACGAACAAAATATATTATATCACATAAATATTATATAGTATCATATACAACACTTATCAGAGTTACACAGATTACATATCATATACTAGACAGTTATAAACATCTGTCTAGTTATTACATCTCAATACAAAACAAAGATCTAAACAAGATCAACACAGCGGAAACTACTATCTATATCTACAACGCTGAAGCCTCCTGCTCCATTGCTCCTCCAGATTACTCGTCAAAGCTAACCTGAATCCCTTGGCTACTCGTAAAAATTTGAGTACCCAAGAGTTTATAAAACAGAAATAAACAACTTGGGTCAGACATGGGTCTGGTGTGAGTAAACGGGTTAAACTTGTTTAACTTCAAAACCTTTTTGAAAGAAAAGGTATCACGTAAGACTCCCCACCAATAAATATGGGTAAGTTTTTACCTTACGCTAACCAAAACACTTGATAGGAAATTCGATTGTATTATAATAGGTCTAGGGTTTTCAAATAAATATGAAATAGCCGAAATTGTTACATTCATTAAATTCCAGCATACATATGTATACAATCAAGTCCGTTATCACTTATTGGAAGTTGGATTTCCATACAATGGCAGGGCTACCGGGGTACCGCCCGTCACAGTACGTGGCCTAGATCACCGTACCGAGGATCACTCCCAATCCCCTGCAACACAAGGTCGGAACATCCCTTACTGGATAATTCCCGCACAAGATACCTCACGGTTGGGATCAGCAACCGCACCACTAAGTCGAAAATAGAAAGGGACATCTAGACAGAGGTAACCTTGTCCTACTTGGGTGCTACCCACTAACCTTGCTGCACCTCCCCTGTTTTAGCCATTCCCGGTTTGTGAGGTTTGAGGTTACGATTACCTTTAAATAGAATACATCTATCTTAGAATGCTCATCGTCCACCTGACGATGTGCTGAAAGCATTCAATCCATATAAGTTCGTTCCGGGTTCGAACGAAACCGAAGGCATTATCTCGTTACACTCGTTTTGGAATCACCCTCAGAGTTAACGACAATAACCCTTGCACTCTGAATCTTCATCTTCACTTGATTCACGACCTATCGTTAATTTGGATCGATGTGGTATTCGGGTCTCCAGACCTGGAAATCCGGTATACGGAAACCCGATCCCGGTCTCATCGAAATCCAAAGCGTATCTTTTAAGGCCAAGTTATTTTAAAGGTTAAACAATCCAATTTATTATCTTTATACACAAATAAAGATAATTCACAATAGATAATCAACGTTATCAGATAATCCATATTATCATCACAATTCAACTAACATCCATATCATACAGCATATATCTCATCAGAGATATCAATCAATGCAAAGCATTCAGTATTATCATCCATCCATAAGTAATGATTTATATCATCTCTAATTAATTTAAAGTGAATTAAATTAATTACTTCATTTTATAAATCCTTCTTACTTAACCATTAATTAATTACAATCAATTAATTAATTATCCTCTAATAGTTCATTTTAATTAATCATCTTTGATTAATTATCTTTTAATTACATCCAAGTAATTTATCTTTAATTAATTACTCAAATTAATTATCATTAACCATTTATAGTAATTACCTTTAATTACTTCATTAATTAATTTACTAAAATTAATTAACTTAATCAACTATAATTAATTACATTAATCCTTAATTAATTACATTAATTAATCACTTCATTTATTAATTATTACTTAATTAATCAATTCTTAATTACATCATTAATTATATTAATTAATGATCCTTAATTACAACTTAATTATTAATTACTCAATTAAATTAATTACATTAAGTAATTAACTTTTAATTAAACAACATTTATTAATTACCCTTGACTAATCTTCAATCAGTAATTTACTACCCTTAATTACTTTCATTTACTAAATTAATTTTCCTTAATTAATTTCTTAATTAATCCCTTGATTAATTATTCAAAGTAATTAAACTTAAATTACTTTCCTTAATACATAACCATCAATTAATTACTTCAAGTAATTATCTTATTATTTACTTCCTAAATAATCATACCTTAATAATTACATTAAGTAATTATCATTAAATCATTTCTTAATTAATTAATCTAACTAAATCAAATTAACTTAATTAATTACAATAAGTAATTAATTCTTAATTACTTTCATTAAGTAATATAATTAATTATCTTCAAATTAATTAATCTAATTAATTATTAAAATTAATCCTATTAATTAATTATTTAATAATCCATAGTTAATGACCTTCATTAACTACTAACAACTCTTAAATTACTTTTCTTAAGTAATTAAATTAATGAATCTTAATAACCAAGTAATTAATCTCTAATTATTTAATTAATTAAGTGTTAACCATAACTTAATTGATCTTAAATTACTTTATTAATTAATTCTTAATCATTAATTAATATTCCAATTTATAATCCATATTTATAAATTAATTATTCTATTTAATAAATCTTAACCTTAATTAAATAAATTAAATCCTTAATTACAAATTAATTAATCCAAATCATTAATAAATTAAATTAATTAAACCATTTTAATTACCTTAATAATTTAATCTTTAAGATAAAAACATTTTTCCCATGGTCACATCTCATTCACAAATTATTTGAAAACATCCAATTTCAAATCTATTTTTTTTTTTCATTTTAATTTCTGGATTTAAAATACCACTTTGTCTTCAACAAAGTTCAAAACTAAATTTCAACTTTTTACTTGTTAAAGAATTTCCTATATCTTATAAAAGAATTTTAAAAAGGATTTAAATCAAATTTCTTTTTAATTTCTAACATTTAAATATAACTAACAATTTAAATTGTTTAAATTTATAAAACTTATCTATTTCCAAACCTAAGATTCAAAACCAACTTGAATCTATATTTTTTTAAACTTTGATTTAAATTCCTGTTTTAAATTTTGCTTTTCAAATTTAAAATCAGATTTTAAATTTAAAAACACCCAGATTTAAAAACCTGGCAACAACAAATCTACCCGAGCTCACCTGAATCTACTTCGAGTCAACTAGCCTACTGCTTCGAGTAGTACACAGCACCTACTCGAGTAATTCTCGAGTTTCCCCCACTGCTTATACCCAGGCAAACACCTGGAACCAAAAGTGCACGGTGCACATGCACCGTGCCTCCGATCAACTCCAGCCAACTCCGGTGGCTTCCAAACATCAACGACCATCCCCTCAGTCCAATACGATCATCACCTCGCTCCTATTCAGCTCGAATTTGAATTCGAGTTTAAAACATAAACCTGGAACAGAAAAGTTCAACCCCAACCAAACCTGACATCGCCAAAATCACGGCCCTCCGACCACCGAAAATCCAACAACTCCGACTGCGACTTCAACTATGGCCAAGCTTCCATCTGCCCAATTTTCATCGAACTCGATCATCTCTACAGGTAGTACTGACCAAAACAAACTACCTAGCTTAAACTAGGGCTACAGGTAACAATTCATCACCACTGTCTCCATGTTGATTTGCATCAACAACAATTATTTTTCCAATCATCAATGGTTACTCCTCTACCCACAAATTGAACCCCGATCCCCCAATATAGATAGATCATAAGAAATCCCTTAATTCCCCTTTTCTGTTCTTCACAGAACTGCACCATACCCCCTTAACTAAAAATCCTAATTCTTGATTTAAAAATCAAGCTTTAGTTAATGCTTTTGATTTACGAAACTGAATTTCAAAATTAACATGTTTGGATTTTGATAAAAATTATCATGCACTGATTGTTTTTAAATTCCAGAGATAACATATTTTATTTTGACTATCTTAAATTCTTAAAAATTACACCAGGTTAAATCAAACAATATTTGTTTGATAATCAAGTCCTGACAAGAATTAGATCATGGGGTAAGGATTTTAAATAAAAATTGAATTTGAGAAAAATAAGACAGGACAGAGCAAATTTTTAAACAGGGTGCACACAGATAACATTCACATCAAACATCCACTTATATATACATGCAATACACATTTATATTCATGCAACCAATTATATTTTTAATTTTATAGTTACTCACTTTTCTGAGATTTCAATTCATAGATCATTTAGATATATTTTAAGTTGAGTTTGCTCACAAGGTTATAAAACAGAGAACATGTCTGTATAGATTTCAAATATTTCACATGCATCACACTATATACATATACATTCACATCTATACATTTATATAGACTTAATATACTATATTACTTCAACAAGCATCAAGCATAAGATCAGGTTTAATCTGTTTTTAAAAGAATTTACTCACCAGGCATGCATGAAACAGAGAGCAGTGCACTTAGTATTTGAAAAACTTGAAACTGGGAAAACTTGAATTCCTTAGCTTCTTTGATTTTAAAACTTTGAGCTCCCTTTTCTTTTGAAAACTGCATGCTATTGAAACTTGTAAAGATGACCGAAGACTTGATTTTTGAGCTTGCTTCAGACAAAATTCCAGGTTTGCTTGCAGGCTTATGGTTACATTTTCTTTTGAAAATGAATTTTAGGTTGAAGAATTTAGTTCAGGCTTTTGAATTGATTTCTGGTTTGAGGAGGAACTGATTTTGATTTGAAACTGGAATGGAAGCTTTAGTTCTCAGGTTTGCATGCAGTAACCAAATTCCAGATTGCATTTGAAAACTTGGAAAATGATTACAGGCTTATTGATTTGGAAAATGTATTACAAGGTTGATGAAAAGCTTTGGTTTTCTGGTTTTTGATTCTCAGATTTGATTTTGAGAAATAAGTTTCAGCTGAAGCTTTCTTTGTTTTAGAAATTAAATGAGAGAAAGAAAAAGAAAAATGGAGATGTGTGCTTATATAACTTAATAAATGATTTTTAATAAAAATAAAAGAAAAACTAAATTTAAAAATGCCACTTGTCTAATATTACAAAATTTGTCAAATTCCTTAATTAGTTAAATGACACATGTTATATAAAACTTTAGGATAATGACACATGTCTCTCAAGTAATTTCCTTTTAGTTTAAATGTAAATAAAAGCTTTTTAACTTAATTAATTAGTTTATAAATACTTAGCTATATATATAGCTAATTTTAAAGAAATAAAACAAAGTATATTCATAAATAAAAACAATACATATCATTTTTTTTTTGAAAATAACATCTTTGACAATTTTATATAATTTATAAAAGAGATTATAAGTTACTTATTACTTGAATGGATTAATGTTTCATATACTAATTGTATTTTAAACTTTCATATCTATTTACAAATTATATTTATTAAGCTATATTCAGAAATAAAATAAAGCAAACCTTTTTGTTAATTAATTTCTATTTTAAACTTCAGCTAAAATAAACTTAAACAATTAACATTTATCTTGAGTACTTAAAAACCATATAATTATTTATTTAAATAGCTTTGAAAAGTTTAATTTTAAATAAATCATAATTTCCCATTTTACCAAAGATATTAGAATTAGAAAATATGCTTTATAAATTAAATTTAAAACAAAGCTTATCTATTTACAATATATACAAATATATATATACATTATAAATAGAAAACAATTTATTAGTTTTTAAAAGATAAATTCACTAATCAAATATTTATTAAATTAGATTATTAAATTAATTCAAATTTATTTACAAAATTATCAAATCAATTTAATTTTTAATACAGATTATTAAATTGATATTGTCCAAAATTCCGGGATATCACAACCACTGAGCAAAAGACTGTTGCACAAAATAATTCTAAAGCAATGAATATTCTGTTTTGTTCACTTGAAAGAAATGAATTTAATAGAGTGTCAGTTTGTAAGTCTGCATGTGAAATCTGGAAAACTTTGCAAGTAACTCACGAAGGAACAAGCAAAGTTAAATAGACCAAAATTTCCATGCTCACAAATCAGTTTCAGTTATTTAAAATGAATACTAATGAGTCTATTTCAGATATGTATAGTCGATTTCAAGATATTGTGCATTCTTTAATATCTTAGGGAAAGGAATTTTCGGAAGAAGATCAAGTCAGAAAAAATTTAAATTCTCTCACTCCAGAATGGGATCAAAAGACACTTGCAATTGAAGAGGCAAATGACATCAGTACTTTAAAGATAGAAGAATTGATTGGAAATCTAATGTCATTTGAAGTTCAAATGATCGGGAGAAGAGAAAGCAAAGCATCTGAAAAGAAATCAATGGCATTCAATGCATTAATCGACGGATCAGACTCAAACAGTGATAATGATGAAGAGATAGCATTTATGACTAGGAATTTTCGGAAATTCCTGAAGTACAGAAAATTGAATAGTTCCAAGAGAAACAACTTTAAGAATTCCGGTAATCAGACTATAGTACCAAACTTTATCAAATGCTTCAATTGTGACGAACCAGGCCATATCAAAAGAGACTGTCCACATCCAGATAAGCAAAACTCTCCTACAAACAATGATTCTGCAAAGAAACGGAAACGTGCATTCACTGCTACTCTAGATGACTCTGACTCATCCTCCAGCGACGATGAACAGAAGAAAGATAATTCAAATCTGTGTTTCACAGCAATTCTCGATTTAGTCGATACCAAAGAAACGGACTCTGAAAAAGGTACACGTTTACAATACATTGGCTGAAATTGCATGCTTGAATTGATTGATTGATTAGTTGTTTTTGAATTGATTGATTGATTTTGAATTGATATGTTGTTTGAATTTTAAAATTTATTTTCTATTTTTTACTATTATTTTATTATTTTATTATTATTTTTATTATTTTTGACACATTCTGAAATATATTATAAATACAATAATATTTCAGAAATATAGACATTAATAATAATATTTATATATATGTATATTAGATAACTTAGGAAAAATCATGTCATGAAAATTCAAAGCCACATGTCGACATGGCCCCTACCATGATGTCGACATGCCTACCTGAATTTGAATTTCAAATTTTGAATTCAAATGTTTGAATTTCCCTCCACCTTTTCACTTCATTTATTTCTCTGAAAAGATACCTTTTGACCAGAGAATATGTCCTTTGAAAGTCTATTTATTCACTATCTTTTATCATATCTTTTCACTTTCATTTTCAAATTCAAAATCTCTCTTCATATCTTCAAGCTCTCTACTCTCTACTCTAATGGCTTCTTCAAGCAACCCCTCAACCATGAGAATTTCCAGAAAAATCAAAGAGCAATTATTCAATGATCCGGAGGCAATTAAAGCATACATCAATTATGCTAATTATGCCAAAGTCCATTCCAGAAAATTTGCTATTTTTCAAGATTTTTCTTCTTATGAAATTGATTCTCTTTTTGCAAACAATGGTGTTTTAAGTCTTATTGACTCTTCTCAAAATGATTTTGTTTGCTATCCTAATCTTGTCAAAATCTTCTATGCTAATTTAAACCATGGTTTTTATATTGGAAATGAGAATGAAATTTGGAGTAGTGTCAAAGGCACTCAAATTGTTTTGAATTGTGATCTTTTGGGTACCATTCTCAATTGCAAGAATTCGGGAATGGATATTTCTAACTTTAAAATCAATGAACATGATCATGAGACATTTCATCACATTTTCGAAGGAGATGATGATTTTAATTTTAAAAATAGAAATTTTCGACCAAAAGCAAGAATTGTCAATCTTCTTTTGCAACACACTTTGACCCCGAGATCGGGAAGTTTTAATAATCCTACTTCAAAAGTTTGTAAAGCTCTTTTCGCTCTTTTTGGAAACTATGATATTAATTGGACTCAAGTTATTTTGGATGAATTTCGGCCTAAAAACTTGGAAATGGGAGAAATGATTTTATATCATGGAATTTACCTTACTAGAATTTTCAACTATTTTGGAGTGGATTTCAAAGGTGAAGAATTTGTCTCTAGGAAAGTTTTCAACCATTCCAACATTTCACTTATGAAATTCCATTTGTTTTTCAACCTTATAAAACCCTTACCGAAAAGGAAGAGCGTTTGGCTCATGAGGAAATGGAAGAAGAGGAAGAGGAAGAAAGAGAAGAAGGGGATGAAATGGAAATTGAAGAAGAAGAAGAAGAAGGTGAAACCTCTTTGGAAAGCATCGAATATCCTTCCAATCCATCCATCAAAACCCTTCTCAAAAACCAAAAGATAATTGTGGAGAATCAATGGATTTTAAAACGATCCGTTGGTAAGAAGTTGGATAACATTTCTTCGAAGATGGACAAGTTCTTTTCAAAAGTCAGCTAGAAACTTGGACTATCTTCATCATCTTCATCTTCTAACTAGTTTTATCTTTTAGTATCTTATTGTATTTGCCTTAGTTTGTTTTTTCGAATGTTCATGTAGTTCATTATGCTTAATCTTTGTATTATCGAAATGAAATGAAATTTCCTTTCTGTTATCTATCTTATCTTGTCTCTAGAATAAATGTTAGTATATTATATAAATATATACATATACACAATTATTCACAAAATCAAAGTTGTCATAAATTTTCACTAACTCATGTCGACATGTACTGGTCAGAAGTGATTATTGATTTTGAATTTGAAATTTGAATAACTACCAAATGTCTATTCATTTCAAACGAATTTCTACACCTATATATACCTTTTTCTTCTAGAAATCTTCATTGAAATTTATTTCTCATTATCTATATCCTTCATTTCTTTCTCTAATTCAATTATGGCTAATCCTATTCACAATCTATCTGAAAATCTTGAAGAAATACTCAATTCATTAAAGAATATTCTCTCTTTTATTCTACGAAACCAGCGTCACTTAGAATTGAGTCAAATACAGATGATCAAGGAACAAGAGAGACACTTCGATGCAATACGATGGATGATCTCCTCTCTACACAAGGATGATAATGAAGCACATCCTCCTGTCACTCTCACCAATGACAATGAGAATTGGGATGCAATTAAAGCAGACCCTATATTTGGAGAAGATGGATGGGTAGATGTTCCTCGTAACGTTTAATTTTCTTTCTTTGTTTGATTTGTTTGAATTAATTTGTTTGATTTAATTTGGTTTGAATTGATACTTTGTGTGGATTGATTTTATTTGGTTTGAAGTTTGGTGTGTGAAACATATATATACACACTGAAATGAATATAGTCTTTAATTAAGTTATTATGCTCATAAGTATCATTATTTCTTAATCTATATATTATATATTCCGTTGTATAGTTTATCAATGCAGGTACTGAAGTCCAAGAATAAGGGGGAGTAAGTTTTTTGTTGATGACAAAGGGGGAAAAATATAAAATAGGGTAGTTAGGCATAGATTAAGGGGGAGTTGTTAGTTTTAGGGGGAGTTATTAGGATAGAAGGAATATTTTATAAACAAAGGTTGTCATCATCAAAAAGGGGGAGATTGTTAGTCCATGAGATGATGGTTTTGATGACAACAACCTTAGAATAGATTATAAAATATAAATACTAACATTACAAGTTTAGATATATATGTATATGCAGGATCTAACCATGCAGGTATCAAGAATGAAGAGTGTACAGTATAAAGATTCAAGATATAGAGATAGAAGACTCATGAGTATCAAGATTATCAAGAGTTCAAGATTTCAAGGTTAAGTTTGTTTTATTAGGAATATTTGTTAAAACTCGTAGAAAAGCACTGGCATCTTAATATCCAATTTATTCATGGAATGGAATCCACTTCGAGCCCGTTAAAGGGATGGAACCCTAAGTAGGATGGAACCTACGAAAATCTAGTGGGACATTGTTTTGTATCCACTAAGCTTAATTCAAATGATTTTTCAAAATTATCTTGTTTTCGAAATGATTTCAAAATTTTCCTTTTAAAAAGATTCAAAACCCTCGATTCCGTTTTTAAAATAATTTTAGCCTCAAAACATCTTTATTTTCAGAGTCAAAATTTCTCCTGATTTTAAACTATCTTTTCAAATAATATATTTAACTTTTAAATTATTTATACTTTGATTTAAATTATAGTTAAATAATATATATATTGTTCTTTATATTTACTTATGAATTTCAACTATATTCAAGTACATTTATAAAGTTTTAATATAAGATAAATATTATTTTTATAGAAATTCAAAACATCAAATTTGGTTGAGGGATGTCGACATGCCCGTAGGCATCATGTCGACATGGTGACAGTTTAATTCAAAATTCAAATTTCAAAAGAAGTGTCTATTCGCCATAACTTTTCATGAATGGTCATGGCTGTTGTTCTTCTATAAATAGGGGTCGGTTTCAACGAATTTTACAATACTTTTCTCTGATTTAACTTCTCTTCTTCTTCTCCACTTTCTTATTTACAAATTACACCATTACTCTGCCGAAATCAATATCAAATCTAACTAGATAATTTCTGGTTTTGATTCTCTTCACTATTTCTACAAGATCCAAGTGCTAATCTGAGTTATAGACTTTTTGTAATCAATTAAGCTAGAGAAGGTGTGATTGTAGCCCTGGAAATCAATTGGGTGAACTTGTTGCCCCGGAAATCAAGTATCTCTACCCAGAGGAATGTGATTCTGGAGGGTGTCCCTCGTAGCCTTGAAACCGAGGGTTGTAATTGTTGAATTGATTTTGAAAGGAAATTTGTACTTAGTTGTGTGGGACTGGATGTAGGGTAACTCCGAACCAGTATAAAATCCGATGTGTTCTTTCCTTTACTGATTTTACTTTATATTTGCATCTGTGTTTGATTCTGTGTTCATATCTATGTCTGATTAGTGCATACATTGTTAACAAATTAAGATAAACTCAAAAAGATTAACAAATTTCTTAAAACACTATTCACCCCCCCCCCCCTCTAGTATTAATTCTAGCCTTAAGATCCTTAATCCGCATTTCTCACAGATACCATTGTCTAGAAGCTTGTTTCAGTCCATATATTGATTTCTTAAGTTTGCAGACCATGTCTTCTTGTCCTTCAATTATGAAGCCTTCAGGTTGACACATGTAGACTTCTTCTTCCAAGTCTCCATTTATAAAGGCTGTTTTCACGTCCATTTGATGTAACTCGAGATCATAATGAGCTACTAATGCCATGATAATTCAAAGAGAATCTTTCCTGGAAACAGGAGCAAAAGTTTGATTATAGTCAATGCCTTCTTTCTGATTAAAACCTTTGAAAACAAGTCTGGCTTTATATCGTTCAATTTTACCATTGCAGTCATGTTTGGTCTTGAAGACCCACTTACAACCGACTGCTTTATGTCCTTGCGGCAATTGAACGATTTCCCAAACTTGATTATTATCCATAGATTTCAGTTCATCTTTCATGGCATCAATCCATTTAAGAGAGTTAACATCCTTAATGGCTTGTGAATAAGAAATTGGGTCCGTAGTTCCTTTAGATTCTATTAGATAAAGCATATAATCATCAAGAATAGCTGATCTTCTTTGTCTTTGAGATCTTCTTAATACTAGTTCCTGTGGTACTTCATCAACATTATGATTGGTGATAATTTCATTATGGAGTTGTTGATCATTTATTGGGTTTCCCTCATTGTGAACATGATCAACAATGGGATGATTCCCAATATCTTTCGAAATAGAGGGTAAAATAATGGGTACCCTTATTTCATGAATGACCACTTCTTGTTGTTTTGTACTCCCACTGATTTCACCATTTTCATAGAATTTGGCATTGCCGGTTTCAACAATTCTTGTACCATGGTTAGGACAATAAAATCTATATCCTTTAGATTTTTCTGGGTAACCTATAAAGTAACCACCGACTGTCTTAAAATCCAATTTCTTTTCATTTGGATTGTACAGTCTAGCTTCAACTGGGCAACCCCAAATTTTGAGATGTCTTAAACTAGGTTTTCATCCTTTCCAAAGTTCAAAAGGAGTCTTTGAAACGGCCTTACTTGGAACTCTATTTAAGATGTAGACAGCTGTTCATAATGCATCCATCCATAATGATATAGGTAAATTTGCATGACTCATCATGGATCTAACTATTTCCATGTATGTACGATTTCGCCTTTCAGCTACACCATTCTGCCATGGAGATCCAGGCGTTGTGCATTGTGCAACAATTCCAAGTTTATGAAGAAGTCTAGCAAAAGGTCCCGGATGTTGTCCCGTTTCATCATACCTTCCATAGAATTCACCACCCCTATCTGACCTAATGATTTTCACTTTTCTTTCTAATTGCCTTTCGACTTCAGTAATGAACACTTGTACAGCATCCACTGACTGAGATTTTTCATGCAACAGATAAAGATAGCAATAACGTGAAAAATCATCGATAAAAGTGATGAAATATTTCTCTCCTCCAAAAGTTGGAACATCAAAAGGTCCACAAATATCTGTATGTTTTATTTCAAGAAGTTGTGTACTTCTTATGGCTCCTTTCTTTGTATTTTTGTTGTTGTTTTTCCTTTAATACAATCAATACGTGCTGTAATGTTAGCGAAGTCTAGGTCCGGTAGGACACCATTTTTCACTAACCTCTTGATTCTTTCACTGGATATATGACCCAGTTTTTTTTATGCCACAAGAAGTAAGAATCATTCTTGGATGACTTTCTTTTAGTTTCTTTTCCGTGCAGGGTGAGTTGGATTTCAGCATTTTGTTTAAGATGAAGTTTATAAAGTCCATCAATTAATATTCTAGAACCAATAAGACTAGAATTTTTAAATAAACTAAAATTTCCATTTCCAACTTCAAAAGAATATCCAAATTTATCAAGTACACTTACAGAAATCAAATTATGGGAAATAGACGGAACATAAAGAGTTTGACATAAATCTAACTGATAACCGCTATCTAAAATGAGACGAAAAGTTCCAATAGCTTCAACTGGAGCTTTATCTTTATTCCCCATGAAAATGAAATTCTCACTTGGGTTTGTGGTTTGGATCGTAATGAATCCCTGCATAGAATTCGAAACATGAACATTAGCAGCAGTATTAATCCACCAAGTAGAAGAAGGTACATTAGTAAGATTTGATTCGAAATGACTTACGAAACCCATTGGGTTACCTTTCTTTTCGAACCATGCTTTGCGCTTAATGCAATCTGCTTGGAAGTGTCCAGGTTTCTTGCAGAATTTGCAGACATCATCCTTCTTTTTCTTCTTGGATGGTTGAGTGGCATCATCAGATTTGGGTGGTGCTCTTTTATGCTGTGAGTTGTTCCTTTTGCCAGCTTGTTTTCCAACCCCTTGAGTGAAATAAGCAACTTTAATGCCTTGCGAGCCCTACATAGACTCCTCTTGAACCAGTTTGATAGTCAATTCATTTAGACTCCACTTTTCCGTAATAGTGTTGTAATGAATTTTGAATGGTTCATACTGAGGAGGTAAGCTAGTGAGAATGAATTGGACGAGAAAAGCATCGTCCATAACCAATCTCAAGTTCTTAAGTTTGGTAGCAAGGTTAATCATTTCAATGACATGAGCGCTCATTGAGCGAGAACCATCAAACTTCATGGTTACAAGGTCTGCCATAAGTTTCCCAGCAAGGGATTTGTCTGCAGTCTTGAACCAATTTTTAATGGATTGCAAATATTCTTTTGCGCTTTCAGTTTTGGGTAGGGAGGTTTTGATGTTGGTATCAATCACCATTCGCATAAACATCATTCTAAGCCTATTAGATCGTTCCCAATTACCATGGAGTTTGTTTTCCTCAGGCGTACTTGTGTCAGTAAGTGGGGCTAGCTTTTCCTTAAGGAGAGCCATGTCCAGTTCAAGTACGCCCAAAGAAAACTCAACTTGCTCTCTCCATTCTGAGAAGTTGGTTCCATTGAGTCTGATGATAGACGTAGCATGCGAATTAAGGTTTGAGGGTATTGCAACTGCAGATATAAATGAAATGTAGGCTTCTTTATTAGAATAAAACACATGTCAAAATAAGAGGTTAGATTTAGCGCCTCCTGTGGTAGGCAGTAGAACCATACTCAAGGAAGAATGATAAACGTTAATGTTTCATGCGTTATTGTGCAAGCAGCAGCCGTCTGTGGACGGGACTGCATGCATCAGACCAGAGGAAACAAGGAAATTAAGCGTGGAAGTTTTTTTTTCCGCATAAACATTTTCCATTCTTTCAAGTAATCCACAGCAAGAATAATAAATGTCTATTAACTCCAAGTAAATTTCATACATGAATTTAACATATAAACAATTATTTTGCAAGTTCCAGATCATGAATTTAATGTCAAACTAGGAAACAATTGTTTTCAATATGTATACTTCCTGAAAAGTATTCGCATACAATAAGTTGTTCCATATTATACAGTATGTCAAACATTAAGGTAGAAAAATTAACTTTTGTGGAAATATAAACTTTCCAGATCCAGATCTAAGCATACAGCAAATAGAATAATATTGATGATCATGATTACTATAGCAACTTAAATAATATGAATATTAAACTTGAATCACATTAACACTAATAATCATCATCATTATTATAGTAAAATTACAAACATCATATCATATATCTATGCTAGTTTCATTTTATATATATTGATGGATAATCATGAATTCTAAAACCTTGCTCTGATACCACATGTAATCTTTATCTTGCAAATAACATAAACCCTAAGATCTAGAATTACATGATTATCACATATGTAATGAACTAATAAAACATACCTCCAGACATCTTGTATATGAATCAGCAATGGTTGTTGTTGAAAGTTATTTCAATGGAGAAAGGAAATGGTTTCTCTCACTTTTTCTATATCTTTCTTTATGTGTTTTTCTATATACTTTGTGATGGGCAAAGGTAATATTTATAGGTAGAGAGAGGACCAAATTTCCAGATTTGTAGACTTAGTCTTGATCGTCCATCAAGATCAAGATGAGGGAAATTAACGCTCTAGATTATAATTGTTTTATTGATTAGCATATTAATAGGAAAACCCTTTAGATTCTATTGACCACAAAATGAGGAAGAAAACGTTTGAGGAAGGAAACAGTCAAACCATTAATGTTTTCGTATTAATTTCCTTACAAAATAAGGAAGGAAAACCATTAATGTTTTCGTATTAATTTCCTTACAAAACGGTCAAATTTCCTTACACTTTTTACTTCTATACATCTATCGGTTAAGCAAAAAAGGAATGAGAAAGAAATTCAGTTAACCAATTAGGGAACATAGTTAACTATATATTGTAGAGACATTTTAATTAGTAATTACCTGTAAGTGACTCTTGACATGAGCAATACTAAGTCCTTTAACATTCATCATCTGTAAAACTAGCTTTGGAGTTGCTCCTGCAATCAAATTATGATAAGTCCACAAAATATTATACAGAAAGATATTTTTATATATTCAAAACTAATGAAGAAGAAGCGAGTCCATATTCTAAAATTCGAAGTTTGACTCACTTTCTTAACCACCGAGTCTCTCAACTACGTGTACAAAGCAAAGATGAAGATCCGGAGTCCACCTTAGCCTAGGTGTCTTTGATCGGTTATACTGACGAATAGATCCACCTGAATTCCCTCTTGATCTTTCACTTTCTTGAACTGTGCTTGTACTCGAGCTTCAAACTTTGACATGTTGCTACTCGAGCTTCCCACTTGATCTTTCACTTTCTTCAACAAAGAGAAATAACATGTTGCTACTAAAAGAAAGAAAAGATTAATCGGTTATTGATTCATACAAAGCCATAATATAAACAAAATGTGAAGGATACTCTTCACCTCTTCCTTTTGCCGCCTGTTTCATGGAGATTTGACCAGGCAACTAGGTACTCGGCATCCAGGAGTACTCGGCATCCAGGAGCACTCGGCATTCAGTAGTACTCGGCATCCAGGAGTACTCGGCATCCAGGAGCACTCGGCATTCAGTAGTACTCGGCATCTAGGAGTACTCGGCATCCAAGGATCGCTTGGCTAAAGGCAACGTTCGGCCTGAGCCATCGTTCGGCTAGAGGCACCGTTCGGCTAAAGGCAACGTTCGGCCTGAGCCATCGTTCGGCCAGAGACATCGTTCGGCTAAAGGCAACGTTCGGCTTGAGCCATCGTTCGGCCAGAGACATCGTTCGGCTAAAGGCAACGTTCGGCCGGAGCCATCGTTCGGCCAGAGACATCGATCGGTTAAGGGCTTCATTCGGCCAAAGGTAGCGTTCAGCCAGATGCTTCGTTCGGCCAAAGGCACGTTCGGCTTCGATTGCTATTCGACCTACTCTTCCCACACAACAAGCGCCTCATTCGGCATGAAGAGGGTGGTTCGGCATCCCACACAACAAGCGCCTCATTCGGCATGAAGAGGGTGGTTCGGCATCCCACACAACAAGCGCCTCGTTCGGCATGGAGAGAGTGGTTCGGCATCCAACCGTTCGGCCTGATTGGTTCGGCATACAGCGACCACTCCATTTGGGCCAAGGTGTTCGGCTGCCAAGCCCACCTGGGAAGTCCAACCCACCTTTGTCTATAAATAGAGGGGCAGGGGCACAGTGAAAAAGGACCTTTTTTCGGGAACACTGGGGAGACTCTGCCATTTTCAAGACTCATCTTCTTTACTTAGCAATTGCATTCAAGCATTTGATCTACGAATTGTATCTGTAATCAATCATTAAGAAGATCAATAAAGTTTAACTTCAAAGTGGACGTAGGCAATTATGCTGAACCACAATAAATCCGGTGTTCTTACTTTCTGCATTTAAATTAGCATGTTCTTCCTTGTTTAATTTATCTTCATCACTTATATCTCTACACAATCTTTCTCAACGAGGTTAGTGACCAATTTTGGTGCTAACACTTTGGTGCTTTCACTGAGAATTGAATTCTCAGACCTCAAGGATTTGCTTTGAAGCTACTGGATTGAACAAATCCCCCAAAGAAGATCCGACTTATTGATAGGACGTCCGTTGATTCTACTCAAAGTTCATACCAATAACTCTACAATGGCGAGACCATGTACCAGGTCAGCTTCCCATAATGCGGACGCCCACGAGACTGCTAGCGTGCAACAGGCAGGACCTAGCAATCAGCCAGCAATTCCGGGTGTAGGAACTACCGCCCAGGACCAGACTCCGGTTGTCACCAGAATAGAGTTCAATGACTTGATGAGAGAACTCAGGGAAAGCAGGAGACGACTAGGAGAGCAGATGCAAGCTAATGCCAACCTGATGGCACAACTCACTCAACAACAGCAACATAATGCTGGGGGCAATCCCGCTCCTTACTCCTCATCCGACAGCTCAACTTCATCCGATGAACCTCCTAGGCGAATGCGCCGTAAGACTGAAACTATGTGGGCAGGTGCTGCTGTACGAACAACTGGAGATCGTGACCAAGTCGGAGCTGGAAACTTAGGAGCTGGAGTGCAGGTGGGGGCTGGAGGCCCAGACCATCAAAACGCTAACGATGTCAAACCTCAAGATGCGCATTTGGCAGATCGCCAACAGAGGAGGCATCAGCATGATCAGTCACGTAGAGCAGACTCCAGCCTTCCACCTTCTATACAAACACCAGACCTGATAGCCATGATCATGCAATTAATGAAAGAGAATCAAGGCTTATCGAATGACGATTGGGGAGTGTCAAGAAGTCATACTCCATTCACAGACATTGTCCTACAGGCAGCATACCCCAGAAAGTTTAGTACGCCAACTATCCCTGCTTATGAGGGAAAAACTGATCCCGGGCAGCATGTCATGAGGTACGAGTGGATGATGGATTCAGCTAGAGCAAATGATGCAACCAAGTGTAGATGCTTCTTAATTACTCTATTTGGGATCGCTACTATGTGGTTCACCCGACTTCCTCCACGGTCCATATCCAGTTTCGAGGAGTTGGCAAAGAAGTTTATTGAGCAGTTCAGGATACACACTACTCATCCAAAGGACGTGATGTCTCTGTCAAGTGTAATCCAAAATCTTGGGGAGTCATTGAAGGAATATTTACAAAGATTCCATGTTGCGACAACTGAAGTCAGTAATCCTAATGATCATGCAATTCTAATGGCTGTGATGTGAGGTGTGGATCCGGATTCTGAGTTCGGAGACTGGCTGGCAGGAAAACCTCCGACTACGCTAGAGCGTTTTTACTCAAAGGCACACCAGTTCATAAGAAGAGAGGAAGCCAGGTGGGTGAGGCGAGATAAGGCACCGGGGCCAGTCCAGGAGTCTGTAAAAAGCAACATTGCTGTGAAGCAGTCCGGAGACAACTCGGGAAAAGTCCAAGTAAATGTCCAGAACAAGCCTGGGCAGCCTAAGGAGTCCGAAGGGAGAAATCAAGGGAAGAAGAGAGAAGCGGGGAAGTGGAAGCCGAGAATTCCAAGCTACAACGAGTATACCCCGCTGAATGCGTCTCTTGAAAACATTTACCTATCAACCTGCAATACCTTTCAGTACAGAAAGCCACGTCCAAAAGAGTCAACCAAGGAACAGAAGCGGACTGGGAAATATTGCCGCTTCCATGAGACTTACGGGCACAATACGGAAGAGTGCAGACACCTACACGACGCTATAGAAAAGTTGATCAGGCAGAAAAAGTTGCAGGAATTTGTGAAGGATCCACAGGAAGGAGGACAGGGAACATCCAACCCAGGACGTGCACCAGCTCCACGCCATCCCGAGGAACCTGCTCGGACTGTGGGTAGACTGGTCATAAACACGATCATCGGCGGGCCTCACCCCACAGATAAGAATTGGCAGGAGATGGAGCGGTATGCTAGTTCCCTGAAGCATGCAGATTTCGAGTGTTGTTCCAACGTGGAGGATGGGACCCCTGCTAAGCAGCTGCGCGTGTTGACAGACGATATAGTGTTCAGAAACAGAGATGCTGACCAAGTGGAGGCTCCAACCATCGACCCGATGGTCATATATGCAATGATCAGACCGGCTTATGTGAAAAGAATTCGGATTGATTGTGGAAGTTCTGTCAACATCATCTTCAAGAAGGCTTATGACCAGATGAAAATGGAAACAAAGGACTTGAAACCGTCCAAAGCTCGTATACACGGCTTTAATGGCGCAGCGACCAATGCAGTGGGGTATGTTGAGTTACCAGTTGAACTGGGACAAGGCGAACGTCGGAGGGTGCGAATCCTACCCTTCGTAGTTTAGGATGTGGATTCTCCGTATAATGTTTTCTTGGGCCGACCGACCCTGGCTGAGTTTAGGGCAGCATTAGCCCCGTGGTGCTTAACTTTGAAGTTCCCAACTAACAAAGGAGTAGGTGTTGTTCATGACGACCAAGCAACTGGTCGTTCTTGTTATGTGGCTGAGCTCCGAGAGGCCCATCGGAGGGAGAAAGGAAAGGTTGCGGACAATCCCGTCCGCATCCTTAATACAGATAATTGGCAAGTAGTGCCCGAGCCCTGGGTCGGGCATAATTCTCGGATCTTCAGAGACATAGATCCGAGAGACGACGATGAGAAAGGCAGCGCCGGCCGAATTAACAATTGACATTTCAGTCAGCCGAGACGACCCATCGCGAATACTGAAGATCAGATCACAACTCGGCCCCGCAATGACTGAAGACCTTAGTGATTTCCTCCGGGCGAATCTTGATGTTTTTGCCTGGACGCATTCTGATATGTGTGGGATTTCTCCCGCCATTACGAGTCACATGTTGAACATAGACCCGAAATACGTCCCGGTTAAACAAAAGAGGAGAGGAATGGACCCGGAGAGGTCCGCTGCTCTCAGAGAGGAGGTGGACAAACTCAAAGCCAATGGGTTCGTCCGCGACGCCCTCTACCCTGAATGGGTATCAAACCCCATGCTGTTGAAAAAGGCGAATGTGAAATGGAGAACTTGCGTAGACTATTCCGATTTGAACAAGGCATGCCCCAAGGACAGTTTTCAGTTGCCTAGGATTGATCAACTGGTTGACTCCACAGCAGGACACGAGCTGTTATCATTCATGGATGCATACTTGGGCTACAATCAAATCCCGATGCATATCCCGGACCAAGAACACACCAGTTTCGTCACAGACGTTGGGCTATATTGCTATGTAGTAATGCCCTTCGGACTGAAAAATGCAGGAGCGACTTATCAGCGTTTAGTGAATCGAATGTTCAAAGACCAGCTTGGTGGAACGGTGGAAGCCTATGTGGATGACATGCTCGTGAAGTCACGACAGTCAAACGACCACATTCGAGACTAGGCAGAGATGTTCGATATACTCAAATATTATGGGATGAAGATCAACCCTCTGAAGTGTTCCTTCGGCATTGCGTCGGGAAAGTTTTTGGCATTCATTGTCAATGCTAGGGGAATTGAAGCCAACCTAGAAAAGATTCAAGCTATTCGGGATGTGCAGGTCCCCAGAACCATAAAACAGGTGCAAAGCTTGAATGGAAAAGTGGCTGTGCTGAGTCGATTCATATCCAGAGCCACGGACAAGTGCATTCCTTTCTTTGATATAATAAAGAGAAGGAAAAGGAATTTTGAATGGACATCTAATTATGAGGAAGCATTCCGGGATCTGGTGAGGCATCTGGAGAGTCCTCCAGTGCTGTCAAAACCAGTAGACCACGAGATGTTGTACGTATACTTAGCCATATCCCCACATGCTATAAGTGCAGCTTTGGTCCACGAGGAGGACCGAATCCAAAAGCACATGTATTACGTTAGTAAGCGTTTAACGGGGGCAGAAAGAAATTACCTAAGATTGAGAAATTGACCTATTGCTTGGTGATTGCATCACGTAAGCTACGCCCATACTTTCAAGCACACTCAGTCAGTGTCTATACCGATCAATCCCTACGGCAGGTACTCCAACGACCAGAAACTTCTGGGAGATTGTTAAAATGGAATATCGAATTGAGCCAGTTTGATATCGCCTACTTGCCACGTAGAGCCATACAAGGGCAAGCATTAGCAGATTTCATTGCTGAGTTTACTGTATCCGACGAACCAGATAATCACAATGTCATTCCCCCTGTTCGATGGAAATTATACACCGATGGGGCATCAAACGACCGTTGCTTCGGCGCTGGTGTAGTTCTTGTAACACCGTAAAATCGATCGATTTGTTGCGCTCTGAAGCTCGATTTCCCGGCCATGAATAATGAAGCATAATATGAAGCACTGGTTGCTGGCTTAAAACTCATTGGAGAACTCGGGGTCAAATCAGTCGAAATCTTTTGTGACTCACAGTTGGTGGTCTACCAAGTGCGGGGAGATTACCAAGCAAAGGGACAGAAGCTGGAGATATATGGCATTGATTGCCTTTGTACAATTTGCTTTAATTCTTATGTTATACATTGCATTAGAGATTTTCCTTGTTTATTTGTTGACTAGCCTGTTTTCTTGGTGGCTGATATGATATCAGTGAGTACAAATGTTTCTATTTCAGTTTACATGAATCAAGATGAAATCAGTTAATATATTTTGTTGTCAAGTCTACATACTTATAGTTTTGTTTCTTCTTTCATTTTGGCTGAAATGACTTGTTGGGGCTTCCTATGCAACATTCACACTTATACATTTTTTTTACCTTCTTGAATATGTTAGTTTTTCTTTTGCAAGTTTATATACATAGCTATGTATATTTGTTCACACTAGAATATATTTGAATGTATTTTTATTTTCTTTTCTTTTGCAATATCACTTTAAAATAAAATAAATTTCCATTTTAATTTCTGCTTTACTTTATATATTTACTTTTATTTCAACTTAAATATTTATCTCTAGAAGTTTATAAGTTCATTTCATATTTGATATAACCATAGATTTATTCGAAATATTTGTTTAACATCAACACTTATTTTGAATTCCTTTTAAAGTTTTATTACCCAACATTTTATTATTTATATCTTAAACCATTTATATTCAAGATTTCAAATTCAAATTCAATGTATATATATACATTTACAAATTTACTCATATATTACATATACATTCATATATACACATATATATATACAATTTTTTTTAAAGTTTAAATGATTTATACCAAATTTTTTGAGTCCGGGGAAACTCGCATCACTTTATCATTTAATTTTTTTTACAATTTTATTCAATAATTAATTTAATTATCAATTAAATGTAATTAAAATTCGGGGTCGTTACAGACTTCCCCCCTTAAAAGAATTTCGTCCTCGAAATTGCCAAGGAGACACAAAGATAGATGAAGAATATTTCATCAACTCAAACTGAATATCTATTCTGCATTTGGCTTACCAAATCAGAATATCAATAATAGATATGAGAACGAATATATTTTAACATTTCACAAATACTCGGCTTATCCAGATCTACGAAATATACCGTGGCATTGGTTAGTTCGAAGGATAACTAACCATTCGTAGAATATACTGGGACCTAAAGAATAGATAGATACATGGATACGATTTCAAAACTTTTAATTTTAGAAACCAAATTATACCTATCAACCATAGCGTTCAAAGCAACCAATTCATCCAAACAAACAATTTTGGTCCATCCGGAGTTTATGTCCCATATGAATATATCGAATCTCCTTCCTGGATCTACCAGAAATTATCGAAGAATTGAGAAGAAATGTTGAACAAAAGAGATTGATAGAGAAAAGGTTGTTTCCTTGTTGTTACAGAGTATTGACTATTTATAATTGTATTCCCCTATCCCCTATCTCATCCTCTTCTTGCACTCACACTCACTATCAGTGGATAGTAAGAGAATTTACTGAGGCGTACGGACGGATATCTTAGGGATTACTCATTCTAGGGTATACTTCACCCTATCTCTAATGAGCTACTTAATGTGTTATACTCCTGAGCTAAAGTTTTACCCTCAGCTCTGATACCAAATGTAACGTCTCAGATTTTCACGTTCGAAAATCAACATCCATACTTTACATCGTACTCGAATACCGTAGATTCGACCGTTCAAATCCGAGTCGCCGGAGCTTATAACACAGTTAAGTAAATAACGCAATGGAAGAAAAAGAATAATATCATTGATATACAACACCGATACAATATCTGATACAACAGAGTGATACAATGAATATCAATATACATCAGAGATATGATACAAGAAATAGCAGCGGAAAAGAAAATTGATAACAACAGTAGTGGATAGAATATCTCCAATAGAATGCTCCAATCCATAGCTAGCTGAAAGCAAGGTCAGTCGTCTAAGGACTGACTAGCTCCAGATAATCTACTCAACCTGAATATCTGAAAACCCCAACTCTAGACTGCTCGTGTGGAAAATTTATGAGCACCCAGAGTTTAGGAAAGGAACAATAAACTCCGGATCAGTCATGGGACTGGTGTGAGCAACAAAAACAGTTTATCTTTAAAACAACACAAAAGAATCTTAAACATTGAAATCCGCAATGCTTTTGGAAAATGAAACTACCATAAGGCCTCCCGCACACACACACAATGCAAACGCGGAATCAGAGGAGATTTCTCCTTATGATAGTCAAAGATGCTTACTACGCAAAACAAATCATTGGATATTATTACTAGTGCATAGTGCAGAAAACATTTCGAAAGTATAATATTAATCTTAGCCAACATAGACATTCCGAACTATGCCTACTATAGCTACCATCTAAACAGTGGGGCGCCACCATAAGTAAATGGCAGGTTCTACAACTAAAACCGTACTGGTTCATATTGAAAGATGGATTTCCAACAAATGGTCAGGCTAAGGAACTTCCTTTCCTACTGCCGAATGGGATCGCCTCTGGCTGGACGTCCTGAGAGACAAACTGCTCTCTGCCAACACAAGGCTGGGTTACCCCTGTAACTAGGTAACTCACGACTATGCCATCCCCCGGTCCTTTGGGACCTTTATCCGAGGGCTCGGTAACCAACATCACACATAATAAATAAAGTGTATCCACATGAGTAAGTATTTGGGCTCCATACCATGATACCACCCTTTTCCAGAAGGAAATGACATACCTTAAAGGGCGCGACCCTCATAACCTTGCCGCATATTCCTGTTTCGACCATTTCCGGGTTGTGAGGTCCGACGAAGTCTCGTCCACAAAGCTACGCTTTGTCACAAAGCCATGCTTTGGGTCAACAGATGATCAAAGTAATGATCACAAAGATAAATGATCAAACAAATGATCATATCACAAATGATCAAACAATGATCATCACACAGCAACACTCAGCATGTCATAATTTGTTTATTTTCTCGAAGCAAGTGGAGGTTGGGTTTTGCTCGGGTCCAAACTCGAAGTAGATCAAAGTTTTTCTCGGGTTTGTTGAAGTTTGGCCAAACAGTTTTAATATTTAAAAGAAAAATTAATTTTATTTTAAATTGAATTTTGTTAAATCAATTTTCTTTCAATATTTGATGCTACCTAAGTTTTAAAATAAGCTGAGAAGGGTTTTTAAATCTACCAAGTTTTAAAATGGTTTAAAATAGATATAACCATTATTTTTAAAGGTTTATTTTAACTTAATAATAATTAAAGGGTTAATTAATTATAAATGAAAGGTTAGTTAATTAATTAATTAATTAATTAATTAAGAAGCAATTAATTAAATAAAGTGACAAAAAGATAATTTTTAAGTTTATTTAAACTTAAAAAAATTCATATGTTGAAAATTATGGTTTATCTTAAATTAATTAAGGATAATTTATTAATGATTAAAGATTGATAAATCAAATGATTTAAAGAATAATTACTTAATTAATGATTGATTAAAGATTAATTTAAGGTTAATTAATTAAAGCAATTAATTTGAAGATAATTAATCAAAGATTTATAAATTAATGTGAGTGGTTAGGGATGATCACTTATTGGAATTTTATTAAGTAAGTGGTAATTAATTAATTAAGGGTTAATTTATTAATTAAAGATAATTAATTAAATGATGAATTAAATAATTAAAGGTTAATTATTTAATAATTAAAGGTTGATAAATTATAATTAAAGGTTAATTAATTTATTATTAATGGTTAATTAATAAATGATTAAAGAATAATTAATCAAAATGATTTGTAATTAATTAATGTTAATTAACCAGAATTAGTAATTTATTCATAAGTAACTAATATGATTTAAAATTAATCAAGGGATTAATTGATCTTACTTATGGATGTTTGAATTTTATTGAATAGGTGAATTATTTGATATTCCCGATGTCTGATGCTTTGTGATATGAATTTTGCTGATCTGTGCTGTAAACCGTGATGTAGTTAATTCCCTGTGATGTAATTCATTATTTGTGATATTTATATATCTATGATCTGTGAATAAACGATAAGCGTTATAGTTATACCGCTTATCAATTATATTTCTGTATTCTGATCTGTGATAATTCATTGATGTTGCACTATTGTGTGTGAAACCCCTAGACTACACCATACACACACAAATATGGATTTCACGTGGAAATCGGTTAAGTCACAGATAATTTAAAGTTAATATTTTTGAAATTGAAATTTCAATTTCAATTGATTTTGGAAATGAATTTGGGTTAAATGTTAAAGCTTTTGAAAAGGAGTTTAATGTTTCAAAAATATTTCAAAAATAAAGGTATCTCATAAGACCACACCACACATAAACATGAATGAGTTTTTACCTTACGTTAACCAAAACATTTTCTATAGAAAATCCATTGATATTATAATAGCGTCTAAGATACAAATACAAATACTTGTTAATCATAGTCGAAATTGTTACATTAATTAAATTTTAAAATAATAGGTATACAACTAAAACTGTAAAGGCATGTATTGAAAAATGAATTCCATACAATGACCGGGCTACTGGGGTATCGCCCGTCATGGTGCATCTCTAGATAAAATAACACCGAGGACCTCACTAGGATCCCCTACCAACACAAGACCGGCCTACCAGTTGACTGGTAGTACCGAATATCATCACCTCTCCATTAATTGGCCCAATCATACAAATGAGAGATAATATCGACTCTAAATAGGAATAATCATACCCTACTTAGGAGTGATCCACTTAGCACTGCTGCATCTCTTCTATTTTAGTCATTCTCGGTTGATGAAGCTTGAGGCTACGTTTTGTCTTTTATAAAGCACTTCCCACTTAGAATTTTAAAACTACCCTCTAGGGAATAATGCCAGCATTCATTCATACAAGTTCGTTCTGGGACTGAACGAAACGCTTGAGAGCTCCGTCTTCAATTCCATCATCTTCAAGATGTCTTCACTTCGATACGCTTGAGTTGGATCAAAGTGGTTTTCAGATAACATATCCAATCCCGGTCTCTTTGAAACAACCTTTGGATAGTTTCCGGTAAAATCAACCCCGGTTCTTTAGGAAATAAACAGTCAAAGATAAGAGCGGAGATCACCTCCTAACCGTTAGTAGATGGATTTCCTTATCATTTGTCCTAGGAGAATGAAACGAGATTTATACGCATAGTACAACATCATCGGAGATGGCTGTGCCATATAGCTTACGTGTTTCTCTTAGATATTTCCAAAGTTACGTTTTGGGTTCAAATTCGATAGTCAGTTATTTAACTATCAAAAACACACATCCAAATCAGGGATTTAATTCAAAAAGGGCAAACCAACATTGGTTAAGCACATAAGCAATTACTAGCCTCTTAATTAAACTTTTCATAAATAAAAATAATCATTTTGTACATACTTGTACCAAAATACCTGTACAAAGATATATTCACAAATCCCTATATTTCCAATTCTTGGAGAAATATCCATATACCTATCTCAATGGTATAAGTTATTCACAGAATAGAAAAAGATTCCCTTTTTATACAATCCTAAAATCATTTATAAACTTCTTTCTATAAATTGTAAATATTCTTCCTTTAAGCCTCCAAACCATGTTATAAAACTCTTCTTATAAACCCAAATATGTTAATAAAATTCTATTTATAAACCTCGGAAACATTTATAAATAATAATGATCATTTACTTCAAACCCACTATTATATAATAATATTTAAGAATAATAAACATTTTAAATAAATGATAATTATTAACTTCAAAACATCACAAAAATAAAAATAAAAAATTACAAAACATTATTAAATATACAATAATAATTAACCATTACCATTATTATAAATAGTAATAATTAATTTCCAAAACATTATTAATAAATCAATATTTTTAATTTCAAACCATATTAATTATTTTAATAATTAACCTTTCAAAATATTAAAACATTAATAAATAGCTTAAAACAATATTAATTATTATTAAGTAACCTTAAACAATATTAAATATAAATAAATTATTTTTAAAACAATATTAAATATAAATAAATAGCTTTTAAAACAATATTAAATATAAATAAATAATCCTTTAATTTTTTTATACAATATATAATTATCTTTTAAAACAATAGTTGGACATTAAAATCATTTCTAATAATTCAGAAAGGACAGATAAGGGTTGGAGTAAAATAGAAATTACTTTTTAAACAAAATATTTCCAAAACCCAAATTTGGATTTTAAAATCATCTCCCGTCTCAGAATTCAACTCCAACTCTAATAATAATTTATAGTAGTTTTAAAATACTAATTCAAGGCCAATATCTACCAAACGCTTAACCAATATCGATATTGATTTTCTATTACTATCGGGTTTCAGTTTTGAACATAAACAGTGTCATAACCAATGGTGTCCATAAATAAGGTTTCATATCCAATAGTTCATATAAGAGGAATTTTATTGAAATAAATCAACATTAGCGAGGAATCCCGTTGGATCCATCCAACATGTCCCCTTACATCACAACTCATATATATCGGCACATATATATGTAAATAAAATCAACAATGGTAAAGAATCATGTTGGATCTCTTCAACCTGTTTTTTCCTGCATCATATACAATATAAAATTATACAATATGAGTCATCCGCTACTAGGCGGGTATATATAAAGGGTCATCTATCCAGGGGTGGGAATAAATCCAAACCAACTGATAAAACAGTAAATCATCCAAATATGCATTCAACATTTTTTTATTAACTATGAATATTACCAGTTAACCAAAAATGTGAGTTTAACTCAGCGAAATCCCTATTGTCGCCAAAGCGTTCTAGATTTCGTCCGAATTCAATCGACGTTCGAATTCAGCATAAAATTCAACAAGCTCCAATCTTCACCCATTCAATTCCATAGTCTAGATCTCGTCAATATGAACCTAACGTCGAAGACCGTGGGTTAATAACGGACTCTGCATGGGGAAGTTAAACAATTTTAAAATTCACACTTTCTAATTTATAAATCAAATGATCAATATTTAAAAAAAGTTCTCACCCTCTGAAGCCCATCAAGTCCAAACTACCATATTAACATGCGCATGTTCCTATTCTTCACGCTACCATTGCCTATACACATTTTTTCCCTTCATGTTTCATATTTCATGCCTTACTTCAATTCTTTCCCCCACATGCAAATGGAACCCGAGCTGCTGCTACTCCTCTCTCACTTCCCGCATCTTCCCATGCACATGTTCCTCTCCAATTAAATTCATGTGCCTCTGCTACCCAAAGAACATAGCAGCCAAACTACTTTCTCACCTACTCTTCATGTTTTCCATTCATGAACACACACCACCTTCACATATAAAACGCGCAAATATACACACACCATGTTCTCGCTGTCATGCAAACCGGCATAAGAAAAACACCTCTCTCCCCTCTCATTCAAGTCCGCACTTCCCGCCACCACGACCTCCACAAGCCACCATTTTGAGTGCACCCTAAACAAAAGATGAAGCTCTACTTCCCCTTTACAACTTTCATGTTGGAAGTTTTGGCTGAATCTTGGTGTGGAGAGAGTTAATTGAATTATTAAATAAAAGAGGAAATACGAATATATGTTGTTATTGCATGCAACATGTTGCATGCGTGTAGAAGAATGTGAAGAATTTGCAGAGAGTAAGAGACAAAAAATGTAAAGGAATGTGTAAAAATGTATGTGAAAGGGCTCATTTTTAATTTGCAGATAAAGATGAACAATTAAATATTTTCTTCTAGGCTAAGTAAGAAAAGATTGAGCAAGGACAGGTGAGTATGGTGAAAAGATATGAAAGCACGATAGGATGCATGTGTGAGTATGGCCAAGGACATGGAAAGAATGGGAACGTGTGTACAATTAGTTTAGAAAAAGTTAGAGTTGCACTACCCCGCCACACAATATCACGTTCGCGTATGAGCCGCGATCGACAGAAATAAAAATACGATCGCGGACAACAATATAAGACGATCATAAAACAATAGTAAAATAGACATGTTAACTTATTTTATTACGTTTTAAAAGTACCAACGTTTGCTCCAAAAATCGCCAAACGAAAATTTTATTATTTTCCAAGTTAAAAATTATGAAAAGATCCTATAAATTAAATTAAAAATACGTCGTCCAAAAATCAGATCTAAATTTAAAATATATGTTTATTATGATTTAATTTAAATTCGAATATTTAAAAAAATATGAGCCCATACATCCAACTTTCGTACCGAAGCCACCAACAAACTTCGTTGCTCGAGCTCGTCACGCTGCCACCATCCCCACCACCTCCGGCGCCTCCTAGCAATTACCGTCCATCTTTCCGAAAACTAAAAAATCGCATCTAGGTTTCGAAATCGCCTCGCCACCATCGCCTACGCTAGCCACTATACCCTACGCCGTCGTGACGCCACACCCAGGCGCACCTTCGAGCTCTACCCTGCCACGCTTGACGCCGCCTATTTTCACCCGCACGTGAATAACAGGACCCACAAAAACAGCACCTAAAACCCCAGATTGATCTCGACTAGGCAACTCCGACCACCAGTGACCACGCGACCACCACCATTACCTTCGCCATCCCCCAAGCCTGCTTCCAGCACCGCCGGTCCACTTCCCCGCTAACCACATCATCGGAATTTCACAAATGAACGGAAGACGCTGATCTCACCGCCACGACCATCCCAGGCCATTAAAAATACCTCGACCACCACTAAAAATTACAACGCGATGATGCGAACATGGTCGTATACTTCATTCGTACATTCGAGCCCACCAAAAAACCGTCGACACTCAACCACTTACTATAATAGACCAATATCTCACACCCTACTCGACGAAACAACATCGGACTATTTTTTTAAAAAAATTAGACGCTAAGATGAACCACTTTTCAGTTGATCGCTTTGATTAAATTACGACGATTTAAGAGATGTTGATTTTTGAAAGTAGGATGGAGGTGTTTATTTTCTTTTTCCAGAGAACAGTGAATAAAGGAAGAAAAAATGTTAGTTCCTGTGTCTACGTATCCTTGTATATGCTAATTTCCAGTAAACATATTTTCCATTTCAAAGCAAAGAACAACAAAAATGTGATTTTTAAACAATATCATAAACTTGTTTTCCATATCAGATCAAAATTACTAACAAATTCACAAGATTGATTATTTCATTAAAATACAAAACAAAGATTTAGTATCTCTCCTTCCATGTGGTTTGAAATGCTTCAAGTTTTGATCTTTGAGTGAATTAAGAATTTTTGAAGTAAAAGATAATTTTCAAGATTTATAAAAAGTAAAGAAGTACGCAAAATGAAATATATGATAAGCAAAATGTATATATGAGATAAAATAAAAGTAAAGAAGGTTAAAGTCCAAATTACCCTTAAATCCAATTTTTAACTCTTCTGTCGTTTCCAAATCCATCAAAGTACTAACCATTTGAAAACATGTTGGATGTTAGAATGATCCATGTACCTTTGTTCATTTGAGTTTGCGATTGATTTTTGATTAGTGTTTGGGATTGAGTTTGAATACCCAATAATCAATGATATTTTGATATTATGATACGCACACCAGTAATGCACCAGTACATGAAGATAATGCAAATACTTATGCAAGACCCAAAAGATCAATCAATACAAATGCCAAAGAGATTCCTGGAGTAAAAGAAATCGGTTATCACATGCATTCTGCAATTCGGTTACAGCGAACAGACGTGCAGCCTTATTTTCCTATTTTCTTTATTGTTATTTTTACTTTTTCGTTGCTAAAAAGTTGTTACCTAGGGTGTTATAGAATAGGCCACGTTGGCAAAAGTTGTTGAGAAATACTGCTAATTATGTACAAAGAATGAAAGGAAGAAAAAAAAA
Source organism: Allium fistulosum (assembly GCA_030737815.1). NCBI lineage: Eukaryota > Viridiplantae > Streptophyta > Magnoliopsida > Asparagales > Amaryllidaceae > Allium > Allium fistulosum. The sequence continues at coordinate 903,890,213 of CM060906.1, read as the reverse complement.
AGAAAAGTAAATTCTAAATTTCTTACTCTGTTTCCTCCTCTTCCAGTACTTCTTCTCTCAACCTCCTCTTCCCCCTGTAACTTCTGTGCTCCCCCCTAAAACCATATCATATTATTATTGTGCTAATGCAAAGATGTTTGACATTGGATTTGTTCGGTTGTGTTGTTTTACCAACGCTTTATTTTTTGTATTAAATTTCATGAACACTTGGGTGAAGAATGATTTACAATACCCACTCTTATTATTATTTTGATGCTTTATGCAATGAAGGTCATTAGTTTTTTAAGAGTCCAAAGATTGATAGAGTTACCTTACGTACTGTTTTAACATCCAAGGAAATATAAAAACTCGCTATTTACTTCATGTTCTTAAGTGATAATGCATATGTATAGTAATCCCTAGCTTGTTAGTTATATGAGACGTTTTATAGAGGTCTTTAAAATAATAGAAACTAAAATATTAAAATAAACTCTTATTCATCATAATATAAATGAAGAAGTTTGTATTTTGTATACAAAATACCCCTGCATTGAGTTTTTTTGTAAACTACATTTAACTTGTAAGAGCTAAAAGTTTGGAAAAATCAAAATTTTTGGGAAAATTGAAAAATAAATTAAGTTTAAACTGGATTTCACTGTGATACCTTGATTTCACTACTGTAGTAAATCGACTTGTATTATATTCGTAGTTGGCTTGACATAATAAACTGATTTGTATTGTATTGAATTATGTTGCACTGTATTTGCATTCTACTTGAATCCGAATAGGACTTTATCCAAAATTCATCATCATGATCATCTAGGCCTTATTCCCAAATGCATGGGATAGGGCTTGGGATAGGCCACAGGAATTTTCCGTTCTATGTATTTCTTATTAAGTCTAGTTTTTCAAAATCATTTTAATATTTTTATTTTTCCGGAAATAACTAAATAGTTCTTAATAAAGTATAAACTATTTTAAATATATTTTTCTTTAGGAAGTCAAATGGTTCAGTTTATTGTTGTTTTTTTCTGAAAAAAGTTCAGATTTAGTTAAAGGTTAATGGTTCAGAATTGTATTTGAAGAAATAAGATAAAAACTTAAATAAGCAAAATAGTTTTGTAATATTTTGTTTATGTTTTAGGTTAGTACTTTGTAGTATAAATATTTTGTTTGCAATAATTGAAGAGCTTGGCGTTTTGTAAAACCCTTTGGTCTTGAAAAAGTGTCGCCTAGAGAAACTGCTATCGAGTTGACTAAGAGCTTTAAAGAGTCAACAACTTGAATGTATTTTGGGTTATAAAACGTTGTAGTTTGTTCTAGTCTGACTATCACGTATATGCTTTTAGTGGTTGATTTTATTGTCACGGAATATCGCAGTGTAAGTCGTAGCTTAAGAAGAAGTTCAATTAGTATGTTGGTATATGTAGTTTCAGGAATCTTAGGATTTTTTACTCAGGGGTACTGAGGTTAGTTGTTATGCTAAAAATACTTAACTCTGTTATATTTTTTGCTTTCATCTTCAAGCATTTGTACATGTTCAGTTCTTTGACCCTGATGTAACTTGGAATATTATCTTTTTATACTTATGCAACTTTATGTTTTGTACTTTCTGTGATGCATTTGAGTCTCATATAAGTAGCACTTAAAATGTTGCGTAGTCTTAGAAATATTGCCTGTAATGTGTATGCTTGCCAACCCTTGCATATCGTTGGTATGGAACTATTCAGTTTCCATTATTTCTTGTTAATTTGTATGTGTTGATTTGTATGAGTTGATATTTGTATGATTTGTATGCTGTTCCTTAACTGTCAAACTATGCAGCGCAATATTTGGACCTGCTATAATTGATGTTGCTCAGTTGATGTCCCTAGTCTCCTAACTGTAATGTATCCTTTTGTTGTGTAAATGCATATTTGGCTTCTGATGTATTTATGACTTCTCAACAATTTGTATGAAACTTATCTCCACAATGCCATGTAAAATTGTGCATGTATATGTATTGCAGTACATTTTAAAATTACTCTATATTGTGATTTGTCTATAATACATAAACATAGCAGATTTTTGATTGATATACAGTAAGATTTATAATTGAACGGACAGCTACTTATTGTTCACAAAAACAGCTTGTAACTTGAATCTTTTGAGTTATACAGTGCCTTTTGTCATTCGCTTATAAGAGCCACCAAAAAGCAACAGTTTGCAAATTTATACCACTCGTTCCTGCCTGAATTGCATACTGTTGTGTTTATAAAGTTATATCTATTTATATCACATGTTTACTCTCTAATTTAGTTTCGATGTGATTAATATAGCATAATTAGAGGAAAATATCTCTCATAACAGTCATGACCATACATATATATCACAAATGGAAGCTATCAGCTACCAGCTACCAGCATATAAATAAACAAATGTTTTGGAGCCATACAAGCCCGAAGGTCCTGTTTGGTTTGCCAATGCTTAGTTGTGGTATCGGATTTAAGATTTAACTGTTATGTGCTAAACCACTTAACACAAGCACATGAACAACTAATACAACGATGGTATTACACTTGAAATTTTAATTTTGAAATGTGTAAATGTTGATTATTGCTGCTACTTATTCTTGTAAATATAGGACTTCACACTTGAAATATTTTTTTATTGCTTGTGTAGTGCGTCTTTAGCATTTGCACATGGAACGTAATTGGATGTACAATGTGAAACATAGCAATGAAGAGTTCTTGAACAAATTAGAAGAGTTCATCAATTGTGCATTGAATGATCAATTAAGGAGAAGCGAAGAAACTATTTTTTTGTCCTTGTAGGCATGCAAAAATAAAAGGAGATTCCGTAATATAGATCAGATTAAAGATCACATAATTCATAATGGGTTTGAGTAAAATTATACATGATGGATATGACATGGTGAAAGTATATTTTGTAGAACTAGCTCTAGTAATCATGGGAATGATGAGAACGACCGGGGAGATAACGTGAATAATGAATTGAATGATGAGAACGCTGAGAATGATTGTGTTCATGAGATGCTTCATGATGCTGAAGAACATTTGATGGAAGAGCCAGAGTTGTACGAAAGATTATTAATCAATGCCGAGAAGACTTTGTTTCCTAATTGTGCTAACTTCACAGTACTGTATGGTATGCTCAAGCTTCTTAATTTAAAGCATGGGTGGAGTGATAAAAGTTTTACATCGTTGCTGTAACTTTTGAAAGACATGCTTTCGAAAGGTAATGAGCTTCCTACTTCTAACTACGTGGCAAAGAAAATTATGTGTCCAATTGGTATAGGATACAAAAGGATACATGCATGTCCAAATGATTGTATTATATCGAAATGAATATGAAAGCCTGCATAAGTATCCTAAGTATGGATTATCCCGTTACAAGTCACATGAGAATGTTCATAATGACTCAGATAAGAACTCTGTAGTCAAAGCGCTCGCCTAGGCGCCAAAAAGCCCTAGGCGCTTTTTGCTGTTTCCAGGCGCCGGTGATTGGCAAGGCGCCAATAAAGCGCCCCAGGCGACAAAGCGACGAAAAAGCGAAGCCCCAATTAAGCGCGCTTTGGGCTTCGCTTTAGTTAATTGAGGATGATTTAGGGCTTTGGCTCAAAACCCTCAAAATCGAACCGACATAATTGAGTTGCTTGTAGAAAAAAACATCTCAACTATCGATATAAAAAAAACCTAATCTCGAGCTGCTGCCGAAACTCGACCAAACCTCCACCACCGCAGACCCTACTGCCGCCGAACCTACTGCCGCCGCGAAGCTCCACTGCCGTCGACCGAAACCCACTGCCGCCGACTCTCAACCCTAAAAATCGAAGCAGCTGATTTCGAAGTTCGAACTAGAGGTATATTTTTAAATTTGGTTGAAGTTTTAAATTTTTTTATGACTTGATTTTATTTTAGATAACTGTTTTGATTTTAAAAACTGATTTTAAGTTTAAATTAGTTTAAATTATAAAGTTAAAAACTGATTTTAAATGTTATTAATTTTAAATTAAATTATAAAGTTTTGTTTAAATTGAGTTTAAGTTATAAAGTTTTGATTTTAAATTCAGTTTAAGACTTTAAGTTAGTTTTAAATTTAGATTGAATTTTAAAATGCAGTTTTTACTTTTAATCTTTAAAATGCAGTTTTTACTTCTTCTTTTTTAAATGCAGTTTTTAAAATGCAGTTTTTACTTTTACATTGAATTTTTAAATTAAATTTAAATTGACTTTAAATTGATTTTTAAAATGCAGTTTTTACTTTTTTTTAAATGCAGTTTTTAAAATGCAGTTTATTTAAAGCCACCTAGTTCCATGCAATTAGTAGATATAGACCTAATTTGAAGCCACCTAGTTACCATGAGTTGAGAGTTCCATTGTTGAACAAGGAGTTGGAATATACACATGATCTAATGAAGGGTCACAAAGAGCAATGGGCGAGATATGGTTGCTCTATTATGTCGGATGGATGGACAGATAGAAGAGGAAGAACATTAATTAATTTTTTAGTCAATTGCTCTTTGGGGACGATGTTCGTAGAATCCGTCGATGCTTCTTCTTATGTGAAGACGGGTGAGAAATTTTTTGAGTTGCTTGATAAATTTGTGGAAAAAATTGGAGTAGACAATGTTGTTCAAGTCATAACGGACAATGGAAGCAATTTTAAGATGGCAGGTGAGTTTATAAATTTTAATTTCTTCATTTATAATTTATTTGCTATACTAGTAAGTGTAACTATTTATCCTTATTTATTCATTAATTATTTTTCTTACATAGGAGAATTGCTTATGGCAAAAAGAAAATCTATATATTGGACTCCTTGTGCTGCTCATTGCATTGATCTTATACTCGAATACATTGGAAAAATAAAAAAAGTGGGAAACACAGTAAAGAGAGGAGTATCTCTTTCTGGATTTATATATAATCATAGTGGTGTTTTGAGCATGCTGAGAAAGTTCAATGGAAATAAGGAGCTTGTTCGATTTGGGATCACTCGATTTGCAACTAGCTTTCTATGCTTGCAAAGTGTGTATAAGCAAAAAAATTATCTTCGAGCCATGTTCACTTCAGAGGAGTGGTCAGGAAGTAGGTGGGCAAGGGAAGCAAAAGGGAAAAAAGCTCGTGATACAGTTTTGATGTCATCTTTTTGGAATAATGTTTCTTACACACTTAAAGTGATGGGTCCATTTGGTTCGAGTCCTTCGACTTGTTGGTGGAGAAAAAAGGCCTGCTATGGGCTATATATATGAGGCAATGTATAGAGCAAAATAAGCTATTGAAAAATCATTCGATGGAAATGAAGACAAATACAAAGATATTTTTTCTATTATTGACAAAAGATGAGAATGCCAACTCCATCAACCATTGCATGCAGCAGGACATTTTTTGAATCCACAGTTCTTTTACAAATATCACACCATTGAGCATGATGAAGAAGTTACATGTGGATTGTATAAATGTGTCGAAAAACTTCTTTCAGAAAATGATCAAGTGAAGGCTATGGATGAATTATCATTGTATAGGAAAGCGGAAGGACACTTTGGTATTAACTTGGCGATTAAATCAAGGGACACAAAATCACCCGGTAAGCCATTTGTATGTTTCAATAATAAGAAGTTAAAAATTATTCTCAAACGTCTAATTCTATGTTACATATTAGGTTCTGTCAACATTTATTGGTATTTGAAAATTGAATTGTGAATTTGTGATTTTTTTTTTCTTAGCCGAGTGGTGGAGTTTATATGGCAATTCGGTCTCTACATTGCAAAAGTTTGCAATCAAAATTTTAAGCCTCACTTGTAGTGCATCGGGTTGCGAGAGAAATGGAGTGTCTTTGAGCATGTAAGAATTGTCTTTTATATTTATTTATGTTTGATATAAAGTTACAAACCTACACAAAATTTCAAACATTGAAATAAATGGTAACTTGTTATTATTTTTTTAATTTTTACAAGATTCATAGCAAGAACCGGAACAAACTTGAGCATGAAAGGCTGCAAAAACTTGTGTTCATTAAATACAATCAAAAGTTGAAGGACCATTTCAAATGGAAGGATTTGATTGATCCTATTTCTTTGGATGATATTGATGATTCAAATGAGTGGATGACGGGCCTTGTGGAAAATAATTCCGATGCGGAAGACGATTTAGTTTTTGAAGATGATACATTAACATGGGGTGTTGTGCAACGTGCATCTGGAGCTGGAGAAAGGGCGCACTTAACTAGACAACATCAACAACATCACCATGTAACCAAGTCAAAAGGAAAAGAAAAGGCCTCAAGCTCTACATATGTTAGGAATGAAGAAGATGCTAATTTTGATGACGTTTTAGACAAAGATGACTTGGATTACAATTCAAAAGAGGATGAAGATTATGAACATAGTTTGGATGAGGATGAAGAGGAGAGTTTTGATGTCGATGATATGAGTGATTAAAGTTTATGGAAGTTCAAAAATCTATTCAGAGTTTAAGTAATGATGTTGTAATTTCTTTATTTTAAGTATTTTTGTTTGTTGTAGACTTGAATTGGATGACCTTGTGCCTTCTTGATTTGGTTTATGATGATCGTGTGTTATTTTATTCTCAATATTGTATTTATATATAAATATTTTAAACCAAAATTGGAGTTTTTAGGCTTTTTTTAGGTGCAGTTTTTTTTACTGTAAAACAGCAAAACTGGCACTCAAGGCGTCCAAAAAAGCCCTAGGCGCCAAAAAGCGCTAGGCGAGGGCTTGGGGCTATTTAGGGCTTTTTCGCCTTGACTACACTGGATAAGAAAAGGCCTCCAACAACGTTGTTATGGTATTTGCCCATCAGACCAATGTTTAAATGCTTATTTGCAAACAAAGAAAACGCAAAACACTTGAGATGACATGCATATATGTGAGGAAGGATGACGAGTTACTAAGGCATCCGGCTGATTCTCCGCTATGGAGAAAAATTGATACAATTTATCCTTGTTTCGACGAAGAAGGTAGAAATCTCAGACTTGGTCTTTGCACAGTTGGCATAAACCCATTTAGCAATCTTACTAGTCAACATAGTACTTGGCCGATCCTTTGATGATTTACAATCTTCCACCTCACTTGAGTATGAAGCGCAAGTACATCATGTTGTCTCTTTTAATCTCGGAACCACGACAACCAGGAAATGACATCGATGTTTACCTAGCTCCTCCTATTGATGATCTAAAAATTTTATGGGATAAAGGTGTGCGCGCGTTTGATGCATATAGTAAAACAGATTTCACATTGCACACGATGATATTTTGTACCATAAATGATTTTCCTGCATATGGCAACTTGTCTGGATATAGTACAAAAGGTGCCAAAACATGTTCAATTTGTCAAGACGATATGATTGTTGAGCGCTTATATTTTTGCAAGAAAAATGTGTATATGCATCACCGTAGATTTCTCCTTTCCAATCACACTTATCGTAAAAAGAAGAAGCTTATCAGTGAAAGGTAGAGAGTGGAGTTGCTTGTTTGTCATTAACAGGAAATGAAGTTTATGAAACATCTTGGCATCTCAAGGAAAACAAGTTTTTTATGTGACCAACCTAGCTGATAATAATTGGTCTGTTGTTCTTCCTGGCAAAAGATGCTTTGTTGGGATTGATGATGTGGTAGATGAAGAAGAGTATAATCAATTTGATTAGAATCCACCTTTCTCCATCGGCATAAGTCTAACAGAAGAAGAGGTTGATTTAAATGCAAATTACGCATGTGCTGATCACGATGAAGGGGTTTGGATAGTAGTGTAATTTTGTTTCCATGCTCACGCATGCTTTATATCTAACTCAAGCAATAGAAAAGTGAAAAGTAATTTTAGAGATCTACAAGTCCAGGATGTTAAGTACACTTGAATTTTATATGTGAATATGTTTTAAAATAATGTTAGAGCATTTTAACAAATAAAAATCCATATATCCATGAACAATTTTAGTTTTGTTTAAATGGTTTGGTATTATGATCCATTTTTTAAAATGATCGTGTCAAACTATAGTATAAATGGCTATGTTTTTTTCCTAACAATATACTTAATTAGCATCGGCTAACTGTTAACTTATTTCTGCTCATTTTTTCAGGGAGTAACAAAAATGGATTCTACTCAGCTAGCTGTTGCTGATTTGCCTATATGTTTGAAACTTGATCACTTTATCATTTACTTGGATGATGTATGAGTAGAAGATATATGCGTGTTCACATCTTTGTTTAAGACTTTAGATACTGAAATGGTTATACAACTATAAAAGAGACATAGAAATTAATATTTCTAGGTCACATGGCATACAAGATATCGATGTTACCATTCTCAAATAAGTTAAAGCGACAACGACAAAATGAAAATAAGCACTGAACAAATAGTTAGTAACTTTCCAATCGCTTCCGCCATACACCTTTATATCACAATGCAGAACAAATATGACCAGTTATACCTTGGTAAAGATATATCATGTATCATTTCCTAAGTAAATTACATGAAAACTTGAATACAATATTATATCAAAACATAACAGCCTCAACTCATAAGTGGTTTCGTTGTTGTGTGTTTTTGATAAATTTACTCCTAATTTCATCCGTTGCTGGGTAAAAAATAAAATTATCTTCTTTTGCATAAGTCAAGTAAAATTATGTATTTATAATGTTTCCGAAGCACTCGACTAAAAATGATTTCATGAATGCAATTAATTATAATAAGCCTGAGGTTTAAAGTGATAATCTAAAAGATTACTGGAAAAAATATTGTGGTCAAATCGTCTACAAGTTTACTGTATGCTTACCTTCGTAATGTCCTCAGGTAACAAGAGAACTGATAATCCAAGCTGTCTAGCAGTTTTTATGATATAAGTAGCATTTGCCTTCTTTTCATATTTTGCAATTTTTAAATGGTAAAATCATAAGAGCATCTCCAACCTGTACTCTATGTAATTTCATTTCAGATCTACATGGCGAAGGTTGTAAAGTGAATGTGATATCAAATGACAGTGAAATAAAAAGCTTATCTCCAATGGTTACTGTGAGAAATTCATGCTATGCTGACGTGTAATTAATTTTGTAATTAAATAATACAAATATGGTTGAATTGGAGGCAACTTTCCCTCCAAAAAATAGTGCATATCTTTAGGAAAATACGTACAAAATGGTTGTAGTGGAGAAACAAAAAGAGGAATCTGTAAATCAACCGAAAAGAGTTTTGCACAAAAGGTATGATCTTCTTCTTCGTCGTTTTACTTTTTCCCAAGTTTGGGTGTAAACATTAATTTTTGCAATCTCAACTTATAATCAAATTATTTTAATCTTCAGTTAATCTCTGTGATTTTAGTCTAATTCGGTATCGTATAACATTGCAAGTTTGCACTTTATTTCCGTTCTGCCAAGTGCATAAACATGACAGAGCCTTTTCACAGCCATTATTGTTCACCAAAACAACTGAATCCATTAATGACTAAACTATACATAGGATTTAATTTTGGATTCATATAGCTACTTCTGTTGTTGTACAGTCTCAATCATGTTGTTTCATTTAGAACTATGATTTACTGCTGCTAATTTATTACATCGGCTGTTAGGTGTACATAATGATATAGCAATGGATGGACAAGAGAACATTGTTGACACTCAACAATCTAGCATTGAAACTGCTCATAACAAAGTTCCACAATCTGAAAACCTTGATGCATCTTTCAATCATCCCTTCCAAGCTCTTGTTTTTAACCCAGAGCATCTTCTGTATTCAAAACAGTTTGCCGCATCACAAATACCGTTTTACCGTAATTATGGCCTAAATCAAGTGGCTTCTACTCCCCCTCATGAACCATTTGCATCCGGATATTCTTTCCAAGGTCTTTTAAATGCTCCAATTAGTAATATTGAAGCTCAAACGTTGGATATATCTGATAGATACAAAAAAAGTAAAAATGCATCAAATGGCTCCAAGAAATCGCATTCGACATCCAACAGCTATCGTTACTGGACGAATGAAGAAGACGTCGCATTAACAAAAGCCTATTTATATGTCAGTGTCGATGCTATTGTGGGAAAAGATCAAAGTTCTGTGAAATTGTGGGATCGCATCATGAAAATATGGAGAGATCACATGGGAACATACGATGAGAAACGAGGAAGTAATAGTTTATCTTGTCGGTGGAATACAATACAAATGGCCGTTGGAAAGTTTCATGCATTGTACGAGTCACTGGAGAGAACCCCTCGAAGTGGAACAACCATTACTGACATGGTAAGCATTATATATAACTTTTAATTATAGTTGACAAATGCATTTGTTACTCTATTAAAATCAAAAATTATTGCGGTTTATTGTCCACCTACTTGTTTTGCAGAAAAAGGAAGCACTAAACATGTATAGAGAGTTAGGCGATGGTACACCATTTAAATTCGAACACTGTTGGGAGATTTTTGATATCAACTTCATTTGGTTGTCTTAAATATCTTTGCTCAAAAATTCCTATTATTGCATCACAAAAACGCTTAAGGCATTCTATTGCGGTGCTTTCTCCTATTTGCACATATTCATCAAGTTGATCGGCTGCACATCCATATGCAAGCATTCAAATCGCAGCAATCATTTTTTGTAGAGGGCTCAATCCATAATTTCCAATTGCATCCATCTTTTGTGTAAAATAGTCATCAAATTTTCCTACTTCATCTAAAATGCGATTGAAAAGGTTAACATCCATTCGAAATCGACGACAAAACGGTCCAGCTGTATATTTTGAATATTCTCCACTGAAGTAGTCTTGAATAATCAGATCATGACGCGACTTCCTATCACGTGGAATGTACCGTCTACCAAAAGTAGATCCACCATGAGCTCGTTTCTTTTGCAACATTGTCGTTGCAACCATATACGGAATGGTATCAATAATTACTTCAGTCGTGCTGTCTGTCATCTGATTTAAGTTATCGCTTCCATGTATGTTATCCAACTCTAATATTTTTTCGGTAAGAAGAAATGAATCATCACTTGAAATTGAATCTTCAGAATCAGATTGTGAACTTGAAGTAGACATTGGAAGAGATTCGCCTATAACATGAATGCACTCAAAAATTATAGTATAAAGCATGATCAACTGTCTGCATATTAAAGTTTAGTTTGGACAAGCATACATAGCACCATTTTTCCTGTTAACAGTGATGTACATACGAAAATGATATATATTATATATAGAAAAAAGTAACTACAAACCTTGGTCTTGTCGTTTGTATAAATTAATATTGCAAATGAATACATGACGGTAAGTGATATTATCACCAGTTGCCAACTTGTTTTGGTGTGATAATCTTTTTTGTAAATAAATTCCAGTCAAAAGAACTTGCATTTCATTTAAAACATCTGTAGTTAAAAGGAAATTTGATCATTAATGAAAGCAACCAGTGATACAGCTACTGTAGGTTTCAATTCTCACCTACATATCAAATAAGAAAAATAAAACAACTAAATTGAAATAAGGTCATGCAAAATTAGGAGGCATCATTCTGAGTTGAGATATACTTGTAGCTTACTTTCAGGGAAGAAAACAAGCAAATTAGTATTTTAAAGAGAAAGAGGATAGGAGAGAAGAAGGTGGATTAATTAAAAATACAGTAAAGTTTGTTTGACAAACCTTTGATTCCAAAATTATCGATGTCAATCGAATTAGAAACTTCTACTCTTTCCGGAGATGGCAGCGGCTCCTCCAAAAGTCATTCTCTTCCTCCACCGCCTATCAAGAAGAGAAGGAACCTTCCAGGAATGCCAGGTAACTATTTAATCAACTCTTCCAGTCCCGTTTTTCGATCGTTTTTAGTGAAGTTAATATTATTTCAGATCCTGGTGCTGAAGTGATTGCTCTCTCACCCAAATCGCTAATGGCGACGAACAGATTCGTATGCGAGATCTGCAACAAAGGGTTTCAAAGGGATCAAAACCTGCAACTTCACAGATTCGGTTAGATTTGATGAAGGAGAAAGAAGGGGTTTTGAAAGATTAACTGTTTTTAATTAAAAAAGAAAAATATTTGCTAATATGGCCTAACCGTTCTGTGGAGTAGAATGTGTAGAACTGGACAATGCAAAAGACAATGTGGAGATTGTTTTTGACACGTCACCATAAAAAAGCTAGCATTGGAGATCTATTTTTAAATCACAATTGTGATTGCTGAGGTGTACTGCAAATGACTTTGAAAATACATCTGCACTGAAGATGCTCTAACAAGGATTTATAATCAAGTTATGAACACTACATTTCCAACTATCTTCAAGTTAACAACCGTAGGCTTTAGAGCATCTTCAGTGCAGATGTATTTTCAAAGTCATTTGCAGTACACCTCAGCAATCACAATTGTGATTTAAAAATAGATCTCCAATGCTAGCTTTTTTATGGTGACGTGTCAAAAACAATCTCCACATTGTCTTTTGCATTGTCCAGTTCTACACATTCTACTCCACAGAACGGTTAGGCCATATCAGCAAATATTTTTCTTTTTTAATTAAAAACAGTTAATCTTTCAAAACCCCTTCTTTCTCCTTCATCAAATCTAACCGAATCTGTGAAGTTGCAGGTTTTGATCCCTTTGAAACCCTTTGTTGCAGATCTCGCATACGAATCTGTTCGTCGCCATTAGCGATTTGGGTGAGAGAGCAATCACTTCAGCACCAGGATCTGAAATAATATTAACTTCACTAAAAACGATCGAAAAACGGGACTGGAAGAGTTGATTAAATAGTTACCTGGCATTCCTGGAAGGTTCCTTCTCTTCTTGATAGGCGGTGGAGGAAGAGAATGACTTTTGGAGGAGCCGCTGCCATCTCCGGAAAGAGTAGAAGTTTCTAATTCGATTGACATCGATAATTTTGGAATCAAAGGTTTGTCAAACAAACTTTACTGTATTTTTAATTAATCCACCTTCTTCTCTCCTATCCTCTTTCTCTTTAAAATACTAATTTGCTTGTTTTCTTCCCTGAAAGTAAGCTACAAGTATATCTCAACTCAGAATGATGCCTCCTAATTTTGCATGACCTTATTTCAATTTAGTTGTTTTATTTTTCTTATTTGATATGTAGGTGAGAATTGAAACCTACAGTAGCTGTATCACTGGTTGCTTTCATTAATGATCAAATTTCCTTTTAACTACAGATGTTTTAAATGAAATGCAAGTTCTTTTGACTGGAATTTATTTACAAAAAAGATTATCACACCAAAACAAGTTGGCAACTAGTGATAATATCACTTACCGTCATGTATTCATTTGCAATATTAATTTATACAAACGACAAGACCAAGGTTTGTAGTTACTTTTTTCTATATATAATATATATCATTTTCGTATGTACATCACTGTTAACAGGAAAAATGGTGCTATGTATGCTTGTCCAAACTAAACTTTAATATGCAGACAGTTGATCATGCTTTATACTATAATTTTTGAGTGCATTCATGTTATAGGCGAATCTCTTCCAATGTCTACTTCAAGTTCACAATCTGATTCTGAAGATTCAATTTCAAGTGATGATTCATTTCTTCTTACCGAAAAAATATTAGAGTTGGATAACATACATGGAAGCGATAACTTAAATCAGATGACAGACAGCACGACTGAAGTAATTATTGATACCATTCCGTATATGGTTGCAACGACAATGTTGCAAAAGAAACGAGCTCATGGTGGATCTACTTTTGGTAGACGGTACATTCCACGTGATAGGAAGTCGCGTCATGATCTGATTATTCAAGACTACTTCAGTGGAGAATATTCAAAATATACAGCTGGACCGTTTTGTCGTCGATTTCGAATGGATGTTAACCTTTTCAATCGCATTTTAGATGAAGTAGGAAAATTTGATGACTATTTTACACAAAAGATGGATGCAATTGGAAATTATGGATTGAGCCCTCTACAAAAAATGATTGCTGCGATTTGAATGCTTGCATATGGATGTGCAGCCGATCAACTTGATGAATATGTGCAAATAGGAGAAAGCACCGCAATAGAATGCCTTAAGCGTTTTTGTGATGCAATAATAGGAATTTTTGAGCAAAGATATTTAAGACAACCAAATGAAGTTGATATCAAAAATCTCCCAACAGTGTTCGAATTTAAATGGTGTACCATCGCCTAACTCTCTATACATGTTTAGTGCTTCCTTTTTCTGCAAAACAAGTAGGTGGACAATAAACCGCAATAATTTTTGATTTTAATAGAGTAACAAATGCATTTGTCAACTATAATTAAAAGTTATATATAATGCTTACCATGTCAGTAATGGTTGTTCCACTTCGAGGGGTTCTCTCCAGTGACTCGTACAATGCATGAAACTTTCCAACGGCCATTTGTATTGTATTCCACCGACAAGATAAACTATTACTTCCTCGTTTCTCATCGTATGTTCCCATGTGATCTCTCCATATTTTCATGATGCGATCCCACAATTTCACAGAACTTTGATCTTTTCCCACAATAGCATCGACACTGACATATAAATAGGCTTTTGTTAATGCGACGTCTTCTTCATTCGTCCAGTAACGATAGCTGTTGGATGTCGAATGCGATTTCTTGGAGCCATTTGATGCATTTTTACTTTTTTTGTATCTATCAGATATATCCAACGTTTGAGCTTCAATATTACTAATTGGAGCATTTAAAAGACCTTGGAAAGAATATCCGGATGCAAATGGTTCATGAGGGGGAGTAGAAGCCACTTGATTTAGGCCATAATTACGGTAAAACGGTATTTGTGATGCGGCAAACTGTTTTGAATACAGAAGATGCTCTGGGTTAAAAACAAGAGCTTGGAAGGGATGATTGAAAGATGCATCAAGGTTTTCAGATTGTGGAACTTTGTTATGAGCAGTTTCAATGCTAGATTGTTGAGTGTCAACAATGTTCTCTTGTCCATCCATTGCTATATCATTATGTACACCTAACAGCCGATGTAATAAATTAGCAGCAGTAAATCATAGTTCTAAATGAAACAACATGATTGAGACTGTACAACAACAGAAGTAGCTATATGAATCCAAAATTAAATCCTATGTATAGTTTAGTCATTAATGGATTCAGTTGTTTTGGTGAACAATAATGGCTGTGAAAAGGCTCTGTCATGTTTATGCACTTGGCAGAACGGAAATAAAGTGCAAACTTGCAATGTTATACGATACCGAATTAGACTAAAATCACAGAGATTAACTGAAGATTAAAATAATTTGATTATAAGTTGAGATTGCAAAAATTAATGTTTACACCCAAACTTGGGAAAAAGTAAAACGACGAAGAAGAAGATCATACCTTTTGTGCAAAACTCTTTTCGGTTGATTTACAGATTCCTCTTTTTGTTTCTCCACTACAACCATTTTGTACGTATTTTCCTAAAGATATGCACTATTTTTTGGAGGGAAAGTTGCCTCCAATTCAACCATATTTGTATTATTTAATTACAAAATTAATTACACGTCAGCATAGCATGAATTTCTCACAGTAACCATTGGAGATAAGCTTTTTATTTCACTGTCATTTGATATCACATTCACTTTACAACCTTCGCCATGTAGATCTGAAATGAAATTACATAGAGTACAGGTTGGAGATGCTCTTACTACGCAGAGAAGTTCCAAGAAAACTTGTCATTTGACAGTGATTTATCCTGTACACATATATAATATTAAAATAATTATTCAAAATGCATTAAAGTGGGAACTTCTTCCTGACTTTTTCACTTTATTATTTACCCAATTTAAGATATCAGTGTTATTTCATTTCTGAGTACCTTTGTTTATCTTGTTTGTTATGCAACTATACGACCCTCGTATTCCTTTGTTTATCTGCATCTGTGCGAGACACGTAAATACACCTTTTCCACGTATTCTATTCTTTATCGAAGTTGGTTGGAGCTGGCTGTAAACTTAGTAAATAATCTGAAAAATATCGAAATGCTTCTTATTTCTCATCTGAAACCCGCTAGTTTTCTTGGATTGAGATTCCCAGTTTTAAGTTTTCAATTTTCTTCAAGATTAAAAAGAACTAGATTCTCTGCTCAGTATATCTCCCATTTTCGGGCTGGAAGCGGCAAGCAACCTTTGGATATTAGATGAGCTAATTGATTTCCAATTTACTTCTGTTGGCATTAGGTATGGAGCGTGAATGTAAATTGCATGTAAACGTCTAACACTACAGTTAATATAACACCACAACAACATATAAATACAGTACACGGAAGGAAAGAAGGAAAATCAATAATTGGAACAGCAAATGTGAAATATCTCCCCTTTAGTAACCAGATTGGACCATAGCAACCCCCCCCCCCCCCCACACACACACACATTTTGTTGCCCGTGTACTGCATGACATTGTTTTCTTTGTTATCACCTGTTATCTGTAACCAGATTGGATCATTTTGCTATCTGAATGAATACATAGCTCATATAAAATGAAACATTTGAAGCTTCCAATTAGGTAATGTTAAGAGGAAAACAATCACTAGGGGTTGAAAGAAAAGTGATGTGCCCCTTAAGAATATATGCTTTGGAAGTGAAATCGGAATGTTCATTCCCGAATATCTGAGTACCTATCCTATTAGCTTTTGTTTCCTTTTTAGGAATAGTTCAATGTTTGATTGCTTTTATAATTTTCGCATTCATCAGCAGGTTGATGGTAGCCAAGTGCATAAAGCTATTGTATCTTTATTAAAGGTTTATTGCCCTTTAATTTTCTTAAAGAATTACTCTGGGATTACATCAAAAAGTGCATAAAGCTATTGTATCTTTTTAAACAGCAATGTGCTTATGGATGGTATGTCAATCTTAATCATTTATTATATGATGAATTTTACCTAAGATGCATTAGCAACATATTCATTATTATAGGATTTTGGTTTGCCCATGACTATGATGATAGGAATAATGGAAATAGAAGATGGACACAATGAAGAGCATAACTCTTCTACTTCGCAGTCGTCTAAGAAGAGGCAAAGAGGTCTAACAATGGAAAAGAAATATAGAATACGAGAGCCAAAATACCTTGAGTGGGGTGATAATGGAAAACTCATTGGACAGTGGACGAAGTCTTATAAGGCATATATAGACGATATAGCTAGAACCAATATTAACATCAATATTAAAAGTTGAGATGAGGTTAATTAATAAGAGGCTTAAGGACTTTATCTAGAAAGATGTAAAGGTATTGTAAATTTCCTCTTATGTTCTTTTTAAACAAATATCATGTTGCAGAGCTTATTTTATAGTTAGTCTATTGCATATTGGATTTTTTTCATTGTATAAAGTACACGAAATAGTTTTACTACAATTTGTTAAATGTAAGATGATATTCTTAGAATTCTTTATGATTACGCATATATTTAGTGCATTAATAAAAAAACATTTTTCACGAGCAAAAGAGACAATTTACTGAATAAGGATCTTCATTGTTTCGAAGATACTTGGCTGTCACTTTTCTCAAAGAATATAATCATATCTAATTGAACATCAGTAATAGTTGCAAAATAATAATAAATTATATGCTAACAAATGAAAAATAATAATAAAGTATCAGATACATATGCATCAACAGTTCAGGCGTAGCTAGTAATTTGATGTGTTGAATTACAGTTCTGTTGGAGTAGAATAACAACAACAACAACAACAATATGCATCAAAGAATATGTAGAGTACATAAACAAAGGTCAAATAAAATTAGAATAAAATGTACACGGTACTCAAAAACAAATATTACCCCTGTAAGAAAAATGAAACTATAAACCTGTTCACACATATCATTCACTATTTTTAAAGTACATTGGTCCATTGTTAACAATATAAATATATCATGAGTTTTTAACATCCTATTTAAAGATACCTACAAAAAGAAAGTGATGCATCATCCATGAAAACAGTAACAGAAATATATACTTTTATCCTTATAGACGACGAGGAAGCTACTGATTTTACTGCAGCTGTTCATTTCCAGTCATTTGTAATTCAGTCCATTAGCTTTTAATGATTCCAACTCATCGCATAATATGGTGAATTTGTGATTGCCGTGATAAATGAATTTGTTCTTGTACATTCAATTCAGACAACGTTAGTGTAGGGTTGACAGGATGTGAACGTATACATTAACTGCACAAACATCTAGAGCAAGTATTAAATAGGATTAGAGCTATCGACTATTATAATTATTTTGAAGAGGTGTATCAATACTTGACAGCAGCAACCTATCAACTATTATAATCATAAAATTGAATCGGAAAAAATTACAGCTACTTTAACTAGTCATTCTATTTGAATTTAATACATATTATTTATGTACAAGGTGATAGTACAGTGACTGTATTCTAGGAATTTAAGCAGAGTGTACATAGCATTGTCTATTTTATGGTGATTATTTTTTTGATACAATATTTAATTATTCGAGACCGAGTACCATATCGATGACAAAATGAAAGACATTATATTAAGAAGTGTTTGTGAACGATAGAGGGATTTCAAAACAAAATTGGTTAGTGGTTGGATTATGAAGACAAAAAAGCTTTTGGAGGACCATTAAAAGCTGTAGGGAAACATTTAAGAAGAATTGTGAAACTGAAGAATTTGAGATATATTTCTTTTTTATTGAATACTCAGCTAGCTTGCTTTAATTTTTTTTATTGATGCTTTAGTTTAAGTTCACATTCTGTTTTCAGCAAATTCAAGTCTAAAACCTTAGTTTAAGTTCAAAATATAGGATTCAAATATAATTCCTATTTGAAATACGACATTTATCACTTACTGGTGGGATATGACATTCTTTCTTAGGCATTGTTTCATGAAAGTTGTACAGTCGACAAAACTAACTTAACACGTGCTACTGTTTTTTGCAATTACCAGAGGAGCGCTAATGTTGTTTCTGTTGGTAATCTCCATATATTAGCCTTGTTATATGTCCATGGTTATTTTATTTTATTAGATATATCCATGTACATAAGTTCAGTCATGTTTATAGACAAAAGGCTAAATATGGCTGAACTTATGTTACATTTTATTTTGTTAGATATTCATGTACACATAGATGTGAGTGTAAATTATTTGTTAGAATACAAATATCAGTAGTGCAAATTATCTCATGTACTTCATGATTTCAGTGCTGAAGGTACAAACTAGTTTACTAAAAGAATAGTTAACTAGAGATTAATTTGACCTTTTTTTTAAGTCAAGTTACATCAATTGTAATAAAGCGACTCAAGTAACCTCCAACTAGATTCCCAAACTTCACTTTTTTTTTTACCATAATGGCAAAACCCAAATATTATGTGGATGCTCGTTTAATATCGATCCACGCTAATCTTATACGTTTTGATATTTATACCACATAAGTATAATATGATCATTTAAAATGGTGTGTAGATTGATACAAAAATCTATGGGATACAATGAGGTTTCATTTTTATTTATCTAGTATGACTCACTCTATTCATTGAGTGTCCATGTAATAAGATAACTCCCAACAAACAGATTTATTAATCACTATAGAACTTTTCTTACTGTCACAGAGTTAAGATATTGTTTCACTTAGGGCTGGATTATTTTCCGCTTTACCGGCTTTCCAGAATTTTCGAACCACGTACTTTCGAAAATTTCCATTTTCATGTTTTTCCGTTTAAAATAGCTCGGAAGGAATTCCTTCCGGTTTCTGATGGAAAAAAGCGGAAATTTCCACTGTTTTCCATGGAAATTTTATTCCTACCGATATTCTTGTATGATTAGTTTAACTGGACCAGACATATAAAAAATATGAAATTTGAAATTTTGAAATTCGAAATTTGAAATTTTGAAATTTGAATTCTAAAATTTTGAAATTTCGAAATTTGAAAATTTGAATTTTGAAATTTTGAATTTGTGAAATTTTGAAATTTCAATTTTGAATTTTGAATTTTGAAATTTGAAATTTGAATTCTAAAATTTTGAAATTTTGAAATTTAAAATTTTGAATTTTGAAATTTAGAATTTGTGAAATTTTGAAATTTGAAATTTTAATTTGAAAATTTGAAGTTTTGAAAATTCAAATTTGAAATTTGAGTTTTGAAATTTGAAATTTTGAAATTTGAGTTTTGAAATTCGAAAATTTAAAATTTTGAATTTGAAATTTGAAATTTGGAACTTTGAAATTTTGAAATTTGAAAATATGAAATTTGAATTTTGAAATTTTTTGAAAATACATTTTTTTAGAATTTTTTTATATAAAAAATCGACTTATGTAAGTCGAAAAGCAAAAAAAATTGCTTTTGCAATAAGTTGAAAAGTGACTTTTAAAAGTCGGTAGATTTTGTTTATCCATATTGACTTTTTAACTTTTGCATTTTATAAGCAAAAAAACAACTTATTTATTGTCATCCAAACGGCCTCTAAATACATCAACGGAAAAAATGGAATTCTATATTCCGTTCCACCTTTTCCATCTACCGCATAATGAAATTCCGAAGTTAGCGGAACGGAACTTGGAACATCGGGTATCATTCCATTGGCAATTGAAAGAAAATGAAAATGTCTCGGTTGGTACGGAAATTTTCCATACCCACCCCTTGTTTCTTGCTAATCAATTAAGATGTGCTTATGTGTAGATATTTTTCAAAGACACTAGATAGAAAATTCTCAGCTACAGGTAATGAAAAACAAATGTTTTTCAGTGTAAATTTTAAATCATATTAAGGTAGATATTTATCCCTTAATAGTCCAGTACATGTTTCCAATGTATACAAAGTGAATTTTGAGTTAAGCAATGCATACATTTAATGTCCAGTACGAAGATGAGATAGTTCGTACCTTCAGCATTGAAACTATTTTGTTAGATATTCATTGTATTTGAATTACATCAAATTTGAGAATGAAATATTGTTATAATTCGTGTGAATTTTATTTAATTATTCAGTTTAAATTTTCATCTAACAAAGGTGACTGTACCTTTATGATAATTTTGTTTGATAACTGTACCTTCATAAACGGAAATGAAATAAATATTATGATGAAAAAGTTATATCCAGTTTTGTTTCTTTGATGAATTACTTGCTCGTTTGACTTTGTAAATTTTTTGATTAACTGCTTTATGGTTTTTGTTTGGATGGAAGCAAATGAAAAGTAAATTACTAATACAACATAAGTTCAGCCTTGTTATATTAACCTTGTTCATGTACATAAGTTCGGCCATGTTTATATATAGACAAAAGGCTAAATATGGTCATCTTTCTATCGCATAAGCTATATGTTTTAATCTTTCTATTGAAAAAGAAAAATAATTGTATTCTTATAGATGTCGTAAAACAATAAATAAGTGAGAAGGTTAAGAAGAGTCGATCATACAATGAGCATCCTCACTATTCGGGGCAAGCTGGATATACTGGAAAAAAGGCTAAATGGATAGCTGAGGGCCATAATTCCTCAATCACATTGCCAAGGCAAAGGGAACCTATTTTGGATCGAAGTATTGATTGAATTTTGGCAAGATCAAAGAAAGAAGTCGATGGAAATTTTACAATCCCCAATGAAAAAACTAAGATAGTTGCAGATAAAATGGTACGATTAGTTTCCATGCATTTTATTTCTTTTGGTTAATCTCTTACAAAACATAGCAATAAATTATTGAGAAATATATTTTTGTTACAAAGTGATTGTAGAGAAAAAATCATCGAAGGGACATGAACTCCAAATAGGCACGATGATGTCTTAAATTGTGCTCTTGGAAAAAAAAGAGCATTCGGGTAGAGTTAGAGGAATCGATAGGACGGTTGATATTAAAAATATATTTGGGTGGGTAGAGAAAAGGAAAGGCCCAAGAGGTGTAATATCAGCAAATGAGCTACATCTTATTAACTAGGAAATAGAGGCTAAAGTGACCCAGGAAATAGAGACTAAAGTGAGCCAAAGAGTGAGACTAGAGACCTTAATTAGCCCAGGTCGAGTCTATGATGAATACAATGGTTGAGCAAAAGGTTGCAAACATTTTGCATATGATGGGTATGCAGATGCCCATTAATATGGAGATCGACAACATATCATCATTTGGTCATCGTAGTAGTTGTCAATCAATACACTTGGACAAATTTCAATCTGCAAACAAAGCTCAAGAGACGGATCCCATTGTAGAGTTGCAGGTAAACAATTCAAAAGTTAATTCTGTAAACGTATATGATTTTATGCATTTGACAAGTATAAGTGGTAAATGTTGCTTTTTTACTTGTCATTCTAGAAACCAACCAATGTCGTTTAGCTATGATTTGGACTCAAAACTGTAGTAGTGGGTCGTGGTATGCTTCAAGGCCCAGAGATCAAAGCCATAATCAACAAATTCTAGTCTATCATGTAAAGGTTGGGATTGATACAGTGGAGCATAATCATCAAGGAACCCCACTTTCTGTTCCAACTAAACATCACGTACAGTAGGAGAAGCGGTTGGTAGTTTTGTTCAGTGGTCTAAATGTCTCGTGCTTTTAGGCGAAAACGATATAGCGGAGAAGAACTTTTGGTACTTTGTTTGATGAGCTATGATATTTCTGGTCTGTTGTGTATATTACTCTCACAAGATCATGCATTAATTTGCAAGTTTGTTATCTGCAGGCTACACCTAATGTGAGCAAACACAAAGTGGATGGGTGTGTTGCTATGGTAACTTCAAAGCTCGCTTCTTCTGTGTGCACTGTAGCAACTTTCTAGTTTTCCAATGTTTCAGTTTGTACATGGTTCAGCTTGTACATGTTCCAGTCATTGCACTCTGCTAAGTAGCCATCTTTATAGTTTTCGTATAGTTTTCGTCCTTATATTTGAAATCAAATACTATTACTGATGCAGTTTTAGCCTTAGAGGATGTTACTGATAGCTTTTGCCTTAGAGGGTGTTTGGATTTATGGATATATCCAAGTCATGTGTGAATGTCTACACTGTAAGCTCCAGCACCTGTATTATAACTAAATATAGTTATCTTTTGAATGTAAAATGTAGCAAGGACCTCTATATAGATTAAAACAACTGAAGGACCAGTTGTATGCACCTTTAACAGACAATTACAAATATACCATAAGACTTGGTGCATTATGCAAAGTGTGATTAACATACCGATAAAACTATTAATTGGGTAAATTAAAAATTCACACCTAATGTTTCAGTTTTATTCTGAGTGTTCAGTTATTGAAACTCATTGAATGATACTCCAGCCAGTTGCAAAAATATTCATGTCATGCAGTTTTTACTTAATATACTTTAAAATATACAGGCTGTGAAAGATTACAATTAATTTATAACCTGTAGTTGTGAATATTACGTGTTTGTCTTAGAACACATCAAACATATGTATACTTTTAGTATATCCTTGTTTGAATGCTGTAGATGTTACAATTGGTCCAGCTTTGGACATAAACCTATGAATATGATCAGAATTGTTTGTTTCAGTTTTTGTTAAATGTCATTGTGCTCGTGTCATTGTGCTATTCTTTGTCACTAGTGGGACCTCAAAATAACACTAATCTTGATATCTTTCATTATTAAACAAATTGGCTTGCCGTGTATATTATTGCTCACATCAAACGCCTTAAACAATTTTGAACTAGGCATCTCAACCTGACAAGGCTTTGATTGGAAGTAATGATGAAGAGGTCATGAATAGGATGACAAAAGAGTCTGTAAAGTGCAAAACAATCGTGGATGAAGAGATCTTCAGAACTTTAATGAACGAGTGCAAATATTTCCATGACCTGTTGTTTCAAGTGCCATTCGATGATAATGTCATTGAGGCAATTCGAGTGAATAAGGATTTATTTACGTACGACGAGGACTTTGAAATTCATATCACGATGGATGATATTATCCAATTTCTTAGTATGACATGGTTGAATGCATCATGGTTGCAGATTTACATATTTTTTTTCATAGAAATCACTTTTGGATTTATTGACATGGTTTTTTTCTTAACTCATTGAACTATTTTCTATCTTGCAGAAGTGATAATGTCATCAATCACTTTTGTTCGTTAAGATTAATCTCTATTTTGTATGGTGATGCATATTGGCATCTAGATTGATGAAATAAACATAAAAACATAGACTTATTCTATCCATAAGTCTAAGTCTGATTAAATTGTATATGGCCATGTTTGTCATAATTTGTATTTTAAAGCCATTGGTCAAATGCGTTATCTGATTTTACCTTAAGTGATTCCCTCATCTGCACTTTTGAATTATTATAAGAGATTATCATTGGAAGAGTACTAAAATGTAACCAAACAAACACAGAAATAAAGTGCTTCATAATGTACATTTCACCTTACATACGTATATATGTATACACATATTTCTGCGCATGTATGTATTTACGTGAGTGTATGTGTCTGTTAGGAAGGTGTTTGTCTGCGTCTGCATGTAGAGGCGCACACATATATATTTTATTTACATTTGTACTTTTGGTTAGGGATCCACATTTCATGTTAGAAGTAGGCCTGTCAATGGTACGGGTTTTGGCCCGAGCCCGTCCTATTTATGCGGTTATGAGTTTTGCCTTTTACTACCCAAGCCCGACTCAGGCCTGATCCGGGTCGGGTACGGTTTTATCAAAACACAGCCCGGTTATGGTCCGACCTGACTATTAGTTTTTCATCGTATCAAAATATAAGTGTGTGTTATTTATTTACCATTTTTTTTGTTTACATGTGGATTTTTTCATACTTTTGTTATGAGCTTGACTATATCACCGTTCAATTTATATGTTAAAATTGTTTGTATACAAATTTTAACAAAGTTGCAGTTTTAAAATATAGTTTTAAGTGTTCGAAATTCCGTTTTCCGTTTCCGTTCCGATCATTGGTAATTTTAAAATTTTCGGTTCCGTTCCGGAAATTTCGGAAGTTCCGTTTTAATTCCGGTTTTCTTATTTCGGTACTTTTTTTGCTTTAATTTGCTATTTATGTTAATAAATATCCAATACTGTCATAAATTTATGTTACATTTTTTACATTACATATAAAATACACTTTAATTAAATAACCATTGTTTAAGATTCTGTATTGTTCATTTGCGATTTTAAAATTTAAGTCAATTTTTGAAATTTTTATTATGATTCGATGTAAATTAACAAAAGTATAACAACTTTTTTATCTACACATGATTTTTTGTCCATTTATTTATTGTCCTCTTTAGTTTGTTTTCCTTTTTTTAATTACTATATGTTTGTTGTATTTTTTTATAATTTTTTCAATATTTGAAAAGCAAATTCGGAATTTAGACCGGAACCGGAATTTTGATCGGATTCCGTTCCGGTTATGAGCGGAACCGGAACGGAATAACCGGAAAAACCGGAATTCCGCCGGAATTTTGAACCATGGTTTTAACATAAATATTCCGAGTTGAGTATACGGTTATTATCCAGCGGGCTTAAAAAGCCCGACGGGCCGGGCTCGGATATTGGATTTAAATACCCTACGGGTTCGGGCCGGGCTCGGATTTTAATTATTGTAATTGGACTCGGGTCTGGGTTTTATAATACCCGGACCGAACCCGATCCATTGACAGACCTAGTTAGAAGTACACATATGTATTAGACATGTCTACCTATTTGCATGTAAATTCTATTTTAGTTCATCTTGATTATAACATCGGAATGTACCAAAGTGTCAGTACTATTTACGTGATCCAGTGTATGGCCGCTGAACTTACTTTATAACGTTTGTCTTATGAATTCTGACAAGTTTAAACATCTGCATTATTGGATTCAAATGCTAGATTTGTGAAGAAGGTCAATTTACATATAATTTTATGTATCATGAATTTCAATGATGAAAAATGTTTTTTTAGATGTCAAAAAAATGTAAAAAAAAATGATTTATTTGCAGACCATGCATATGGCAGTTGGAATTATGAAGCGGATAGTATGGTAGATATGCATAAACTCGTTATAACGTAAATTTGGTACTGCCTTTCATAACTTGTTATGTGTTTTTTAAGAAGATGGAATCATAGGTATACGGTATATTTAATAGGTATACTGGCTTGAAAACATCTGTTCTTTTTCTGTTAGCGGGTACATAACAAGTCCTTTTCTCACTTGCAAAGTAGCCCCCTGCGTGTAATAAACATAAACGACCCTAATATTTTTGACCCAGTTAGCGATTGAGGATTAATATTGTATGTTTGTTTTTCTATAAGTTGCATCAGTACTAATGATCCACCTATCCGTTGGTAGAAGTAGTATAACATTTTAGTCATGCTTGAGGTTTATTTGCCTAATATAATTTGCTAATATACTCTAACAGCTTACATACATAAATTTGTATTGTTATTTACTTCATCGAAAATCAACAAATATTGTTCATAAACTTAGATAATAGATTTAATTTTTTGTTAAGTGTAGAAGTGTTTGAGTTGTTTATGGTTTTGCACAGATGAGGCATTCATATATTTCTATGATGTAAATAAACTCAACAATAATACTACCAACAATACATACTAATATTAGTTGAATAATGTCTTTGTATGGTTAAGTTGGCTATCTCCATTTGTTGAATATCACCACATGTTTTGAATAAGACTAAAACATATACTGAAGTAATTCTGGTTATTATAGACACTATTAAGAGTAAATTGCCTGTCTCTTATGACTTTCATTTTTACATTTAATCCTAGCTAATATTATTGTAGAAATATTCATGAACCAAGCCTAAGTCTGATTGGCTTATTAGTGATTTTTTGATTATATAGCCCATTTGTCTTTCAGGTTTTGATTTCCTGCTATAAGCATGATTAACATGTACCTTAGCCCATTTGTAAGTGGTTAAATCATATGTGCAATGACCTCAAAGTGGAGACCATCGGGTTTATGTGTCCCATAAGCTTTCCCAAGTGCGGAAATGTCCAGACGCGACAAATACATATATCTCAAACACATGGCATGTGTTGCAATCTAAGAAATTAATCTTAGCCCCGTACTATGAAAGGTACAAATATTATACTTTTAGTGACTACTTCACAAATTTGTTGTTGATTTTAACCTTCTATAAATCTTATAATGCATAAAACATGGTTTGCTACTTGTTTTTCATATAGAAAAGAACCAGGTTTATGTTTTTGATCCACAGGCCGAACAAATGTAAATTTGAAATTAGACCACAAACAAACATGTAAGTTGTTTTTTCTGGTTGAACGCTAAACTCACCCACACTGTTATTAGCATTTACCTGTATATGTAGGGCCTTTAAAACTTATAAGGCTGTTTTCGGACTCGAACTTGGGCGCCCAGATCACCATACGTGTGACCTAACCGTTGCGCTAAAGCTCCGCAACAATTCATTTAATATATCTAACTTGTATGTCATTTATGATATAAATTTATTTTAAATTGACTATTAAATTAATTTGTAATATTGCTGTAGTGTCCACAACAATTTAAATCAACCGATTGTGTATATTATGTGATAAGGTATATGTATGAAATGGTAAAACACCACCATTAAAGCATCGATTTACATAAGGTATCGGTTTAGTTTATTTTCCTTCATTTTCATGTTATATAATTATTTGAATAATGTTTTGAAACAATCTCTCAAATTCAGCACTTTGTAAAAGATGATTCTTATAGCCATCAAGAGATGGATTAGGTTCGGGATAATTTAGCCGATTATATCAATGCATAACGGGATGTAGTTGTCACTTTGGTCCTATGGGTAAGTTTCCTCCATCTCCCAAATTAGATGTTCAATTTTACTTATCTATGCACGTATTGCAAAACTATTTCATCCGCAACTTAATTTTAAAGAATAACTATTTCATCGGAATGAAAATACATTATATTACTATAATGTACTGCAAAAATAATTGGCACTTAAATGGTTGAGATATCTTATGTTAATAATTGAGTCATTCATTAATACCCAAACATATTTCAAAAGAAAGAACTTAATACCATTTAACAAAATGGTTAAGATCTCTTACGTCAATTATTGACACTTAAATGGTTGGGTCTCTTATGTCAATAAATGCATGTTCGTAAGGCAGAAAATAGGAAAGTGTATAGCTAAAGAAAAAGTAGTAAACGTGTGTATGTAAGGAAAATAGGAAAGTGTATTATGTCTTGTGATTAAGATCAGGGAGTGAGCAAAGTACAACATGCTTAAACATTATTTGAAGAGGGGATCATATCTAAAGAAAAGCAAGATGGTGAGAAAGTAGAATTTGCTACGGAGATTTCTTTAAATACAGAACATGCGTACCTTGCAGCATTCAATCTGCGTGATTGGTTATATGTGAGTTTAAAAGTGGCTATAGTTACTTATGCGAGAGTTTAAGGTGGAAATCTAACAATTTAATATTTGTAAGTGACTGCCATTTAGTATATATGAGTTTAAAAGTGACAGTCATTTAATATAAGTGAGTTTAAAAGTTATTGGGAAAAACTGGAATCAGATGAGAACTGAAATACACAGTGAAAATACGTACTTCGATATTTTAGTCGATAACAACTAGGCTTTTTATAGCCTTTTACATGAGGAAAGATAAAAGAACATAATACTCCTAAGAAAAGGAATAAAACAAGATCACGACCTATTATAAAGATCTGTTATTAACAAAAAGAACAAGTCTTGCGAGATACACAAGACTCAGTAAACATAGAACCACCTCTTCAATCTCTCCTTTAAACTAAATGCAGTAGCAATTAGTTTATCCTTGTTGCTTCATACCGAGCATGTCCCGAAGCTTCACAAATTGCTCCATCTTTATTGGTTTTGTCATAATATATGCAATTTGTTCATGCGTTCTACAATACTTCAGCATTATTGTTCCTTCACTCACCAAGTCTCTCAAAAAATGAAACTTCACGTCTATGTGTTTTCTCTTTCCATGAAACATAGAATTCTTGGAAAGATGTATTGTTGAACTGTTATCACAGTTGATCACACTACCTCCTCCTCCTCCATTGTGACCGAGCTCCTTAAGAAGATTTCTGAGCCAAATGCACTGACTTGTGAAAAATGCAGCTGATATGTCTTTAGCTTCTGTAGTAGACAGCGTCACCACCGGTTGTTTTTTCGAAGACCATGACACGGCTCCTTTTCCAAGCAAGAATACAAAACCAGATGTGCTTTTCCTGTCATTAAGGTCCCCTGTGAAATCACTATCCATATAGGCAATCAAATCTATGATGCCCTCATTCCTGTATAGGATTCCACACTCAATCGTTCCTTTCACATATCTTAATATCCTCTTTGCTGCACTCCAGTGAGTCTCTGTTGGTGTGACGACCGCCCATGACCCCTGCACTGAACATAGAAATAGTGCGCTGTAAAGTGTGCCAGGCAGCCATGGACGATTGCCAAGGTTAAGTTAAGACAGCAGAATCTATCGTATAACTCACAGCGCATGGATAAAAATACAATAGAAAGTATATATAGTGAAGCTTTACAGAACAGAATCTCTATATTAAACCTCATAATAGTTTGGTACAACATCTGAATAGTCAATACATCAAGCCTCACTATATATCACTCAGAGAATATACAAGCAGCGGAACATCCAGTACATATAGTAAGAAACTAATATGCAAGCCTCCAGCTCGTCTTCGTCATCAGCATCGTCGGTCACTAAGAACAGCACCTGTCACCTGCTACCTAGTCTGCCCATCCCAAAATGGATGAACAGCCCAAGGTAATAAGAGTGGAACATAAAACCTTGAGTCAGACAACAGTCTTAGTGAGCGGTAAATTAACTAACAAAATACCAAAAGAGCATAAAGGTAAAAGGAATAGGAATCCAACCCTCCCACTCCTCCTCTTTCTACAGTGATATCCCCCAGACACACAAAGCAGAAATAAACATAGCAATGCAGACATTTAAAGTAAAGCAATTATCACTCGAGTCAAGGTCGGTGTTTTCCAAGTACAAACCCCCAAGGCCTAAACCAAGATCAGATAAGCACCCAGAAAACATCGCTCTTGAGACCGAATGACGATACAACCAAACATCCATGACTCTGGCTATCACTGTTATCATTGCCTCGATACCACCGTTAATTGAATGACCGGCACATTCTTTCAGCCGTCCGTCAAGGGTTAATGGCAACCCCGGTTCTAGACAGAACTCCGCACGTCGTCGCAGCCCGTGCCTAGGACTATCGAATCTGCCCAGAGTACTCGACTACAATCATAGTCTTTAGGGACTATCGAATCTGCCCAGCGTACTCTTTCTTTGAGTCTGCTAGAACCTTCAATAACGATGAAACCTCAGCCTTCTAGTCATCCTCCTCGACGACTATTTCCATACTAACTCAAGCGCCTCTCGAGCAAACCATTATCCTCAAACCCGAACCATTTCACCGAGTTATCAACATGCTTGGAATGATCCCGTCTGGATTAAACCAAGGCTATCTCACATCATG
The DNA here is from genome assembly GCA_030737815.1 of Allium fistulosum. NCBI lineage: Eukaryota > Viridiplantae > Streptophyta > Magnoliopsida > Asparagales > Amaryllidaceae > Allium > Allium fistulosum. The sequence goes on along the minus strand of CM060906.1, from coordinate 903,859,855 downwards.
CTTCGCTTCATCTCATCATAGCAAAGCCTCATCTCAACATCAACATCATCAAATCTATCCATATGAGCTTCATCATCCGCCACATATGCCACGAGCAGCTTTTCCAATTCAAGAGCCTTTCCCTTAGCTTTTGAATCATCTTCGACCATCTTGTCCAAATCAAATCATCAATCAACTAATTTATAACAATCAATCAAGTCAATCATTAATCCAAGTAATCAAGCATTCAAACATGATCTAATAAACAATTATAACAATAATGGAAATTTAATAAATAAAGAGTCCAAATCTAACAAGCATGAAACATTAGCAATATCTCTACAACTTGATGAATGAACTTGCATAGATTAACATGTAGTAAAATGGATGTCAAATCATCATGAACAATAGATCTATACTTAAGTTTATGAAAATGCATGGAAATCACTATTTTAACACATAATCAAGCCAACAATCCGATATACTCCTTTGGATCCGTGTGAGAGATAACCACCACTCACCAAATCACCTAAACACCTTAAAAGCAACACACTTCAGATCTGGACAGCAAAGGATCTAACTCGATCTACCAAAATTCTGCTTCAAACGATGAAATCTCTCTTCGAAGAATGAAGATCTTCAATCTAAGCTCTTGGATCTTCGATTTGATCTTCGATTTGGATGGAAGGAATCACAAGATTAAAGTGGAGAAGAGAAGTGAAGAAGTGTAGAACTTGAGCTCTCAAAATAGCAGCACTTTGTCGCTTTAAAACCCGAATCCCAAAAAGTGAAGAAATGGACGTGTATTTATAGGCTGGAGTCGTCCGCCTCCTTAAGTCGTCCACGACTTAACAAACCCCACGACTTACGACTCAACCAATCCTACGACCTAGCAGATCCTACGACTTAACCATCCCCTTCGACCTACGACTTAACAAACCTTCCGACCTAGCACGTGTGCAACTTAACACTTACGCGCGACCCAACGACTTATCAACAGTCACGACCTAACACTCAATACCTGCGCGACTTAGCTGGGTTACGACTTAACACCTCATGACCTATCTACACCCAGCATACTATCATAGGTCGTCTACGACCTAACTAAACATGCCATAGGGACTCAATGACTTAACTCGTACACGACCTAAGAAAACCCTACGACTTAACTGCCTCCGTCCTAAGACTTAACGGTACAACATCCTAAGCCATAACACACGACCTAACCTTAGCTCGCTCCTAAGTCGCTCACGACCTATCTCCTTAAGTCGTTAGCTCGCCCAGTTTTCTAGGTCGCTATTCCTATGCCGCTAACTCTTAAGTCGCCGACTCTCTTAAGTCGCCAATTCCTTAAGTCGCTTACTAACTTAAGTCTGCAAATCCTATAAGTCGCTCCAATCCTTAAGTCGCCAACTCCTTAAGTCGCTCCTCCGACCTAACTACTATACGACCTAAGCTCCGAACGACTTAAGCTCTGAACGTTCTAACAACACTAGACGACTTATCAACACTACGACCTAATGACAACTGTTTTACAAACATTCGATCCGTAAAAATACGGGTCATCACATTCTCTCCCCCTTAGGAATTTCGCCCCCGAAATTCCAAACAAACAAGAGCAATCAAAAACTATTCCGCATGCCTACCATCCATAGCAATCAACAAACCATGCGTCCAATTCTAGCCTAGCATGCAGAATTCTAGAACTAGAACAAGTTACAATGTCGTGAGATGACACGACACCTTATGGCCATACCTTGAAGAGTTCAGGATGAGCTGCCTTCATCCTCTCTTCCACCTCCCATGTACAGTCGTTATCATCATCACTCCATTGTATCTTGAGCAACCTAACTACCTTCCTCCTAAGCTGTTTCGTGTCAGTTTCCACAACACGAAGCGGCTTACGAGGTCTCTTATCGACTGGACAAATCTCAAAATCTTCACAGCTATCAGCAGAAACCACTGTATTCGAGTCGTGCACATACTTCCGTAGATACGATACATGAAAAAATTGTGCACACCCGCCATCTTTTCTGGTAACTCCAATTTGTAGGCGAGCTTTCTAATTCGCTCGATGATCGGGAATGGTCCAACAAATTTCGAAGTCAATTTTCCTTTCCTCCCGAATCGAATAACATTCTTCAGTGGAGAAATCTTCACAAAAACCATATCACTTACGTCGAATTCCAAATCCTTACGACGCTTATCGGCATAACTTTTCTGTCGGTCTTGGGCTGCCTTCATTCGTTGCTGAATGATCTCTATGCAATCCGAAGTCTGTCGAATCATTTCTGGCCCAAGTATAAACTTTTCTCCTGTTTCTAACCAACATGTCGGAGAGTTACACGGTCTTCCATACAATGCTTCATATGGTGCCATACCAATGCTTGACTGGTAACTGTTATTATACGAAAATTCCACCAAATGAAGGTGATCTTCCCATGATCCTCCGAAATCCAAAACATACGCTCTAAGGAGATCTTCTAAAACTCGGTTGACTCTCTCGGTCTGACCATCTGTTTGGGGGTGATAAGCTGTACTCAAACACAACTCGGTTCCCAAAACTTCCTGGAAGCTCTTCCAAAATCCACTAGTGAACAATGGGTCTCGATCGCTCACTATACTCTTCGGAATACCATGGAATCGGACTATCCACTTAACATACAGCTCGGCCAACTTTGATGCCAAAAACTCTAGCCATCGCTGCTGCCTAAGATTCAAATCCTTTTGGGAGAAAAGATACTTCAACGACTTATGATCGGTAAACAACTCGAATCGAACTTCCAATAGGTAATGTCTCCACATCTTCAAAGCAAATACAATCGCCACTAACTCCAAATCATGAGTCGGATAATTCTTTTCATGCGGCTTTAGTTTTCGACTTGCATACGCAACAACTTTACCCTTCTGCATCAGCACTGCTCAAAGTCCAGTACCACATGCATCGGTGTAAACCACCATCTCATCATTTTCACTTGGAATAGTCAAAACATGAGCACTTGTCAATCGCTCTTTCAGAATTCCGAAAGCTTTCTCACACTTAGCATCCCATCTGAATAATTGATTCTTTTTCGTCAATCCTGTCAATGGTGCAGCCATCTTGGAAAAGTCTTTGATAAATCGACGATAGTATCCTGCTAATCCAAGAAAACTTCTTACATCAGATGCATTCTTAGGTCTACCCCAATCCTGGATTGCTGCTATCTTGGCGGGATCAACCGCTATACCACTTCCAGAGATAATATGGCCTAAGAACCTCACTTCGCTCTTCCAGAAGTGACACTTCGAAAACTTAGCCTTCAGCTGATGTTTCCGTAAGATTTCCAAAACAATACGCAAGTGCGTCTTGTGCTCTTCTTCAGTTCTGGAATAAATCAAAATATCATCCACGAACACTAGTACGAACTTGTTCAACTGATCTCTGAACACTCTATTCATAAGATCCACAAAATATGCTGGTGCATTGGTCAATCCAAACGGCATTACCAACCACTCAAAGAAACCGGATGGTGTCCTGAAAGCAGTCTTCGACACACTATCCTTAGCCACTCTTAACTGGTGAAATCCCGTTGCCAAATCCATCTGAGAAAACACCTTAGCTTCGTGAAGCTGATCAAACAAGTCATCTATTCTCGGCAATGGATACTTGTTCTTCTTAGTCACTTTATTCAGCTCACGATAATCCACACACAACCTCAACGATCCATCCGCTTTGGTTACAAACACAACTGGTGCACCCCATTCGGACACACTACGCCGAATGAATCCTTTCTGTAAAAGATCATCAACTTGCACCTTCAACTCTTTCTGTTCCCTAGGCGCCATCCGCCTAAGAGGCATCACAACAGGTCTGGCTCCTTCAACTAAATCGATACGAAACTCGATCTCCCTATGCGGCGGTAACCCTTTGACCTCATCAAAGACATCCTCAAATCCATTAGCGATTGGCAGCAATGACAGTCCATCCCGTGGAACAACCAGCGAATACATGAAGCTCATGAAGACGCCTTCCTCATGCTTACATCGTATCACAACCTTTCGCCCTTCCACATTCTCGACTGTCACCTCCAACCTTTCACAATCAACCTTTGCTGCATACTTCCTAAGCCAGTCCATACCCAAAATAATTCCGAACCCCGCAAAGTTCAGAACAAAACAATCACAAACAAAAGAGCAATCATGACTCGATACAATCAGACCACGGCATAGCATACACAGACAAGACGAACCCCCAACTGGATTAGTCACAACCAATGGTCTATCAACGATATCCGGTTCTAAACCCAACCGGCCTACAAGTTCATTACAAACAAAAGAATGCGATGCCCCAGTATCGAATAACACTCTAACTGGAACACCACATATGGAAAGAGTACCTTAAACCACCACACTCTTTCCTTTCTCTTCAACGGTAGGAGCTTTTGAAGATGATGGAACAGCCCCCAAAGCATAAGCTTGCACAATCTGCTTGTCCTTCCGCGGTTCTGGACAATTCCTCTTGATATGCCCCGGCTTGTCACAGTTGTGGCACTTCACCGGTACCTTCGGATTCTTGCAATCTCTGGAGAAATGGCCCTTCTGCTGACAATTGTAGCAGGTCACTTCACCCTTCGGCTTCTTCTGGCCATCCTTACCCTTTTGCTGCTGTAGCTTCCTCTTCTTGTTTCCACCCTGCTGTGGTTATACTCTTCCTTGGCTATAGCAACAACAGATCCTTCTTTAGAAAACAGATTCTCGTGCCTGAGAGCCTTCTCTACAAGCTTCTCAAATGGATCGTCCAGATGATCCACTAACTGCCTCCCAAGATAACTGTCCAAGCCTGTCACAAACTTCTCGTTCTTCTGATAAGGAGATTCAATATACGACCGGGCATACTTGGACAAGGCTTCAAACTCAGAAACATACTCAAGAACTGATCTTCCACCTTGCTTGAGCTCCACAAACTTCTTGAACAGAACAGATTTCTGAGCTGTAGAAATGAACTTAGCTTCAAATCTGGCTTGGAATTGCTCCCAAGTAATTTCTTCCTCTGGAGTATCAATGGTGATAGAGTTCCACCAGTCAGAAGCTCTTCCTTGAAGCTGTCTTGATGCTAGCTTCCTTTTGGTTGCATCCTCGATTCTCAAGTCACCAAAGATCCTTCTACAAGCATCTATCCATCTCTGAACTTCAATGGTTGACTCTGTTCCCAAGAAAACCTTTCCTCCAAGAGCAGTATAATCTTTACACAGCTTGGCAAAATCCACCGGTTTTGGAGTTTGAACTTGAACCCCAACATCTACTGATGGCCCCGGAGCTGGCATCCTTCTCATAATCGAAGTCATCATAGCTTCGAACATAGCAGCATAATCAGCAGCCCCCTCAGTAGCACGGCCTTCCCTAGCAGCTGGTCTCCCTCTTCGACTTATTCTCAATATCTATAAAAAGGAATGATCAATACACCTTGAGAACAACCGCATAAAGGACTCACATACTTCTAAGCTACTATATTATATATAGTAATCATCCATCAAAATACCATTACGTCTCTCATACGTAGTTACGTCAGCGAGCGTTGGGTAAAATCGATTAACCAAAGCTCTGATACCAAATGTGACGACCGCCCATGACCCCTGCACTGAACATAGAAATAGTGCATTGTAAAGTGTGCCAGGCAGCCATGGACGATTGCCAAGGTTAAGTTAAGACAGCAGAATCTATCGTATAACTCACAGCGCATGGATAAAAATACAATAGAAAGTATATATAGTGAAGCTTTACAGAACAGAATCTCTATATTAAACCTCATAATAGTTTGGTACAACATCTGAATAGTCAATACATCAAGCCTCACTACATATCACTCAGAGAATATACAAGCAGCGGAACATCCAGTACATATAGTAAGAAACTAATACGCAAGCCTCCAGCTCGTCTTCGTCATCAGCATCGTCGGTCACTAAGAACAGCACCTGTTACCTGCTACCTAGTCTGCCCATCCCAAAATGGATGAACAGCCCAAGGTAATAAGAGTGGAACATAAAACCTTGAGTCAGACAACAGTCTTAGTGAGCGGTAAATTAACTAACAACATACCAAAAGAGCATAAAGGTTAAAGAAATAGGAATCCAACCCTCCCACTCCACCTCTTTCTACAGTGATAGCCCCCAGACACACAAAGCAGAAATAAACATAGCAATGCAGACATTTAAAGTAAAGCAATTATAACTCGAGTCAAGGTCGGTGTTTTCCAAGTACAAACCCCCAAGGCCTAAACCAAGATCAGATAAGCACCCAGAAAACATCGCTCTTGAGACCGAATGACGATACAACCAAACATCCATGACTCTGGCTATCACTGTTATCATTGCCTCGATACCACCGTTAATTGAATGACCGGCACATTCTTTCAGCCGTCCGTCAAGGGTTAATGGCAACCCCGGTTCTAGACAGAACTCCGCACGTCGTCGCAGCCCGTGCCTAGGACTATCGAATCTGCCCAGAGTACTCGACTACAATCATAGTCTTTAGGGACTATCGAATCTGCCCAGCGTACTCTTTCTTTGAGTCTGCTAGAACCTTCAATAACGATGAAACCTCAGCCTTCTAGTCATCCTCCTCGACGACTATTTCCATACTAACTCAAGCGCCTCTCGAGCAAACCATTATCCTCAAACCCGAACCATTTCACCGAGTTATCAACATGCTTGGAATGATCCCGTCTGGATTAAACCAAGGCTATCTCACATCATGCCTCGCTTCATCTCATCATAGCAAAGCCTCATCTCAACATCAACATCATCAAATCTATCCATATGAGCTTCATCATCCGCCACATATGCCACGAGCAGCTTTTCCAATTCAAGAGCCTTTCCCTTAGCTTTTGAATCATCTTCGACCATCTTGTCCAAATCAAATCATCAATCAACTAATTTATAACAATCAATCAAGTCAATCATTAATCCAAGTAATCAAGCATTCAAACATGATCTAATAAACAATTATAACAATAATGGAAATTTAGTAAATAAAGAGTCCAAATCTAACAAGCATGAAACATGAGCAATATCTCTACAACTTGATGAATGAACTTGCATAGATTAACATGTAGTAAAATGGATGTCAAATCATCATGAACAATAGATCTATACTTAAGTTTATGAAAATGCATGGAAATCACTATTTTAACACATAATCAAGCCAACAATCCGATATACTCCTTTGGATCCGTGTGAGAGATAACCACCACTCACCAAATCACTTAAACACCTTAAAAGCAACACACTTCAGATCTGGACAGCAAAGGATCTAACTCGATCTACCAAAATTCCGCTTCAAACGATGAAATCTCTCTTCGAAGAATGAAGATCTTCAATCTAAGCTCTTGGATCTTCGATTTGATCTTCGATTTGGATGGAAGGAATCACAAGATTAAAGTGGAGAAGAGAAGTGAAGAAGTGTAGAACTCGAGCTCTCAAAATAGCAGCACTTCGTCGCTTCAAAATCCGGATCCCAAAAAGTGAAGAAATGGACGTGTATTTATAGGCTGGAAATTCCTTAAGTCGTCCGCCTCCTTAAGTCGTCCACGACTTAACAAACCCCACGACTTACGACTCAACCAATCCTACGACCTAGCAGATCCTACGACTTAACCATCCCCTTCGACCTACGACTTAACAAACCTTCCGACCTAGCACGTGCGCGACTTAACACTTACGCGCGATCCAACGACTTATCAACAGTCACGACCTAACACTCAATACCTGTGCAATTTAGCTGGGTTACGACTTAACACCTCACGACCTATCTACACCCAGCATACTATCATAGGTCGTCTACGACCTAACTAAACATGCCATAGCGACTCAACGACTTAACTCGTACACGACCTAAGAAAACCCTACGACTTAACTGCCTCCGTCCTAAGACTTAACGGTACAACATCCTAAGCCATAACACACGACCTAACCTTAGCTAGCTCCTAAGTCGCTCACGACCTATCTCCTTAAGTCGTTAGCTCGCCCAGTTTCCTAGGTCGCTATCCCTATGCCGCTAAGTCTTAAGTCGCCGACTCTCTTAAGTCGCCAATTCCTTAAGTCGCTTACTAACTTAAGTCTGCAAATCCTATAAGTCGCTCCAATCCTTAAGTCGCCAACTCCTTAAGTCGCTCCTCCGACCTAACTACTATACGACCTAAGCTCCGAACGACTTAAGCTCTGGACGTTCTAACAACACTAGACGACTTATCAACACTACGACCTAATGACAACTGTTTTACAAACATTCAATCCGTAAAAATACGGGTCGTTACAGTTGGAGAAGACATAAACCTGCTAATAAGACTTACTCCATACATTATGCCCGGTCGAGTTGTAGTTAAGTACATAAGACTGCCAACAACTTGCTTGAACATTGTTGAGTCAATTTTTGGTCCTTCATCCTTGAAAAGCCTTATGCCTGGTACAATAGGATTTCCTACCGCATTGCTATTCTCCATTCCAAACTGAAACAACACTTCTCAAGCATATTTGTGCTGGCATATAAAGATTCCTATTTCATTTTGAACCACTTCCACTCCAAGAAAGTACCTCATTCTTCCCAGATCAGACATGTCAAATTCATGCATCATTGAAAGTTTAAAATTTTCACACATGAGCTTATCATTCCCTATGTAAATTAAGTCATCAACTTAAAGACTCATTATTAAAAGCTTACCACCCTCCTTCACTTTTGTGAACAGCGTGTGTTCACAAAAACATCTTTTGAATCCTTCACGCACAAAGTATGCTTCAATCCGACTATACCAGGCCCTCGGTGCCTGTTTAAGTCCATATAAAGCCTTGTGAAGTTTGTAAATTTTCTCTTCTTCTTCCTGTTTCTCGAAACCTAGTGGCTGCTGTACATATACCTCTTCTTTGAGGTCTCCTTGAAGGAAAGCACTTTTTACATCTAATTGAAATACCTCCCATTTGTTCTATGCTGCCGTGGCTAGGATAAGTCTGATAGTATCTAGACGAGGTACTGGAGAAAATACCTCTGTATGATCAATTCCATATTGTTGTGCATACTCCTTAGCCACTAACCTTGCTTTGTACGTTTCTATTTCTCCACTTTCATTCAGTTTGGTTTAAACACCCACTTAACTCCTATTGCTTTGACATCCTTTGGAAATGTGCAGAACTTCCAGGTACCGTTCTTTTAATTTGATTCTATTTCTCGCTTCATTGTTTCTCTCCACTTCTTTCTTTTCACAGCTTCTTGGAAGGTTATGGGATCATCCTCTGACATCATCATTATGACAACCTCTTCTTCTTCTGATAGTCCTTCCCCAGAGACGTAGTCTGACATCCATGTGGGAGGTCTGCGATGTCTTTCTACCGGAAAGTTTGGATTGCTTTCTTCGGATGAGCTTGTTGAATTTTCTCTCGATGTTGTACTTGTATTATTTTCTTCTTCTGGCTCAACTTCTTCACCATCTTCATAGTTGTTGGTATCTCCCCATTCAACAACATCCAAAATCACTTCTTCCTTGCTTGTTTTCTAGTCCCATCCTTTATTTTCTTCAAACACTACATCTCGGCTTATGCATATTTTATTTGTTGTTGGATCAAAGAGTCTATATGCTTTAGATTCTTTGCTGACACCAATAAATATGTGTGGCTTGCTTCTATCTTCCAATTTGGTTCGTTTTGACTTGGAACGTGTGCATGTGCCAAATAACCAAAGATACGAAAATTGTTAAATTCTGGCGACACTATATGGAGAATTGTAGAGGTCGGAAGTAGCTTCGCAACGGAGAAAACAGTTCGCAAATCGGAGTTCGGAAGTGGAAGTTATATGGAAAAAGGTGGAGTAGACTGTTTTGAGCAGGGTCAGACGTCTGAGGAAAATGGCCAAACGTCTGGCCCCTTTGGAAATCTGCATCATCGTTTCAGAGAATGAGCTCAGACGTCTGACCAAAAGGGTTAGACGTCTGAGTCTGAGCAGTATTGGTTCCAGAGAAATTTATCAGACGTTTGACCAAATGGTCAGACGTCTGAGCTGAAGCGTATTTTATTCCTGAGGCTTCATTCAGACGTCTGACCATGTTGGTCAGACGTCTGAGGCATCCATCGCCTGTTTTTTCGCTGTGGACTTGGGGTGAAGATTTGTGTAACTGCAGGGGCAATTTCGGAACATTGCCTAGGGTTTCTCTTCTCCTATATATGCTAGCTTCAGGTTCCAGATCGGATATACACAAGCGACTGCAAGAGATTAGCCTCCACTAATTAGGGTTCAATCAAAACCTAATTTTCTTCAATTCTCTTCTCCACAAATCAATTTCAAATTAGATTTTTTGATCATTGTATTCAATCTCTTGTACTCTTCTCATCAATATTAATAAAAGCTCTCTCTTAAAGTGGATGTACACTAACACAACGTTAGTGGAACCACTATAAATCGCTATGTGATCTATTTTTCGTTATCGTTTTGATTTCTGAATTGCTTGTTAGGAATTGTGATTGCTTTTGGATCGGTTGAGACTGTAATTGAGTTATTGATTGGTTATTTTTACACTTCTTATCACGATCCCGTCTTCCGCTGTGCTTGTGGGCTTTCGATTCGAGTGGTCTCTAGTTGGAATCTCGTAATAACAAAAATAATCTACCTTTGGTTTGCTGCCATTCCAAGCTTCTAGTGGAGTCTTTGCTTCTAGTGCTATTGTTGGACATCTGTTCAAGATGTGAATGCACTAGTTCACTGCCTCTGCCCAAAATTCCTTTGGCATTTGCTTCTCATCCAACATAGACCGTACCATGTTCATGATTGTTCGATTCTTATGCTCAGCAACTCCGTTTTGCTGAGGTGTATATGTTGTTGTTAGTTATCTGCGGATCCCTTGTCCTTCACAAAATTTTGTGAATTCATTTGAATTAAATTCACCCTCTCTGTCTGTTCTTAGATAAAGTATGCTTGTTCCTGCTTCCTTCTCCACGCATGCCTTGAAGCTCTTAAAGGCAGCAAGAGTTTCTGATTTCTGATTCAGGAAATATATCCAAGTTTTACGTGTAAAATCATTGATAAAACTTAAAATGTACCTTTTGTTGCTGATTAATGTTGGAGTGATGGGACCGCATATGTCAGAGTGAACCGGCTGCAACTTATGTGCTGACTTCCATAAGCTCTTCTTTGGAAAACTCTCTCGGTGTTGCTTGCCTACCAAGCAGTTTGAGCACAACTTCTGTGGAGTTTTGATTGTAGGCAGGCCTTCCGCCATTCTTTTATGTGATAAAGTTCTCAATCTTGTGTAGCTTAAGCGTCCAAAACGGCAATGCCACAAGTGTGACTCATCTATTGATCGAATTTGCATGCATTTTGGAGATTTTGACACCATTCCAGCCAAGAAATAGAACATTCTATTTCCACTCATGTCAGAGTGCATGATCACTCCCTTTCTTGGGTGATAGACCTTGCATGTACCATTTTGGATCAACACAGTCAACCCTTTTTCTTGCAATTGACCTATGCTCAACAAATTATTTTTCAGTTTAGGAATATAGTATACATTTGATATTACTTGAATTATGTCATTCACTTGCATTCACACACTTCCTTTTCCCATAACGACAATATGACTGTCATTTCCCAGTTTCACATTTTGCTTGAGACTTTCATTTAAATCTGAGGACCATTCTCGATTACCACTCATGTGGTTGCTACATCCCGAATCAAGAAACCATATTTCATCTTTGGTCGCTTTGTGATCTTCAATGGATGCCTTAAGTAGAAGTTCTTCATTTTCATCAAATTCTATAAAATTTGCTTTCTTCTCCCCTTCAGGGCACTCGTACTGGAAGTGACCTAGTTTGTGGCAATGAAAGCATTCTATCATTGCTTTGTTTACCGGCTGCCTCCATCGTCCTCTGCCTCGGCTGCTTCCAATCATGCCCCGACCTCTGCCTCTAATGTTCCTTTCTTCGTGTGTTACCTTCAATACTTGCTCTTCCTCTTTTGCCTTTCTTCGAAATTTTTGTTCACGCACGACTAAGGACTTTGTAACTCATCAACAGTTAGACAGTCTATATCCTTTGCCTCTAAAATGGATACTACAACATAGCTGAATCTATCAGTGAGAGTTCGAAGTATTTTCTCCACAATCAGCGTTTCTTTCAAAATCTCTCCATTGTTGCGCATGTTGTTTGCAACCAACATTATCGAGCAAAGTACTCTGTGATTGTCTCACTTTCCTTCATTTCCAAGACTTCAAACTCCCTTCAAAGTGCCTGCTATTGTGATCTCTGTACCCTTGTACTCCCTTGGTACTTTCTCCTCATTGACTCCCAAAGCTGCCGAGCTGTCTCCTTTTGAAGTATTGTCTTCAAAATGCTCTTGTCAATGGCTGCGAATAAGTAATTCTTAACCTTTAGGTCTTTGAGTTTCAGTTCTGCCCTTGCAGTTTTCTATGCCTCTGTTTCTCTTGATCCCGCTTCTGGCTCGCTGTAGCCTGGATCAATGAGATGCCACCATTCTTTTGATCGAAGCTGGTTCTCCATTAACATCCTCCAGTGATCATAGTCTCCGTCAAATTTTGGAATGCTCAATAAGTTTTGTCCTTCGTTCGACATCCCTCTTTTGGCTCTGATACCAGATTGTTGGAAAAAACTGGAATCAGATAAGAACTGAAATACACAGTGAAAATACTTCGATATTTTATTCAATAACAACTAGGCTTTTTATAGCCTTTTACATGAGGAAAGATAAAAGAACATAATACTCCTAAGAAAAAGGAATAAAACAAGATCATGACCTATTATAAAGGTCTGTTATTAACAAAAAGAACAAGTGTTGCGAGATACACAAGACTCGGTAAACATATAACCACCTCTTCAAAAGTGACAGTCATCTACTATAGTATTTGAAAGTGTCAGGAGATGTATTTTTATATACACACATAGATGTGAGAGAATTTATGTGCTTATATATGTATGTATATATCTGGGTAAGAGTATTTATTCATATCTATTAATAAAAAATCCGCTTTGCATATAAGAGAGGAGAAAGTGATAGTTATATGAGAGTTTAAGGTGGAAAACTAACAATTTAATATTTGTATGTGACAATCATTTAGTATATGTGAGTTTAAAAGTGAAAGTCATTTAGTATATGTGAGTTTAAAAGTGACAGTCATTTAATATAAGTGAGTTTTAAAGTGATTGGTTCAGACCATTAGATTATATACGTTACACACTCTGAGATGAAAGAAAAGCATAATGAAGATTTCAAAGTCTGGGTTTTAGCAACTCTTAAAATCAATATGAAAACAGAACATTATGTAACTCCGAGTTCATGCATGGCCACTGTTTATTTCCATGTTCACCTTACCATGTATTGACCAGGGAAAATATATTTTCTATATGTTATTTTCTGCTTTGTATGGGGGATTGTTAGAAATTTGTTTTTTTGGTCATTTAGTTAAGGATTCATCTAATGGGAAGTGTAGTTCACATCACTAAAAGCTTGTGTTGAATGTATTGCTCTTGTCGCAAGTTTTTTGATTAGAATGTTCTAATTAAAAATATATAGATGTTTGAGCATAACAACTGTAGTTGACACTGCAAATATGAAGTTGATGAGTTACAGCCAAAAAGAGTGAACGTTGGAGTCTTTGGTTTTCAACTAAGACCTAAAAGTAGTAAAATCCAAAACGTAAATGCTGAAACTAAATAGGCAGTAAAAATGCTGGAAGAAAGTGAACATTAGTGACTTGAACTCAGAGTTGCTTTGTATTTCTTCACCGTGTCTTTTTGAACATTGTAAGTTTGTTTCAAGGATGAATTGCTGAGCCACAAGACTAGAATGCATCTTGCCACAAGACAAGAATGCATGTAGAATAGATGCATGTGAAAAACTAACTATGAATATATGATTAGGATATTTGTATATGAAGTAATATGTATAGGTTGTATAATTGAGATATACAGACAGGATAAGATATGATCAGAGGTGCTGATGCAGAAATATATACATGAATGTATGTATATTATAAATTAGAAGAAGAGAATATGTGAAAGATGTTCTTCCTATTCCACTTCTATTATATTGATTTTAATATCGTAATTCATATCTTAAATTGCAGGCTAAATTCCAAATTTCTCCTTTTATCGTTTGGAACAACTGTTACTGTCTAATTTGAAGGTATATTGCTGTGATTTCTACTGCGTTCAATTTGCTATACTATGCTCAATTTGCATTCTACTATGTTACTGTATAATTTCAAGTGTTCACCTCAGGAACATATTCTTATGCATATTCATAAAAGATATAGTCACCACTTGTTGAATATATTGTTACCGTCAAATTTTAATGAATTCTATAAATGAAGTTGTAGTTAGTAATACCTTTATATAGTAGGTGAAAACGGTCCGAAGTCTTCAAATTGAACTTTAATTCGTATTAGATATATTATTATTTTCTTCTGAAAAATAGATTGAATTAATTTAGGGAAGCATGACATGTTACATCTTTGTTTGGTTGGTCATTAGATTAATTACTTTATGAGTTATACATTAATTTGGGGATATTGTTTGATTTGATTTTCAATTTTGAGTTTCCAAAGTACTTTGGATTTTCATGATTTGATTCGATTAGGCCTTCAATGTTTTGACTGTATGGCATTGAACTTTGGATATTGTTTCCATTTTTCATTTTTCAACAATTTAATCAGGGGTTCAATTTTCATACTTTGAGCTTTGATGTGGGAGAAACGACGATAAAGAGATTTCTATCAGTTAGGAATATAGGTAAAAAGATTGCTACAATGTAGCTGAGCGTTAGCAGATTAAACTGTTAGTGATGTTAAACAAAAAAGATAGCTGGGCTTTAGCATAATTATATCTACTGGGCTTTAGTTACAATTAGGATCTACCAATGTTTCTGCAAGAAAAAACAAACAATATCAACTTCAAACCATAGGAAAATAATGGTAAATCAAAGAATTCTGCTATACTGACATTGTTCATGTGCAAAGAATTGTTAAAAATGAAGCTGCCATTCTAAATACTAATAAGAGCACTATTTCAAATCCTCTATTTCAGTATTTTCATCAGTTTTGATTTTCGCTTAATGGGCTATTTCTGATCAAGCTGTTGCCTATAGTCAGTCAGTTTTTGCATTCATAAATGTACAACTAAAAGTCTTTTATAGTCTATGTACAACAAATAAGCACTGCATTTTGTTTCAGCATATCCTTATTTGAATATTGATATTGGCAGGTTATTTCTTATGTGTTGAGAGGGTAGCTTTTTGGTGTTTCTGTGTTTCTTTAGGGGCACTCTCTGGTTTGTATATACATGCCACTCCTAGCAGTTGATCGAAAATTTATCTTGATAGACTTGTACATCACTTTTTCATCGAATTATGCTATTTGTACCTAAATATGCTATTTGTACTGAATTATGCTATTTTTGTTTAGTTGGAACTAAAAGATTTGAGTATGTATATTCATCAGACTTAAGTACATGTTTATTCACCATAATGTATGATTTGATTTAGTTATTTGTTTGAACTTTATAAATCTGTGCCTTATTTTGGTATATTGAATTGTACTAAAAGAAAATGTTTATATTGCAATGATTTGTGCCAAAGGGCACTAAATTGTATTTGGAGAGGTTGATAGTTCATGGTCATTTGCTTCGGTCGTTACAAAAACACCGAAGCAAATGATACATTTTTTTACCTGCGGGTTGCTTGCTTTGGTTCAACAACTGAAGCAAATGAAGATGAAGTAAAAGGCTAGTATTATTTGCTTCGGTTATTTGATCGAAGAAAATGACGTATTTTACTTCGGTCAATTGTTAACAACTGAAGCAAAAGATGATCATTTGCTTTGGTCTTTATTAAACGACCGAAGCAAATGTCGGCCTTTTGCTGTTCATTTGCTTCGGTCTTTGAAAATAATCGAATATTGCTTTGCTCATTAACAAACGATTGAAACAAAAGATGTTATTTTCTTCGGTCAAATAACTGAAGGAAATGGTACTGACCTTTTGCTTCGTCTTCATTTACTTCGTTCGTTGAACCAAAACAACAGGGGTAAAACGACCGAAACAACTGACATGTTTTATATTGGTGAAACTTGCATATGTCATACATTTCATACCGCATTACAAACTACATATTGCATACATGTACACATAACAAGTGTATTTTATTTAGGGGGAGTTTATATTATTGTCTTATAGTATAGGGTTATTAGTTTTTGATTTGCTTGGTATGTTTTGATTGACTTGATTGACTTGTTTGACTTAATTGATTTGTTTGACTTGTTTGACATGATTAGATTTGATGTGTGTGTTGATTGGATTGTATGAAATATACTTATACATATTAATGTATTGAATAATTATAATATAATTATGTTAATGTCTTTTACATTCCATTTACTATACTTTGTTCTAGTATTAGTTTAAGGGGGAGTTTTATGGTTTTAGGATGGTTTTGTTGATGACAAAGGGGATAATTATAAAATAGAGTAGTTAGGCTTAGATTAAGGGGGAGTTATTAGTTTCAGGGGGAGTTATAGTGAAGGAGAAGTATATATTATAAACATAGGTTGTCATCATCAAAAAGGGGGAGATTGTTAGTCCTTGAGATGATGGTTTTGATGACAACAACCTTAGGATTTGTTATAAAATATAAATGCTAACATTATAGTTTAGATATATATATGTATATGCAGAATATAATCATGCAGGTACCAAGAATGAAGACTGTACAGTATAGAGATACAAGACTGATGAATTTAAAGATCGAAGATATCAAGATTGAAGACTCATGAGTATCAAGAAATCAGGTTATTAAGAGTTTAAGATTTTAATAGTACAAGATAAGTATTGAGTCTAGAATTATGTTAAAACTTCATAATAGCACTGAAATCTTCATTCCATATTTTATTTGGGATGGAACTCATTTCTACCTTTTTAGTGGCTTACAAATCCACGACAAGTAGCTTACAAACCTACGACAAGTGGCTTACAAACCCACGAACATCCTGGTTTTGTACAAGTTCTTGAATCCTAATGTGATGAGATATTTTGCAGGAAGAAGCTTGCAAAACTACTTTAAAATGATTTTCAAAACTGCTTTTCAAAATGTTTTAGCCTTAAAAATTATCTTTTTAAATGATTTAAAAAAAGATGTTTTAGCCTTAAAATTTTCTTTGTTTTTGTTTTTAAATAAACTCTTGTTTTAAACTTCGTTTGTTTTAAACTATCTTTTAATTATAATATATTTAACTTTTAATATTTATACTTAGATTTAAATATAAAATTATAGTAAAATTTTATATATACCAAAATATTATTCTCTATACTTATTTATGTATTTTAACTATAGTTAAGTATATTTATAAAGCTTAAAATAGTTTTAATACAAGATAGAAGTTATTTTCAAAGAAAGAACAAATTACCAAAAATGAACTAGGCATGTCGACAACCCCTAGTAACCCTTGTCGACAAGGTGACAGTTAATTTCAAAAGTTTGAATTTCAAAGGAAGTGTCTATTCGTCATATCCTTTCACGAATGGACATGGCTGTTATTCTACTATAAATAGGGGATGTTTTAAACGAATTTATATTCATAATTTTCTGATTTCACTTCTCTTCTTCTTCCACATTTCTTTATATTCAATTTTACTATTACTCTGCCGAAATTTCCATTGAATCTAACTAGATCATCTCTGGTTTGATTCTCTATCACTATCTCAACAAGATCCCAGTGCTATTCAGAGTTATAGGCTTCTTTGTAATCAATCGAGTGAGAAAAGGTGTGATTGTAGCCTGGAAAATCAATCAAGTGAGAAAAGGTGTGATTGTAGCCTAGGAAATCAATTGGGTGAACTTGTTGCCCGTAAAATCAAGTATCTCTACCCAGAGGATTGTGAATCTGGAGTGGTGTACCTCGTGGCCTTGAAATCGAGGGTGTAATTGTAAGAATTGATTTTGAAAGGAAATCCGTACTTATGTTGCGGGACTGGATGTAGGGTAACTCCAAACCAGTATAAAATCCGGTGTGTTCTTTCATTTACTGCTTTTACTTTATATTTGCACCTGTGTTTGATTCTGTGATTATATCTGTGTTTGAATATTGCATACATTTGTGTTCAAATTAATATAAACTCAAAAAGAATTAGTAAATTCTTAAAACACTATTCACCCCCCTCTAGTGTTTATTCTAGCCTTAAGATCCGTAATCCGCATTTCTCACATTTGGTATCAGAGCAAGGTTTTCATAATCTAAATTTTTGAAATTTTTTTAAATGGCAATTTTTTGATAAAATTATTAACACTATTTTCATATGAATATGTCACAGAATCATCATAATATTGTTGTTTAAAACTATATTTAGTTATTTTGAAAAGTCATTTGATTCTTTAAAAGGTTATGTTGTTTTGCAGGAGAAGAGTTATGTCTAATGATTGTTGGTTAAAAGATACCAGATAATCATTCATCGATCAAGAAGAACAAATGGATATATAATGGCAATCGACAATGAAATGGGTACCAGATCAGTACAAAACTTTTGATTCTCATCTACAACTTGATTTGATACTATACTCCTCTCCATCTGCTTCAAAATGTCACTAGTTTCGTGCAAATCCGTCAAGAAATGACCAAGTTATATTCAAATGAACTTTTGATGAACAAAGAGAAAAAGAAAGCAAACCTGTCAACGGTATTCTTAAAATTGCATCCATAGATTTGAGTATTTTATCCCAACTTCTATTTCAGATTGTAGTTCTTGTTCTCACGGTCGTATTGATGCGTGGGTCATCAAATTCCGATCAAAATTGAGTGAGATATGACAGTTTGAAGTTGGCTATCCAAAACTGAAAACTATGTACGGGATTTCCTGCATTTCTCTTACTGTTCGGCCTGTTGCACCACAATATCGTCCAAATTTGTCACCAAACTATTACTAGATCGTAGCCCTTGCCTTCCTCTTCGATTTGCCGCTGGTTTCATCCAATTCCGTTAAGAAACTAAGGAGATATGCCTCCTAGAAGTTTGATAGTAAATAGAAAAACGGGAAGAAGAAGAAGAGAGAGTTTATGAAAAGTGGTGACTGTTGGACCTATTTATAGTAGTTGAAGTGTCCATTCATTCAAAATTCAAATTCAAAGTTTTGGCGCCAAGTTGGTCAGTCTACTAAATCATCTGTATCTTTCTCATACGGTCTTCAAATTCAGCAAATGAATATACTACGATGATCAGAAAAATAAGCCCGTCGCAATAGAATAGATCTTGTCGTCAAATTCTGAAAGATATAAATGTGTGGTTCACGATAATGGAAGGACAACAAAGTTAGAAAGATAGAGGAGTGCAAAAAGTGGTACGCTTTACTTTTATTTCATCTTTATTTTTGCATTTAGGAATATATATTTATGCATTTAGTTAGGTATAGAAATTTATCTCTTTTATAAGTTGTGATATTTTGGTCTATATATCGACACACCATGGTATACATATCGATATACCAGTCTAATTTTTTTTAAAGTCTTTTAAAATGTGTTTCCTTTCAAATAAAATCTTACTACTAATTTATTACAACTATACTAAGTAGAAAAGCATACCTTCATTCGTGATTTCAACTTTTCTAATGTTGTTTTTACTTCTCGTACTCTATTTCTTTTAAGATGCTAATTTTATGTCTTTAAGAAATTAATAGAATGAATTTAGAATGTTAGAATAAGGCTCTATTTATAGATTTCTTCATTTAATAAGATTGCGCCACATCACATGACACTTGTAATATAAATTGATAGTGACATACATGCAAAATGACATGTGTCATTACAGTTGTTCTTTAATAAAAGTATTTTTACATGCATAATGCCAAGTGTCTTTACACATGTTTTCTTTATTTTTTTATTTACTTTAATTATATTAATTACTATAAAAAATTGGGTCAAAAATCAATTATTTACATGTCAAAATCTAGTCGTAAAATTAGTGCAAAATCATGTTAAAAACAGGCTCAGAACTTTAGATAGCATTTCTGAAATGTTGTCTGCGTCTGTTAATGTTTTTTAAGAATTGAAAATTAGTTTTTATAGCATTACTGTGCTTTGAAACACTGTAGTGTTTCAGAAACTTTTCACAGCAATTTTTAAATGCTGCAGTTTCTGTTTTATAATGTTTTAAATATATTTTACAGCAAAAACTTTTTATAGCATTCTGTAAATGCCGTCTTTTCTATTTGAAACTTTAAACTATGTAAAAATGATATTTAAATTAATTATTTTTTTTCTCTATTCTTTTTAGAGTTATTTTCTAATTCATATTAGAATATTTTAAAATTAATTTCATGTTTAAATATTTTTTAATAATTAACTAAAATTTTAATGTAAGAGGCCTTAATATAACACATGTTTATAGTATTTCAATCTTTGTTATTTTATTTAATATTTCATTATGATATTTTTTTAAACGGTGTTTAAACATGTTTCTAAATATTTTAATCAATAATAATTTAATATATAGGTTTTAATTAGTAAGTTAAGTATTTTATAAACATAGAAGTTTGGATTCTTAAAAAAACAATTAAGTTAAAAAAATTATTTTAAATAAATTAAGTAAGGAGGGTATTAATTTTTAAAAACCATATTGATCATATATATATAGTTTAAATCCATATTACTTAGCAATTCGATTTTGATATTGAGTTTGATTACCACCTTTCATGAATATGTTATAGTTTTAATATCATTTATTACCTTTAAACTCTTGTCTTTACTACTCTTTCAGTCCCATTCATTAGCTTCCTTAACCTAAGTCTAGTAATTGGTGTGTATTACCTTTGTTTGGTTGAAGTGATTTATAATAAATAGTTTGATACATACATACATACATACATACATACATACATACATACATGCATACATACATACATATATATATATATATATGCGTGTCAATTAGATATTACTCATCACTCATGTTTATCTTATAATCTGAATATCTCTTACCATAGTATATATATATATCATCATATCATTCTGCATATTATTATTTTTACTTCGTTATCATTTTATTTCATATTACATATCATTATGCATCCTATTTCATATCATATTTCATTGCATATTACATCATAAATTACAATGCATGAAATATCATAATCATTTGCATGATAAGTTGCACTTCATTTTGCATATCATCTCATGCTACATTGCATATGTCATACATTTCATACTGCATTACAAACTACATATTGCATACATGTACACATAACAAGTGTATTTTATTTAGGGGGAGTTTATATTATTGTCTTATAGTATAGGGTTATTAGTTTTTGATTTGTTTGGTATGTTTTGATTGACTTGATTGACTTGTTTGACTTGATTGATTTGTTTGACTTGTTTGACATGATTGGATTTGATGTGTGTGTTGATTGGATTGTATGAAATATACTTATACATATTAATGTATTGAATAATTATAATATAATTATGTTAATGTATAGTTATGTTAATGTCTTTCACATTCCATTTACTATACTTTGTTCTAGTATTAGTTTAAGGGGGAGTTTTATGGTTTTAGGATGGTTTTGTTGATGACAAAGGGGGAGAATTATAAAATAGAGTAGTTAGGCTTAGATTAAGGGGGAGTTATAGTGAAGGAGAAGTATATGTTATAAACATAGGTTGTCATCATCAAAAAGGGGGAGATTGTTAGTCCTTGAGATGATAGTTTTGATGATAACAACCTTAGGACTTGTTATAAAATATAAATGCTAACATTATAGTTTAGGTATATATATGTATATGTAGAATATAATCATGCATGTACCAAGAATGAAGACTGTACAGTATAGAGATACAAGACTGATGAATTTAAAGATCGAAGATATCAAGATTGAAGACTCATGAGTATCAAGAAATCAAGTTATCAAGAGTTCAAGATTTTAATAGTACAAGATAAGTATTAAGTCTAGAATTATGCTAAAACTTCATAATAACACTGAAATCTTCATTCCATATTTCATTTGGGATGGAACCCATTCCTACCTTTTTAGTGGCTTACAAACCCACGACAAGTAGCTTACAAACCTACGATAAGTGGCTTACAAACCCACGAACATCCTGGTTTTGTATAAGCTCTCGAGTCCTGATGTGATGAGATATTCTGCAGGAAGAAGCTTGCAAAACTACTTCAAAATGATTTTCAAAACTGCTTTTCAAAATGTTTTAACCTTAAAAATTATCTTTTCAAATGATTTAAAAAAAAGATGTTTTAGCCTTAAAATTTTCTTTGTTTTTGTTTTTAAATAAACTCTTGTTTTAAACTTCGTTTGTTTTAAACTATCTTTTAATTATAATATATTTAACTTTTAATATTTATACTTAGATTTAAATATAAAATTATAGTAAAATTTTATATATACCAAAATATTATTCTCTATACTTATTTATGTATTTTAACTATAGTTAAGTATATTTATAAAGCTTAAAATATTTTTAATACAAGATAGAAGTTATTTTCAAAGAAAAACAAATTACCAAAAATGAACTAGGCCTGTCGACAACCCCTAGTAACCCTTGTCGACAAGGTGACAGTTAATTTCAAAAGTTTGAATTTCAAAGGAAGTGTCTATTCGTCATATCCTTTCACGAATGGACATGGTTGTTGTTCTACGATAAATAGGGGATGTTTTAAACGAATTTATATTCATAATTTTCTGATTTCACTTCTCTTCTTCTTCCACATTTCTTTATATACATTTTTACTATTACTCTGCCGAAATTTCCATTGAATCTAACTAGATCATCTCTGGTTTGATTCTCTATCACTATCTCAACAAGATCCTAGTGTTATTCAGAGTTATAGGCTTCTTTGTAATCAATCGAGCGAGAAAAGGTGTGATTGTAGCCTGGAAAATCAATCAAGTGAGAAAAGGTGTGATTGTAGCCTAGGAAATCAATTGGGTGAACTTGTTGCCCGTAAAATCGAGTATCTCTACCCAGAGGATTGTGAATCTGGAGTGGTGAACCTCGTGGTCTTGAAATCGAGGGTGTAATTATAAGAATTGATTTTGAAAGGAAATCCGTACTTGTGTTGCGGGACTGGATGTAGGGTAACTCTGAACCAGTATAAAATCTGGTGTGTTCTTTCCTTTACTGCTTTTACTTTATATTTGCATCTGTGTTTGATTCTGTGATTATATCTATGTCTGAATATTGCATACATTTGTGTTCAAATTAATATAAACTTAAAAAGAATTATTAAATTCTTAAAACACTATTCACCCCCCTCTAGTGTTTATTCTAGCCTTAATATTCGTAATCCGCATTTCTCACAATTCTCAATTGTGAGGCTTGAGGCAACGTTTTACCCTTTTAGCAAATCCCACTTGGAATGCTAACACCGACATCCAAGCAACAATGCAATATTGGCATTCATCTATATAAGTTGTTTGGGACTGAACAAACCGAAGGCACACTTCTACTACATTCTCAGGATTAGTAGCAAGTAGCCCTTGCCCTTCAAAGAGCTCCGTCTTTGATTTTATCATCTTCAAGATGTCTTCAATTCGGACGCTTAAGCTGGTTCGAAGTGGTTTTCGGATAACTCATACTTATCAGATCTCGGTCTCCTCGAACCAAAATTCGATAATTTTTGGTAAACTCAACTCTAGTTCTTTTGGAAATAAACTGACAATGCATAAGAGCGGAGATCACCTTCTAACCGTTTAAGTGGACATATTTCCTTATCATTTGTCCTAGAAGAACACATGAGTTTATACGTACAGTAGCATTAGCAAAGATAATTGTACCATAAAATTCTCATGTTTCTCCTAGATATTTCCAAAGTTAAAACTTTGTCTAGATTTTCATAAGTGATCCAATTCGTATACAGAAAAAATACTTTATACACTAAACATCAATCTTCGATTTCAAAACTTAGACTATCCTTCGGATAATAATAAAGTCGTTCAAGTTGGGATATTATTACATCCCACCTTGACTCAACAACATTCTTAACTTTCAGGATAGGTAGAAGTTTCCCTACCTCAAAGTTTAATGTCAAGTATATGGTATTCAAAAATTTCCATATATTATTCATTTAAAACCCAAGTTTTACAAGCCATACTCCTTTTCCCATTTCTAAGGTTTCTTTCCAATTTATAAACTCTTTTATTAAATCCTTATTATTATGTAAAATTCCTTTTATAAAATAGTTTATTAATTTTAAACACCATTTATAAAACAATATTATTATTTAAAACACATTATTAAATTAAATGAACTAAACACCGTCTTTAAATAAATAAATTTACTTAAACACTATTAACAAAATGATTAATTAATTTTAAACATCATTATTAAATAATTAATTAACTTACCATATCATTTTAAAATAATTAATTAACTTTAAAATATCATAATCCAAATAGTTAATTAACTTTAAAACAGCATAATTCTAATATTTAATTAAGTTTAAAATATCATTATTCAAATAATGAATTAACTTTAAAGTATCATAAATAATTAATTAACTTTAAAAAAACATAATTTAAATAATTAATTAACTTTAAACATCATAATTAAAATAATTAATTAACTTTAAAATATCATTATTCGAATAATGAATTAACTTTAAAATATCATAAATAAATAATTAACTTTAAAATATCATTTATAAAATAATTAATTAAATTAAGACATCATTAATAAAATAATTAATTAACTTAAAACATTATTTATAAAATAATTAATTAACTTTAACCATTATTAATAAAATAATTAATTAACTTTACCATTATTGATAAAATAACTAATTAACTTTAAACACTATTAGTAAATAATTAACTTTAAACATTATTATTTAATATAATAAACACTTTACTTTAAAATATTATAAAGCTAAAGTAGATTTAAATCCATTTTTCAAATTTGGAAAGAGTCTTAGCGACTACAATGGTATTTAAATAAGATACCACTTATTTCAAATTCTATATTCCAAGTCATATCACTGATATTTACATATGCAACATATATGTAAATAAAATCCATAATTATCAATTAATAGATAATACATCATTTATCCAAGACAACTGACATATAAATAAATGTCCAAATTAATAAAATAGCAGAACAGATATTTATTTAGCTAAATAGATGTCTGATAAAATATATTAAATTTAAATATAACAGAACAGTGTTTTATTCTGCTAACGGAACATTGGTGCTGAAATGTAATTATTTAACTATGTAATCGTAATTAAATTCAACATTAATATTTTATCATTATTTTACACTTCATCAAATCTATCGAATAATTATCCTGAAGTGTTCTACTAATTAATGCGAATCAAGTGTCGTAATCCACGGGTTAAACAGATCTAAATTGAGTGTGATTTTAAAGTTTAAAGATTTAAATTTAATTTTTGATTAACTTGAACTCATACAACCCAAAGCCCAACCCGGCCCAAGCTATCAAAACCCAAACCAAACACTGCTCCCTTTTCTCCAACCTACTTCCCCAAATCAATACCCAAATTCAAACAACTCCAGGAACCCAAATCCAACGTGTACCATGCACGTGCACATCACCAGTGCAACGCCAACTATCTAACCGAAGCCACCAACAAACTTCGTTGCTCGAGCTTAATTTTATCGTTCTAATTTGTGAATATTTAATTTAATTTAAATATTCATTTAATGGTTTTATTAATCAAATAACCTCACTTTTTATTTATAACTGCTAATGGGAAATTCATTTTCAAATTTGGTTTACATAAATCAATAGTTCGACGGAAAATAGAAATGTGACCGAAAACGCAATTTTTGGATTTTCAGCTTTTTATCGAACTACATGTTATTTTTAGTTGTAATATTTTGATTTTGTTGTAAAACAACATTTTAAAAGGTTAAATAACTTTATATTTTAAATTAAATATTATTAATAAGTATTCAAAGAGTTAATTTTATTTAAAATTCAAATAAAAAGGAATGAAGTGACATAAAGTGAAAACTTAAATGTTAAGTAGTGGGATAAGTACATAAAAACACTCTTTTACCCAATTTATAAACAAAGATACCTAAGTACAACTTATTACCCAAAGTGTTATCTTATGCCTTGTACTATGTTGGTTAGAAGGAAGTGATGTATGAGTTGAAAAGCATATTTTATTTTACATTCTATATTTTAATTCTTTAATAAACCTCCTTTTATACATACGAGTACATATGCACGCCCAGGTGGGCTTGCATTCAATCACAACGTGCATGCATTTTTAGTTGTACCCGTGGAAGTAGATTTAGTAGTAGCATCCTCATATTTGAACTCCGCCTAGACAGAAGCCGCTATTTTTTTTGTTCAGACTGCAATAACTTCTTCATACTAACTCGAAATCAGGCTAGACTTCGACCGTTGAACTCCCAACTAAATTACAGACAATAAGGAATACTTGGATACTTCATCTAGTGAATGTATACCGTAGTTCTCCAGGGTGACTAACTGTCGTACTTAAAAAATAACTGGCTATATCCTCAATTCAACGCTCATTGTAGTTCTCTATGGTGACTAATAGTTGTACTTAGCAAATAACATGCTACATCCTTATATTTGAACTCGGCCTAGGCAGAAGCTGCTATTTTTTTCTTCAGACTACAATAACTTTTCATGCTAAATCGAAATCAGGCAAAACTTCGACCAATGAACTCCCACCCAAATTACGGACAATATGGTACACTCGGATACTTCATTAATGTATGTATTAATTCAACAATGTGCATGTATTAATTCAACAATTCACTTTATAGCATTTTTTGAAACATGTATAAAGTTTTATTTACAAATATAATAAACACTTCCTTAACGAACATGTACCCAAATTCATAATTAATTAGACTTATTATATTCGATAAATAAAATATTACTGCTTGCGGGAAACAGGAAGGCTTATGGGTATAGCAACTCCATAAAATTACAGTTAGCAAAGAGTAATGCTAATGCTAAAAGAGTTTTCATTGTGTTTTCTTTTTGTATGTATTTTATTGAATAAGACAATTTCTTTCTTTGCATAATCTCAATTTCACATGTTCTTCAGCTAGGCCCTATGCAATGGAATCATGGACCCGACCAATCGTGGACTAAGCAATTAGAGGATAGGCCTGACCCTATCCAGTCTCCACCCTTAAATCTTAAATCCAGTTTTCAAAATGTCAATTAGTCGTGTCTTTTGATTTTTCGGGCATTTTAACACCATTTTGAATTTCACGACCTCACTCGAGAATTTAAGTTGGACCATACCCATTATTGAAAATCACCTTTTCATTTAAATAAAATTTAGTTTGTAAATTATAATTTTATCGGTATATCAAATTCTTTTTGCTAAAGATTTATATATTGTAACATTATTCAATGATTTTATTAAAGTATGACTATACAAATGCTTTGCTCCTTTCTGTTTTAAATTTACTTAGCAATGTAAATCACATTGCATTTGTTTATTGGTTAAACAACGTTAACACAAAATATATTACATATATACCAAAAACCAAGATATGATTCTTTTACCTTTGTACACCACCTTCAACGAACAAAACATAATCAAAGTTGCTTTTCGTATTAAGGACCTCATGCTAAATATAAAACATAAGTTTGGCATGGTTGTCTCAAGCTAAAAGCGTAGGTAGGTCAAATTGTAGAAACAACCCCACAATTAACTAAGAAAGAAAAGTCTTTGGTCATTTCAAATTAAAAAATCAAAAGCTCCCTCTCCTTCTCCTATTTCCTTTACATATGCAAACATTTTTAATACATATTTAATTGAGTTTTTCCATTGAAACTTCCTCAATACTCTCTCTTTATAGTTTATCCTACCTACCTTCTCTAAATCTCTTCATATAAATATAAACCAACCTCGCTCTCTCTTTACAATCACATCACATCTGAAATCTTCCCCGTCATCATATGAAAAAGAAAGCTTTTGTTCATGTTATTGCAGTATTCATACTTCTCAGTCTACTACTCATACCAAATTTAACATTGGCCATTAGGCCTCTATATGAAGATCTTCAAGCCTCAAACCGCAATGGAGCCTACACTAAAGATTCGAAGAGAGGCTCAGACCACTTTTTCTGAATTAGCTTCCAAGAGGGCGTAAAATCTTCCAAGTTCGTTGAATAATATTACAATACATAAATCAACATGGAAACATGGCCAACATCATACGTATTCATGAGCACAAACTACTTACACGTATTTTGAAAGGACTCTTGAAGGAAGACCTATATATCTAGTGCCATGCTTGCTGGTCATATTAAGAAATAAAAGAATACATTATTTTTTATATTCAAACACTTATGGGAAAGGTATTAAAAATTTCATCCCATGAATTTCCAATCAGCCTATGAAATAACAATAAAAAAATCACATGTGCATAAAATTACTGATGAAAAAAAAGAGTCATTATTTCTATTTTTTTGTAATATTACTAAGTAAGCATCTTATCACATTCAAACTAATATTTCTCACCTAGGTAGTTAGGAATGTATATTGTCTTTAAGCAAGCTTTATCATCCTAACTACTATACACTACAACTTCACTTGAACTGACCCTTCCTCCTCAGACAAAATTTATAATATTTCTTTTCGTGATCAATCCAACCGGCTCTATCCAAATTCTACACATACACCACCCTTTTTGAAAATTTTAATCTCCTTCCTTGCCATGTCGATATTCTAGTAAGGCAATACTTTACTCCAAGGTAAAAAAATGAAATTCTAAAATTAGTAATGAAATTTTAACAAAAATGAATTATGCAATTTGGAAAACCATAAACAAAGTAAAAAGTACTAATAGAAGATTCGGCGTATCACCACAATGTACATTAATTTGATTTCAGCATGTTCAAGAAGAAAAATTTGATGAAAATGATTTTGTAGAAGCTACAGTCAAAGATAGTGAAAAAGGTATAAACCATAGGAGATATAGTAAAAATTCAATTTTATTTTGCATATAAAAAGGAATGAAGGATTGTCCTGAAAAGATTAATATGGTTGGTTTAGTTTACAATATTATAAATTTTTAAAGTAATTTCTCATTATCTTGTTTCACTTTAAGTGCTCATGGTTTTCTTTCTACTCATGCATTTGACATCATTGTAAGTAGGCCTGTCAATGGGCAGGGTTCGGTCCGGGTATTATAAAACCCAGACCCGAGTCCAATTACAATAATTAAAACCCGAGCCCGGTCCGAACCCACAGGGTATTTCAACCCAATATCCGAGCCCGGCCCATCGGGCTTTTTAAGCCCGCTGAGTAATAACTACATACCTTACTCAGAATATTTATGTTAAAACCATATTTTAAAATTGCAACTTTGGTAAAATTTGTATACAAACAATGTTAACATATAAATTGGACGGTGATGTAGTCAAGCTCATAATAGAAGTATGCAAAATCATCTACATGTAAACAAACAAAATGGTAAATAAATAACATATGCACTCATGTTTTGATACGGCGAAAAACTAATAGTTGGGTCGGGTCCTAACCGGGCCGGGTTTTAATAAAACTGTACCCGACCCGGATAGGGCGGGTTCGGGCCGGACTCGGGCCTGGGTCGTAAAAGGCAAAACCCGTACCTGCATAAATTGGGCGGGTTCGGGCCGGGTTCGGGACGGGCTCGGGCCGAAACCCGTACCATTGACATGCCTAATTGTAAGTGTCTCTTTGCATTAACATGAAAATAATTTTTTTTTCACTAACATAATTGTAACAGTTTGTATTGTGGTTAAACAATTAACAAAACTACGAATATGCAACTTTATTTAATACACATACAAATTAAGATTTAATATTATCATATTTTTATGTTCCATATTAACTTAGCAATACTTCACAGGCTATCAAAATATTTGATATTATTATGTTAAATTAACTCAAACTTATTAAAGTGTGGATGATATTCACAAAATGGCATGCAAACGTTATGCTATCAAATTTATCAAATGTATATGTATAAGGTAGAGACTTGGCTATTGTTAATACTTTGCATTACTTCTGGTATATATAATCCTAGAAATAATCCTAATATAAGAATGTTTAGTAGGTGACATATGCGATTAATAAGTATCATTCTGGATAGAAATGTCACAAAATTATCTTATTTTATTGAATTTAGGGAATAAGCATGTAAAATGATCTATGCTGAAATAAGTTTTTACATGTCAAATACATAATATATATTTTATAGAAGTTAATGTATGTACATGTTATGTGAACAAATTTCACAGGTAGAAGATGGGCATCAAGATATTCTAGCTAGTATTACCTTAGCTTTCTCTCTATTTTGGAGAAAAGGTAAGTATAGCAACTAAAAGAAAGAGTTTAAACAACTAATTATATGACAATCAAGGTTCATCTAAAATGAATAGTAAAGTAATCGTATGTTGCAGGCATGCAGAAAATGAAAGAAACAATTTAAACAAACTTACATGGAGTATGATTTACACAACAGATGCTCATTGCTTGAATTTGATGGAAAAGTAAAGTCAAGACAGCAAAAGTAAGGTACATAGTAGTCCATCACTCTAGCCTCTGTCTCTCACTCTGATTCAAGCACAACCCATACCTCTTTAAAACTAATTTAAACTAAGTATTAAGATAGTCAAAAATTTAATAATTCAATTCGTATTAGAAATCAGTAAATCATAAACCTTACATGTAAAATCTATCACATGTAAAATCTATCATTTGGTTCGTTTGAAGCAGTTTAATTTATCTATGAGGAAAAAGAATTGAGTCGTGTGGAGGATTAGGGTGGAAAAGTAAAAACATTTTTCAGGAATGTTGAAACATCAGTTAAAGGTGGAATATTTAAATGGATTAGACAGAAATCTAAGAGGATTTAGTTATATTTCCATCAATATAATGTAGTCTTTGAGATAATAATGAAAACCGTTTACCTTATGCATATAGCTTCAAACTTGTTGTAGTTCAATTTTATACCTATCCATACTTGGCCCTAAACCTCATAATTTACTCCTTATGACTCTTTCATACACCATGTCTTGAACTCTTAGTTCTACCTTTAGGACCTAATTATCATTCACAATTTGAAGTAGGATTATAATAAATTACTGTACTTATCTTGATTATGATGAAATGTAAGTTTCAGTCGTTCTAAAAGGTATTTGGTTCAACTCCTTGGACATCCAATAGAGCAAATTTTGAAAAAAATAAATAAATTAGTATATGATGTTCATCTTCTCAAACTTCACACTTGATGCCTCTCAATGATACATTTATTTGCAATTGATCTTTCCAATTTTATTATTACATCTGTTTTTAAGACACAAAATAAACCACCACTAACACAATATATAGTCACACACTTTATCGCATCCTATTTACATATATGACTACCAAACGATAAAGATAATGTAAATTAACCATGACTCACATACTAATTTCATACTTAAGGATATTAGTCTTAATCTCCTTATGAGGCAAAACCATACCTCCATTGATGTAAACCTCATCAAAAACATGCACATCCTCAACCAAAATAGTCATATTCTCGATCTTCGCCCGTTGACCCACTATAGAATGCCACCCAATGGTACTGCTCAACATGCATGAATGCTTCTTTACACTTGCACCTCGAAAACCCAACCCCCACTTCCTCCACACAGTCCGGCCCAAAAGCCACATTCGACCCAATAAGGCATCCTTCCCGTATCTTCACACTGTCGTGGACCAGAACGTTTCCTAATATGTGGGATACATTTGCTAACTTTAAAGGGGAGTTTGTTCTTAGAGAGTCGAGTTAGTGACTCAATCCTGTTATGTAGTCTCTTGGCTAACCTATAAGTATTAGCAATTAATGTTTCTAGTCAATTTGTCTCACCATCGCATAGAAGCCGTCTAGACATAACACTATAAATATATATAAATCATAAGAGTGTGTCTGTGTGTATTGTAAACGCCAAGTTCAAAAAGATGCTTTACTTCTTTCATTAAACTTGGTCAAGGCAAGTAAATTATACTTACATATTTGCATACATGCTAATGAAAATACCCTACAAAATTCCTCCCAACTCAAAATTGAACAGCTTATTGATGTCTAAATCTAAGTAAAACAACTTTAGAAATAATTGATATTCCAAAAGGGATGGGTGCATCAATAGCTGTTGTAAAAAGTTAACGAACATTATCAAAATGTGAAGTAAAGCATGTGGAAAGTTAAAGAATCGTATTTTTCCTTTCTAAAGCTTAGGGACACCAAACATCTATATGTCTTCCTAATCAAAACCGTAAATTAAAGAATCTAATTCTGCATTATGTACCATTTGAAGCTCTACCTAGACTTACACATAAAATCAACAAAAATATTTTTATTCTTGAAATTTATGGGGAAATGAGAGGGACATATTTGCTAAATTTGTAAATCATAGTATATTGATTGAATTTCTTTTATTAGCAGTAAAGATTAGTACTGTCTTCTATATGTCGCATGGAAACAGAATATAAGACCGATTGTCGTCAACATATCCGGTAAGCAATTTATCCTAATTCATTCATTGTGTTTCTGCTCCTGGAGGTTCCTGGTAACTATACCTCATAATTACCGAATCATGTACTATCATTTTTTAGCATGAAATTCTAAAAGAATTTAGCTTCACAAATCACTGTAATGCAGTTAATAATTGCTTAATGTTCAAAAATTAATAATATGCAGAGTCTAATTAACTACTATTCAAAAATGAATCAAGTTAATAATGCACAGTTGGATTAATTACTAATCAAAAATCAATAATATACATTGTCTTAAAGAACACTCAAACCAATTCAGATTATATAGGGTATTAGGCTCAATTTTATTGAGTATTAGTTATGATTTAAAAGTATTCCAATTTGTATTTATTGATCTATCAAATAAAATGGAGTATTGAAATTGGTACATATACAATGAATAACTTATATTTATGCAAATGTAAGTATGTAATCTAAGAGAAAAATCAAATTTCAATACTTAGACAGCCTATACACATGACATGTAAGTAAAGGGGATGAAATATTTCAAAGTAGACAACTAATTTCTCCGTTGAATGAATCTATTTCAGCTAACAAATGTAGCAACAGTTAAAGAAATGAAAACAAAATATAACTCCAGGAAAATTATAAAAAAAGCCCAAAGTTGTCATTCAATATCAAAAGCGATTGATATCAACAGAATAAGAAATAAAATTAACCTTGAATTTAATTATAAAAGATTAATCGTTAAGGAACCCAAATACTACTCCAAACTTGAAGAAAGTAATGAAAATAATCAATACTTACGTCAGATTGAAAGTTAATGATCTCGCATGAAGGATAACTGAGCTTAATTCTCTATCGACGCTGAATCAAAAAATCCGAGTAATTATGTGTTTAGTCCATAATCAAAGTTTCAGAAGATGTTATATTAGAAACCATAGTTAAATAGACAAACCTAAGTCGCATGAAGTATAACAGATAATCGATGATCGAACGGAAGGGGGAGAGGATGGTAGATCTGCAAAATTCGGCGAGCTAACCCTACTTTTTGGTTGTGGAACTGCAATGTGATGAAATCAATAGTGATGAGGTTATGTTAGTTCTGGGAAGGCTGCGAAAGCCAATAGAATAGAGATACGGCGTACAAAATGTAGAAAGGGTATAATGCGTATTTCAAAAAGACACGGTTGATTTTTCATTCATTGAATTCTTATTATTAGTAGTAAAGATACGTACAACACTCTCCTCTTTCTTATTTTCACACCTAGTTTAATTTTCCAAATCCATCTTCTAGTTCAAACTCCATTTTTAATCTCTTCAAATTCTTAAAAAAATAAAAATTCCAACTTTTAGCTCAATCTCTTCAAATTCTTAAAAAAAATAAAAATGTCAACTTTTTGCTCAAACTCTTTATGTATTTAAGATCAAAGTTTAAAGATTGATCTAGCAAAGCAAAAACAAGAAAAATAATAATGGTGAGAACTCTAACCTATAAGATTGTTTATACCTTTGGAAAATGAAAGTGAGTTACTCAATTTGATGCTACTTTTGTGAAATTAATAATTGGTAAATTTACTTGTTAATCTCATTTGTAAATTGTTTGTGATAATCATGCTTATATAAATAGGTTAAATTTCAAGTTTTAGTGAAAATTGGCTTGAAATTGGAAAAACATGGTTACTGGAACCAAACAAGTAGCTTACTGTTCTTGGTTTTATTCTAAAAAAACAAAGCTCATCTCACCTTTAAAAATCGATATCTCCCAAATCTTTTAGGATTTGCACTTGGCGTCAACTAGAGAGTTATTTGTTAGGGCCTCTAATAATTTTAAAAATTGATCATCGGAGATTTCGTCGAGGGTGGTCGTCACAGTCTCTAAATAACAATAACGAGAAAAAGTGTATCATGAATTCTAAAAATTTAAATCTCTTGATTTACATAAAACTGGTCGACGCCATATGTGTAGTTTTTTAGTGAAGTTTCGATGGAGTTTCGTGTTAGTCAACGACGATGGTTGAAAATTAGGGTTTTAGGTGGAGGTCGATTCAGACGGAATTAGGTGACATCATTGGGTGCGTTGAGTTCCTCGTCGTGTGGAGCTTCGGTGGCCGGGGTTTTAGCGGGTGTGGTGGAGTGTCAGGAGGTGCGACATCATGCTCATTGCGATTTGAAGCTTCAAGAATTCGAATGGTGGCGATCGGTCAGAATTTGCTTGGCTCAACCGGAGGACGAGTTGATGGGTGCATTCGATCGAGCTCAAGAATTCGAGTTTGCACATGGTCGGAGTTCGGTGATTTGAGGGATGAATGAGGTGTACACGTGGATACGCGGGCACATCGATGGGTTTCTGTGATTCGAATTTGGGGGTGAAGATGATTTGGAGGAGATAGGGAAAGGCACTGTAGATGGTGGGTTGCGGATTGGTTTAGATGGGCAAGTGGACTTCGGCCCATTTGATTTTGGTGAGACGTTTAATTTTTAAAGGTTTTTAATTTTATAAATGAATTATTGAATTTAAACAGCCATATATCGTCCATTTTAAATCCATTTAACATGCAGATTTTTGCGTTGTTTTCATATTGATAAACACGACATTTGGCATAACTTGCGGATAGTTTTGGTTTAGTATAATTTAATGATAAATTAAATACCGGCTGATCTTAGTTACGTTAATTTGGATAATAATATAGTTAAATTATTTATACTTAGTGGATGTTATATATTTGGCTAAATAAGCACCGTACTGTTAAAGTAAATTGGATAGAATAATTTGGACACCCGTTTAGCGGAATAAAACACCGTTCTGCTAATTAAATTTTTTGGACATGTAACGATCCAGAATTTTAGACATTTGATTTTTGAAGTATTTAATTTAATTCAAATATGAAAATATTGGTTGAATAAGCAAAATAGCGTAAATTTCAAATCTATTTATTTAATTGAATAGTGAATTGGATATTGGAATTATTTTATATTTGAATCTTGGATTTAATATAGATAAAAATGATTTTGAAAACCTATTTTGAATTCAGTATAAATAAGAGTGATGATAGTAGGATTTTAATTAAGAATTTAAAAGCAATTAAAAGTGGTTGAAATTTTTTTAATGATAATTTGTCTTAATTAACGCCTGAAAATATCATTCTGAGGCACTATCTCGGATTTTGACAAAAACAGTGTATTGGAACAATAATAATAAATTATTGTAGACTGTCAAATTTTGTGACGATCAGACATACTGTGTGGTCGTGCAAGCTCAAAATGCGTAGAAATTAATTACAAGAAATTAATATTATATAATTGGATTTGAAAAGCTAACTTCTGCATATGATCGAATTAGGTCTCGATAATAGTTCCATTGTGTTCGGAATAGGGGTATTTGGTATGTAATGCAAGTCGGCACGCCTTTTTTAGAGTTCGGTATTTTTGGGTACTTAGAACCTGATATTTTGATTTAAATAATAGGCCCACATCACTTCAAGCCCATACTTCTCCCCATACTTCAACTATTCGAACCATGCCTCTCTTTCCTATTTAAACACACAACTTCAACAGAAATCATTTTGCATATTTCAAATTAAAACACCTCTTCATCTAACGGTTCGAGGCGATCGCGACTATTCCAAGTCGTTTCAGGCCTAAGTCATAATTAGGAAATTGTTCGCGTCGATGAAGTGAACTAATTAAACGGTGGAGATCATCAACAGAGATGCGTGATGATGGCAGTTTGTGCAAAAAGGGGCGACGGTTTTAGGGAAATTAAAGGTGAACGGTGGCTCTATAGGCAAGGGGATCTGAAGGTGAAGTGTCGGGGCTGGCCAGAATCTTGAGTTGAACGGGTTCGTGTTTTTGGGTTTTTGCGAAGGGGAGACTGCGATTTGGGGGACCGGACATGGAGCGAAGGTCGAGTCGAGGTCTGGGGTGAGATGGTGGTGGTGCGGTGGTGCCTGGAGGTCGGCGGTGGCGATGGGGCTGGAGAGAAGTCACATAGTTGGTTTCATGGTTCGGAACGAGATGAGAAAGGGAGGATTAGCGGCATATTAGTTTACATGAGGTTAATTATTTTGTTAACGAGTGTAATTTGTAATTAAACATATTATTTGAATCGTTAACTTATAATCGTGATAACTTGCTCGTTTTAGATTGAATTTGAACGTGATAAGTTGCGTTGCGCTCGTATTGATGATAACTACGAATGGAATTGAATTGGTGACGATTGGAGCTTGTTGAATTTTGAGATAAATCCAATGTCGTTCGAATTTAGACGAAATCCAGAACACGGAAGCGACAACAGGAATTTCGGTGAGTTAAACACACTTTTTTGGTTAACTAGTATAGTATATAGTTGATAAAAATTATTGATTGGATGTTTGGATCATTTACTGTTTTATCAGTTGGTTTGGTTTTATTCCCGCCACTGGATCAGATGACCTTTTTATATACCCACCTAGTAGTGGATGACCCATATTATATGATTATATATTGTTTGTGATGCAAGGGTCGGGTTGGAGGGATCCAACAGGATTTCTCACCACTGTTGATTTTATCTACATATATATGTGTTGATATAGATAAGCTTTGATGTAAGGGAACACGTTGGAGGGATCCAACAGGATTTCTCACCATCATTGATTTATATTTCAATAATATTCTAGTCATATGAATATTAGATATTAAACCTGATTGTTGACACTATTGTATATGATATTGTTATATGTTCAAAAGCTGAAACCCTGTAGTGATAGATAATCAATGTCGATATTGGTTAAGTGCTCTGGTGATTGTTGGCCTAAATTTAGTATTTTGAAAAATACTATTAATTATCGTTTGGTTTTTGAAATGGTTGTGTTTGGAGAATGATTTCAAATCCAACCTTTTAAATTATCATTTCTAAATCATTTAGAAATATGTTGAATCGATTAACTATTATTTAATAATGATTTAACTGATTTAACTATTGTTTAAAAATGTTTCAAAGTGGTATATTTATATTTAATATAGTTTTAAAATTTATTTACATTTAATATTGTTTTTAAAGTTAGTTGTATTTAATATTGTTTTAAAGTTATTTATCAACATTTTAATATTTTGTAAAAAAATCAATATTTTAAATAATAAATATGGTCTGAAATTAATAATAATGATTATTAATAATGTTTCAGAAATTAATTATTATTATTTATAATACTGGTGAAGATTAACTATTATTGTTTTTATTAATAATGTTTTGAAATTATTAATTATTGTTTTTAAGTTGTTTTAAAGTTAATAATTGTTGTTTATTTATAATGTTTATTATTAATACGTATTATTATATAGTAGTGTTTTGAAGTAAATGATTATTAGTTATTAATAAATGTTTTTGAGATTTATAAATAGAGTTTTATAAATGGTTTCAAAGATTTATAAGGAGTTTATACACGATTTTAGAATTGAATAAAAAGGAATCATTCTTAGTGTTATAA
The DNA here is from genome assembly GCA_030737815.1 of Allium fistulosum. NCBI lineage: Eukaryota > Viridiplantae > Streptophyta > Magnoliopsida > Asparagales > Amaryllidaceae > Allium > Allium fistulosum. Next base: position 903,821,902 of record CM060906.1, on the reverse strand, counting down.
ATACATTTATACCGTTGAGATAAGTATATGGATATTTTTCAAGTATCGAAAATATAGGGATTTTTGAATATATCTTTGTAAAAGTATTTTGATGCAAGTATTTACAAAGTGGTTTTAATTAATGAAAAGATTAGTTAAAGAGGTTAGTGGTTGGTTATGTGCTTAACCAATGTTGGTTTCCCCTTGAAAATAAATTCTTGAAATTGAATGTGTGTTTCTTGATAGTTAAATAACCGACTATCAAATATGGACCCAAAATGTAACTTTGAAAATATATAGGAGAAATATGTGAGTTATATGGCACAGTCATCTCCGATGATGTTGTACCTTGCACATAAATCTCGTTTTGTTCTCCTAGGACAAAAGATAAGGAAATCCATCCACTAATGGATAGGAGGTGATCTCCGCTCTTATCTTTGGCTGTTTATTTCCTAAAGAACCGGGGTTGAGTTTACCGAAAACTATCGAATGTTGTTTAGAAGAGATTGGGATCAGATCCTTTTCCATTGGTTGTATTAACGTGATAGGGGGTTCTCGCTTTCTATTTGGTAGCGAGCAAGAGACTCTTACCCCTACACGTCCCGGGGAGGTAGTATAAGGCCTTGATGGGTTGGTTTGTTGGGCGCTTACAGTCGCCAGGCAGGCCGTAAAAGCAGATTCGAGGTACCACTGTATGCCACGGTGGGTTTTACCCATTGTTGATGGTTGAAAAGCCTAGACCATTACATCATGGTATTAGAGCGCAAGGTTAAGCAAGAACCTTGACTTGGTGGGGATTACTCATTAGAGATAGGGTCAGTAGCACCCTAGAATGAGTTTGAGTGTATACATATATGAGCGCGTATTTGTTAGTGACATAAAAATGTTTTATATTGTGTTGATTGGTCAGTTAAGTGGATTATGGATTCTGATCAATACGAGTAGCTAATGTTATTGATAGCGATCTCTAAACACTTGAATAGGGCAAATCGACACAATATTGTTTTGAAACTGGGTAAATGAAATAATTTTACCTAAATTATATCTTATATATAAAGGAATAATTCTTTAGAAATTATTATAGTTATATATTGTATGCTTGGTTGTTAGGAAAATAATAACATTCAGTTATTATCATTTATGGCTAACTAGTCATACTCACCTAGTTAGGAGCATTGACCATTGTTTGTCGATTAGGTAGTCGTGCTTGACCAGTTTATGGGCATTGGCTATTGTGCTAGGTTAGGAGAAATTTTGTCCTTTTACCACATGGGTGGGGTAGATTAGTGATCGTGGGAAAATTAAAAACGAACACCTTGTGAATTCAGTTTCATAATTTGACTATAAGGCTTTCGAAGATAATGTTGGATTAGAGTTTGATTTTAAACAAAATTTGTTTGATATAACTCAACAAAGTAACCTTTGGGAAACGATTTTATATAAGGGACGTGGATTTAATGCTGGGTTAGAGTTTGATTTTAAATAAAATTTGTTTGATATAACTCAACAAAGTAACCTTTGGGAAACGATTTTATATAAGGGATATGGATTTCATGAGTATGATTTACATATGGGGTTTGTAAATAAAAATGGATTTAAACTGAGAATTTGAGAATTTAAATCCCGATGTTTTTGGAAATGGATTTACAAATTTTGGAATTCGTTTTTCAAAAGATTTGAAAGATAATAGTAGTATTATTTGGAGGTATTTTTCAATATAAATATTTCTGAATGATTGTGAAGAAAATAGAAATATCTCAAACAAGTGTTACAAAGGAGATAGAAAGCACTGAACTCACTTCTGTCATTGAAAAATAATTCTAGTGACGACTGCAGCATCATCAGTGTTCATTTTCGAGTTTCCAAGAGAGGAATTGCTACCATAGAAGATTTTTTTTTGGTAAAACAAGTTTTGATTTAGATCCCATATATAATTTATTATACAAAAGAGATATTTATATACATTTTCAAGTGTTTTCTAACTTTTGATATTATTTACAAGATTATTATATTTTAAGTAATTAGGTTTTCAAGTATTTTATATTTTAATTATACATTTAAATCTATTAAACTTTGTTATAGTTTTAGTTTTATGCTTTCTAAATATTTATAAGCATATTATAGCATTTACTATAACTTTAATTTTAAATATATATTCACTTATACTTTATATATGTTATTTTTAGAAGAAATTCATATTTAAATCCTGTACATATTTAAAATATTTAAAAATAATTGTATAAAGTATTCTTAAGTTTTAAAATAATTATAATATGTATAAACTATGTACAAAGTTTCAAAATATTTTACAAAGCTTAATATTTTCAAATAATTTTTATAAAGTGTTTTTCAAAAGTACAAAGGGTATGTCAACATACTCCTATATCATATGTCGACCTATAGGGCGAGAATTTTAAATTTCGAATTTGAATGGAAGTGTTTTTCCATCATATCTCTTCACGAATAGACATGACCTTATTTCTCTATAAATAGGAGGTTTTACCAACAAATTTTTAACTAATCTCTCATTCTTTCTCTCCTCTTTTACTCTTGATTTAAAGAAAATCTACTCAAAATATTCTAAAATTCAATGAGAATCTAATTCAAACTCTATTGATTTGATTCTCTATCAATTACTCCCCGATCTCTCTCATCTCTATCACTCAAAATAAGATTAAAGTGATATTCAAGAGGTTATAGGATCATTAGTACTTAAGATCATGAAACTGAGTGTGTAAATTCTATCAAATCATACTCTTATACTCTTGGGTATGCTTCGTGTCCCTGAAATCCAAGTAGGTGTGCTTGTGTATCGTCTGAATCACATAGGTGTACTTGGTCCAAGTGAGCATGCTGGTGTTCCGTTCGAATCCAATAAGTGTACCCAGAGCTCGGAAAATCTAGAGGGTGTGTGTAACGACTCGCAAATTTATCACTTTGATAAATTATATTTATTTTTAAAATATTCAAATACAAGATTTTATAACACAAATTATAATGCTTTAAACCCTAATTAATGATGGTAAACTTGTTTTAAAGGAACATTAACAAATATGGATATTTGGGGTTTTCGTCAGAAAAACGACGAAAATCAGTTTCTGTAAAATTTGAGATTTTCTCAATATTAAAGCGAAACTGGATACATACACTTATTATCTATTTAAGCAAGAAATTAAATAAAATTATTTATTTTATTTTTGGAAATAAAATATATTTATGACATCATCAAGATGTCATCACTTTTATATATTTTCTGAAATATTTAAATTAAATTTATATATTCAAATAATTGTTTTAAAATGATAAAAATTCATTTTAATTAATTATATAGTGATAATAACTCATTTATAATAGTTTTATAAAAATATAAACTTGTTTTATAAAGATATACAAATTCCGTTGCACTTTGACCATTCGATGGCGTAATTTTATAGCATTTGATCGGTATTGGTTTATATGGTTTTATAATTCAATTGTGGTCATTTTAATTAATTAATAATGATAAGAAATTAGTTTTAAAAATTTGTTTACATTTATAGGTAATTTAATTTATAAGTGAAAATGTGACCGAAAACCGGATTTTGGATTCACAACGGTTTAACGAACGAAAGTTGTTTAAAGTCGTTGCAACCTTGTTTTTGTGTCTTGTGCACATGTACACATATCATACATGCAAATGTACATGCAGATGCACATACAAACTTATATATTATGACGACCCACAAATCCGTACCCTTTGAATTGACAATAAACCACACATGTCCGAGCCAAAAAGCACAGAATGACAGAAAGTCATGAGAAAGAAGAGAGAGAGGGTGAGAAGAAAGAAAGAATAGAAAAGAAGAGAAGAGAAGAAGAAGAGGGAAACAGAACTAAAACAATACAAAATCTCACATTGCAGCGGAATAACATATAATATAGATGAATAATCTTTACAAAAGAGAAATTGTAATATACATACATCAATCAGAGTACACAAATAAATAATTATTGGCCTGGACAGTTATAAAAACCTGTACTCACAAATGCTGATAATTTACAACAAAAATGAAACAGAAAATAAATAGATACGTGTATACGACATGAAGATCTCCAGCTCGTCTGTTGAAGCTCCAAAAGCACCAAATCTAAAATTGTAAATATACTCAGTCTGACCCAAGCATTGAAAGGGAAGAACGCCCGGATCAGTCTGGTAAACCAGCGTGAGAAAAACATGTCTCAACTGAATTTTAAAGTTTTAAGATTACCAAACTTTCTTTATCAAAACAAAAGGTATCTCGTAAGACCACGTCCACACATAAACACAGATGGATTTTTCCCTCACGATAACCAAAACATTTCATATCAAATTCTCTTATATTTTAATAGTGTCTATTGCACAAATAATAATTAATCATAGATGAAATTGTTACATTACTAAATTCCAGCATAATAGGTTTAAAAACAAAATGGCAGGCACGTAGTGGATAGGATTCCATACAAATGACAAGGTAAGGACTACCTTTTCCGAACTTGGTACACTTCTAGAGGGATGTACCTAGGGCAAGATACTCGGCGCCTAAACCAACACAAGACCGGCCTACCCCTTCTTGGATAGTACCGAATATGTCATCACCCCGATCATTACCGACCTTTAATGGGTACCCGGGTCATACATTCACCACATACTTAGACATGTGTAGAGTAAATCTAGAAGGATGATGACATCTCCTAATGGGAGCAACCCACTTAGCCTTGCTGCTTCTACCATGTTTTAGTCATTTCCTGGGTGTGAGGCCAAAAGAGGTATTAGATACTTTTCACATATCACATCATCTTTGAATGCCACATTGCCATTTCCATTGACTACTAATTTCCTTCCACAATAATACAACCCTTGAGCTCTTACGTCTCAAGGAGGGTGTTAAGCTAAGAGAAGTTGCCTTCTCCGCCTCCACAGATGTATGTTTGTAAAAATCAATGTACGTAATATCAGAAAATGCATTGTCAGACATCCATCCATACAAGTTGTCCAGGAACAGGACAAACTGAAGGTACTTTCCTACCACATCCTATCGGGAAATCCCTAGGATTAGTAGCAAATAGTCCTTGCATTGGATATTTCATAACGAAGAGACTACTGCTACTATATTTATATTGGTATTTTAACTCCAAACGATCAACAAGCTGTCCTTCACTATGAAAATCCTAAATATCAATATCATCAACAAACCTTCACGATCGTCGCATATAGGTTGGTCCGGAGTGGTTTTCGGATAAACCGGTCCCGGTCTCTTCGCACCAACAATGCAAAAGCGTTACTCAACCTCATACAGAAACCAAGTCTCATAGACTTATCACGTTTCCATTCAACTTGCTATCCATCGCCCAAGAAGGAAGCTCGGTAGATTGGAGTAATCACTCCGCACAACTCGAATCAACATCCTTTACACCAAACGATAATCAAGCCTACATAGATGGCTACGTACTAAGTGTACGACTAAATAGTTTCCACATCCAGTCGAGAAACTAAAATGGCCAAAATATAATTTAACACTTAAACAGTCACTAGGCCTGATTTATTAATCTTTTATTAATTAAATCACTTTTCCAAATTTATTACTTCAAATTATCTTTAAAAGGATATAATTCCAAAACCATTTCAATATCTCAATATTTGGAAAACATTTCCATATACTTATTTTAATAATAAGTGAATTCATAATTTATTTTATTTTCAAACCATATAAACTCCATTTTATAATATCACTTTCCAAAACATTCATTTAAAGAATTATTCTCTTTAAAAACGTGAATATATTTCCTTTTATAAAAATCCATATTTATCTTATCAAATTAAATTGATTTCACATTTATAAAACTGTGTTTATAATTCACATTTCTATTTTATAAAAACTTCCATTTATAAAATTCTTTTATTAGCCAATTTCCCGTTTATCTCATTTATATATTAAAATCCCATTATAAGCTTATTTACTTATAAATTTCTTTATTTACACATTTATTCTTTTGTAATCTCATTATTTATAAAGTCCATTATAAATTCATTTCTAAATTTCAATTGCAAATCCATTTACAAATTTGATTATAAATCCATTTCTAATATATATAAAACACTGTTTATAAAAATCCATTTCATTAAATCTCTTTATTAATAGCATTCCTTTATAAACTTTCATTTTAACACTTATAAAACTCGTTTATAATTCCATTACTTTTATTTATAAAATATCAATTTTATAAATCTTATATATAAACCGTTATAATAAGTTCAAAATTCTAAATTTAACTTATTTTACAAAATAGTTAACTTCATATTTCAAAAATCATATTTAAGTATATTCACAAAGCCATAATTTTTATAACATAAAAATTATAACTTTTATTCATTTAAAATAAATTCATTTCTTTATCAATTCAAAAATTATTAAAACAAATATATTTTCAAAATCACTTTGAAATCCTTTTTTAAATTGAAATCATCATTTTAATATTTTAAATTTCCAAAAATATGGTCCAATGCTGCAAAAGTACTAAATAAGGGGATTCACATCAATATTGCAAACATGGCATCCATCACATCAAACATCACATGGTACAACACATATAAAAGTATGTGTAAATAAAAATCAACAATGGTGAGGAATCCAGTTGGATCCCTCCAACCTGTAACCTACAACAAATATACATATAAGAAAATATGTATAATGTCTGCTTCGAGGCAGACGCGCGTACAAAGTGTCATCCGCTCATACACGGGAAATATAGGGTCTCATCTACTCCATTAGGCAGGAATATATCTAACTACTAATTATATAGTATACATCCAAACAATCATCAAACATCATATTATAAATTTATTCCCACTATATAAAAATATAAGCGGGCCAGAGAGAGTGAGTTTTACTCACTTTGGTTGCATTCGTCATTGCAGTGTTTTATTCCGATTAAAATTAAACGAGCATTTAATTTTAACCAAAATTTTCAACAGCTCCAAATCCATCCAAACCAACTCTAGAATGAAGTGCTCGACAATACGAACCCAATGCAATTCTTTTCGTGTGAATCCGACCTCGTACGAAGAAGTTATCAATTTTTCAAGTTACATGATTTTATAAAATAATTATTAACGTCATTAGCCTAAGTTAATTACCTTCATTAACGTTTTAATCCTTCCCCTTCTTCGTTCACATCCAGGTAAACCACGAACCCCTATACGCACGCATACATTCGATCGTCGCACCACCCACGAGCCACTAGAAGACAATCGGAGACCACCACTGCCTCCGCCTACACGCGCGCCACCCACGGCCAAAGACCGATCGAACTCGGCCAACCCCATGCCTCGAAAATTGCGCTTGAACGTCAGATGAACGGAAGTGCTTCTAGGTCGCTGCCGATCGCCTATGATGATCATAGCCGTTGGATAGGTGGAGCTCAACGTGCTCTATAATTTTCATGTTGGAGGTTTTTGCTAAATGTCAATGGATTGTGAGTTATTGGAGGAAGAAAACGCGTTATTTCTGGCCGTTCGTGATAATATGGCAGCTAGGTCAGGAAACCTAAGGGTTTGAGAAAATGGGAAAAATTAGGTGCTTTTATAGAAAATTTTCGTGCACTATTCATTCGAAAATATTTCGAACTCCAAACGAAGCATGCCGCCTGATGTTCCTAATGTTTTACCCCTATTTCGAACACAATGGAATATATATCGGAGGCCAATTCCATCATATACTGAAAATAGGTTTTCAAATCGAGTTATTTTAATTAAATTTTCTTTAATTAATTTCTGTGCGTTTCGAGCTCGCACGATCAAACGGTACGACACGAAATTTGAAATCCTATAATAATTCACTATTACGGATGCAATGAAACTGGTTTCGTCGAAATCCGAGACAGTGTCAAAAATGACTATTTTTACACATTAATTAAATCAAATAAATTCCAATTTCCACTTATTCACTTTTAAATCAATTTTTAAAAGTTCACTAACTCCATTCTAATTTAAATAGATTTTAAATTAACTTTATAAATCATTTTCATTTAAATTAAATTCAAGATCCAATTATTTCCACAATTTCAAATATTAAATTAAACAATTTAATTATCAAATAAATCATTATATTTGAGATATAAGTTATACAACTCATAAATTTTACTTTTGGATATTTAAAATCAATTAAATATTCCAAATTCGAATGACTGAAATTCAGGATCGTTACATTCTCCCCTACTTAAAAGAATTTCGTCCCCGAAATTACCAAGTAAGAAAATGCCACAAAATCCCATTAACTTTTCAAAACAAATTGTTCAAACTAGATTACCAAAATCATTTAAACCTTTTAGCTTTTTCGAAATCCATTAGTTAAACTTCTGATAAAAACTTCTCTAAGTTTTCAAATCAATTCAGAGTTATCTTTTCAAAACCAACTAATATCGTTTAACTTTTAACTCAAAAACCAAATTTTTAGTTATTAAAAAATTTCCCAAAATTTTCAAAAAATTTCTAACGCCTAAAATTTTCAGAAAAATTCGCCAGAGTCTTCTTTGCCCGGTTCGATCATAGTATAATCACAATATATATATCACAAATATACATCTCATCTTCGAGGATGAGGCATCCCGTAGGGAAAAAATATAAAAGTACGATATGTAATTCGAGATACGTACCTTATATATTATTTAGCGAGCAAATACGGCTAATAGAGCGCGAAAGCAAGCCCCAAATGCAAAGCATACACCATCTGCTCCTACTAAACACTCAACAACAAATGAGAACAAGTATATAGAAAATAATATCAATATATAACATAACTATACAATAATCATATGCAAATGAAACACATGCAACAAAAGAAACCATCCAACAACTAACATCCATCTAATGTCATAACCAAGTTAATATACATTTCAATGTTAATGGTTTTAATTTTTATTAACTTTCCTTTTTATTAACATTCATTTGATTTGTTTTCAACTTATTCACATTCGTTTTATTAACATTCAATTAGTTTTCATTCAACCAATTTACATTCCTTTCATTTACATCCAAATCATTAACATTCAATTTTATTCACGTTTACTTTCAAATTGATTAACATTCATTCTATCAATATTCAGTTGATTACATTCAATTCAAATTCATTATGTTCACATTCAATTAATTCTCATTCAATTAATTTACATTCATTAACTTACACTTTTTAATATTCACTTAAATTTAATTCATGTTTAACAACATCTCATTCCATATTTAATTTACTTAGTATATTTTATTTAATACTAATAACACTTAACAACCATTACATAAAATTCTTTACTTAATTTCATGATCAATTTTAACAATTTTATACAACACTTCTTATGTTTATTATCACTTCTTAACTTAAGTTATATTAAATTTAACAAATAAAATTCCAAATCATATTCAATTAACTAATTATTTTCATTAGTTCAATTCAATTCATTTTGCAAATTAAGTTGAATTTTATTTTATAACTCAAGATCATTATTCATTTCATTACTTCATTTCATTGATTCATTTTGAATATCAAAATCAACTTTATTTAATTTAACTTAAGTTAAATTCCTTCACAACATTTCATTATATTTGACTTAACTTAAAATTCAACTTATAATTCAAATTCAGATTTTATTTCTTAACATTCATATCCTCAAATTTATAAGTTGTACAAACTTAGTTACTTGAAATTTCATGAATATTTACTTAAGGTTACTTCCATTCTATAATTTCAATTCATGGTTATATAATAACTTTACAGCTTAAGTTTATATTCACTTTTATTTGATTCATTTCAAATATCTATCTAATTCTTCAAATTCAATTCAATTTATTTAACTTTTCTTTGGTTAAACTTCAATTTCATATAATTCATTTTACTAACTCAATATATTTAACTTCACTTAAGTTAAAATTTATCTCAATTTAAATTTTCTTTTTCTAATACATACCATTTTCAATTTATAAGTTCATAAACTTATTTTCTTACAATTTTATCAAATTATACTTTGGATTTTAAAATCAAAACTTGTTTTATCAAAAATTGTTTTATCAAAACAAATCTAAACTTCATTAGTAAATTACTAAGGTAGCAAATCCATCACTTAGAAACTCGAAAACGAATACTGATGATGTGGCCGTCATCATCCGAATTATTTCCCAGCATGTAGTGAATTCAGTGCTTTTTTATTTCTTTTAAATCCTTTTATTATTTATAAATCACATTCATAAATTTATACTTATATAAATTCACTTTATTTCACTTTGCTTATATAAGTTCATTTCAATTTTGTTTATCTTTGTTTAGATTATGTTTATAACAACTTTTATTTTACTTATGAATATTATCAATGCATAAACAACCTAACAATCTATATATAACTATAATATTTTCTAGAAAAACAATTATTCCATAATATATAAAATATAGATAAGGTAAAACTATTTCATTTACCCAATTTAAAACAATACCGTGTTAGTTTGCTTGCTCAAGTGTTTTGGAATCCCAACCGATGACGTTAGCTAGACGCATCGACCAGAACCAATAATTCAAACTTAACAAGTCAAATAACCCAATATAAAACATTTTTATATCACTAACAAATACGCACTCATATATATACACTTAGACTCATTCTATGGTATTACTAACCATATCTATAATGAGTACCCATCAAAGCCTAGGTTTATCGCTAAACCCAAAGCTCTGATACCACGCTGTGACGACCCACAAATCCGTACCCTTTGAATTGATAATAAACCACACATGTCCGAACCAAAAAGCACAGAATGACGGAAAGTCATGAGAAAGAAGAGAGAGAGAGGGTGAGAAGAAAGAAAGAAGTGAGAAGAAGAGAAGAGAAGAAGAAGAGAGAAACAGAACCAAAACAATACAGAATCTCACATCGCAGCGGAATAACATATAATATAGATGAATAATCTTAACAAAAAAGAAACTTTAATATACATACATCAATTAGAGTACACAAATAAATAATTATCGGCATGGACAGTTATAAAAAATTGTTCTCACAAATGCTGATAATTTACAACAACAATGCAGTGGAAAATAAACAGATACGTGTATACGACATGAAGATCTCCAACTCATCTGCTGAAGCTCCAAAAGCACCAAATCTGAACCTATAAATATACTCAGTCTGACCCGAGCATTGAAAGGGAAGAATGCCCAAATCAATCTGGTAAACCGGCGTGAGAAAAACATATCTCAACTGAAATTTAAAGTTTTGAGATTACCAAACTTTCTTTATCAAAACAAAAGGTATCTCGTAAGACCACGTCCACACATAAACACAAACAGGTTTTCCCTTCCGATAACCAAAACATTTTATATCAAATTCTCTTATATTATAATAGTGTCTATTGCACAAATAATAATTAATCATAGCTAAAATTGTTACATTATTAAATTCCAGCATAATAGGTTTACAAACAGAATGGCAGACATGTAGTGGATAGGATTCCATACAAATGACAAGGTAAGGGACTACCTTTTTCGAACTTGGTTCACTTCTAAAGGGATGTACCTAGGGTCGAGATACTCGGCGCCTAAACCAACACAAGACCGGCCTACCCCTTCCTGGATAGTACCGAATATGTCATCACCCCGGTCATTACCGACCTTTAACGGGTACCCGGGTCATACGTTCACAACATACTTAGACATGTGTAGAGTAAATCTAGATGGATGATGGCATCTCCTAATGGGAGCGACCCACTTAGCCTTGCCGCTTCTACCCTGTTTTAGTTATTTCCAGGGTGTGAGGCCAAAAGAGGCAACGAATACCTTTCACATATCAAATATCACATATCACATCATCTTTGAATGTCACATTTCCATTTCCATTGACTACTAATTGCCTTCCACAAAAATACAACCCTTGAGCTCATACGTCTCAAGGAGGGTGTTAAGCTAAGAGAAGTTGCCTTCTCCGCCTCCACAGATGTATGTTCGTAAAAACCAATGTACGTAATATCAGAAAATGCACTGTTAGACATCCATCCATACAAGTTGTCCAGGAACAGGACAAACCGAAGGTACTTTTCTACCACATCCTATCGGGAAATCCCTAGGATTAGTAGCGAATAGTCCTTGCATTGGATATTTCATAACGAAGAGACTACTGCTACTATATTTATATTAGGATTTTAACCCCAAATGATCAACAAGCAGTCCTTCACTATGAGAATCCTAAATATCAATATCATCAACAAACCTGCACAATCGTCGCATATAGGTTGGTCCGAAGTGGTTTTCGGATAAACCGGTCCCGGTCTCTTCGCACCAACAACGCAAAAGCGTTACTCAACCTCATACAGAAACCAAGTCTCATAGACTTATCACGTTTCTAACTTTCAACTTGCTATCCTTCGCCCAAGAAGGAAGCTCTGTAGATTGGAGTAATCACTTTGCACTACTCGAATCAACATCCTTTACACCAAACGATAATCAAGCCTACATAGATGGCTACGTACTAAGTGTACGACTAAATAGTTTCCACATCCAATCAAGAAACTAAAATGGCCAAAATATAATTTAACACTTAAACAGCCACTAGGCCTGATTTATTAATCTTTTATTAAATAAATCACTTTTCCAAATTTATTACTTCAAATTATCTTTAAAAAGATATAATTCCAAAACCATTTCAATATCTCAATATTTTTAAAACATTTCGATATACTTATTTTAATAATAAGTGAATTCACAATTTATTTTATTTTCAAACCATATAAACTCCATTTTATAATATCACTTTCCAAAACATTCATTTAAAGAATTATTCTCTTTAAAACATGAATATATTTCCTTTTATAAAAATCCATATTTAGCTTATCAAATTAAATTGATTTCACATTTATAAAATAGTATTTATAATTCACATTTCTATTTTATAAAAACTTCCATTTATAAAATTCCTTTATTAGCCAATTTCCCGTTTATCTCATTTATATATCAAAATCCCTTTATAAGCTTATTTACTTATAAATTTTTTATTTACACATTCATTCTTTTGTAATCTCATTTTATAAAGTCCATTATAAATTCATTTCTAAATTTCAATTGCAAATCCATTTACAAATTTGATTATAAATCCATTTCTAATATTTATAAAACACTATTTATAAAAATCCATTTCATTAAATCTCTTTATTAATAGCATTCCTTTATAAATTTTCATTTTAACACTTATAGAACTCGTTTACAATTCTATTACTTTTATTTATAAAATATCAATTTTATAAATCTTATATATAAACCGTTTATAATAAGTTCAAAATTCTCAATTTAACTAATTTTACAAAATAGTTAACTTCATATTTCAAAAATCATATTTAAGTATATTTCACAAAGCCATAATATTTATAACATAAAAATTATAACTTTTTATTCATTTAAAATAAATTCATTTCTTTAACAATTCAAAAATTATTAAAACATATATATTTTCAAAATCACTTTGAAATCCTTTTTTAAATTGAAATCATCATTTTAATATTTTAAATTTCCAAAAATATGGTCCAATGCTACAAAAGTACTAAATAAGGGGATTCACATCAATAATAGCAAACATGGCTTCCATCACATCAAACATCACATGGTACAACATATATAACAGTATGTGTAAATAAAAATCAACAATGGTGAGGAATCCAGTTGGATCCCTCCAACCTGTAACCTGCAACAAACATACATATGAGAAAATATGTACAATGTCTGCTTCGAGGCAGACACGCGTACAAAGGGTCATCCGCTCACACACGGGAACGTTTAAGGTCTCATCTGCTCCAATAGGCAGAAATATATCTAACTACTAATAATATAGTATACATCCAAACAATCATCAAACATCATATTATAAATTTATTCCCACTTATATAAAAATATAAGAGGGCCAGAGAGAGTGAGTTTTACTCACTTTGGTTGCATTCGTCATTGCAGTGTTTTATTCCGATTAAAATTAAACGAGCATTTAATTTTAACCAAAATTTTCGACAGCTCCAAATCCATCCAAACCAACTCTAGAATGAAGTGCTCGACAATACGAACCCAATGCAATTCTTTTCGTGTGAATCCGACCTCGTACGAAGAAGTTAACAATTTTTCAAGTTACACGATTTTATAAAATAATTATTAACGTCATTAGCCTAAGTTAATTACCTTCATTAACGTTTTAATCCTTCCCCTTCTTCGTTCACGTCCAGGTAAACCACGAACCCCTATACGCATGCATACATTCGATCGTCGCACCACCCACGAGCCACTAGAAGACGATCGAAGACCACCACTGCCTTCGCCTACATGAGCGCCACCCACGACCAAAGACCGATCGAACGCGGACATCCCCACGCCTCGAAAATCATGCTTGAACATCATATGAATATAGATGCTTCTAGGTCGTTGTCGATCGCCGTTGATGATCATAGCTGTTAGATAGGTGGATCTCACGTGCTCTACAATTTTCAGTTGAAGGTTTTTGCTAAATGTCGATGGATTGTGAGTTATTGGAGGAAGAAAATGTGCCATTTCTGGCCGTTTGTGATAATATGGCGGCTAGGGCAGAAAACCCTAGGGTTTGAGAAAAATGGAAAAAATGAGGTGCTTTTATAGAAAATTTTCACGCACTATTCATCCGAAAATATTTCGGACTCTAAACGAAGCGTGCCGCCTAGCGGTCCTAATGTTTTACCCTTATTCCGAACACAATGGAATATGTATCGGATGCCAATTCCATCATATACAGAAGATAGGTTTTCAAATCGAGTTATTTTAATTAAATTTCCTTTAATTAATTTCTGTGCTTTTGGAGCTCGCACGATCAAACGGTAAGTCCAATCGACATGAAATTTGGAATCCTATAATAACTCACTATTACGGATCCAATGAATCTTATTTCATCGAAATCCGAGACAGTGTCAAAAATGACTATTTTTACACGTTAATTAAAATAAATAAATTCCAGTTTCCACTTATTCACTTTTAAATCAATTTTTAAAAGTTCACTAACTCCATTCTATTTTAAATAAATTTTAAATAAACTTTATAAATCATTTTCATTTAAATTAAATTCAAGATCCAATTATTTCCACAATTTCCAATATTAAATTAAACAATTTAATTAACAAATAAATAATTATATTTGAAATATAAGTTATTCAACTTATAAAATTTACTTTTGATGTTTAAAATCAATTAAATATTCCAAATTCGAATGGCTGAAATTCTGGGTCGTTATATATATATATATATACACCAAAAATATCTAAGATATTTTACCTTACTTCATCCTTAAGCTAAGATAAAACAAACTTGCCATCACCTTTCACCTCCTACACAACATGGAATGATGGAGAGGACAAGAGCACATGGAGGTTCACATAGAGGAGGGGGTGACGTGTAAAGAGTGATGGGAGAGGTAGTGATGATGTGTTGTAGATATTTTGCTAAAAAAGGTTATAAGTACATGTCCATATCCTCTCATTTCCTTACACCATTCCATTCTTCTTCCTCCTTCTTCTTGAGCTCTCTTATAGGTCTTCTTTAATTGGCTTCTCTTCTTAGAAAATTTATGAAGAAATAATAGCGAAGAGAAAATAAAAATGTATACACATATATATGTTATCATTCCACCTCAAAACCAAGGCAAGATCACTCCCTACCACCTATATAATCCATGGCCACCCCTCTTCCAAGCACCAAGGCCGAGCTCCGCCACTTCCAAGTTCATGGCCGAACCTATTAGAGGACTAGAGCAAGATCCAGGGAACTCCGAAGTGAAAATAGTGGAGAGAAGTGCTGCCGAATTTCCAACGAAATGAATTCAAAAAGTTTTGGAGAAGTTTGGTGGAGTGGAAAACAATGGTGAGTACTCAAGCTTAGATTTGTTTATTTAAAAACCTAAAATGACGACATGCATGTATAATTAGTAAATTAATATGCTTGGTTGAATATTGGTTGAATATTTAGTTAATTTATATTTGTTTGATAACTTGGTTGCTAATGATGGGAAAATAATATTCATCAAGATGAAATGGTTAATTTATTAACCATGGTTAATTCAGAGAAAACTAAATCCATATTAATGTGTGTATGGAGTTTATTGAGCCTCTCAATGGTTTTGAAATATAAACAGGTTGAAATTTGAATATTATAATAATGTAATATGAGAATGGAAGTGAAAATAAATTTTAATGAGATGAAATAGCAAAATATAGTTTTCATTTGGTTAAAATAGTTTTAATATGATATTAAAACAATTTAGAAATGTTTTGGACAAGTTTCGGAAAATTTAACCAAAGTGGTAAAATCGAGCTCGTCGTGTAGCAGTAGTTCGTTAATTTTCCAACTTGAAAAGTAGAATAAATGTGTAGGTTTCGATATAAGTTGAAATTCTTTGCAATAAGAATTTTCCGAACCCATTAGAATATTGTTTTCAAATGAAGAAAGAAAATTAAGATTTCATTTAGTAAATTTTGAGTTAAGTCCAAACAAAGTTTTCAAAAACATCGCGGTTTGGCAGTTTTAGAAATTTATGTGGCAAATGTTTTAAATGGATAATTTTAAATCTTTAAAAATATGAAATAAATTTTATAAATATGTTAAAATGTTTTAAAAGGGATTTGAGTTATAAAAATGGACATATATGAGATGGAATTAGTGTTTTGATCAAATAAGCTTTAAATCGCTATTCGTAGTAGCTTTTACAACGGTTTTCCATAACTTTTATAAATCATGGTTTTAACTTAATCGTTCTCCCCCAATATTTTTAGTAATCTTTTCAAATGAGTAATTATGTATTTTGAAAATGGTTTGGAAGTTTTATAATAATTTTAAAAGAGTTTAGATAAATGGTTAAAAGGAAAATTGTTTATAACCCTAATTCTAAATAAGTGATTTAATATTGGCTCAAAAAGTTGACGAGTAGACCTTTTTTATATTCGTGGGATTAGGATGTGAGGTGCTTAAACCAAAGAGATGTTCAAGAGCAACCAGTGCCCTGGCTCACCTGGCCTCTTTCCTGGGCGAGGTATAGATAAGATCGAAATGTCGAAAACGAGACAAGTGTAAGAGATTTAATTTCCATACTTAATTTCTTACAACTTGGATTGTATAGGAATAATCTTCTTATACTTGGTATTAAATTCCAAGAAGGGACCTTGCACTATCCGTGTGAATTTAAAATATGATTTCACCGTTATTTGACGAATAGTACAAGTTGAATATGGAAATTAGCATCGAGTATAATTAATATAATTTCTATAGATCCCTTTTCAACTCAATACTAATTGGTTTGGGTTTACAGTAAATGCTGTCTTAAATAACATCGTTTTTGAACTGTTTAAAAGTTATGATTTGAAATAATAAATATTTATTAAGATTTAAATAAATGATTTGGAAATGTCTTCCTAAGTAAAAGGTGAAATGATTTGGAATTATTCCAAGACTAAAAAGGTTAAATTAACCAGAGAATTTGATAAATGAGGCTTGATGATTCCATATACTCTTAAGAAGATAAATTAAATAGTTTAAAAGAATATATCTCTAAAAAATATTTGATTTGATAAAAAAGATAAATTGATTGGATGATGTTTGATGATTTCCTATATACTTGACATCTTTTTATCGATAATTGGTTCGGAGAAACCGGGGTCGAATTTGAGTGATTCCTATCCGAAAACCACTTCGAACCAATGTATACGTTTGAAAGTGAAGACATGTTGAAGACAAAGATTTTGAAGACGGACATCTTCATAGTGTAGGGCTGCTTGCCACTAACCTTTGGGTTAATCCTCGTATCATATATATATGATGGCGGTAGTGCCTTCGTTTTGAAAATATTTGATACAAGGACTACTCGCTACTGATCAGAAGGATGATTTAAGATGTAGTAGGAGGAGCACCTTTGGTTTGTCCTGTTCCTGGACAATTTGTATGGATGAGTGTTTGACATTGCATTCTAAGACCACGTACATTGATTTATACAAACATACATCTGTTTGGTGGTGTAGGAGGCAACCCCTCCTATACTTAACACCCTTTTCTGAGACGTACGAGCTCGAAGATTGTACATTTGTAGAAATCAATAGTGTGTTGTTAGAAATGGAAATGTGGCATTCTAAGTGGAATTTACTTTTAAAAAAGCAAAGCATGGTTTTGTGGAAAGTTGAGCGTAGCCACATGAACCTCACATCTCGGTAATGATACGGGTAATTATGTAGTCTGTAGGACATATTTTAGGCTATCGGTTATTATGGATGGAGGAGTCCAGTAGTATCCGGGCCCTCAATATTTAGCACCTATTGCCTTATGATTTAGATTGACATGCATTGTGATGGGCCTAAGATGGGACGCTAAGTCACCGAGATATACTGTACCATAGTAGTGTAGCAATATGGTATAGTGATGGGCCTAAGACGAGATACTAAGTCACCGTGATACTAGGATTATTATGCGTGGATTTTGGAAGAAAATGTCACTAGATCCCTATCATATTGGAAATCCAATTCCAATACGAGCTTTACGGTTTTTATTGTATTCTCAAAATAGTTGTAATGCCTTGTAAACATTCCAGCTACCCCTTGCCATCAAATGTAATTAATGCAACCATTTCGGTTGTTTTATAGAAAAGTGTTTTCAAAATAATGTCATTAAAGATAACATCAAAATGTTACGGTATAAAGTATTTTGGTTATCGTAAGGTAAAAACTCATTCGGGTTTATATGCGGTGTGGTCTTACGAGATACACTTCCTTTTCAAAAGATTTGTTTAGCACTGATCTATGACTCTATCATATGATTTTGGTTCGAGTTTTTCACGCTGGTTTATCATGCCCGATCTGGGTATTTTTAATACTCGGGTCAAGTCAGAGTAGTTTCAGGTTTAGCTATGGACACTTGGAGTTTCCAGAGGAGAGTTGGAGATCTTCATTAATGTATGGACATATTCTATTTTCTACTGCATTTGTTTTGTTGTTTTCCAGCATTTGTAAGGACAAACATATATAATTGTCCAGGCTGAGCTTAGGTTAGACTCTGATATACGTATTTCAAAATTTTCCATTGTAAAAGATTTTATGCTTAATAACATATGATTATTCCATTCGTGTGAGATTCTATTTTCTGTCTTGTTCTGCTCTGTTCTATCTTAAGTATTAGTCAATTATGTGATAATGGCTTCAAAATTAAACTTGAAAAAGATAAGTGTCATATTGAAGATAATGAGTCAAATATTATCTTTGAAGGCATTAGGAATAGAAACATCTATCTATATATTAAGTATGAAAGTATCAAATGATAATTTATGTGTTTTGACTGAATCACGTGATCCTTGGATTTGGCACAAAAGGTTTGGTCATTTGAATTTCAGACATCTATCTAAAATAGCCAAAATTGATCTAGTTAGGGGTCATCCTAAAATAAGTTTTGATGTTAACAATCTTTGTGATCCAGGTTAATTAGGAAGACTTAGAAAAAGTTCCTTTAAGTCAAAAGATATGATTTATACATCTTATACCCTTGAACTTCTTTATTTAGACCTTTTCGGTCCTTCGCAAATACAATCAATAAATCATAATAAATACGTATTGATAATCGTAGATGATTTTTCTAGGTTTACGTTGATGATTTTTCTAAAACTTAAAAGTGATTTTTTTGACATGTTTAAAATCTTTGTCAATAAAATTCAAAATCAAATGTCTATCAAAATCCAAACAATAAATTTATACTAGATATGTCGACATATCCATACTCTATATGTCGACATATGCAGTTATTTTTAGATTTCAAATTTCCCTCCTTAATTCAAAACTTAAAACTGCTATATTTAACCACTTTATTTCGAAATCAGACCTATTTTATAGTCTTCTTCTTTTTGAAAATCTCAAGTAAAATAAAATTAATGGATCCTTACCATTCCAAACGTCCAAGGCAAGAATTTACATCGTCTTCCTCGATTCTCTCACTCTGGGCCCTCTCCAAAATTCTACATTAACCAAAGTGACTAAGATTGAGAGTGATCTGAAGCGTACTCTCAATATGCTTTCTGAAATGGAAGCCATTAAATTAGGAATGAACAAAGAACAAGAGAAACAAGGCAGAATTATGAAAAATCTTCAGAAATACCAATTGGATAACCCCACAAATCCAATAATCATTGAGGATGATGCTGTAAATTTGGTCATTTATGATTCTATGGATAACAAGAAAGAGAAAGAGGAAGAAGTGGAAGAAAAGGAGGAGGAGGAAGAGAAGAAGAAGAGGAAGTCGATGACGATGAGGTCAAGTGTGTTGGAGAAGTATGCTTTGACAGGAATGGAAATTTGGTCGAGCAAAAAGGGAATTTCTATCTCTATTATCCTTTTTGCCCTATTCATAAATCCCCAATTATTAGTAAATCATGTTAGTTTAGTTTAGGATAAGGATGTTTGATCTGTTTGAATTTTTATTTCTTGGATTGTTTGATATGTATGATTGATTTGGTTTGAATTGATATTAGGATCAGTGTGTATAGACTTATATTAGGGTTAGAATTGATTTGATTTTGGTTTGGTTTGATTTTAGTTTAATTTGCATTGAATATATGTATTGGATTGGATTGATTAGTAAAATTGGCTTTTCTTCTTTAAACAACATATCACTTATTTACTCTTATCATTCTTATCACTTTTATATATTATCTAGTACCTTAGTTAGGGGGATTTTAAGTTATAATTTTTGTTGATGACAAAGGGAGAGAAATATGTAAAATATCCAGGCATATATTAAGAGGGAGTTTTGTAACTTAGGGGGAGTTATATCGTATTTTATAAACATGGTTGTCATCATCAAAACGGAGGAGACTGTTAGTACCTTAGGCATTAATTTTGATGACAACAATCATATGACATCATATAAAATATAGATACTAATTTTTTTATCAAGTTATATACAGTATATAGTGCGGGATATTAGACAGGTGTTGATTAAGATGACTATACAGTATCAAGAGCAGATTCAAGAGGCTGATATAGAGATTTAAGAGTTAAAGATTAAAGACTCATGAGTATTGAAGATTAAAGATATCTATATAAGTTATGGAGTCATAGATTATTGTTAAAACCCTGACTGCACTTATTTGATCTCTGTTCATTTTTCCAAAAGATTTCAAATGGTTTTAAAATATTTTGAATTTCAAAAATAATTTTAAGGAATCCCTGTTTTCAAAATGATTTTTCAAAATGGCCTTCAAATGTTTTCTACTTTTGATTTTATTTACAAGCTTATTATATTTTGAATAATTAAGTTTTTAAGCATTTTATATTTTAAATATACTTTTAAATCTATTATACTTTGTTATAGTTTTAGTTTTATGCTTTCTAAATGTTTATAAGCATATTATAACATCTATTATAAATTTGGTTTTAAATATATATTCACTTATACTTTATATATATTAGTTTTAAAAGAAATTCATATTTAAATCCTTTATATATTTAAAAATATTTCAAAATAATTTTATACAGTTTTCTTAAGTTTTGATATGATTAAAATATGTATAAACTATGTACAAAGTTTCAAAATATTTTACAAAGCTTAATATTTTCAAAAAAATAATTTATAAAGTGTTTTTCAAAAATACAAAAGGTATGTCGACATACTTCTATAACATATGTCAACATATAGGCCTCGAATTTCAATGGAAGTGTCTTTTCATCGTATCTCTTTTTAAGAATGGACATGACCGTTGTTTCTCTATAAATAGGAGATTTTACCAACGATTTTTTTTAAACTAATTTCTCATTCTTTCTCTCCATTTTTACTCTCTTGATTTCTAAACTAAAATCTACTAAAAATATTTTCAAATTCAATTAGAATCTAATTCAAACTCTAATTATTTGATTCAATATCAATTACTCTTTGATCTCTCTCATCTCTATCACTCAAAACATGATCAAAGCGCTATTTAAGAGGTTATAGGATCATTTGTACTCAAGATCAAGAAACCGAGTATGTAAATCCTATCAAATCATACTCTTATACTCTTTGGTGCACTTTGTGTCCCTGCAATCCATGAGGGTGCGCTTATGTCCCATCTAAATCAAGTGTGTGTGCTTGGTGTCCCATTTGAATCCAAGTGGGTGTGCTGGTGTCCCATATGAATCTAGTAATTATACCCAGAGCTCAGAAAATCTGAAGGGTGTGTCTCAAAGATTTGAAATCGAGATTGTATTGACTTTGATATTTGAAAAGAAATATGTATAAGAAATTGTACAAGACTGGATGTATGGTAACTCCAAATCAGTATAAAAATTCCTAATGTAATCTCTCCAACTATTCACTTTTTACTTTTACTGCATTTATATCTGTCTATGTTTGCATCTGTGATTGTTGATTCTGCTCTGTTTAATTATAATCTTAAAAGAATTTAAAAAGATTCATAGAAATCAGTCAACACTATTCGCTCCCCCTCTAGTGTTAAATTAGCCTTAAAATCCATCTTTCGCAAACTAACAATCTAAATGAGAAATATGTACGATACAAAAATGGTAGAAAACTCATGCAAGTATTTCAATACACTAGGTTTAATATCATTTCTAGTATATTTCATGCTAGGTTTACTAACATTTCAAACTATACATAGACTTGGTTGCTATCATATGCTAGTTACCATGAATAACCATAGTAAACATGCATACCATATTGAAAAACATACATAGCTAAAGTAAACTATACTTGCGATTCAATACCATCATCTTCTTTAAAAATGTTAATTTTTTTCTAATAAATTGTTTTATTTCAAAGTTTCTACTCTCATGTCCATCCACTTTTAGTAGTAAAATAAAAGAGATAAAAATTTAAAGAATATGTCAAAACATAATACATCTCAGTCTAATACTCATGAGTGTTATTATCTACACATACCTAATTAACACTCTGCACCCATATATCCTTCCATCCATGCAGAAACTACACACTCCCACCTAACCCATCCAATTTATTTATTTTTCTTTTCCCTGCACGCATTATAAAATTTACTCTTTCGAATAAAAGACCATAAATCATATTCAAGCATCACTTTGTCGATTCCACTTTGTTGATTCATAGGCATTTGGAACCGATCGTAAACGCGAAAGCTTCTCAGTCCCTATTCATTTTGTCTTCCTATTTTTGTTTATCGATTCCAAGAAAGTCAAGTGGGTAGCAATGATTTTACAAAATTGGTCAAAACTGAAATCGAGTTTTCTAAACAGAAATTAATTTAAATACAAATCTGTTATGTGATGTAAAAATTAAATTGAAATTAACTACTATCTTGCATCAAAACCGCAATAAATAATAAAATAACACTGCTAGAAATGAGCTAAATAGTAACAGACTGTTTCGACGGCCGTCGACGACTCTGTCATTTCATTTTCGACAGCTTTCGATGGCTATATGTTTTAATTAATTTAATTTATCACATTATTTTAACTATTAATTATAGAAGTTTGAAATTTGATTATAATACTAATTTAATTTCTAAAAATTAAAGAAGATATTTTTATTCAATTATTCAATTTTATGGCGGTTTGTGGTTAATTAAATTAGTGTTTTCGATAATCTTTTATTGTGTAATTTGATAGTTAACTTTATTGAAAATCAAACTCAAACGATCAATCTATGGAACTTTTAGTCCGTCCATTATACAATTTCCATGAAATTTACGATGCGTAACTATTTTATGAATTTAAATATATTTTCAACGATTTTGCAACTAATTATGAATTTTTAAATTTATTTAACATTATAAATTCATATAAAAGAAAATATTCGGTAGAAAAATAAATTTTTTGATTCTTATATCAATCCAAAGTATTTTGGACCTACTTCCAAAATATGACAATAAAGTAAATAAATTTAGGATGTCGATCTTGATTCTCAAATTTATAACAGTTCATCTATATTCGAACTAAAAACCTTTCGTTTGAAGACCAAAGGATCTTCAAACGAGACAAAATTCGGGTCACATATACATTATAACGTATTTATCCAATCCATAAGGCTAGAATAATAAAAAATGGAAGAAAAAGAAAATAGACTCAAAATATATCATTTTCTAAGGAGTTGTACAACACTTGATATAAATTGTTAGGACAACTTCTATGAAAATGAACCATTTGAAGGCTAATTTTTTTTCCTATGTATTTTTTAAATTCAACTGTAGGGATTGGATGTATACATAATGTAGTATATATGGTTTAATTTCATCTCATTTAAAGATCATTGGTCCTTCGAACGAAAGGTTTAAGTTTAAATGTCGACGAACGACAATAAATTTGAAAAATCAAGATTGGTTTCTAAAACCTGTTTATTTTCCTTTCATATTTCGACCATGTGCACAAAATACCTTGGATGAACATAAGATTCGATAAAAATTTTTACTAAATATTTTATTGTATATGAATTTATTATGTTAAATACATTTAAAATTCATAACTAAATTATCAAATTATTAAAAAATTACTGTATAATGAATAAAACTAACCATTTTAATAGTTAGAAACAAAACACTACAAGAATTTTGATTTTTAGTAGCGCTCAAAAAACGCTACTAAAAGTTTTAGCAGCGTTTTGATAAACGCTGTTATAAAGCCCGCGACTAAAAATACCTGATTTTTAGTTGCACTTATTTCAACGCTACCATAAATCGTTTTACGACAGCGTTTATGAAACGCCACTAAATTCTTTTTTTGCAGCGTGTATAAAACGCTACCAAAATGTACTTGGTCTGCTCAAAAATATTTTTGTAGCGTTTGTTAAACGCTGTAATAGAGGACGCAGTTTATTGACAAAGCCTGTAGCCGCGTAACGCTACTATATATGCTCTCCTTCGCCCTTTATTTTTTGTAGTGTTTTTAGTAGCATTTCGAAACGCTACTAAAAATTTTCCAGCTCTGCCTATACATTGCCTCCAGTTCAATCTTGTTCATAGCTTATAACATAATACATAAACACATACACATTAAACAACCGCAAAATAAATATACATATACACATACACATTCAAACATAAACACATTTAAAAACCATAAAATACATAAACAAAAGCACTAACATAAACAATATGTTAACCGTACATAGAAGTTTACACAACCGAACAGTAGTTTCAAGACAAAAGGTTAACCGTACATAGAAGTTGACACAACCGAACTACGTACCACAAACAATATGCTACTGCTGCAGTTAAAGTACCATAAACATCTGAACTAAGCAAGTACAATAAACAACCAAACTACCTAACAAGTACGATAAACTAGTGCTGCTACTGCTCATTCTTCATAAACGCCTACCTATAGACAAAATATAATCAATAGTGAGACTCAAGTTATAATCAATACTGAGATAATAATGACAGGACCATCAATACTGAGAAAACAATGAGACTAAAGTTATGCACAACTGAATATGTGCAATCTTGTGTTCAACTAAATATGCACAACTGAATATGAAAACTAAAATAATGTGCATGTTAGTTTTGGCCAAGAATAAAATGAAAATGAAGATTTGCCATTAATGTTTTGTACATTTTATCTCTGCCTGTACATTTTCATATACTCAAACACAGATTTTCATATACTCGAACACAGATGAAAATATAAGTGTACATGAATTATTTTAGATAGTGAAATTAGGTAGGTGTAAGAAGTCTGCCAGACCCATATGTATACAGCCAAACACAAATTCAAAAAATTCATAACGATAGATGCATTTGTTGATAAAAATATGGGATAATAATATAATATGGTCCTAGTATGTAAAATGACTGGAAACTTAGGATCATAAATTATCTTTTAAGTACATACAATTAGTCGATATAACTTATGGCTACTGATGGATTAAACCACCGACTAATTACAGTTAATAAATACAACATAAATACCATATTTTGATAAGCTTGATCATAGTAAATTCCAACATAAATTCTAACTTATTCACATTGTTGCATATTCACATAAATCATTCAAGTACAACAACTCATTGCACATCTACAAGCAGGTTATAATGAGGCAATTTAGAGGAAAATTTCAAATAACTTTGAAGGCAACCCCTTTTCAAATCACTTAGGCATTATAATTATTTGAGTTGATGGTTTAAGTATTTTGTTGCTACTGGTTATCCATGATGGTAATTTTGCAAGAAGTTTTCAATTACATAAAGAATTGCATACCTTTCATTTTGGTTCCATAATGACTTAAACATTTTCAACCCAATTTCAACCCAAACATTCGGAACTCTCACAATTTCAACCCAAACATTTACAGCATCATGTCCCAATGGACGACAATGAACCATCGATATTGGATCAGTTGAAGCGATAGTTCCTTCAGCCACTACTTCATTCGTTTCACCCACATCAATCAACTTGCATTTATTATCTTTTGTCAGCTTTGCAATCGGCTGGAAAAAAGATGGTGCATATTTCAAACAGTGCATATTGAAAACTATGTACTTATTTTAGAAACCAAAGCATACAAAATGCAACAACATAGTGGTGCATATTTCAAACAGAAGAAACAAAATACAAACTACAAAATATTTCCACCATATTTACTTACATGTTGTGGTTTCTTCGCGATTATGGGTGTGGATATCACGGGAGAAGTCGCAATTTACATTCCTACCAACTAAATCTTTATTAACTTCAACTTTTTATTTTGGCCATGCTTCTTTCCTATCAACTGCATCTCTAACGCACGGCATATCAACTGTGGATCGCCACAAATATGCATCTCCATTTATTACATTGGCCACCCAAATCGCAAAGGCAGCCGGATCGAGCGGAATACCATTAACAAGATGTTGTGGATCTCTGGCATAGATTCTTCCTTCGGCAACTACCCCTTCACCCTCATTCCAACCATAAATCTTGCATTTGTCGTCTTGGGCGCTGCTGTCACTCTAAAAAGGAGAAGTGTAAATCAAGAGTTTAGTGATTAAGTGAAAATATTGTACAAGACATATTTCTAAATTAAATTTGTGGAAGACCGACGTAAATATTGTGAATTATAAAATTTACCGTACTGACTTCATTCAGCTGTCCTCGCAGCGCCCTCTTAGTGTAATTTAATGGCCATGCTACTACCTTATTCTCAACGTTTGCTAATACTGTCATTTCAGGTGTAGGCCTCCATAAGTAAGCATCTCGTTCTTCCACGAAATCTATAATAACGCTCACAGCATTTGGTCCAAGACGAATGCCATTGACAACCTCATTTGGGTCCATGGACAACACTCTCCCATCGGCAACAACTGTAGAGGTTCCATCCCAATTCAACACCGAACATACGTCGTCATTGCTCTACAATTATTCAACAGAAAATTATAGCAATTACTAGATCAAAAACTAAAATCCA
Organism: Allium fistulosum; assembly: GCA_030737815.1. Classification (NCBI taxonomy): domain Eukaryota; kingdom Viridiplantae; phylum Streptophyta; class Magnoliopsida; order Asparagales; family Amaryllidaceae; genus Allium; species Allium fistulosum. The sequence goes on along the minus strand of CM060906.1, from coordinate 903,794,508 downwards.
AATGTTATTTCTTGAGTAATATAATTATTATTTTTACCAATTAAGGTGTGCTCCCTTCTTTCGAACTTTCTTTACCCTGCAGCAAAGCACTAATATTAGGATATTTTAATCTTAGGAGCACTGAAGTGGATACACACAATACTTAAAATGTCACTAGAATCAGTCCAACAAGTTTGAATGGCAGAGTACATACAAAAAACCAGTTATTGTAGCATCATTTACAAACATGTGTGTCTGAATTCATTATTTTCAAATTATTATATAACAAAAAACCAGTTGTTATGCATTGTTTTTTTATTCCCAGTTACTACAGTGTTTTTATATATACTTTGATGCTATGCATATTTGCAATAAATTATAGGTGCATTAGTAAACCTTGTTCATCATAGACTTACCTTTTATGTTCAGTGATCAAGTGTCAAGACGACATGTGCACCCAAAACTTGTTGAGAGTTTTATTTGAGAAAAAATGAAAAGCAAGAAGGAACACCTATACTACATATACTGTTTGGATACTCAAAATGGATGCCAAAGATTTATGTGAACAGACGACATTAGAAAAACATTTATCCATCAATAAAATGATCTTCAGCAGAATATGTCAAAGAAGGTAAAAACTAAAGATGAAAGGCCCATCAACTAATTCTGTTACAATGTTCTCGGGTATAATATGATTGTAGTTTTATTAATAAAAGCAGATGGAGAATAAGCTGCATTTGCAAGTGTGAATTTATTCATCTACTATATAAGAATAAATAACTTTGTAAATTGTAATTGTGTGCCAAAATAAATAGAATTGGAAATCAATCATTAATTTAAATAGGAAGAAAGCATCAAATTATTATATAGTTGACACCAAAACAAATATCATTCCATGATAAACAAACTTAAACATTCTTGTTGCCTAAAGATAAATTTAGACATGATACAAGAGAATATCCCAACGGATAAATAGACTCATTTAGTAAAGAGTTTAGTAACCCATTCCAAAGTTGCTATAATCGATAAATAACGAAAAGAAATCGCGAATATGAGACTCAACATTTGTCTCTTACAAACCATTTGAAAAGGTAGGCCCTGGACTAGGCCACTAGACAACTACCTAACACGCCTCCAACTTTTTAAGGGTCTCCATTATTATAACATGTTATTCCCAGTGAGCAATGCAGCTACAATGGGGCCTTAATTAGCAGAGTCTGAACAAGCTTGGTATTTTCACACTAAAACAAAGTGTTGCTTGTTGTTCCGTTCACTTGCTGCCTCAAGCCATTGTACCCAGTGTTTTCCCAATGTTATTCCCAGTGTTTTCCCAATGTCTACTTAATAAATTACTTTTAAAAGTTTACCTTTTGGTCCACCAGCATATGTACCATACCCCTCAATTCTGCTATTTCCTCTCGACATTGAGATAGTTGTTTATCTCTGGACTGGGCCACAACTAGCTTGGTTAAGGTGCAGCCCCTTCCCAGTGCCCATAACTGTCCTGGTTTATCTTGTCCCAATACATTTGCAAGAGCAACTCCATTGACATTCTGTGACGAGCTGGACTGTGAAGGCTAACAAATTTTTTAATCTCCGCCTACATAAATAAATATATACAGATAATGTACGATGGTAAAATCATCATAGTTTCAGATAATTTTTTATATACCGATAAAATAAAAAATTCTTACAATAGTATTTGCAGCTTCCACGGTCACTGGTTCACCATTTTTTTAATGTGAGATTTAATCCAAACATCAACTCTAGTTATGGACAATGGATTTGGACTTCCTTTTTTCTAAATTTAGAATAACATTAAACAAATAAACTGACAGATATAAAATAATATTAAACAATGCTATACTTAACTAACTAACCATGTCCTCGGTCAATCTAGCCATTCCCCTACAACCAGATGTGTGTGGAACTTGTTTAACCCTAAGGGCCGAATATTTTTCACTTCATTTCTGGAAATATTGAAAGATGTTAGAATTTAGTAACCAAAAGCATATTACATATATCTTAATGTTACCTTAAACTCCGTACTTGTTTTGGCCTTCACAAACTTTCTCCATTCATTCATGTTTTTGATGTTGGTAGGTTTCAGTTTAAGTCTTTCCTCTTCGTGAAGTGACCCACTTCTCTAATCATATATTTATATAGAATTTTCTGTTAGAATTTTTTTTTTACAATACATATAAATATACTTTACAATGGATCACTTCCCTTAATTTGATTCCCCAAGATCCTGAATTTTACTAATATAAATATATCAGTATTTAAATAAATCCTATCATTTACATATATGAAGATATATAAATGGTTCTTTGCTTTTCAGAGTGATAAAACAGCAAAGAAACTCTTTCCCACCTTAATTCTCATATTAGAGATTTGGTGTCACATAGCTTTTTCTATTTATCATATATATTTTTTTCTTTTTAGAACTCCAGCTTGATTAACTTTAGGATTAAATATTACTGGTGCTCTTATTTTCTTGTTCTACCTCACAAATTTATTGACTCCTGAATTCACAAGCCATACCCTTTTAATCCTGGGATTTTTGTGATTTGATACATATTGTTCTATTTTAAGTAAAAAGTGTTCAACCTGACTCATGTTTATTAGGTTAGGTTGTTTTACTCATTTCAATTTCAAACAGCTTTTATATCAGAGGGAATATCCATGTTTGATTTATAAGTTGCAATAATCATGAGGGTGTTTGTAATGACAAGCTAATTTTTAAGGCTAGCAGAGGAAAACAATACAGTCATATCAAAATGCTAACTCAAACTATCATGCTAAACAAAGACTAAGGTCATGTGTGCAGTCAGTAAACTCAAGGCAAAGTGGATAAAAAGGATCAGACAAAATGCAAGACTTCCAGGTGAACTTATGATGAAGATATTTGATATTTTCTAATGAAGAGAACAATGTTGTGGTCACTGTTCTATTGAATGGTGGGAATGCTCATTACAAACAAGACCATATGCATTTATAATTTATCAAAGGTTTTGATTATGACCCAACACTACCAGATTTGAATTAAGTGTCCAAATAGCAGGAATTAGCTAAGCATAGGTGCAGTAGAGTCTACAATTACTAAGCAGGTAAATGAGCTTATTTCTCCAAGCAATACATGTTTTCACCGGGGAAATCAAATGCCCCACCAGATTCAGGCTATGCCTTTCAGCCTTGCATGGACCTATATCAATTATAAGTCATGGTTAAGCCTACTGGTTAGCCAGTTTAGATTCAACTCAACCTTTACAAATTCATTGATTTTTACTCTATTCTTTTCTTCCTATGATGTTTCTGCTCTACCATTTTTTTTAAGGTTCATCAAACATTTCTACAGGAGACATGAGCACATATCAAAATTACATGACATGGTCTCCAAAATCTTTCTCCACCAGAGACTATGCAGATTTAACTCTTTTAAAATAGCAACCCACATATGCAAGTATGAATAATACTTAAGGATTCCTACAAGTTCACTTCTCAATAAAAACAAACACATATCAATCCAGATAATACTTAAGCCATAATGATATTTTTGGCCTGGCCTAATTATTACAACATAACTGCCAAAAACTCCTTAAACATTCTAAATGCAAGTAATCTTCAATTGCCCATGCACACAAGTTTCCTATGCATCCTTTCCTGCAGCAACATCTAGAGCTGCCTCCATAGAAATGAGACACCCCAGATGTTACAAAGCAACAAATAGGGTCAGAATATAATTCTGGTATGAGTGAAATCAAAATACAATATTTTGTCATTTTTAAATTGCAGTGCAGGGTATTAAAATACTTGAAGATTTTTGAATTCATGGTATAACTGGATAATTATTTGTATCTAAGCTCCTACCACATTCATGCACACAAGCAACCATTCAATCATTCAATCCAGTATACATGTATACCCATTCTTATGGAATTAACTCATTTTAATTTCCATAACTCAACATTAAAACTTGATTTATCAATTTAATTTGGTCATATCTCTTTTGCCATTGAACACCATGTGTGCATTGCAAGGGACTCAATTCTGTTAACCCCTGCACAAAGGCCTATAGGACTTAAACAAGTCATGCACATACCCATCATACTCCTTATGATGAATAGATCAAGGCTTTTCTCCTAGATTAGTTTTATAATCTAGTGACCAGTCTCATTTCTTATTTCAGAAAGATTTTTATTAACTCCTTGATTGCTTTTACTTTCTTTCTTTTCTATGAATCGGAGAGAGAGAGTTAATCTTACTCAGGGATTTCAACTGACCCTACATTCATTCATGAAAGTCATGTTTTCATTTCATTTTTCTTTCCAGTTGTCTCATTTAAAAATTTGTTTTATCACTTGTATACTTCTGTATTCCAGAATGTCATGATCTCTTAGCAAATCCAGTAAAGTTCCATTAAAAATTCTTATGCTTAATTCTATTGTGAACATAGGGTAAGGTTTTTAGAGAAAAACCCCAAAAACATTTTTAACCTTAGATCTGAACAAATCAGCACATAAATAATTTTATTGCATTGTTCATTTCTAATTTAAAACAAACTAGACATAAGCATGAACCTCCTTTGTTCACACTGCCTGGCTTATCTTTCAATTTTACCCTACTTCATAATAAAATTTGTATTTATCTTACTATCATAAATACAAACTGATGGTTTATGATACTGGATCCATCCCAGAGATCATGGCATTACTATTATCAACAATCAAATGAAGCATATCAAAGCATCAACCAAAAATCTATCAATACACCAACCATGCTCAGCATTCATTAATTCAGAGAAAGTAAAACAAGTTGATCAAGCACAAAAGAAATAAAATGGCTGTCCTTAACTTGGGTCTTAATGCCTTAGCCTCATGAGATTGATTAATCACTCACCTTTCCCTTCTTTTCCCCGAGATTGCCTAAGCTTGCAAATAGTGTATGTTCTTCTCTTTTTTTTTTAATATGTTTCTGTTTTTCCTCAGAGAAAAACCTCTGCTTCTTTTCTTGATTTAAATCATTTTCACTAGGGTTTTACTGAAGGGAAAAACCCCTTTTATCCTCACATCACTCAAGAATTATGTGTGTGCTGTTATGGCTAAATGTGCCATTTTCCCCTGGTTTCTATTTCTGGTAAAAGCAGTTATCCACTGCTTTTCCCTGTGTACATGCAATTTGCATGTTTCATTTGTATATTATTTTCATGTGGCTTATCTTTCAAAATTTTACTTATGCATAACTAATATAAAACTGGTTTTTAAAGCATCTTTTTTTATCAAAGAATATATCATCTTTTTCCTTACCTAATTGTTGAAAACAATTTTCTCTTTACAGAATTATTTTTATTCTCTTTATGTTAAATTGTAATATATACATGTATATCCTCTTTATCAATTAACCCCTAGTTAATACCTCAAACCATCTGTTTTCTCTGGATATGTAAGTGTATACATATTCTTAATTACTCTGGTGTTCTTTCTTTACTTATCTTATGTTTATTCTTTCTGGGTATATACATATAAATACAACATATAGTAACATATGTCCATATATACACTCAGTTATATATCCTCTTCCCTCTGAAATTCCATTTCTTATTACTGTTTATATTCAAGATACATATATGTATATGTTTACATGTGAATATAAGACTCACTCAATTCAACTATTATTACTTTTAACTCATTCTCAATATTTATCTCCAGACTACATATATATATATTTGGTTTTTGAAAGTTTTCTCTTTTTTTTTAATTATTCTTATCTCAACAATTTGGGTCTTCACATACTCTCCTCCTAAAAGGAATTGTGTCCCACAATTATTCTCTCATACATTTCCATCTAAATGTATACAAAGCTTAATTTCTATTTTAAATGAAATTTCAGGAACTCATTCATTCTCAATCAATCAAACATACATAAATAATTTTTAAGGTCTCATAAAAAAATTTTTTTTTTAACATACCTCAAGCAGAAAACAGCTTAGGATATTTATCCTTTATCCTCTCTTCAGCCTCCCAAGTGCAATCATTCCCATCCAAACTCCATTGGATTTTAACTAGTTTAATTATTTTATTTCTCAGTTTCTTTTCTTCTCTAGCCACAATGCCCACTGGTTCCTTTTTATAAACCAGATTTTCTTGAATTTCAACATGTGTAGGAGATTCAAGAATGGACTCTTTGTTATGCACCCATCTTCTCAGTTGGGATACATGAAATACATCATGTATTTTGCTCAATTCCTCTGGTAACTTCAACCTATAAGCTAAAGTCCCTATTCTTTGAACAATTTCATATGGTCCTATATACCTTGGTGACAATTTCCCTGCTTTGCCAAATCTCAATATTTTCCTCATTGGTGAAACTTTGAGAAACACATAGTCTCCCACCTCAAATTCTACTGGCCTTCTCTTTTTATCTGCATAAGCTTTCTGTCTCTCTTGAGCTACTTTCATTCTTTGCCTCACTAATTCAATCCTTGCAGAAGTTTCTTTTACATGGTCTGGTCCAAGCAACAACCTTTCACCAGCCTCCATCCAACATGTAGGAGATAAACAAGGCTTCCCATACAAAGCCTCAAATGGAGCCATTCCTATAGTGGACTGGTAGCTATTATTATAAGCAAACTCAGCTAAATAAATATGATCCTCCCAGTTGCCTCCAAAATCAAGTATGCATGCTCTCAGCAAATCCTCTAAAATTTTATTAACAATCTCAGTTTGCCCATCTATTTGTGGATGATAGGATGTGCTTAGGCTTAATTCTGTCCCCATAGCTTCTTGAAAGCTACTCCAAAACCTTGAAGTAAACAAAGTATCTCTATCACTAATGATAGTCTTGGGGATGCCATGCAATCTCACTATCTCCTTCACAAACAATTGAGCTAGCTTGTGAGCATTTCTGTTTGAACTTATAGGGATGAAGTGTGCTGTTTTTGTGAGTCTATCAACCACTACCCAAATACTATCATTTCCCCTCCTTGTTCTTGGCAAACCATCCACAAAATCCATTGATATACTCTCCCATTTCCAAGTAGGCACTTCCAAAGGTTGCAATAGGCCTGAGGGTCTTTGATAGTCTGCCTTTACTTGTTGGCATGTCAAGCAATTTGCCACATATTTTGCTACTGCTCCTTTCATTCCTGGCCACCAATAATTTCTCTTGAGATCATGGTACATTTTTGTACCACCTGGATGGATAGTATACTTTGTTTTGTGATGCTCATCCATAACTTCTTGCTTTAGTTCCTCTACATTTGGTATGCAGAGTTTCCCCTTTTTCCTTAAGTATCCCTTATCATCTTCCTCATAGTTTTCCACTGTCATGCCTTGGGATATCATGTTCTTTTTCTCCTTCAAATTTATATCTTGATTCTGCATTTGTCCTATTTTATCAACCAGAGTTGACTTTAAAGAAATGAGGCTTAGTTTACCATATTCAATCATATCATTAGGCACATTATCTGGTGCACTAATTCCTTCCTTCATCTCCACTTCACTAAGGATCGTTAAATCCTTAAACTCAGTCATCATTAAGCTGGCCAATCTTGCTTGATGTCTACTTAATGCATCTGCCACTTTATTAGCTTTTCCTGGGGTGTATAATATATCAAGATCATAGGCAGCTAGAAATTCTACCCACCTATGTTGCCTCATGTTCAAGTCTTTTTGGGAAAACAAATATTTAAGTGACTTGTGATCAGTAAACAATTCAAACTTAGCACCCAATAAATAATGTCTCCATAGTTTCAATGCATACACTACAGCAGCTAGTTCTAAGTCATGTGTAGCATACCTAGTTTCATTTGGCTTGAGTTGCCTTGATGCATAAGCTATGACTCTACCATGTTGCATAAGCACTGCCCCCAATCCAGATCCACTAGCATCTGTGTAAACTACTAATTCTTCATTACCCTCTGGCACTTGTAAAACTGGAGCTTCTACCAGTGCCTTCTTTAGTGATATGAAAGCTTGTTCACACTTCTCTGTCCACACATAGGGTTGCTCCTTTTTAGTTAGCTTGGTCAATGGGATAGCTATCCTTGCAAAATCTTTTATAAATCTCCTATAATAGCCTGCCATTCCCAAAAATGACCTCACCTCAGTTACTGATTTGGGTCTACTCCAAGATTGCACTGCCATCACCTTGTTTGGGTCTACACTAACCCCTTGTTGTGATACTATGTGCCCCAAAAAATTTACTTCCTTCTGCCAAAATGTACATTTAGAGAATTTGGCTTTTAAATCATGTGCCCTCAATCTAGACAAAACCAGATGCAAGTGTTTTGCATGATCTTCTTCTGATTTTGAATACACTAATATGTCATCAATAAAGACAACCACAAATTTGTCTAGAAAATCTCTAAATGTTCTATTCATTAAATCTACAAAATATGATGGTGCATTTGTCAATCCAAAAGGCATCACCAAAAATTCATACAATCCATACCTTGTGTTGAAGGCAGTATACTTAATGCTTTCTTCCTCCACCTTCATCTGATGAAACCCAGAGGCTAAATCTAGCCTTGAAAAGACCTTTGCTCCATTCAATTGATCGAATAGATCATCAATTCTAGGAAGTGGGTATTTGTTTTTAATGGTGACTTTGTTTAATTCACTATAATCAATGCACATTCTCAAGGTACCATCTTGCTTCTTCACAAATACAGCTGGAGAACCCCAGTTTGAACTACTAGGCCTTATGAAGCCTTTCTGCTCCAGTTCTTCCAATTGATGTTTCAATTCCACAAGTTCTTTAGGACCCATCCTAGTAGGTTTCTTAATGATTGGACTGGCTCCTGGGATTAGTCTTATTTGAAATTCTACTTGCCTATTTTCTGGAACACCTATGACTTCACCAAAGACATCTGGGTATTCATTTATAATTTTTATGTCTTCCAGTGTTAATTCTTTCTCAGTCATGCTATATATTTGGTTAAGGTAATTGATTTTAGCAATTTCACTCATGATTATAATATTCTTACCATTTTCTGTTTTCAGAGAAATAGTGAAATTTTCCAAATTCAAAATTGCTTTGAATTTGCTCAACCAATCTACCCCTAAAATAATTCCTATTCCAGGGTATTTCAATACAAACAAATCAGATTTAAACACATTTCCTCCTATGTTTAATTCTACCCCCAGACATTTTAATCCTAGCAAACAAGAGCTACCCAGTGGGCTTTGAATAAACAAGGGATTATCAACTAAATAGCATGTGAGAGTCAATTTATTCACTATGTCTTGGGATATTAATGAATGTGTTGCTCCAGTGTCATATATAACTGAGATGGGGTGATCTTTAATTAGAAGTATACCTTCCAATTGTCCAGAACTTCCCACTACAGTTGCTTTTGCTTTGCCCTCAAGTGCTGCTACCTTTGCTCCCCTTTTGAATTCTGGGCAGTTCCTTTTAATATGGCCTTCCTTCCCACAGTTATAGCAGCTGAATGGTGCCTTCTTGGCTGCTTGACACTTATTACTCATGTGTCCTTCTTTGCAACAATTGTAACAAGTGACCTTCTTCTTAGCTTCCCCAGTGGTTGTTCCTTCCATTTTCTTTTTGTCATAGGGATGTGTCCTATTTTTCCCTTTCTTTTGATTGTTAGCCCTCATGCTCCTAAATTTTTCCCTTGTATTGTCATGTTGTTCAAAGGAAAGAGCAAGATCTATGACTTGATCAAATGTTTTATCCTTGTATGGTAACATTGCTCTACCCAGACCTGCATTTAGTCCTTGGATAAATCTTGAATTCTTTGATTCTTCATCTCCTATAAGCATAGTTCCATACTTGGATAAGCTCTCAAATTTTTGAGTGTATTCAGTCACACCCATTGGTCCCTGCCTTAGCCTTATAAATTCCTCAAGCAATGTTGCCTTAGCTGTTGCTGGAACGAACCTTGCCTCAAGCATCTCCTTGAATTGATCCCATGTTATCTCATTTTCTGGCCTTCCTGTGATGATCACCTCCCACCAATCTAAAGCTGCTCCTTTAAGTCTCCTTGAAGCTATCTGCCTCTTCCTTTGGTCATTAACTTGCATATCTGCAAATATCCTTTCCAAAGTTCTTAGCCATATCTGCACTCCCCTAACTCCCTCAGTGCCTTCAAAATCCTTGCCTCCTAAATTTGAGAATGTCTTCAACAGTTTGGCTAGTTCCTCATGAGGATTCTCTTCCCTGTGCACTGCTCCCTCTCTAAATGCCCTCACCAAATCTTGCAAATTGACCATTGGTGTTGTATTGGAGGGTCCTGCTCCATGACTTGGTGGTCTTCCTACCATGATTCACTATTCAATTGCATAGCTAGTTAGTCATTTTTCTAATTTAATTATTTTTATGCAATTCATTCCTACTATGGATATTTATTTCCATCATTATTGTATATATACTTTTTTTTTAAATTTTACCCCTTCAAGGAAATTGGATAATATATTTATGCTATGTTTTAACAACACAGCTCTGATACCAACTGAAGTGACCCACTTCTCTAATCATATATTTATATAGAATTTTCTGTTAGAATTTTTTTTTTACAATACATATAAATATACTTTACAATGGATCACTTCCCTTAATTTGATTCCCCAAGATCCTGAATTTTACTAATATAAATATATCAGTATTTAAATAAATCCTATCATTTACATATATAAAGATATATAAATGGTTCTTTGCTTTTCAGAGTGATAAAACAGCAAAGAAACTCTTTCCCACCTTAATTCTCATATTAGAGATTTGGTGTCACATAGCTTTTTCTATTTATCATATATATTTATTTCTTTTTAGAACTCCAGCTTGATTAACTTTAGGATTAAATATTACTGGTGCTCTTATTTTCTTGTTCTACCTCACAAATTTATTGACTCCTGAATTCACAAGCCATACCCTTTTAATCCTGGGATTTTTGTGATTTGATACATATTGTTCTATTTTAAGTAAAAAGTGTTCAACCTGACTCATGTTTATTAGGTTAGCTTATTTTACTCATTTCAATTTCAAACAGCTTTTATATCAGAGGGAATATCCATGTTTTGATTTATAAGTTGCAATAATCATGAGGGTGTTTGTAATGACAAGCTAATTTTTAAGGCTAGCAGAGGAAAACAATACAGTCATATCAAAATGCTAACTCAAACTATCATGCTAAACAGAGACTAAGGTCATGTGTGCAGTCAGTAAACTCAAGGCAAAGTGAATAAAAAGGATCAGACAAAATGCAAGACTTCCAGGTGAACTTATGATGAAGATATTTGATATTTTCTAATGAAGAGAACAATGTTGTGGTCACTGTTCTATTGAATGGTGGGAATGCTCATTACAAACAAGACCATATGCATTTATAATTTATCAAAGGTTTTGATTATGACCCAACACTACCAGATTTGAATTAAGTGTCCAAATAGCAGGAATTAGCTAAGCATAGGTGCAGTAGAGTCTACAATTACTAAGCAGGTAAATGAGCTTATTTCTCCAAGCAATACATGTTTTCACCGGGGAAATCAAATGCCCCACCAGATTCAGGCTATGCCTTTCAGCCTTGCATGGACCTATATCAATTACAAGTCATGGTTAAGCCTACTGGTTAGCCAGTTTAGATTCAACTCAACCTTTACAAATTCATTGATTTTTACTCTATTCTTTTCTTCCTATGATGTTTCTGCTCTACCATTTTTTTTAAGGTTCATCAAACATTTCTACAGGAGACGAGCACATATCAAAATTACATGACATGGTCTCCAAAATCTTTCTCCACCAGAGACTATGCAGATTTAACTCTTTTAAAATAGCAACCCACATATGCAAGTATGAATAATACTTAAGGATTCCTACAAGTTCACTTCTCAATAAAAACAAACACATATCAATCCAGATAATACTTAAGCCATAATGATATTTTTGGCCTGGCCTAATTATTACAAAATAACTGCCAAAAACTCCTTAAACATTCTAAATGCAAGTAATCTTCAATTGCCCATGCACACAAGTTTCCTATGCATCCTTTCCTGCAGCAACATCTAGAGCTGCCTCCATAGAAATGAGACACCCCAGATGTTACAAAGCAACAAATAGGGTCAGAATATAATTCTGGTATGAGTGAAATCAAAATACAATATTTTGTCATTTTTAAATTGCAGTGCAGGGTATTAAAATACTTGAAGATTTTTGAATTCATGGTATAACTGGATAATTATTTGTATCTAAGCTCCTACCACATTCATGCACACAAGCAACCATTCAATCATTCAATCCAGTATACATGTACACCCATTCTTATGGAATTAACTCATTTTAATTTCCATAACTCAACATTAAAACTTGATTTATCAATTTAATTTGGTCATATCTCTTTTGCCATTGAACACCATGTGTGCATTGCAAGGGACTCAATTCTGTTAACCCCTGCACAAAGGCCTATAGGACTTAAACAAGTCATGCACATACCCATCATACTCCTTATGATGAATAGATCAAGGCTTTTCTCCTAGATTAGTTTTATAATCTAGTGACTAGTCTCATTTCTTATTTCAGAAAGATTTTTATTAACTCCTTGATTGCTTTTACTTTCTTTCTTTTCTATGAATCAGAGAGAGAGAGTTAATCTTACTCAGGGATTTCAACTGACCCTACATTCATTCATGAAAGTCATGTTTTCATTTCATTTTTCTTTCCAGTTGTCTCATTCAAAAATTTGTTTTATCACTTGTATACTTCTGTATTCCAGAATGTCATGATCTCTTAGCAAATCCAGTAAAGTTCCATTAAAAATTCTTATGCTTAATTCTATTGTGAACATAGGGTAAGGTTTTTAGAGAGAAACCCCAAAAACATTTTTAACCTTAGATCTGAACAAATCAGCACATAAATAATTTTATTGCATTGTTCATTTCTAATTTAAAACAAACTAGACATAAGCATGAACCTCCTTTGTTCACACTGCCTGGCTTATCTTTCAATTTTACCCTACTTCATAATAAAATTTGTATTTATCTTACTATCATAAATACAAACTGATGGTTTATGATACTGGATCCATCCCAGAGATCATGGCATTACTATTATCAACAATCAAATGAAGCATATCAAAGCATCAACCAAAAAACTATCAATACACCAACCATGCTCAGCATTCATTAATTCAGAGAAAGTAAAACAAGTTAATCAAGCACAAAAGAAATAAAATGGCTGCCCTTAACTTGGGTCTTAATGCCTTAGCCTCATGAGATTGATTAATCACTCACCTTTCCCTTCTTTTCCCCGAGATTGCCTAAGCTTGCAAATAGTGTATGTTCTTCTCTTTTATTTTTTTAAATATGTTTCTGTTTTTCCTCAGAGAAAAACCTCTGCTTCTTTTCTTGATTTAAATCATTTTCACTAGGGTTTTACTGAAGGGAAAAACCCCTTTTATCCTCACATCACTCAAGAATTATGTGTGTGCTGTTATGGCTAAATGTGCCATTTTCCCCTGGTTTCTATTTCTGGTAAAAGCAGTTATCCACTGCTTTTCCCTGTGTACATGCAATTTGCATGTTTCATTTGTATATTATTTTCATGTGGCTTATCTTTCAAAATTTTACTTATGCATAACTAATATAAAACTGGTTTTTAAGGCATCTTATTTTATCAAAGAATATATCATCTTTTTCCTTACCTAATTGTTGAAAACAATTTTCTCTTTACATAATTATTTTTATTCTCTTTATGTTAAATTGTAATATATACATGTATATCCTCTTTATCAATTAACCCCTAGTTAATACCTCAAACCATCTGTATTCTCTGGATATGTAAGTGTATACATATTCTTAATTACTCTGGTGTTCTTTCTTTACTTATCTTATGTTTATTATTTCTGGGTATATACATATAAATACAACATATAGTAACATATGTCCATATATACACTCAGTTATATATCCTCTTCCCTCTGAAATTCCATTTCTTATTACTGTTTATATTCAAGATACATATATGTATATGTTTACATGTGAATATAAGACTCACTCAATTCAACTATTATTACTTTTAACTCATTCTCAATATTTATCTCCAGACTACATATATATATATATTTGGTTTTTGAAAGTTTTCTCTTTTTTTTTTAATTATTCTTATCTCAACAATTTGGGTCTTCACACTTCGTTCTCCGCTTTATTTAATTTTCGAACCAATTTGTTTTTTGAGGATCTCCAAATTACTCCCATCGGTTGAAATACGGCTTTTCTTTGCCATTCCTCTTCCAATTTAAATCTAACCTGCAACAATACATGAAAACATGATATTAACAGTAGAAAACATGATATTAACAGTAGGTGAATATAAAGAAACATGCTATGGTGAAGTAGAATGCTGTCAAGCTAGTACAGAATTGGTGAATATATGACTTTATGGTCTCTAAATTTTGAAGAAATCTAAATAAAAATCATGAAATAATCACCCGGTCCTGACATTAGACACCTAAAATATAGGATTTGTATTCTTGAAGATGATAGCAACGTCACTAAAAATCAAAATTGGTATGATTTCAATCTCAAGTGAGCGGGGATATTGGTGTTTAAATTTTTTAATTCTATCCAATAATCTATGACAGCATTGTTTAATGTTTGAAGAATAGCATTTGCAGTCTAGAATAATTGTTTTGAAACCATTGGTCAGCTGATTTTATCAAAAATAATAATTAGAAAACAATGAAAGTTTATCAAAAAACGATTCACTAATTTTATAAGCAAGCAAATTCGTACTGATGTACTTTAGTAGATGACTCAAATTATGATTTGTAACATATAATTCAAATCATGTTTACATTTTTGCCTTAGAAATAATCATCCGGGCCCATAAATCTCTGTCATTCTGAACCTTCCGTGAAATATGAATATTCATTTCTAATTTATTTATCTATTAAATGTTAAAAAACCAGAAATATGAACAGTTGAATTTCAGAGGATAACCCACAATACGAACCTACACTAATGATAATTCAAATTAACAAATTATTAAACAGAAGTCGGGATAAAATGTTTAAACAACATGATTCAACTACTAGAACTTGTGGATTTCTTAATATAAATTCCTGTTTATTATAGTTAATTTAAAAACCGCAAATTGGCAAAACTATAACCAGATTTATACTTTAAAAAGTAAGTGGTAGGAGAAGAAGAAAGATGAATTGCTTGATAAATCTACAAAATAAATATAGACAGAAGTAGGGACAAATGTTGATAAATAGATTCTATAGCATATACAGTAGGGAACTTGCTCCATACCTGAAGCGATCGCCACAAAACAACTTTTAACTCTTCACTTAGATTCCTCCAATCATCAAGTGTGTATGGAACCTGCTCCCGCACAAGCGGTCCAAGAAAAGAGGATAAATATACCGACCCTGGCCCTATTGGTACGCCTATATCATTGAACTCAACTTCAATTCGATCATGACTGTTTAACGGGAGTTTTTTTGCTTTTGTTTGACCTCTACTGCCTCTTTTCCGAGACGAACTTGCGGTTTCAGCATCACTTTCTCTCTCAATTTCCACCTCAGCTGCATCAGTCTACTCAAGAAGAATTTCATTGTCTAAGCGGGGTTCTTCTTCATCTAACAAAGCCCTTTCATCATTTGGGTCTTCTTCATCTAACAAAGCCCTTTCACCATTTGGGTCAGAAGGGTTATCGTGTAGTGCTTGTTCTTCGTCTTCATTGCAAACACTGGCTTGCTTCTTAGCATTGACTGCTCGATTTTCGCCTTCACTGCAAGCACCGGCTGGAATCTTATACTTCCGCTTTGAACTATACTTCCGCTTTGAATTATACTTCTGGGATTCCTCATCAGTCTTTTTCTGGTTGCGAGTACGTACAGAGCTTGGAAACATCTCTTTTCTGCAAATGAAACAAAATATGAGATACTTAAAATTTTCATTATCTACCATCTACTCGCTGGAGGAATCTGGACCCAATAATTAGTTTGCAGACACATGATCTCTGAATCTTTTTAACGTTATATTTCGAAGTATTCTAGAAGTTAATTTTATATCTTAAACAATATAACGAACAAACTAATTAACAAAAGATTAATTTTTTGTAATCAGATCAATATTCTTTTTTAATACATTAATGTAGAAACTTACTAGACCTTGTATGTTAACATGCAAAAATTAACGTAGTATATATGTATAAACAAAAAACTGTTATAGAGTAGTCATGTTAAGCAAGTTCAATCCTTTTCCAACTCCAGTTCATGATTTGAAAATCAGTTCTTTAACTATGCAGATGAGAAAAATATATATCGTCCATGACAAACTGTAGTAGGCTAATGACAAACTGTAGTTATAGAGCCAAATTTGCTGACTTTAATTCTTCAAGTACCAACTGAACAATTGAAAACAGGAATAGAAAAGCATTAGTTTAGAACTATCAGATGAAAATTTGCATGCTATAATTTAGATTATTTTAGTTCAAAAAACCAATAGTTATGGGTTATTCCATTACAAATACATAACAGGCAATGAACTAGGCCAAGATTGCCTGAGATGGTAGTTTATTGTGTCACATATTCATGCTTCGTACAAATAACAATCAAAAATTAAAACTGGTTGGTTCATAGTGGATATGAATTTATTTCATTAACAAATTGAAATCATAATATTACAGTAATTAGAACCGAAAATGGACTGGAATTGTTTGCTACTCTAATTCAATGAATAAATTATATGAATCCATCAAAATGAGTAACAAGACAATAAAATCTGAATCCATGCTTTCATTCCTTACTAAAACAAGTTTTGATAGTGAATTTAATTAATACAAAATGAGTAACACAACTTGCAAAATAAAAATAGATACATTCGGAGAGTAAAATGAGTCTACAACTATGACAAATGCATTAGTCTAATGTATGGATCTGACTTAGTAGGTGAACATATAATCTTCTCAATTATGCCTTCACAATCCTCCCTAACATTGCTAACATCTTCATCATCCATTTCAGTTATTTCATAATCTTCCACGGCTTGGATATCTTCCTCGATGCAATCATGTGTCTCTAAATCATTAAAACTTCTTGATGGTGCTTTCATTACAACATACCAATTAGAATCATCATTTTCTCTTAAATAAAATACTTGTCTTGCTTGAGATCCAAGTATGTATGGATCTCTTGAAAATGATGCTTGATGTAAATTAACAAGAGTGAACCCATCATCATCAACTTTTACTCCATTTCCTTTATACGCCCAATGACACTTAAAAACTGGAATATAAAACAAATGATAATCTAATAAAATTATATCTGTCAATATTCCGTAATAAGTGACCACATCAACCACTTGGGACATATCTTTTGCACTTGCTCTACACATAGTAGTTGCATCAAAGGTCACCCCGCAATTCTGAGTTTCTCACCCTACATCTTTTATATGAAAACGTTAATCATCGATAACATATCCTTTGTCAGACAAGGCATCATTCTTCGGACCCAAAGCAATCCATCTTAACATGCCATCATGATCCTTGGAGGCAATAGGTATCTACAACAAATTCCATTTAGCATGAATATTTTAGAGTAATATTAGTACTCAAATGAGAATATATTTGTAATTTAACTAACCTTCCTTTTAATCCAATCGGCAAATTTTTTTGTATGTGTGTCCCAAAGTAAGGTCGCATTTTTTCTCATGCGCTGGTCTGAATTAATTCCTCTAAATGCAAACTAGTATAAAACAAGTGATTATAAGTTATAAATAGCATTACGAACACATCAAAATGATTAAAACAATGTAACATAAACTTACTCTATAAATGGTTCCACCACATTCATATTCATTAACACGGCTAAATGAGCCATTTCTTTCTCATTAGCTGACAATGTAACTATCTTGGACATTGAAATCAGACGTCCCTCAGGTATTACATTGCTTTCATAATCTTCATTTCGAGCTTCTTTCTCCTCTATATGTCCAGATTTTTTCAAAAATTCATTGAAAAGCATCATGGATTCTTCTACAAGATAGGATTCTGCAATACATCCCTCTGGTCGTGCATAGTTTCTTACATAATCTTTGAGTGTCTTCATATATCGTTCGAATGAGTACATCCAACGAAAATGAACCAGTCCACACATTAGTGCTTCTTTTCCAAGATGAATGGACAAATGTACCATTATATAAAAAAAAAGATGGTGAAATTTGTTTTTCAAGTTCGCATAAAACTTCAATAATCTCAACATTGATTTGTTCTACCTTCTCTCTATCAAGAACACGTTGACATAATTTGTTGAAAAAAGAACATAAGCGAATTATTGCTTTTCTTGCCTTCTTTACCATTAATCCTCTCGATGCTACTGGCAATAACTGTTGCATTAATACATGGTAATCATATGACTTCAATCCGCTAATTTTGCAATCGTGCAACGAAATCTGATTCTTCAAATTTGAACAGTAGCCATCTGGTCCTTTGAAATTGTACAATCTTTTGCAAAATATTTTTCTCTCGGAATTTGACAACATGTATGGAGCCTGTGGAAGATATGTTTTATTCCCACGAGATTGTGCATGAAGCTCATTTCAAATTCCCCAATCCTCTAAATCCTTTCTACAGTTGGTTCCATCTTTTGATTTATTACCATGCAACATCGTGCCCAATAGGCTTTCACCGATATTTTTATCCACATGCATTACATCTATATTGTGACGTAATGGAAGTTCCTGCGAAAACCAAAACTATAACGCATTATTGGGTTTTTCTTATGTTAAAACAATGAAAATAAATAAATTAACTACTAACCTTCCAATATGGAAAATCAAAGAAAATCGATCTTTTCTTCCATCTTAATAGCTCCAATTCTGTAGAATTGTTAATATTATCATACTCATATTCTGTATCATAAGCACACTTTCGCTTCTTACTTTTCTCTTCTTTTTCTTTTCCAAAATCATTTGGATAATCCTTTAACAATGCATAAATGTCTCTCCCAGTTAGAATTCTAGGAGCACTACCTTTTTCTATGGTGTTATCAAACAATGCCTTTTGTTTCCTCCGTGAATCTAAAGTAGGTAGAAATCTTCTATGACCCATGTAGATGCTCTTTCGACTGTGATTCAACCAACGAGAATGGGTATTGACACCACATAATGGGCAACCTTTTTCCCCCTTCACACGACATCCAGCAAGATTTCCATAAGCCGGAAAATCATTAATCGTCCATACAAAAATAAAACTGTCACCTTATTAGCTTTTCATTCTTGGATATATCGTATCATATTACATTTGTCTAGTTTTGTGTTTTAAATTCCAAAATAGTTACAGAAAATTAAACTGATAATTTGCACACATGTCGCATATGATTGGTCACCTGATGAACAACAAAAAGATCATTATATGTTTCAGGAGGTACATGGCCAGCATCATTTTTAGTTGGCACAGCAGAGGCAACGATCATAAATAAGACAGAAGTGCCCCTGGAAGAAACCAAATTCAATGTGCTGTTGGAATTGATAGGGTCTGGACTGAGTGAAGACAGACCTGGACTCGATCTTGTTGCTGTCTTAGATGTCAGCGGTAGCATGGGCAGAGATCAAAGATTACCAAAATTGCAAAGGGCGATGAGATTCCTCATTAGGAAACTTAGCCCAATCGATCGTTTG
Organism: Allium fistulosum; assembly: GCA_030737815.1. NCBI lineage: Eukaryota > Viridiplantae > Streptophyta > Magnoliopsida > Asparagales > Amaryllidaceae > Allium > Allium fistulosum. Next base: position 903,774,895 of record CM060906.1, on the reverse strand, counting down.
TCAATAGTTTGTTTCAACCATATGGCAGAAAGACGATGTGGATTGCGTCAGATAACTGAAGATTCTCAATAGCGGACTGAAAATATAGTCAACGGTTTAATAGCTAAAGGTGGCACAAACATTCCAGCTAGTGTTTCTGAGGCCTTGGATGTAATTAATGCACGTAGGTACACCGAAGGTTGTACCACAACAATCATGGTTATGTCCGATGGTGAAACCGCTGGTAAAACAATTGAAGAAAAATATTAGTATATTTCCAAACTTCAGATGAAAGAGGTACCCGTTTTCACATTCGGCTTTGGAAATGGCCAAGATTCCAGGGTAACTAAGTTCAATATCAATTCATGCATATTCTCACGCTCTCTATGTGTGTGTGATGCCACTAAACCTAATTTATATGTACATGAACAGGTAACTACCAAATTTTAATCTATTAGAGGCATTATAAAAAGGGCAAAAAAAATTTTCAGCCTCCTTTAAACAGTAATTGGAGGCATAATAATTTAACGCCTTCAATAACAGTAATAGAGACGCGTAAAAAAGCCTCGTTACTTTTCCCAATTAAAACACACATACACCTGCCCCAAAAACCTCATAAAATCAAATTTATGTCAAAAAAATAAAAATAAATCCTAGAATTAGGAAGATGTGTATAGAAAATTGCGGTGGAGGGAAAATCAAGTTCGTGCACAGTAGTATTCCTTCTTCCCTACCAGATTTCCATACATCGTCTTCAACCTGCAAGATTTGTGTTGCCGAAACCCTTCTCAAAACCCTAGATAGCATATATACTAGTATTTTTGTTTATTCTATACTTTTATTCGCATTTGAAAATTATTCTGAATTGATTTCTCACGATTGAATATATTTTTACATTATCTGGTATAGGCCAAGTTATTTACTGCTTGGATTCCATAGCTTTATGTAATTTTTCATAGGATTAAACTATCTCCTTGCCATTGTTAAACCGATACTTAATTTTGTAATGGTTAACATGATTTTTGATATTCTAATTTATGGAGATAAAAGTGAAGCATAAAATTATATTTTCTATAGTCTGTAGCAATGTTTGCATACATAACAAGTTTTTTTTTGGTTTTGTAAATCTGCAGTAACCATAATACCTTCTCTACTTCTATTTCTATGTTGAATAATTTGTATTTAAAAACACATTTACCTTAGTTGGTTTGATATGTATTACATACAAGTTAAGGGCCTTGCCTTTTGGCTGTTGAGGCATGAATGGTTTGATTTAATTGATAAATGGATAAATAATAAGTTTCAGGGTAACATTAGTCTATTAAATAAAGGCAGCCTCTATAATGTTACACAAATTTAAATGGTCTTGAGGTTCTATATTTTGCCATTTATTTTTTGACATGATACTACTAAACAAAGAAGATTGGGTTTTTATTTAAGCGGAACTTGTTCTTTGGGATTTATATAAATCTGCTATGTGCGCAGGTTTTTGTACTCCTATCGGGCGCGTTTACACTTACAGTGGCAGCGACGGTTGAAGGTATAAAAGATATATTTTTATTACTTTCCAACTAATGACTTCTTTGTTAGTAATGGTCTTAGGATTTTGCGTATTTATATAGTTATTCAAAAAGACTTGACCATATTGCGCCATGTATTAACCTTTAGACATGCACACACAAGTGTAATCGATAGAACTGGTGACATATATGGTCCAAATTAAACATAATTAATGTGACAAGAGTCGATGGTTGCCCACATTCTCAATATTTATACAACTGAATGGTTACACACTTCCTGCAATTACTTGGATAATCCTTATGCTCATATTGATCTAAATTGTCTAAAGTATATTCAATTTTTTTCAACCTTTGATTTGCATTTGTATTTCTCATGCATTTTGTTGTTGAAGAATACTTTAATGGAATTTTTTTTCCATCAACAAATGTGTTAGCAGTGATTTCACCCCTAGATCAATGATCAAATCAAATCCTACCAAATTGTTTATTGCTAAATGTATCTGTTGGCTATCTCTTATGTTTAGATTTTCTATAAGCAAATCTTGGCACAAATTGAATAATAGTGCCTACAATAATGATAATAAGAAGAAGAAAAATAATTATATATACATATATATGCATATAGCAATTTCATCATTTTAGAAATTGTCATAAGTTGTTGATAATTGGTACTTACTGTTGGTGCAGGCACACATGGCTGTTCAAAATAGAACAAAAATAATCAGTTTACTTTTGAAATGTAATAAACAAAGTAAATATACTAAAATATTAAATAAAACATCGTTATAATTTATTGATATGTGAACCAAATAGAGAAATATTAACATGGGGTTTATAAAAATGTGGAAAAAACTAAACAAGTTGAGTGAATGTAATTATGTTGTGATATTTGTTTATCATGTCGGCAATATGGTGTCATGTTGGTTTAAACTTCCAAATTATAGTATGTTACTGTAATTCAATTTGTAATGCGTAATGTTGGTATCATTTTATTAATTTTTTATTTTTTTGTTATATCATACTTTGTTTAGCAATGAATGAATTTAGGGGCATGCATTGATGTTTTTGGTAATAGCCCTTATCATGAACAGTCATTAGCATCTATACTAAGGGATTTTAAGTTTTCTAACTTATTAGCAATAACATTAATATAGTTTAGGTCGCAAAATATGCATGTGCAATTGTATTGCTTACTTTTTACCTATGTGGTTTATCATATGATTTGCCATCGCATTAGCTTAGAAATCATACTGAATGAAAAATGCAAATTACAATGCTTAAAGAGTAGATAAAGCAATGAAGTAGGTGGCTAGAATAACGTCTTCTAATGAAAGAGTATGCGAAACATATAGTTCAAGATAAAATTTGCATCAGTGCTGTAGAAACTTTGGATATAAAATTTATCCCTCGAATTGTATAATATGTTTAGAACTGGTTATTCTATTAACACCATAATATTTTCCTTACACACCCACTAAAATTTATAAATAAATTATTTACTATTTTACTCTTATCAAATCAAAAACCTTCATAAAATTGTTGACTCAACTTCATCAAATTTATTTACTATTTTACTCACTTTTTAACTTTGTGTTGCAAACAGTAACAGAGAAGAAGCAAAATAATTCAACTTCAAAGGAAAATTTCTTAAACATGATTATCATTCTCAAATAAAACTTTGATGATGATTGTTATCCACTTTTTTTACAACAGTCACCACTTACAGTTGGAAACTGGAACTAGAAAACACATGTACTGATCCAGGATTTCTTATCAGTTGCATAAAATACTAGAGGTTGATCAAGACTTTTGGTGAAACTAATTGATCGCGAAGCATTAATGAATAATGAAAAACTTGGATATCCGTATCAAGTGTTTATCTTAGGTCAAAACCTTTTCTTGTAGGAACTTATCTCGCCTTAAAGGCATGACAGTCCCTAGACTGCAAGTTCGAATATCAGTTCTCACTCGTTAAGGATCTATGGCCAGCAGTAATAAGTAGACGATTCTGACAGAACAACATGTTAGCATTAATGGTTAATCAAAGTAAAGAAAGTGAATCCTCACCTAGGGGGCTCTTGTATTTTCGAACCAACTTTACTTACAATACAGTTTGATAAACATGGATGATAAATCATATACAATATCCAAAGAGTTGCCTAAAACGTCCACCTTTTACTTAAATAGAAATTAGCATCATAACAGGAACTTGAAGGGCTAGAATTTCTCTTAAACCTCGATGAGAAGCACAAACACTGGTTCCCCAATAATTTTTTAACAAAAGCCCAATTTTTCTTTTAAATGTCGACGTATGGGTTATTAATTATAGTTAAGTAAGCAATTGTTGACATCTTTGACTGTACTATATAGATCAATTATTTATGCTCTGTTTACGCCCTCTCATATTTAGGCAGAACCATGAGAGTTATCAATGCATAAGTTTCCTCTGCAATGACGCAATGAGGAATGGAGAGTGAGATGGTGGCACCTCGCAACCCCATCGGACTTTGTGGGGCAACTGATTTTTCCCAACTTTTCCATGCAGTACAGTCAATTTTTTTCATTGTCCCGGCTACATGCATTTTTGTCATTGGATAAATATGTTAGGCCATTTGGTAATAATTAAACATGTATTTGATTATGATGTTAGATAAGAATCTTTTTTTCTCATGTGTTTGATAAGCTTTTTACTTTTTGACGGTCATTAACTTATGGACAAAAATTGGGTGAATTTGGAACGTAATTCAAAAGAATATAGAGATGGGATGGAATTATTTTTAAATGAAGCATTTTCCAAATCCATTCAAAAAGATAAGATTATATGTCCTTGTAAAAAGTGCTGCAATCGTTATTTCAACGATAGAATTCATGTTGCTGGTCATCTCCTTTCATATGGAATGGACCCACTTTATATGACGGCTCATTGGACACATCATGGTGAATCATATAATGAGGAATCTTATGTAGAGACTGGGACTTACATCAACTTGGAAAATGATATGCAAATGGACAATGATCAAAGGGGGAGAGGTGAAATGCATGATTTTCTCGATGAGACATTTATGCCCTTTATTGGACAAAGTGCAAGTTCGTCAGATCATTCTCCTATTTTTGAAGGTCAAACTCCCGAGGCAGAACATTTTTTCAAGTTGTTAGATGAAGCTAATAGGGAATTTTATGTTGGCAGTAAGTATAAAAAAATGGATGCAATTGTAAAATTGTACCAGATCAAGTGTTTGGGAAATGTGAGTAATTCAGCTTTCTCTATGTTCTTGGAAGCATTTAAAGATATGTTGCCTGATGGAAATTGTATGCCAAAGTCAAATGCATAGGCAAAAATAATAATTGATGATTTGGGTCTCACTTATGAGAAGATTGATGCATGTCCGAATGATTGTATGTTATTTTGGAAGCAAACATCACACCTGCAAACTTGCTCTCATTGTGGCGCTTCAAGATACAAAGTAAATACAGAAGATGAAAATGTTAAAAAGAAAGTATCTGTTAAAGTGCTTTGCTATTTTCCTTTAATTCCTAGGCTAAAGAGGTTGTATATGTCAAAATACACAACATAACATATGCGATGGCATTCAAATGGTGGTTCGAACGTTGGTTTCATGAAACATCCAACAGATTCTCCAGCTTGGAAACATTTGGATTCTCTATACCCTGATTTTACATCCAAAATTCGTATTGTTCGTTTGCGCCTTGCAAGTGATGGTTTCAATCCATTTGCGCACTTAAATAGTAATCATAGCACTTGGCCAGTGATATCTCTGTTTATAATTTACCACCGTGGTTGTGTATGAAGCAACCTTATCTATTTATGTCTTTATTAATTCCAGGACCTCATGAACCAGGAAAAGACATTGATATTTATATGCAACCACTGGTAGATGAGTTAAAAGAGCTATGGGAGGTTGGCACGAATACATGCGATGTTTTTTCGAAACAAACATTCAATTTGAGAGCGGCTATTTTATGGACTATAAACGATTTACCTGCATATGCTAATTTATCAGGATGGAGTACATCAGGAAAGTTTGCATGTCCGCATTGTAACCACCAAACTTATTCAGTGCGTTTACCAAATAGCAAAAAGCAAGGTTATTTGGGAAGTCGTAAATTTTTACCTATTTCACATAGGTTTCGATTTGACGAACGTTTGTTTAATGGTAAGTGTGAGAAAAATCTTGCCCCTAAACCACTAACAGGAATCGAGTGTTTAAAGCAACTATCAAATTTAAGATTTACATTTGGTAAATCATCGGCCCTTGAATCTGTTAGTGGTCAAAAACGACGGAGGAGTATGAATGCCAATAAGGAAACTCGAGTTTTTTGGACCTTGGAAGAAAAAAAGCATATTTTTTACTTTACCTTATTAGCAACATCTGTTGATACGACATAACATTGATTTGATGCATCTTGAGAAAAATGTAAGTGAAAACATTTTAGGAACTTTACTTGGAAACTCAAAAAAAGGAAAGGATGGAGTTAAGTCCCGGGCTGATTTAGAAATTTTACAAATAAGAAAATCACTTCATCCTATTCGGGAAGGCAATATGAGATATATACCTCCAGCGATATTCTTCATGACCAATGAGGAAATAACGTTGTTTTGTAAAGCATTCTCAGTTGTACGTGTTCCGGATGGATATTCAACCAATATTTATCGATGTGTAGATGTGAAGGAAAAAAAGTTACAAGGATTAAAAAGTCACGATCATCATGTGATTATGCAACATTTGCATCCACTTGCAATTCGAAGGGTTTTGCCTAGACCTCTTGTCCTTGTTTTGCTTGAGTTATGTGCAAATTTTAGACAATTTTGTAGTAAAAAGCAACATGTTGCGTCGATGAACCAACTAAAATATAGGGTAGCATTAGCTTTATGTATGATGGAGAAAATGTTCCCTCCTTCCTTTTTTACTATATCAGTTCACCTAATAGCTCATTTAGTCGATGAAACTGCAATTTGCCGGACCGGTTCAATATCGTTGGATGTATCCTATTGAAAGGTAATAAATTTTCCTTTATTTCATTTTGATATTTTATTTTCCATCTTCTTATTACATCTTAATTTATGAACCACATTTAAAATTTGAAGGCCAACCAATAAGATTTAGAGTTGGTGCTAGAAATATGATAAATATATAGTAGGAATTAAGTAAATATAACTATAATTGCATATGTAATGAAGCATTTTTCATAACATCCACAACTAATATTATAATTATTATAAGTATGTGAACCTGGATTTGAGAAAAAAACTAGAGATTTCTATCATTACATGTAAAACCAATGTAGAAACTTTTGGACAATGATAAATGAATGCAAAAAAATAAAGTTTATTTGACAGCAACATCACACAAGTACATTTGTTGATCCTTTTGTAAGCGTAACCACTTATCCCGATTAGATCCTCTTACGGTAGTGATATGTTATAGGAAAAATGAGTATATATTTATTTCTTCAGGTACTTGCAAACATTAAAAAGATATGTTCACAATAAAAGTAACCCAGAAGGAAGTATTGCAGTAGGATATCTTGTAGAAGAATGTGTTTCGTTTTGTTCAATGTACTTGAAAGGTGTAGAGACTCGTTATACACGCCATGGTCGTAATGCCGATGCATCATTGCCTCGTGATGTTGATGGGGGTCTGTCAATATTTGCAAATTCTGGTCGTCATTTAGGAAAATGCTCAGAGATTACTCTTGAAAAGAAAATCTGGGAGCAATGTCATACTTATATCTTATTCAACTGTGGCGAAGTGACTTGTTTTTTAAAGTAAGACCATTATCTTAATCTAAAGTATCTAATTTTAGTTTCACCATTGAATTATAAACAAACATTTCTTCTTTGACCTATTTTTTAGTAGTAAAAGATTGGGAGAGCTACGTAGAATCCATCATCGGAAAACAATTCGAGAAGTCGAGAGTTTGAGAAACAAGGAATTCCCTACATGGTTTAGGAACCACGTATGTGGTCTTTGTATTTAAAATGCAATATTGATAACTTTTACTATAAAATGACGTATAATAATATATTGATCATATTGGCTTAGGTAAATGACCATCATGCTACCGGTGATTTTGCAGTATCAAATGACTTGCTTCGATTAGCTAACGGTCCAAGTAGGATTGTGAGACAATATAAGAAGTATGTGATAAATGGTTACAGGTTTAGAATTAAAACGATCGATGACAAATACAAAAATCAAAATTGTGGTATTTTTGTGAATGCTGAAACATCAAGTTATTCGAGTGTTAGAGATTGTAATCCAATCACCGGTAATATCGACTATTACGGTGTCTTAAAGAATATATATGAGCTTGATTATAGGTTTCCTGGTGAAAGTGACAATCAAACTTGCAAAGTTGTCCTGTTTGAGTGTGATTGGATAAACAAGTCCGAGAAGAAAACCGACAGATATGGCTTCAATTTAGTGAACTTTAACCATGTGGCACAGAATAATGATAGGTTTATACTAGCATCACAAGCTATTCAAGTGTTTTATGTTGCTGATCCAAAACAACCGGACTGGGCTGTTGTAGTTAAAACAAAACCGAGAGATTTCTATGATTTAATTGTGGATGATAACGAAGCTGATGTCGACGATTACTATGCCACACCAAATCTTGATGATCCTAATCTTGACAATGAAGAGCTACAAATAAGAACCGATGTTCCCGGTGTTTACGTTAACAAAGTGTTACCAACGCCTAATGTGGATGTTTCCTTACTGGAAGATGATGACAGTAATGAAGAAAATATTGGGAATGAGAATGAAAATGAGAGCATCAACTAAACATAGTACTTGAACCATATTTATTTTTTTGTTAAACTTTGTTTATTTAATATTTCATGTGAAGTTGGATTGTATTCTAACTGTACTCCGGTGTTATTTATTTCTATTTGTCATGTACAGTTCATATTTTTGCAGAACCATAGTACAAATTGATTGTTAGATTTATTATGTGTAATCACTTATTATAAATTAACATACATTAATTGTCCTTTCCTTTTATTTAAAAGTATAATATTGGTACATTACCGTTTATTTTACAACTACTAAGATGAGCAGCTCTGAAACTTCTCATTCGAACGAAATGAATCCTTTGGATGATGGCATGCATGAAGACTGCGACTCTCAAAACAATGGTATTTTCATATTTTATTTATGACATGTCATTATCTTTTGTGTAGTACTGATCACTTTAATGCAACAAGTTTACAAAGGTTGAAAGTGCTATTTTTGGTCGTAAAGCAACACCGTTAAGGGATCAATTTAATTTATGTGGCTAAAAAAATACCATTGTACAAACAGCTTATGACATGTTGGTTTGGTAGCTTGTTACTATTGAAAATATTATATTATTAATTTGGTAGGGTCAAAGAGTAGAAAAGGGTGTGGCTATAATAAACCAACATGGGGTAAATCCGGAAAAGAAAAAATTGAGTTTACAAAGGATGGTTTGTGCATTGTTCCTGAAGATGCCAAATTAGCAAGGTACTTAGGTAGTTTGGCGAGAAACTATAACCTTATTCCTCTTTCTCCAAAAGACTGGCGATCCCAAGAAGATGCTTTTTTGGAAAACATGTGGAAAATAATATCGGTATGATGAATCTATTTAAATTTTACTTAATATTGGGAAATGGCTTTTTGTGCTTTGAATATTGGTTATTTATCTTCATATTTTATGGTAGCTTTTAAAATGTGGATTAGTAGTGATATATTCTTAAGCTGAAACTTATTTCTTGACATAAAAGACTAAATATGCATGCACTCTGGTTGAACAAAACATACTCAATTTTGCAAAACCTATAAGTTACAGTATTTCAGTCAAAGAAAATGGAGATGAAAAATAACAATCGCAATTATTTCGATCCTACAGTTTTATATTGTTTTTACCATGATTTATTATTTTTAATTATAGCAGAGTTGTCACATTTGATAAAAAAGGAGTTTACACAATTACTATGATAATGTGAATTTTGTTGTGTTTATGCTGTAGTACACTAGTACAAATGCAAAAAATGTTTAAATTAATCACTAAAGAATCCATTACAAAAACTAACCTCAATAATAGTGATGTATATATTACAGTAATCTTAAAAGCCAATTTCATACCTATAATATTGAAGTGTCCTACAATTTCATCAGTTGAGAGTTTCTTTCGCTGATTAAATCAAAGAATTTTTTTAATAGCCTAAATATAATAGTTTAGTATTATCAGACAACAGTGTACTTTTTATTGTTTTAACAAACTTGAATACGATTTTGCAAGTTTTGTAGCTTTTTATTATATGACATTATTTCTTCTGCAATGATATTATTATCCGATTATCAAGCTGCATTAGAATTGGTCATTTCAAATTATATTCTTTTTTTTTGTCTTTGATTTCATCAATTTTTCCATGTTTAACATAAAATATTTATACCTTAAAGGATACAATAGACTATCGTCCTGAAGACATACCCCACATCCCTACAATTCGTCATGTACTACTAAAACGTCTAGCCAAAAGAGTGAGAAACAACAGAGCCGATTTAAAAAAAATATTACACTCCATATATTGGCTCACCATCGCGCTTTATGTGTGGAGATGATCGTGTGGATAGCGAACAATGGAGGAAAAGGGTAAACTATTGGGATATCGACCATAAAAATAAAGTAACTATCTCTTACTCTTATTCTTCTCTATATGTTTTGGTTTGGTACATATTACATCTATGTTGTTATTCACTATTTTTTTTATTGTTTTGCGAATAATAGATAAAAGTCGACAATAATATTGAGAACCGCAAGAAGTTGAAAATGAGTCACACAAGTGGCTCAATGTCCTTCATAAGACACCATGCTAGATTTGTAAGTAACCACTTCTTTACACGAACTTTATTTACTTAGCCAAGTACATTGTTATAATTAAGAGGCAATATATTCGATTATAGTATAAATCATATATTCTTATTATGCTACCATATGATTTATAGGATTATAATATAATTTTTATATTCTCATTATGCTACTACCTTGGAACAAAAATAAATTTATGGTCATGAACCCGATCCTATTGAAGCATTTGATTTGGTTCATAAAAAAAGGATAAAGATAGAAGCTGGATTGACGACACATCTAAGCACACAGGGGTAAGAGATATTAATCTAGTTATTTTTATCTTTTTCTTACAAAGCGTGATAAGTAAATAATATGTATACTGCACTATAAGTACACCATTTCCATAGAATTTGATAATATTACTTTTTGGTCGCTCTTCCCGATAGCCTCTGTGGCTGCTTTTGGTTTGGCTATACATTTGAAAATAATTTACCGATCGAGTTTTTACTAATATTGTAATTAATTAAATTAAGACAAGACGCTACCATGTTTGTCTACTTGCTTTTTTGCAAATGAGTTTTTCTCTTTATCACTTCGTTGCGCATAAACAAACATGATAAGTGTGTTTAACTGAATGTTTTTATAATAGGTAGGAAACATGAAACGTATTTTTCTAACAACTCATAAGATATATGCTCATGTAACATGCATGTATTACATATTTAGATAAAAGAAGGGATATGTGAGTCTGATTGTTTTTTTCCTCTTTGTTGTGTACACTCTACTATTAGCTGTTAGCTAATATAATGAAATCTATTGAACTTACAAAATGAAGAAATAATACGGTGTTCGTGCATGTATTGTTATCCTGTACAACAACAAAACTCTGCAAAAAATGAAATGTAATTAAAACAGCAAAAATGGTATTCCTTCTAGAACTGATCATAAGCAATTATTTCAGAGTATGCTGAAGCAATTAATTCAAATAATGGGAAGGACATGAAGTATATCATTTTTCAACAAAACGGAAATGCGCCTTATACTACAGATTACGCTTGGCTATCCTCTGAAAGTGGCAGCACATAATATTAAGCAGATCAGTGCTATCTGCACTCAAAACAAGCTATTTTTATTTTATTATTCTTTTTTTATCCAGTCTTTAAACCACCAAAGTGGCCTAAAAATACATTTATGATTACTTTAGAATTGAACATTAAGGTGTTTAAATTTTAGTTGACAGTCTGAAATGTCCTGTTCAAATATTTGCTTACTCTAAAAATAATAAAGAAAGATGTGTTGGAGGGGCTTCCATTGTATATGGAGTAATAGGCCTAGATTGAGAAAAAGAATAACGCATCATCCTGAAAAATAGAGACAGTGATAAGGCTTGGTTGTTTAGCACTAGTATTTTATCTCACCGCCTTGACTAACTTTGATTGATGGCTTCTTTTACTTTTTAACTTGTTAGATGATCATTTTATTTAAAAATTTCTCATTAATAATTAACTTTTACAGGCACTCTTATCCCAAAAGCTAAGAGAATTAGTTGATACTCATGGTGAGGAGATGCCGGAATTGAGATTGCAAGCATATGTGTCTGTAAGAGGTTATGAGACCGGTGGCAAAGTTCGATGCTATGGAGAAGTTATAACACCAAGCATGGTTCCATGGGTGCAACAAACTCAACATGTTTCATCTATTCGTAGGTCCCAAAAAGGAAGAGATTATGCATCATTGTAGTCGAAATATCTTAACCTACGAGAAATGTATGAACAACAAAGGAAGGAGATTGATGAGTTGCGGCGTATGATTTTATCTTCACAGCATCAGTCTTCTAATCCAGATACTTCTTCTGGACAGCACTCATCTCCAGTTCATGTATCCATGCAACATCAATCACCCATGCAACATCAATCTCCTATCGAACATCAATCGCCTGTCCAACATCAAATGCCTGCGCAAAATAATTCGCCACCACGACATCAGTCTCTCTTATATCTATAGTCGTCATATCCACAAAATGGACCTTTTTACTATCCTCATTCATATCACGCACCTTTATATGCACCAATTTCTCGTACGGTGGGGAATTTCACATCAACTCTAAGTGATATGGATTTTCTACAACAACTCATGTCGCCACATCACATAAGTAGTTAGTTTTAAAAAAACTTGTTGTTATGTTGTTATTAGTTTTCTTGTTATGTAGGTGGTTTAGTCAAGGTACTTTTAAAAAACTTGTTGTTATGTTGTTATTAGTTTTCTATGTTTCATGTAGTACAGAGGCTTTTGATTGTTGAAAATGCTGCAGTGGAGTATTAGTTTGTTATTTAACTTACTCTTTGTGTTCTTTATGTGTGTATATGTTGAAATGACTTATATTCTCATTTTGCTTTAATTTGAATATGAAATAATGATTATATTTCTATACGGCAGATTAAATATTAGAATTTAATGTTGTATTCAATGGGGGCATTTACAAATGCCAGTATATTTTTTTTCAACTACCGTACCTAATTTTACATAAGAGGCATTGATATAAGCCTCAATTGTTTTAAATTTTTTGAAGGCTCATGTAATCGACTTTAGTGTAGTGATGTTGATGTTTGGGTCCACATACAATAGAGGCAAATTAAAAAACAAATTTGCCTCTATTTAGCAATAGAGGCTACATTTTTGGGGGCAGATATTCTTCTGCCTCTCATTGTTGTAGGGGCAAATATAATTAGTTTTTAGCGTCTAGTTGAAATTTAAGAGGCATTTCTAAATGTCTCTAATAATTTGATTTTTAGTAGTGGGTGCTAAACAGGATTGCAAAAGGCAGCAAGGGAGGCACGTATTCAGATGTTCAGAATGTTGGAATTCTCAAAAATAGTGAATGAGATATATCCCACATCATCAAAAATAAGTCTATTTTCTTGTTTATATAGTGTACTCTCAATCTCTATATTGGCCCTTAGGGTCAGGTAATTTTGTGTGAGGGGGAGGACCTATATGGCCATGGACTAAAACACGCGTGCGCCATTGCCCACCCGTCCGACCGAACCGGGTGCGGGTGCAATAAGATTGGGCTATGTCATATATTTTTGCTACCTAAAAAAACGGTTGTGACCGTTGCAAACTGATGAAGAGACGCGACAGTTGCAAACTGCAACAGTTTTGAACCGTTGCAAACGAACGGACGCGGCTGTTGCGAACAGTAACACTTTTTAGCGTTGCAAATGAAGGGATGCTACTTTTCTCAATGGGTGTAGCCATTGGGAATTCGGCTATAAATAAGGAGGAAACCTGATCACTTTTCTCACTCAATTTTAAAACCGAATTATCTCTTCTTTATCTTCATTTCTTAAAGTCATAATCAGTCCTATCACACAGAAGATCATACACATCACGATCTCGAGCAGCTTACGTCTGTTGTATCTTGGGAGACTTTGAATAAAGTCTTAAGGAAATTGTTACGACAAGCCTCAGACAAAATTTCCTTCTTCAATCGGTTAGATTTCTAGTTGATTTATATATTTTTATATGTATATCATTTTCGTTTCTACATTATACTATTTATTTAAATAGTATAACGTTTGATTTATTGCTATAATTATTATTACTATAGTTGTTAGTTTGTTGTTGTAATTAATTACAACATACTTATTGTTAAAAATAACTAATACAAAATTCCAAAGTAAGGGAAACCTGATTTGTAAAATTATGAGATGAGTTTATTATTTATTAGTCTATGTTTTGGTATACTAGAGGTATAACATCTTAAGACTTTCCTGTTTTCACTAAAACAGAGATGGCAACAGTTGAACTATCAACAAAGGCTACCACACACAACAGGCATGATCCGTTCAAAGGAGATGGTGATGACTTCATAACATGGCAAAATCAAATGCTGTTTTATCTCACCACTCTAGGGCTGTAGAAGTGCATCAAGGAGGATGAACCGAAGCCTAAAGATGGACAAACTAGAGAAAAAGATGCAGCTGTTTTTCTCGGAATTGACTCATGGAAGCATTCAGACTTCCTGTGCCGAAACTACATTCTGAATTGTCTGGATAAAGTACTATATAAAGTATATCAGCCACACCAGACAGCAAAATCCTTATGGACTGCACTTGCACATAAATACAAAATGCAGAATGTCAGTTTGAAGAAGTTCATCGTAGATAAGTTTATGGATTACAAAATGGTTGACTCCAAATCCGTAACTAGTCAAGTGCAAGAACTCCAAATCAGAATTCATGAACTTGAAACAGAAGGACATAAAGTTGGAGAATCCTTCCTTGTTGAAGCGATAACAGAGAAATTACCACCATCCTGGAAAGACTACCGCAGTTATCTGAAACATAAGAAAAAGGAGATTTCCTGAGAAGATCTTATTATCAGACTAAAAAATTGAGGCTGATAACCGCGGAGTGACAAAACAAAGCGAAGAGGCATTTGTGGCAGAAGAGTCAAAGAACAAAGGGCATTTCAAGAAAAACAATAATAAGAAATTCCCGTAGAAGAGGAAAGCGCCTGAAAACAAACCCAAAGACAACAAACGAACCAAGAAGTTTAATGGCGAGTGTTGGGTTTGTGGAAAAGAAGGACACACCGCTAGAGATTGCAGACACAAGAAGGAACGCAACTCAGAGGCAAATATGGTGGATAACATGGAAGTAGACGAGTCTAATTTTTCAGCAGTTATATCTGAATGCAATTTGGTTCAGAACCCTAACCAATGGTAGGTGGACACAGGCGCTACTCGTCATGTTTGCTCTGACAAATCCATGATTTCTACATACCAGAAATTCGATCAGGAAGAAAAACTCTACATGGGTAATTCTGCAGTTTCCATGATCGAAGGCAATGGCACAGTAATCCTCAAGTTTACTTCTGGAAAAACTGTCAAGTTGAATGACGTGCTCCACGTTCCAGACATACGGAAGAATCTCATCTCTAGTCCAGTGTTATCAAAGAAAAGATTCAAAATGGTCTTCGAGTAAGACAAGATGGTTCTGTCCAAAGCTGGAATGTATATAGGAAGGGGATATTTATGTGATGGCCTATTTATGGCAAATGTAACCGTTGTCGGCAATAAAACTTTGTATTCTGATTATGCTATTAATAAAATTGAAGTTTCTTATGTGCTTGAGCACGAAATTTTACTATGACATGATAGATTAGGACACATAAATTTCCGAAAAATGAAAAAACTATCAAACTTGGGATTAATTCCAAAATTTCAAGTAGATAAAAACTACAAATGTGAGACATGCGTAGAAGCAAAAATGGTCAAAAAACCATTTCATACAGTTGATAGAAGCACTGAACCACTAGGTTTGGTCATACTGATTTATGTGATTTCAAATCATTACCTACAAGAGGTGGAAAAAAGTATTTTATTACCTTTATTGACGATTATACACGATATTGCTATGTATATCTTTTAAATAACAAGTATGAAGTAATTACATCGTTTATGAAGTACAAAGCGGAGGTAGAAAATCAGTTAAATAAAAAGATCAAGATATTGAGATCTGATTGAGGTGGAGAATATGAATCACCATTTGAACAATTATGTGCCGAAAATAGTATAATTCATCAAACGACAGCACCATATTCACCCCAACAAAATGGTATAGCCGAGAGAAAGAATAGAACATTAAAAGATTTGATTAATGCGATGCTCTTAACTTCTGGCCTACCGACGAACTTATGGGGGGAAGCCTTAAATATGTCTAATCACATATTAAACAAGGTTCCGCACAAAAAAACAGGAACAATTCCATATGAGTTATGGAAAGGACACATACCAAGTTTTAAATACCTCAAAGTGTGGGGGTGCTTGGCAAAAGTTCCAGTTCCGCCTCCCAAGAAAGTCAAACTTGGACCAATAACAGTAGATTGTTACTATTTAGGACCAGCCCAAAATAGTTGTGCCAACAGATTTTTGGTATTTAGGTCTGATATTCATGTAAATACAATCATGGAATCAAGAGACGCCTCATTCTTTGAAGATGTGTTTCCGCATAAAAGAAATGAAGGAAATAATGTCCCCAAAAGGACAAGAGAAGAATTGAGTAAATCACATGAAGATGAAACTCATCGTGAAACTGAGGAAGTAGAACCAAGAAGAAGCGTAAGAGTAAGAACTTCCAAGACATTTGGTTTGGAATTTTTAACATATACGTTAGAACACGAACCTCAAACGTACAAGGAAGCAATGCCATCTTCTGAATCCTCATGTTGGAAAGAAGCAATCCAAAGTGAAATTGATTCAATTCTGAGTAATAAAACTTGGGAAATAGTTGATCTTCCACCTTGAATATAACCAATTGGTTGTAAATGGATCTTCAAAAAGAAGATGAAACCAGATGGCTCCATC
This sequence comes from Allium fistulosum, assembly GCA_030737815.1. Classification (NCBI taxonomy): domain Eukaryota; kingdom Viridiplantae; phylum Streptophyta; class Magnoliopsida; order Asparagales; family Amaryllidaceae; genus Allium; species Allium fistulosum. The sequence continues at coordinate 903,758,185 of CM060906.1, read as the reverse complement.
GACAAATACAAAGAAAGATTGGTAGCCAAAGGATATCGTCAAAAAGAAGGTGTAGACTTCTTCGATACCTATTCACCAGTAACACGAATAACGTCTATAAGAATGTTAATAGCAATTGCATCCATCTATAATCTACAGATTCATCAAATGGATGTAAAGACGGCATTCTTAAATGGAAATCTCGATGAGGAGATTTACATGGAGCAATCTGAGGGTTTTATATCCAAAGGGAATGAAAACAAAGTATGTAGATTAGTCAAATCATTATACGGACTAAAACAAGCTCCAAAACAATGGCACGCAAAATTTGATAGTGTCATGATGAAAAATGGTTTTCGTATAAATGAATGTGATAAATGTGTTTATTACAAACAAATTGGACAATCATACATGATGATTTGTCTATACGTAGACGATATGCTAATCTTTGGTCCAAATACTAAGGTAATAGAGACCACTAAGCAGATGTTAATCAACAATTTCGATATGAAAGACTTAGGAGTTGTAGATGTTATTTTGGGAACCAAAATAATAAGAACACCTAATGGAATTGAATTATCTCAGTCACATTATGTAGAAAAAGTGATTGAAAATTTTCAAAACTTTGGAATTAAAGGAGTACGAACACCATATAATCCATCGGAAGTACTGCATAAAAACACTAATGAGATCGTATTGCAACTGGAATACTCTCGTGTAATAGGATGTCTCATGTATCTCATGAATTGCGCAAGACCAGATATAGCTTATGCAGTAAGTCGATTAAGCAGGTATACAAGCAACCCAGGGAAGGAACACTGGAAAGCATTAATGAGAGTGCTTGGATATTTAAAAAATACCATAAACTATTTCTTACATTATGGAAAATATCCTGCTGTCTTAGAAGGATATAGTGATGCAAACTGGATTGCTGATTCAGAGGAATCAAAATCAACGAGTGGTTATGTCTTTACCTTAGCAGGGGCATCAATGTCATGGAAATCTACTAAACAAAAATGCATAGCTCGATCCACTATGAAATCAGAGTTCATCGCTTTAGATAAAGTAGGCGAAGAAGCAGAATGGCTTCGTCACTTTTTAGAAGATATTCAGTTTTGGCCTAAACCTGTACCGGCCATATGCATACACTGTGATAACCAAGCAGCATTAAGCAGAGCGCAAAACTTTGTGTATAATGGAAAGTCACGACACATTCGTCGACGCCATAACACAGTTAGGCAGTTACTCTCAAATAGAACTATTTCCGTAGATTATGTGCGAACAAATGATAACCTAGCGGATCCATTTACTAAAGGTTTATCAAGAGAGAAAATTAACTGCGCATCGAGGGGATTGGGTTTAAAAGCCTAAACCAACAAGAGTTATCTTATACGAAAACCTATCCTAGCGACTGGAGATCCCACGGACTAGGATCAATAGGCAAACCAGTTCTGAATAACTCAAGATGTAATGCATTTGTTTGGACTTAGTCCTACTCCATTCCTATGGTGTGTTATCTCGCCTTTTGGCAAGGCCGTAACACCAAGGAATTGACTAGTAACCAATGACGGTCCATCTTAGAGATTAGCTATACACGGGCTCACTACGGATATCGATGAATTTTGTCCGAGTCCGGATCGAGCCAAAATTGGTAGGACATCACAAGCTAAGCCATGAGAGCAAACGTTCCAAGTTTCAAGTCAATCCGAGTTCATATGCTCAAGTTATGATGGATGCAAGTTGAAGGGAAAGGCCATGTTTTCGTGTCCATCAGTGAGCCCCATTTCGTATCCATCATGGAAACCTCTCTTCGAATCCATGTGGGCAGAGCAATTCGTATCCATCAAGTTACGTTACTTCGTATCCATCAAAAGACTCCGGTTCGCATCGATTGACTTCGTGTCCATTAAGGAGCTATGTAGCTCGTATCCATCGATATAACTGTTGTTCGAATCCATAGCTGATGACTACTTCGTATCCATCGAGTCAACAAGCCTGGGTAACGTGTCAAATTCGATACGAACAAGGCGAGATATATGGATACGACGCAGCCAAACCGGAGAAAAAGGTGGATCGACTCGAGATATGCGCGCCACATCATTACAGAAGCACGTGCAGATGATCGATTCGAAGGAATCGATACGAAACCATGGATTCGAACCAAACAGCCACCGAAAGAGTCCATTTCGTATCGACTATTTCTCGCAATCCACTGATCCAAATGCAATGAGATTTTCACTGGAGCTTGCGTACACACTAAGGAATGTTTCTGCCAAATTTCGGCTCGATTGGACATCATCTTGATCGATACGAAATGGATTCGTATCGATCGCAGATCGAGGCAAAACTTCCTGAGATTGGTCGCGTGGGCCCCCTCACGTGCCAGACCGAGTCTCCCGAAGTTTGAGCGAAATATCAGCCTCCTACGCCTATAAATAACACCCCATAGCCTACGGAAGAAGGATCTTTTTGATTCTGGAGCGCCCAGACTATGCCGGATCGAGATTTGCATCTTATTCTTACTGTTGAATTCGAATTCCAAACTACAATTCGCTGTTGTTCGCTGTAATCACTTGTAATCATTGAAAGAGAATCAATAAAGTCATCAAAACTTCATAGTGGACGTAGGCAACACGCCGAACCACTCTAAATTGCTTGTCTGCGTATTTACAATTCTGTTGATTGGAGTTTTTGTTAGATAATCTTCATTTTTAATTTATTTTCTTCACTTTTATCTCTTTAAAAACTTCCGAAGAGTGTTGTGCCTATTTTTGGTACAAATATGGTGCACAATATAAATGCATGCCTACAGAAGTATTAAAAGGATAAAACTATGTTTTTTAATGATGACCATCTCTTGAAAATAACAAGTGGGGTATATGTAGGATACTCTTAATGGTTGTGATCACCTATGTTAGTGTAAGCTGGGTCGGCTCTATGAGAATATTAAAGGCTTTTATTCTCTATAAACACTCATAGAACCAAAAATTGTTCAGGACCAAAATGAATACAACCAAGAGATTGGAGCTGAAGGGAAATAATGCTTTGTAAAGCTTATTGTCTGGTTATAAAATAACGGCTGACGGTTCAAGATGAAATAATTCACCGATTAACCAAGTATATCCAATAAGTTTTAACTAAGGAAAGTTCAAAGTGAAATATCTACTTATCCTCGATATAGCATTATTTTCATATGAAATGTGTGATATTGCACTTTGTGTGGGGGAGACATATATCGTCATTCATGTGGGGGATTGTTGGAATTCTCAAAAATAGTGAATGAGATATATCCCACATCGCCAAAAATAAGTCCATTTTCTTGTTTATATAGTGACTCTCAATCCCTATATTGGCCCTTAGGGTCAGATAATTTTGTGCGAGGGGGAGGACCTATATCGCCATGGACTAACACACGCGCGCGCGCCGCCCCATGCCCGTCCGACCGACCGAACCGGGCCAGGTCGGATGTGGGTGCGGGTCCAATATGATTGGGCTGTGTCATATATTTTTGCTACCTAAAAAATGGAGTGATTTTAAAGCAGAAGTGTGTTTAAATAGTTACGGATTTTTCAACGGTTGTGACCGTTGCAAACTGATGAAGAGACACAATTGTTGCAAACCGCAATAGTTTTTGTCTGTTGCAAATAAAGAGATGCGATTGTTGCAAACAACAACAGTTCTGAGCCATTGCAAATTAAGAGACACGACCGTTGCAAACCGCGACAGTTTTTGGCCATTGCAAATGAAGAGATGCGACTGTTGCAAACAGCAACAGTTTTGAACCGTTGCAAACAAACGGACGCGGCTGTTGCGAACAATAACACTTTTTGGCATTGTAAATGAAGGGATGCTACTTTTCTCAACGGGTGTAGCCATTGGGAATTCGGCTATAAATAAGGAGGAAACCTGATTACTTTTCTCACTCGAATTTAAAACCGAATTATCTCTTCTTTATCTTCATTTCTTAAAATTGTAATCAGTCCTATCACACAGAAGAGCATACACATCACGATCTCGAGCAGCTTACGTCTCTTGTACCTTGGAAGACTTTGAATAAAGTCTTCAGGAAATTGTTACGACAAGCCTCAGATAAAATTTCCTTCTTCAACCGGTTAGATTTCTAGTTGATTTATATATTTATATATATATCATTTTCGTTTCTACGTTGTACTATTTCTTTAAATAGTATAACATTTGATTTATCGCTATAGTTATTATTACTATAGTTGTTAGTTTGTTGTTGTAATTAATTACAACATACTTATTGTTAAAAAATAGCTAATACAGAATTCCAAAGTAGTGGAAATCTGATTTGTAAACTTGTGAGACAACTTTATTATTTATTAGTCTCTATTTTGGTATACTAGACATATAATACAGAACACGAGTACGTTGAGCCTTGCATTTTCACAGTGTTTGGCAGGGCTTCTAACTGTAGTTGTTGAGGACCTGACGCTAACAGTGGCACCGCTTACCGTGCCACCATTGCAGCCGACAATGATTGAGAATGTGAACACTAGCTATTATCCAATGTCTAAGGACCACAATGCTGGAGGCACTGTAACTGTTTCCTTTGGAGATCTGTATGACAAAGAAGTACGCAAGGTCCTGGTAGAACTTCTTCTTTATAAAGCAAATAGTCGGATTGGCATGGATTTCCTCCGAGTTTCTATCTCATATAAGTATAACTAACTTCCTCTTTTAATTATTTAACTTGATGATCACTTGGCTGTTCTGAAACTAAAGAAGAAATGGTAATAAATGTGCAGGTCGAAAGGAAAGAAACTGGATGCACCTCCTATACTGGCAACAGTGACAAGAACCGATAAATCTACAGAAAAAGAGAGGGATGAGGTGATTGTCGAAATGAAGCATCTACGTGCTGCAAGGGCGATGAGAAGAGCAAGAGAATCAGCCGAAGCAAAGAAGCTGAGGGAAGCTCAAGACGAACTCAGTAACATGCAGGAGGAGCTTGAGAACGTTGTTCTTGACAAGCCTAGTGCATTAATAGATATGCTGATATCGGAACTAAAACAGTTGTTTTATTATATGGTAGACCAACCTACCTATGAAAGGCTAGGATGGCCGTTTGCACTATCTGTTGAAACTTCGCATGCTCTGCAACGTTTTGCTGTAAGAGGTGACATTGAAAAGCTCCACATGTTTGCCACTGAACGAATGAATTCATACCTCGATCAAGCCAAACTCTTTGACAAGGATCCACTTATGAAACTGTCGAGTTCGATTGAGGACCTGAAAAAGGATATTAATAATACTAATAATGCTGTAAAATCAAACACTGATGCAATAGATGTTGCTCTTAAACTTATGGCGACGGCCATCATTGCTGCAGTCATTTCTGCTGTCATTTCTGCAATCTTCGCTGCAGCACTCTGAAGCCATAGAGCCTTCATTTTCCATTGCATTTCAACATGTTAATTTCAGCACTTGTATTCCCAAATTGAACATTTTCTTTATGTGTCAGTTCTCTTACAAGTAACAACTAACAACTATATCATAAGTTTTATGAATAAGATGCATTTTTCTCTTCAGATGTTGCACTTGACATGAAAATCTTTGAGAGAAATCTAGTTTTTGTGCCTGTAAAGAAAATAATTACAAAACAAAGTGCTCACAGAAACGAATTACAAGGTTTTTAAGATAAACGGTTATAATAATCACAAAACAAAGTGCACACAGAGAACAACTTGTTGGAATATAAACTTGATTTATTAGTTTCTAGAGAATTCTTGTATTATGTTTAAAGGGGGGTGAGAATTCTAGAATTATGTTTTCTTTGTAATTAAGTAAAAGTCTTCCTAGAATTATGTTTTCTTTGTAACCAAGTAAAAGTATTTCTAGAATTATGTTTTCTTTGTAATCAAGCAAAAGTAATTCTAGAATGATCTATTAGGGACTATAAATAGAGGAGCTCTCCCCTCATTTGTAATCAAGCAAAGGAAAAATAATAATAAAGCAATATTTGTGAGAACAAGTTTCTTCTCTTTGTGTGTGAGTTGTGTGGATTAGTGAGAACATGTTTCTTCTCTCTAGTCTCCAACCTCTTTTTTTTAAATATATATTCCAACAAAGTGGTATCGGAGCCAAGGTTTAGGGATGACTTCCAACAATATGTTGCAACCTCAACTTCCTCGTTTGATGGGAAAGAATTACAATCAATGGAGCATTCAAATGAAGGTCTTGTATGGCTCTCAAGATCTTTGGGAGATTGTTGAAAATGGATATGAAGAACCGGAGAATCAAGCAACACTTTCAACACAACAATTGAATACTTTGAAAGAGATTCGAAAGAAGGACAAGAAGGCTCTTTATTTTATCTATCAAGCGGTGGATGAAGCAATTTTTGAAAGGATCTCTTCGGCATCAACATCAAAGGAGGCATGGGACATCCTCAACAAGGCGTACAAAGGTGAAGAAAAGGTAAAGATGGTAAGACTTCAAGCTCTAAGAGGTGAGTTTGATTTACTCAAAATGAAAGAAAGTGAATCGGTGGAGGAATTTTATAATAGAACTATTTCTATTGCTAATCAACTTCGAGTCAATGGTGAAGAAATTTCGGATAAAAGAATTATTGAAAAAATTCTTCGAAGTATGACAAGGAAATTTGAGCATGTTATTGTTGCTATTGAAGAATCAAAATATTTGAATACTTTATCTCTTGAAGAATTGTTGGGCTCACTACAATCTCATGAGCTTCGCATCAAACAATTTGATTCCTCTCCTTCCGAGCAAGTTTTTCAAATTCGAGACACCAACCGTGGTGGTTTTTAGAGGAAGAGATGGAAGATCAGCATATGGTAGAGGACAAGGAAGAGGCCAAATTCAAAGTGAAAATTCAAGCCCATCTCAAGGAGGAAGAGGAAGAGGTCGTGGAGGATACAGTGGAAGAGAAAGAGGTAACTCTTATAATATTCAATGTCATTATTGTCATAAATATGGGCATATGAAAAAGGATTGTTTTAAAAGAATTAATGATGAAAAAGATAAGTCTAATTTTCTACATGAGAATTTGGAGACACAAGATGAAAGTATGCTTCTTGCTTGTAATGTTCAAGAAGCTCCTTTTGATGATATATGGTATATTGATAGTGGTTGTAGTAACCACATGACCAGAAATAAAAGTTGCTTTGTGAATTTTGATGAAAGTGTCCAACAAGAAGTCAAGACAGGTGATAACAAAAGGCTCATTGTCAAAGGCAGTGGTGATATTCCAATACGGACAAAGCAAGGTACAAATTATATTTCTAATGTTTATTATGTTCCCGATCTTAAACACAATCTTTTGAGTGTTTGGCAACTTTTAAAGAAGGGACATAATGTGAATTTCAAAAATGATTTATGTGAGATCAAAGACAAAACTGGTGTTCTTATTGCAAAAGTGAAGATGACACCAACAAAAATGTTTCCATTGCAAATTAAAAATGAAGCATTTCCATGTTTTGCTAATATTGTTAATGACAAGTCATGGCTTTGGTATCTTCGCTATAATCACTTGAGTTTTAGCACTCTATCCAAGATTTGCAAAGATCATATGGTGAGAGGCATCACAAATATTAGCAAACAAGATCAAGTATGTGAAAGTTGTGTTTTTGGCAAGCACCATCGAGATCCATTTCCAAAAGAAAAGACATGGCGAGCAAAGATCCTTTGGAGCTAGTGCATTCGGATTTATGTGGTCCTATGCGCACAAACTCTCTTGGAGGTAATCGGTATTTTCTCACTTTTATTGATGACTATAGTCGCAAGATGTGGATTTACTTTCTCAAAGAAAAATCTCAAGTATTTGAAGCGTTCAAGAATTTTAAAGCACTTGTGGAGAAGCAAAGTGGTTTTTCTATAAAGACACTCTGATCTGATCGTGGTGGAGAATATATGGCGGAAGAATTCGGAAATTTCTTAAAGGATCATGACATTCATCATAAACTAACGGTCCGCTCAACCCCTCAACAAAATGGGGTGGCCGAAAGAAAGAACCGTATCATCATGGAACTTGTTCGAAGTATGTTGAAGACAAAAGGATTGCCTAAAATATTTTGGGCCGAAGCTGTAGCATGTGCATGCTATGTTCTCAACCGTGCGGCAACTAAAAGTGTTCAAGGAAAGACTCCACAAGAAGCATGGAGTGGTCACAAGCCATGTGTCTCCCACTTCCAAATTTTTGGAAGCATTTGTTACTCTCATGTGTCGGATGAAAAAAGAGGAAAACTTGATGACAAATCTGAAAAGTGCATCTTTGTTGGCTATAGTGAAATATCAAAGGCATATAAATTATATAACCCCATCACAAAGAAGACTATTATTAGTCGTGATGTAATTTTCAATGAGGAAGAAGCATGGGAATGGAAAAATGAGAAAAAGAGTACAAGTATCTTGCTTGATAATGATGCATTTGAGCCAATTGAAGAAGAAGGATCGACTCCACCTACTCCAACATCTAATTCTCCTCCAAGCTCATCATCTTCAAGTTCAGAATCAACACCTAGAAGGACAAGACCTCTTGCGGAGATTTATGGAGAAACAAGAAGAATTTTAGAAGATGAATTTGTTGATTTTGCTTTATATGCAACTGTGGATCCGGTTGATTTTGAAGAAGCCGCCAAGGAAGACAAATGGAGACAAGCCATGGATCAAGAAATTGATGCAATTGAAAGGAACCAAACATGGGAGTTGGTTGAAGTACCTGAAGGGAAGAAACCCATTGGAGTCAAATGGGTTTACAAGACAAAGTTGAATGCACAAGGTGAAGTTGAAAAACATAAGGCACGATTAGTTGTGAAAGGCTACAAGCAAAAGTATGGTGTTGATTACAAAGAAGTTTTTGCTCCCGTGGCACGTCTTGAAACAATTCGTTTGATAATTTCATTGGCCGCTCAAAATAAGTGGCAAGTTTATCAAATGGATGTTAAATCTGCTTTCTTGAATGGAGTACTACAAGAAGAGGTGTACATTGATCAACCTTCCGGCTATGTGATAAAGGATGAAGAGCATAAAGTCTATCGGTTGAATATAGTCGCATAGATGACTATTTTGTGAAGATGGGATTCAAGAGGTGTCCATTTGAGCATACTCTTTACATCAGGGAGAACAAAGGTAACATTATCATCATTGATTTATATGTGAATGATTTGATTTTTACGGGAAATAGTCTTGATAATATTGAAGAATTTAAGAGAAGTATGATGCAAGAATTTGAGATGACCGACTTGGGTCTACTTCATTACTTTCTTGGTATTGAAGTAAAGCAAGATAATGATGGTATATTTATCTCTCAAGAAAAGTATGCAAAAGATTTAATGAAGAAGTTTAGAATGGAAGAGGCAAAGCCAATTAGCACACCAGTTGAAGTTGGCTTGAAACTAAGTAAGGATGACAACTCTAAATATGTTAATCCAACATTGTTTAGAAGTCTTGTTGGGAGTTTGATGTATTTGATAGCCACTCGGCCGGACATTACATATGGTGTGAGCTTGATTAGTAGGTTCATGGAGCAACCAAAGAAGACACATTGGGATGTCGGAAAAAGAATTTTGAGATATGTGCATGGAACACTTGGAGATGGAATTTATTATCAAAAGATAAATGATCATAAGGTGCTTGGATATTGTGCTAGCGATTGGGCCGGAAGTGTTGATGATAGTAAAAGTACTTCGGGAAATGTTTTCTACTTTGGATCAAGTGCAATCACGTGGATGTCAAAGAAACAACAAGTTGTGGCTCTCTCAATCGCCGAGGCAGAATATATTTCACTATCTTTAGCTAGTTGTCAAGCTTTATGGATTAAATGGGTGCTAGAAGAACTTAAGCATACTCCAAAAGAAAGTCCACTTATATATTGTGATAGCAATTCTGCTATAGCACTCACCGAAAATCCAGTTTTTCATGGGAGGAGCAAGCATATAAGAATCAAGTATCATTTCATTCGAGACTTGGTTGGAAAAGGAGAAGTAGTTGTCAAGCATTGCAAGACGCAAGATCAAATTGCCGATATTTTAACGAAGCCTTTGAAGTTGGAGATTTTCAAGGAGTTAAAGAAGAAACTTGGTATGCGTAAAAGTTTAGCTCAAAGGGAGGAAAATCAAGTTTAAAGGGGGGTGTTGGAATATAAACTTGATTTATTAGTTTCTAGAGAATACTTGTATTATGTTTAAAGGGGTGGTGAGAATTCTAGAATTATGTTTTCTTTGTAATCAAGTAAAAGCCTTTCTAGAATTATGTTTTCTTTGTAACCAAGTAAAAGTATTTCTAGAATTATGTTTTCTTTGTAATCAAGCAAAAGTAATTCTAGAATAATCTATTAGGGACTATAAATAGAGGAGCTCTCCCCTCATTTGTAATCAAGCAATCAAGCAAAGGAAAAATAATAATAAAGCATTATTTGTGAGAACAAGTTTCTTCTCTTTGTGTGTGAGTTGTGTGGATTAGTGAGAACAAGTTTCTTCTCTCTAGTCTCCAACCTCTTTTTTTTAAATATATATTCCAACACAACTACGTATAAAAGGTAACAAAGTGCTCAAAGAGAACAATTATGTGGTTTGAAAGATAATCTGTTATAAGAATCACAAAACGAATGCTCATAGCAAATAATTATGTTGTATTAAAGATAATTTGTTATAATAATCGAAGTCATAGGCCGGGCAATATTTAACACAACTAAGCACGCTACATAGAAAATTCTGACCATAGTTGGGAATGAGTTTGTATTTGGATTGTTGATGCCTTATCCTCTGTCAATTGTTTCGATTCATTTCAGTATATTGAGGGCATATTAGCTAGAAAGGCCTGCTTTCTAAGAGTTGTAGTTTGCTACGAATGTAATACAGTTTGAAATACACTGCATGTGATTGTGAGTAACTGTATTTTTCTTTGTGCAATATATTTTGTTAATTTTTGGTTTCATGGAGGTTTGTAGTTTAACGTATTAATTCCGCATTTCCCAAAATCGGTGTGTCCTCTGTGTTTTTTGAAATCCAACAATTTATTCTGGATGGATCCCACTTTTTAAATTTTTTATATAAATTATAAATGATTATGATTTGATGGGATGTGTGGACATAAAGTTTGGGGAAGAGGAATTGAACCATGAAGTTTGGGGAAGAGGAATTGAACCCATGGTTGAATATTACTTTGTACACTCTTGGTACTAAAGTGATTGCAGAAATAACTTGTGCTACTATTGGATGGAAAAATGGCACGTGACCCAGCTGCAAATGAAAGTAATAAATAAATAAATTTAGTACTGCTCCAGCCAACCAGAATTCGCGAGTGTCCAATGACTCGATTTGTGTTAGCAACCATAGCAAACCTCTTACTTAGTTTACCCATTGGATATTTGCAGGAAGGACTTTTCACTTCCACGGAAAGGAATGATTATTGATGGAAAGGAATGATTAAGAGCACAAAATTGTCATATGTTGATGACATAGGGTACGTTCGTGGAAAAAGTTCCGGAGGATGAAAAGCAGTTATGGTTTTTTGTGTCCAACATATTGGAGATAAGTTGGACGTATAAATTAAGTAGCGACTAATCGGACTTGTCTTCAATAAATCGGACTTAAAATTTGTTATATCTGTTTTTCTAAGACTTAAAGTTTTTTAAATTTTACACAACCTCAAACCAACCTCTAATCAAAAATTGTTCGCGGACGATCTAACCTCCAACCCCTAACATCTAACATCTAATCCAATTTGTTAGCGAACGCTCCCATGTTATTCAGTTATCGTCGTATTATTAAAAATAATGATTTTAATGTTATAGTTTGGTTGTATATTATACTATCTAAACATAGTTTGTGTACTTGTTTACAAAGAATTTCAAAAACTTATGTTTTAGGTACCATATGATGAATAGATATTGTTTCTTCTCCTCCTTTTTGTGAGCTTGAGACCGGCATATATAGCAAATTGTGTAGATATCGGAGTTAAAAACGTGAAGATGGTTTTTATGACGTAGCCAACGGTAATTTTGTATTGTTTGGTTTACCAGCTTCACATGACAATACTTTTACATTCATACATGTGTAGAATAATTCAATTTATGATAAATAGACAATAATGTTAACGTTGAAACGTTGAAGGTTATGTCGTAAGATCCCTTATTGAAAATAAAATTCAAATCAATTCATAATCTAAGAACAGGTTAATAAAACGTACAACATTTTAGTGTGAGTATCCATCAGCTAACTAATTCTTAAAATTTTAAATATTTCATCAACCTCGGTTTACAAATTCTTAAATTTTTCTAGAATTAAGGAAAAGATATTCAAATTAATTTGGAATGTTAATGCCCTCCTAAAGCAAAAGTACATATGTGATTACTTTTTCACAAGAAAATAAACAATATTGAATTCCTAAGGAAAAAACATCTTTGTTTAGACAAAAAAAATGTATTTTTTATAATTCAAACTTAGAAAACATTACACATTTATATTATGATTATCCCCTGACTAATTATGTACTTGTAAACACTCTCATATTTCGACTTTAACATGATCAACACTAATTTTAATTGTGCTTACTATTAGGATATCCTTAGATTACAATATGCTAAATGTTGGAACTAGGCCAGCCCACAACCGAAGTTATGAGTGAATTTTAAAAAAGTTTACCTTATTAGATCTTTATTGGGCCTATAAAGTCTAATTTATTTAGAATATTTCTAAATATTATTTAAATTAAATATTTTATTTTATTTAAATCTACGACTTATATAGTTTTAACTAATTTATGTCTTAATACACACACACATGTGTATCATATACACATACATAAGTGTGTGCATATGCAACATACCAATCCGTGCAAGGTATAATATGCCCGTTTATACACTACAAGAACAAAGGGTTATTCCGACGACAAATAGCCGTCGGCGACCGTCGGAAGCCGATGGTATAGTCGTCGGAATAACGTACACGGTTTTTATTTACTTTCGACGGCGGCGACGACAATCTTTCGACGGCTTCTAACGGAAAATAGCGACGGTCTTCGACAATCAACGAGGTACACGTGGATCCACTCATAACCAATAATCCATCGGTAGTCGTCGATGATCGTCGGAAGATTGTGACCAGTAAACCGTCAGTAGTCGTCGGAAATCTGGGTTTATTTTTTATTATTTCTGCGCCTATTCGACTTCCACCAAATCTACATATATATCAATATACTTCTCAACTCCATTCTATACAGATAATTCAGATATATATATATATATAACAACCAACATCACATATTATACTAACAACAGTATTAACCATAATCTCCAATATATACAAAATCATAAACTCCAATATAAACAAAGTCAAGATCATAAACTCCAATAAATACAAAATCAACCATCCAACATCCTCAAACATCCAACAAAACACTGGTCAATCAATGTCAAACATCAAACAACTTCACAAAATGTACTAAATCAATACAACACATCCAATCTCTCATCAAAGTGTATCAAACAAACCAAAACAAATCATCCTCACCAACTCTAAGTCAACATATACAACATCCAAGCACAAACATAGAAAAAACGTACCTATCAAGAGTCGTCCTCGGCTCCGGAAGCACCAGACGACGAAGGAAATGAACCATTTTGCTGCACGTACTCCGTCAAGCACTGATTCAACCGCTCCATCTGTATAGCGCGAAGACGGTCCTGCTCCTGCAGCTGCTCGACCATGGCTCTCAGCTCTTTTATCTCGGCTTTGTCTTGCTCTTTTTGGTACGCTTGTTGAGATGCCCTAGCTTGTGAATAGAAAAAACTGTTATAGAACTTTTCGACGACTTTTATAATAATTGTGTAACTTTTATTAGATAGTTTATTTTCATAAATTACTGCTTGGTTTTCATAAACAAAACGCCGATTTCGCTTCGTCGGATCCATGATGGAGTCAAAAATGGCGTCTTCCTCATCGCGATCTGATCCCTTTTGCATCTGTACCCGTGCCTCTTGAAACTTTTCCTACAATGCCAAAAAAAATTACAGTTGAAATTAACACAACATTATTTTAATTCTTCAAAGCTAATTACTTAAACTAATCAATATTAATAACTTAAAATTCAAAATATGCATACATATGCAGCCGTCGCCTTATCCACATCTTCCCATGCATATGTAAGGTTGCCAGCTTCGTCTGTTTGCTTTATGGCATGGGTATGAGCAAATACTTCCATGTATGAGACCAAACGTCGACGAGCTCTTTCCTGCAATAAATAATGTATATATTATTGTTTATAAACTTTTTATTAATAACTTATAACTTAAACTATATAAATATAGTAACTGTTTATAATCGCAATTAATAAATTTACCAAATCCTCACGATGATGCTGGAATGACTTGGAAGCACCACGATGTTTTACTGAGTTCTTATTTCTATTCGTAGAGTTCCTCTCTAACTCCGCCTACAAATTTAAATAATTGAACAATATATTTAATAGCTGTAAAACAAAGTAATGAGATATATATGATAGATTAATTACCTTGAACTCATCGTTGTTCCACCAGGCAACCCATACACTAGCACCCATCCAGTTCGGTTTCTTTCCAGCTCTCCTAAGGCCCAACATCGTGTCCCAATAATTCTTCGCTATCTTAGAATTCCAGTGGCGCTGCACAAGGGAAATATCTGCTTCCTGTAGATCTACGGAACCCTGCACATGGAGAAAATTAAATATAAGTTGTACATTTTTAAGTAGTTAACAAATTATAAAACGGTAATTTATAAATATTTAAATTTAAACTCACCAAAAAGACCTGCCAGATGCTCTCTCTGATCAGGTCAGGGATCTTACTCCATCGGGGCCAACAACCAGTCATCCTACTCATATATGCCTGTTTGAAAATATTAAGAACCACTCCCAATGGTTCTAGCTCAAATCACCTATGTTAAATTTGAAACATAGCTTTAGACTATTATATATATCGTACACAAAATATTTCTAATGCTATGCTACTAATTTTAATACTTATGATCCATCGGCTTTGGGTTGTAAGTACACTACTGGTCATGCTGCTGGCTCTGAAGGGCCACTGTTATCACCTTTATTACCTCTTTGAGAAGAAGAGGGGGAACTGGAGTGGGAAGAGCTACGCCTTCGGAAAAAAGACATAATACATGTCACGTACATATCAATTTATTATGTTAGAACATATAATTCATAATAATTATGAGAAAAGATATCATAATTGATGAGAAAAATGTTACATGAATAATCGCATAAATTACCTTATATTAAATGGTATATTAGCAATCAGCCCTCGTCATTTTCTTATTCGGACTTGGTTTCGTACTCTATATCGTTTTCCTCTGTAGTTTCAAATGCTTTTACTAATACATTTGATTCATCATTTAGAGGTCCAAAATCCGTGTGATCTTCCGTTATTGTTATTTCAACATTTTCTTTGATATCTGCTTGATAGGCTTGTTCTTTTGGAATATTCTTTCCATCAAACGTAAATCTTGCCTTCGTTTTAAAAACTGCCGACTAGTCTGCTTTATCTCTTTTTAGAGATGGATAAGGGGTATAATAAACTTGTAGGGCTTGTTTGGCTAGTACAAAAGGATCGCACTTTTGATAATGCTAGGTATGTTTTATTTCTATAAGATTATAATTTGGATGCACGATAACTCCAGAATCTAGAACATTGTTGAACCAGTTGCATCTAAATAAAAAAACTTCCTCCGTGGGTCTAGTGAAATATGTCAATTGCAAAACCTGGGTCAACACGCCATAAAAATCATTTATATGATCATTGGATCATCACTACCTTTAACAAATACACCAGTATTGTTAGTTAATTTTTCAGCACCATATTCTTTAGTGTTGAATTTATATCCATTAACAAAGAATATTGGATATGTCTTAACTTTTCTTTTTGGTCCCACCGCTAGATGTTTTAATCCTTCATCGACCACACAATTTATCAGATCATAAATGCAGTTCGAAAACCAAGTAGCGAAATCTTTGCTTATATCGCCGCTTGGATGTTGTGATTCATAAACACTGCAAACATAGATAATATATTGCATTATAATTAATGTACATGTATAGTATTAAATTAAATAAATATATCCATACTTGTAACTTAATATTACCTAATAAATGGTGCAACTTCAGTACAATTAAGAAGAATATACGTGTGTGCTACATGGTAATCTCTATCGTCTAACCATACTTCCACACATTTTCCAACAGGTCGACCATGTTGTCTAAAAATAGATAACATTGCCTCAGAAGAACAACCTTGTTCAACGGTTTCATCATTACACATAGAACTTTCAAATGATAAGTTCACATGATCACTGAAATAATGAGAAAAAAAGAATGAAGCTTCTTCTTTGATATATGATTTGCAAATTGAAATTCAACTCGAGCTTTTTGTCTCACTTTTTTCTTTAAATGATTTAAGTACCTAATAGAAAATATTTCAATTCAAAAATAACTTATATGTAATTAAAATAATATCTACCATACTCGATATTAATACCTTACCTCTCAAATGTACACAAGGAACAAAAAGGAAGTGCTGTCGAAATTTTGTGAACCGTTTAAAATGAAATGATTTACGAAATGTAATTACTTTATAGTATTTGTAACTTGTCCAATACAGGGACAAATCCGACAAATATTGTATCAGATGAATATGCATGTCCGTTTTGTAATAAAAACGAATATTCATGTAACGATCATATAAAATACTTGTCAAACGGGACCAAAAACTCTCTAAGGGATATTAATTATATATAACATATATTAGCTAATTCATTTTTGCATTGTGATATTCTAATAATTATATAATATATATTTTCCCATTTTATATAAAATCTTTTATGTTTTCAATTAAAATAAATTATTGATACAATATTATATTTCAAAAAATAAACTTCATAATACTCTAATTTATTTATTTTATCGGATTCCACATCCAAGTAAACTAGATTTGTTATATAAACTATCAATGGATAATCTTTAACAATAATAATTAAATCGACATTTTAGCACATTAATTAAAACTAAATCATAACACCAATTAACACATAAACTAATCAACATAAGTTGATCATAATTATATTTTAATTATCGAATTTACACATTTACAACCGTAATTAGCATACAATTAGGCTAAAATTAGAGTAATTATCGGATTTACACATTTACAACCATAATTAGCATACAATTTCAATCAACATATAATTGCAAACAATCAGGGGGCTAATATCATCAAATATAGCTACAAATTAACACTAATTTAACATATTATGGTAAATTAAAATTAGAGAAAAATACCTTTTTCCGAAATAGAAGCGTCGGAGGTCGAAGAGGAGAAGTCGGAGGTGCTTTTGGTGGTGGTGGATGTTGGCCGGCAGTTGGTGGTGGTGCTGGGCGAATTAGGAAAGAGAAGGGATTTTGGATTGAAGAAGGAGGAGGAAAGTGAAGTTTCGGGCTGCTGGAATCTCAGTATACTCGCGAAATTATGACGATTATCGACGGCAGCTCTAGTTCTGTCGGTTACCGACGGCTATTGACGACAACTACATTTTAATTACAGAAACACCACGGAGATGACGAGCCGTCAAAAGCCGTCGGAAAATCCCGTCGGCGGCTGTCGGAAGGTTATTGTCGCTATATACTTTTTCTTTTATAGTGATATATATTGAGATTTACATCACAATATACATATTAGCTCATCCAATATGCGAGTGTATGTTGTCTAAATATACGTATGTATGTATGTACTATTAGTTGTATATAAATACTATAAACATATATACATATATAAGTGTATATATAATCATATAAATAGAATATTAACATTATATATTCATATTATATAATAGATTTATATAAATAAATTATTCATAAATATTAAATATGTTTTTTAAACCATGAGTAATACATAATACATACAGAATTTTTTTTTAATATATATTGTTGCAATTTAAATATATGTAAACACATACACACAAATATATTCATAACAAAATATACATATACATACATATATACATATATATTAATAAAATAAAATTTATTTTTTAACAAATATGAAATACTAGGTCTTACAGACAGCTTTGCAAATTTTTTTTAATTTTAAAATACATTCGAAATAAATATTCATTTAAAACTAATAAAGTATTAATAAATAATTAATTTTGAATCTTTATTTCATATTTCCAGTAAACTCAAAATGCTATTTTGAAGTTTGAAATTTTTTCCATATTTTTCCCCGTTTAATTTAATTTTATATTAATTTATTTAATTTCAGCCGTTTTAAATAATTAATTTTAAAAAATAGAAAAATAATTTTTTAATTTCTCATTTTTGGCTAAGGGCTTATCTAGTGCTAATATAATTTTATAAAATTTAAAAATTATTTTTCATAATATATTCGAATTAATATGATTTATTTATGAAGTAACTTCATTTAAATATTATTAAATAATAATAAAATATTTATTAAAAAATTGTTTTTTACAGCCAAAAATTAATTTTACTATAATACATTATATATAAAATTATATGACTGATTTTAACCATAATATGATGTTACGACTAATTATAAACTACATATATGTAATTAAATAATATATATTTATTTAAAATATAAAATTGTATTATCTTTACCATATGACTATACTGACCTGACATGTATGACATAAAAAACTTTTTTTAAACATAAATATACACACATACAATAAAAACTATTTTGTGACAACATTGCTTGCATATTAGAATCATCAACTAACTAACGATATAATATATATACATATCTGATAAAAACATTATACTGAAAATCATTAATTATAATCTTATAAAATCGTACCTTAATTCTAAAGCCCTCAATCACACCTTGAAAAGATAAACTTTTCCCTTTTAAACTCTTTCCAATTCAGCGGATTGCTAGTCCTTATTTTGTTGACCAACAGCTATCGGATAACAATCGATTTGATTTGATTTGCACTTGAGAAATTAAGGAGATGGATGAGAGGGATTCAACCAGCAAAAGACCAGGTTGGAGGCTTCCAAAAGTCTCCTTGAGGTTGAGGATAGAGATACTTATATATAGGAGAATTAATAGATATTTAGGATCAAGATTCTACATCATCTATTGCCAATTCTCTTCTGTCTTAGCCCTCCATCTCAAAGTCTATGTTGCACCATCTTATGGCCACATTAAATCTCATTATGGCTGAATTTTCCAGCCCCTTCATGGGCTTTTAAACCCATTTAGAACCTAAATAAAATATTATAAAATTAGATCCAATTTAATCGCTTATCGATATCGTATATCGATTGATATATTTATAACAATTATACATATATCTAATCAAATCATGATCAAATTTTACAATTAATATTTCATAAATATTAATTAATTTAATTAGTTTATAACAATTATCAACTAATTAAATTGTTTGGTCAAAGGAGAAATCATCATTTTGGTTGTGTGACTCGTCAGTTGTAAATTTGGTCAACGATAAATATCGAACTATTCGAATATTAATGTTCACATGTCACTTAGTAGGTGATGTGACATTTTGACCAAATTTATTACTTATTTGGTTTCGATAAAATCAAATTTTACTTTGTTAACCATTACCTAGGTTGTGACTTTTATTTACACCAATACTCTTTGTTAAAACTATATCACTTTGAACTTATGGAATTTGATAATGGTTTAAATTCCAATATCGTTCATATTCAACTCTATAGTCCAATCACAAAGTTCTTGGTTCAATAATAACATTTATTATTAACTGAAATGCTCTGCCATGGACTTTGACTTTGAGTTACCTTGAGTTGACCGTGATACTAACCCATATAACCGAGGAGACAAATCCCCTCTTGAATAGTGCTTCACTTACAATACTTCCACTTGACTTAATTATACTCACTCAATGGATGTCGTGTCATGATTTGGATATAATTAAAGCGGAGCGTTCATATTGAAGATCAACAATATCTCAAATCAAGAGAACTATATAAATTAGTCACATCGATATTTTTGACGTTAGTTATATTAATCAACAGAAAACTATTAAGTGGGTCGTTCCTTAGTTATCTAATAATCACTAGTACGTAACCCCTAGGTGCCTCCAGCAGCCATGAGTAATACACTGCCCAATATTTGAAGAGCGTTACGTACTCCGGTCTCAACGGATATATCAATATCTTGTCTCGATGCATCTTGACTAGGAACATTTAAAATGGTATATTTGTTTTTATTATGATAAATTGCTCATAATTACAATAGTTTGTAATTACTATCACAAAATATACCATTTATGGATTTTCTATTAAATATACTTTTAAATAATTAATATAACACATCTATCAAGTATATAATAGAAAGAAACACCTTTTATTTTGAACAAGATTGGTTATCGAGTTAGATATATGTAACAAATTATATAATTGCTCCTAGAGCATACCCCTAATTCTATCACTAATTGCTATAGAATTTTACTAGATGTTATTTACATAATCACTTGTTGATACCTTTGGCTTGAAAAGAACCAAAGGATGTTTAATAGTGCTAACACTCCTTTTGATAACATAATTTATGCTATTGCGTTTTCAATTATATAGCAGATCCTATGCAAATTGGTCAAAGATGTGCTCTTTACGGAGTACCTTAAAAAGGAAAAAAAATTGTATTCACATATTAAAGATAATAATTGGTTATAACAATGGAAGACATAATATGGCCTTAAATACTGACATTGTTGATTCCTCTGACAGGATAACTCCTTGAACACTTCATACTTGCTTGATAACTAAGTTTATAAGTCTTTCTAGCTTTACCATACTCACACAAATATATACGTGTGTGTAGGTATATATAACTTTTATATACACTAGTATAAATTGCACGATACGTGCATCTAATAGCTAAAGATATTTGGTTTTTATTAAAAAAAAATTAATGGATGGATATGTGATATAAGTGCAAAATCTTTGATGGTCCCAACGCTTTTATTTCAAATAGTTATTGGTGGCATTGGTTGCAAATCGATAGTGAAATCCGTTGATTGATGGTCGCAAAGAGGACGGTGGTAGAGATAGTTCATCGATAATGAGATTTTGTTGATAAAAGAGGGTATTTTTGGAATTTCAAAAGGGCACCGTGGAAATTCTATTTATTGAATTCTCTTTATTAATAGTAGAGATATGTGCTATTCGATATTGTAGATTATGTGCAGCATCCAAAATTTGAGATGAAGCAATGCGTTAGCTCAGCAATCCACATGTGTTACAAATTTTGATCACCCGATTTTTGGTCCCACGTTAAAACAAACATGTGTATATTATAGTACCTAAAATTTCATTCCAACTGCTATTTCAGTAAAGACAGGTTATTATCGTACGTGCAAATTTTAAGAAGAGAAGACTATCTGTTGCAAAACTGGAAAATGAAGAAGCGGATGGTTCAGAAACCCATACTAATTCATAGAAACATAATTACGTTGCATTGCTAATCATCCGATGGCAACAGAAGCATATAATAATAACACAACAGTATAATTAATTAATTAATTACAAATTTTAATGGATGCGGCTTGTTGGAGAAGACATAGAAATCGCCGTCGGTGTTGAATTGATTTCGGTTAGTGGACAATCGACTAATGTAGTTGTAGTAGTGGAGGATTGCATCGATGTAGTTGAAGTAGTGGAGAATTAGGAAATGGGGCTGACATTGTTTTCATGGACTAGCAAGCAGATGGAAAAAAGGGCGACATGTGAAGGGTAGTTTAGGGATTTCAAAAAGACGCGGTTGATCCTAGTTCATTGAATTATCATTATTAGTAGTAAAGATATATATGTGTTAGACTAACGTATTTGATTAAGTGTGGTCAGGTAGTAGGTTTTCATGGGTTAGACTGGCTATGTGTTGGAGTTATTGCATGTGGGATGTGGTGTTGAGCTATTGGGATAAGTTACCTCATACTGGCTCTCCAAGGATTCAACTTTTCATGCCTGCTTCACCATCGATCCTAGTATACTATTTTGGATTTTGGTTTTTATTGGGGAGCGCTTTTTATTTTTCTTTTTATAGAGGGGGGGGGTTTGCTACATTCCAGGCTTGTTGGCAACACTTATTAAGTGTGGAATAAAATTACATAAGTGCTATCCTCCTCTAGAAGAACAATCATTTTACTCCAAAAAGCATTTCTAATGTGAGTATTTTTTTTCGTTGAAGCTTTCCTTTTTTTTTAAATTTTGTTGATTTTCAGAAATTCCTCGTGATAGAGCAATGTATAATCAAACATGATTGAATAAATATTCTAGAAGATATATTGCTACACGAGGAATGCTTTATTTTTATGACTTATTAATTGTCAAAGAAAAGCTAATCTAACTAGAAAATATTTACAAAGTAGGTTGAAAGGAATCTTAATATTTTTAGAAGGTTTTACATGTGGAATAAATACCATTATGCCTCAAAAATGACTGAATGAAATTTTAGCATTTACTTGGCTGTTATGGAAGGCATGGGATATTAATCTCATTCCATTACATAATCTAATTATTGGGTCAACTTTCATAGTAGCATTATTGGAGATCCTATTATAAGTGTTAATTTATGTGGTGGCATACCACCTTGAGTAAGCGAATTTAAAACTCAGGCTGATACAAATTAGCTATATCGTCGTTTTATTTATCAAAGAATAATAAACATGTTCGTCATTTGGAAACATTTTTATGGGCGTGTTATTAATCTCATCCATAGTTTCATTTTTGTTAGTGTTAATATTGCACTATTCATTATATAATAAATATCACTAAAGTATCACCGAGTTTGGGGAAAACTTCGTTAATCAAACAATATAAAGACTTTGTATCCTCACAAGTTATAACAATATCATCAGGTAGTTTAATGATGTCTTCTTAAACATTGGCTTTGTTTACATTCCCAATACATAAAAGGTAATCAACATATGATTGATCATTTCTTGAATGCATATTTTGTGTCATATGAAATACCTTAACGTTTTACCATAGATATGATTGAACTATACATGCATTATTTGTTTAAGTCTAGTCCCTCCAGTTGCAACTCGTAAAACTTGATGAAAATCACTTCCTCGGATAATAATTTTTCCTCCAACGGGCAAATATATGTTGGTTAAGTCTCTTAGTGATCCGTCCAAAGCTTTGAATCCATGACGATGAGCCATAATCGCTTCATCCTATAGTAAAATAGTTATCGCATGTAAGCTTTATTGTATCAGATTGTTTAGTAATATTACGTGTTTATGAAGATCTAAGTTAATAGGGATTTTAAATTGAGAACGTGCAGTTTGACCACCTGATAAAGCAATAAAAGCAGCTCCAGAAGGGGCGACAAGAATTGCAATAAGACCTTGATTTCTTAAATATGCTAAAATTGCTCTATATGAATATATCTTTCCAGTACCTCATGGACTATCAATGTAATAAATGGAATTTTTTTGATCTTCATCGAAAGCATGATCATGTTGAATGCCTTCTTTTATTCATTGGTTAGATTATTTATCGATTCTAAATCTATTAATGCTATTTTTGTATCTTGTTCATCCAAAATTAGTGTTAAATTATTGTAGTCTAATATTGAATCTAGAGAGTTGTGTGGTAAATCATTATAAAAAATGGTTCTATTATATTGTTTTAAAAGGTATTAAGGTCAAAGAGACATTGACTTACCAAAAATGTATTGTTTTTTTGGCAAAGCCAGCCGGTTTTATAGTGGACCATCCACTTTTATTACCAAAGTAATAAAAAAATAGTTGCAGTACGAGAGTAAGGCAAAATAACCTTAACTACCATAAGAAAGAGAAAAATACAGCCCAGGAGTTAGGCAAAGGTGCCTAAGCTACTATAAATGACCTAAAGTTATTCCACCTCCGAAGAGGAGGAGCTACTTCCTTCGTCCGAAGACGCTTTCCCACTCACACCGGGTTCGCCGCCTAAGGCATGAGCGAAGGGACTAAAACGAATCGCAAGAGAAGGGTCATAGTCAACAGACTCCAAAGAGAAAATGAATTATCTATCCCATGTGGCATCAGCTAACAAAACATCGTTCCTTTTTGCATGCTGACCTTCCGTAGAAAGAACTAACGAATCTCCCGAAATACAATAATACAGACATCTGAAGTCCAACTCATCATCTGACACAATGGAAAAAGTAATCGTCAATAGGGCTTTATCTCATGGCAGTCTTAACATGGATCCAAGCCTTTTCCTACGCATCCCAATAAAAAGGCGTAGATACTAAAACAGGCTCCTTAGCAGACACAACATTAATCGGAACATAAAAAATTGGAACGGCTACAATTGTAGGATCAATCACAGGGGTGGAAGAAATAATAATAGGGGTGGACACTAGAGACCGTACAATATGTGCATCAGCAACCGGAACCTTTCCAGAAGAAACATCTGTAATATCAACTGCCACAGCAGAAACTGAAGGCGGAGGCACATCCACATGAGATGTGAGGACCTTCGAAACCCACTTCAAAATAAGAGGTTTTGGAAGTGGGACCCATTCAGAGAGAGGCAAAGGGGAGGCATCGTCTTCCCCATGAGAACAAGCATCCAAGACATGCCCGAAAGACTAGCAGGTAGTGCAAATATCGGGTTTCCATCCATAACGAACAATAATCTCAGCAATATATCCATCAGGTAATCTAACTTTAGGCTTCTTTGGAAGCGGCTTATTCAAAGTAACTTCGATCAATGCCTTAGTGTAAACAAGTTTTTCCCTTGCAACAGTATTAGCGTCAAAACATTTCAATTTTCCAATAGAATTAGCTAACCAATTCAAACCAATCAACAGTTGTAAAACAGAAGGAATATGCAAAAAATATGTCCAAACATGAATAGACAATATGTGCTCCCAAGTACTGTTAACCGAAGGACTCCAAGATGTAACAATATAGGGCTTACCTCTAATAAATGTAGGTTCTGAGATGAGGACATGAAGACGCTCCTCAGGCCTCGAGAACTTGAAGAAGTACAAAGATCTATCCATATGAACTTGTAGACTACCTGAAACCTTCCAAACTTTGCCACGGTGATCTTTAACCATGGAATATGAAGGGGGCGAATCCAAGAAAATTCCAACCAGATAATCGTTCCAATAGTCGGCCCCCGCCTGAATCACCTCAACCGGTGGAACCAAAATTCCATCATTTTCAACAATATCAAAGTTGCGCAGCAAGTATACTCCAGCATTCCTAGGCAATTTAGAGAACAAAGAGGACCACTTAGCACCCGGCACCGGCTTCTCAGCAACATGGTCTTGCACAGGTTCATTGACCACGAGATGCAAAAGAGGATTAGCAACACCTGCATTACAAGCAACTTCTTCCACACCATCAGAATTCACAGAGACATAATTAGCAACACCAAATGAATCCAAGGCAACATCAGTTTCAACCCATCGCTTGTCAAAATAAGAAGCAACAAGAAGGGAAATTGGATTTTCAATGGCAACAAAATAGGGCTCGGGACGAGTCCCAAGCGCAGCTGACAGCAAAGCATCAGAAGCAGGATTGGAGGCACCGATAGAAGAAGAAGGCACAACAGAAGAGCGTCTAGATCGGGACCGAAGCGGATCTGGAACCAGTTGATGAGCGAGCTTCTTCTTCTTCTTAGGAATGGAGGGTGATGGTGGAATAAAAGGGAAGAGAGTGGATGGACGAAAAGGATACGAGGAGATTAAGAGTGGGGGATGAAGACGATTGAAATGATAGAGAAGGAATAAGTCACCATCGAGGTCACTATTTTAATTATCATGGTATAATTTCGGTGGAATAAATTGTATTATTTTTTAGAAAAAGTAGAAGGACAATCATTGGATAAATCGGGACAACAATCAACACATAATTTGTAAATTTTGCATGGCTCACAATATACTAAAATTATACCAAACAACCATCTTAGAGTGGTAGGCATACAAGTATTTAAAGCATCTCTTAAACTATCTTTAATATTGTCATCGTTGTTTTAGTAAAATCTATGATTAGCTGGTTCTTTAAATTTGTTATATTGAGTTCCATTAGCGGTATGTAAGTGCAAGATAGAAATTTGGTCTCTAACATGGTTTATTAATGATCGTAACTAAAAACTATCACTATTTGTAGGAGTACTGTATAAATTTGACTAATTACCTAATGATTAATTCATCCACGTATCCATTCCTTTTTGTCAGAGTTCCACCAATACTTTTCATAAAGTTCATAGTATAAGTATTCATGTGCCCATTCATTAGTTTAATTTCTACTGAAAACTTCTATATGCATAGTTTTAGATCTACCTTCATTATCCAAAATAGAGTCAAAGCTTCTATTTGCGTTAAACTGAAGTTGTTGCATGTTAGGAAGATTAATACGTTAACCTATAAAAGTCAGATACATGCTACAAAGTGGAATCTTAATTATTTTTCCATAGTGCCTCTAATGCATAAATCCATCTACCATAGACAAAATGAGGAATTTCATCATTACCATTTGTTGTGGTAGACATGTTGTAATGACCCATATTTTATACATCATTAGTTGTAAAATATTATTTCAAATTCAAGATTGGGTTGTGTGAGGCTATAACTTTGGTTAATGTTAGGTAGTAACATTTTAAACCCTTAGAAATTTCATTGGATGATTTTGTCCCTTAAAACTAATATGGCTAGTAACTTTTGATAGGAGCCGAATTAGAGTCTAAAACCACTTTCAAATGAAAGATATAATAGTTTCTCTTTCTATATAGTATTCATAACGGATTTTTGGACTACGGTTTAAGAGATATAACAATTTAAAGTTAGATAGTTTTTGGGCAGATTAGACCATCATTAAACTAAGTCCAACATAACACACATTAACGAATTACAAATTTTGTGCCTAACTAACCTGATGGGACAACCCCTAATCATTTGCACACTTCTCAAAACTATTCTAATTTCCATCAATCATCTCCTTAGTCAAAAAGAAACTTTAATTCTTTCTTTATTTAGCCAAATCAACCAATTAAGAATAGATTAGAAATGGAATTAGAAAAAAATTCACTAATTACCTTTTGGGTGCCCTGGAATTAGTGTTGGTTAATATTCATCTCGGATGTAGCTTGATTTTTATGCATTAGGATCCTTCGGTGAGTGATTAGATTTTTTTTCACTATACTACAATTGCTAATATGGTATTTAATGATGTTTTTGAGATAATTTTTAAATTTAAAAATATGATTTTTATTAAATCTAAAACCTAACCATGTTTTAAAAGAATTCTAGTGATTAAAAGTAGACTATAACTAAATCTTGCATGTGTGTTCATATGGATAGGCTATCTTTTGTTTTGACTTGTTTTGGATGGTAGTGATTGTATTGGTCATGTAATAATGATATAATGCTTATTTTGTAGTGTTTGTATGTTTGCTTGCTTAAGTTAGGATATGGTGTATTGATATGCATCTTGTATTATTGATCTGCTTTGGAAAGTACGGAGCCAAATTGACATAAACAAACTACATAGGAAGTTAAGGAATTCGGAATAAAGGTGGAATCAACTTGGAAAATGCTGAAAAGAAGACATGTTTTCTGTAGTGATCGACTGCCACCAATCGATCTTCTTCTATCGGTCAAAAGTAATCCAAATGATTTGCGATTAATATGGGAGGTTCAAGATTGGTCGAAGATGCTATGGAATCATTCACATGTGATTCAGAGTGGAGATGGTGGAGTTATGGCCTAAAGGAGATGGTTTAGGTGTATGTTGGAGTAGTTGAAGTTTCTTTGACTTTCTGAAGACAAAAGTTTAGGGTTTCTTGAGCATGGCTCTAGGCTAAGTAAGTGGCTACTTTGAGTTACTTGTAGAAAATATGGATGAAGTACCCACCCCTGAACGATCACAAAAACTAAACCAAGAGCAATCCAACTGGCCAGCAATCGAACTAAGTTGTTCGTCTAGAGGAAAATTGGGCTATGGGATCAAACGAAAGTTAAATGGTTGGTTGGTTCATGAATTAGAGGTCTTGGACGATCGACGTGGAGCTTTGGGGTAAGTATTGCATTAAACACAAAGGGAATTTGGAGTTTTTTTTAAAGGCAAGATGATGTAGACTTTTGGACAAAGGAGTGTAAGGAATAGTTGAAAGAAGTCAAAAATTGATTATGTATCGGAGGTAATTGTCAGCACCGACCGATCATTGTTGATGATACCGGGTTGCGATGATACTAGGAGGTCATGGAAGAATTGGGAGTCCGTGGTTTGTTCGCCAAGTATATCATCTGGTGGATGTTGAGATATTAAGCAACAATGATCGTTGCGTGAGGTAGAGGATGATGCAGGGAATTCATTGGACTTACTTCGGGTTTGGTATAAGGAAAATGGTAAAAGACTTCTGGTCTTACTATAGGAGATGCTAGGAACTTTGTGCGACATTCTAGACATTAAAAATCAACAAAATGAGTCCTTTGAGTGAAATAGTTCAAGTGGGAAGTGTACATAAGACTTAGTGATAGTCCAAGGAAACAAATTCGATGAGGTGAAGCAATGGTGTGAAATGTACTATATATTCTACTATCGAGTCATGTGCTGAAGGGATCGTTGTTAACTATGGATGTGATGTGTGTTTCTTAGGGAAATGATATCTAAGGATGCTAACTTGCATACCCTGGACTTATGTAATGGTCTGGCCTACCCCATGTGAGGGCAGTACTTATGGGATAGGTATTTGATTGACCATCGAATTCAATTGTGACGTTGTGTGTTGCTGGTCTATATGAAATTCATATGAGATATCATATATTTGAAGGAATTTTGGTAGTGATGTGAGACATATGTAATGGTTTCTTTAATTGCTTTGATTTCTTTGATTGATAAGTGTGCTATGATTTGTTTAATTGCTTTGATTATCGTGTGACTAGATGGATGTCTTGTGACGTAGGTATTGCTGTGTCAGATACCCCGACACCTTATATTATACTTGGTGTAGTACACCCATATGATGATAGTATAGCATATACTGTGTTATGTGTTAACTTGTTGGATGTAGGGACATGGAATGTATGACTTCTCATACTTAGTGTTCCTATATACCATATTGGCTTTTATAGTATCTTAAGATTATTGATCGCTCACACCAGATTGTTGTTGTAACAACCCGCACCTTAATGGGGCCGAATTTTGACTAAATCAAAATCTGAGTCCACTAAGGTATGGATCGTTGTCGTTGGTAACCTGAAATAAAACATAAATTTATTAGAGAGCTATCTACATAATCTCATAGCGGAATAGAAAAATATAATAGAACATATATATCGACTAAGACTACTACCTTGGAATTAATATTACTCTTTGGATATCTAGTTGACATGTCAGTGCCGAGCATGAATGAGTAGACTTCTCCATCCACTATTCCTATCTTGGACAAGTAGTCCGTCCCTCTACATCTATCATGTGGGTTGTAATGAGAAGGGGGTCGGAACAATGTTCTCCTGATCGAAAATTACATACTTTACCCATAACACTAGTTTATGCTAATTGATTTCTATTTGAGTGTTGTGTCCACTATTCACGGTTTATCCATTTATTTCCATATGCGCGTACAAAATATCCAACCTCCTTCTAGGCATAACTATATATATTCGTATATAAGCATTACACTACCCAAAAAGAAACCCCGACCACTTAACACTTCTTTAATAGGGATGAGGCAAACCCAACAACTATTTAATACCTCAATCCCAAAGCCGGTCCCCCGTAACGTAATCGCTAGTCAACCAGCCCTAGCTACAAAGCCGATGACCCCTAGACATGACTTTATAATTTAATTAGCCATATTACTAACGCATCTCAAAGACTTATCTAAGGGTTAACTAGCACACCTCTAGGAAACAAACAATTAATAAAAATTTGAGGTCTTTGCGTATCTTATATGGATTCTATGCTAGTAAGAAGTGAAATCCATTAGGGCATCATCCAGGTCTTTGCTAACGACCGCCTAGGATCGTTGGAGTCAAAGCCTATATGTCAGCCCTACTTCTAAATACTGGTCTATCAACAACACTGACATAGCCCGCCAACCTACTATAGCCAAAATCCTGTTTAGAGTTTCCTAATACATGTCAAGAAAAATGCCCATTCAAGTTACTTAATAACTCTAGTTTAAAAATGAAGCAGACCTTATTTTCCAATTAGGAATTGTTGTAAGTTATTTTAGGCTTCTTAAATAGGGAGGAGGAAGACCCTACAACCATTTAAAACCTTCAATCCTGAAGTAAACCCCTTGACATCCCTAGCCATTTAATACTTCAAATCCGAGGCAAACCTTTAGTATATTTTTCCATACCTATATGCAAACGTATATCCCTTCCCCATGAGTCCTATAGTTGGAGATGTCCTACGTAAGTAGTATGTATACACAATTGTTGGTAGCCTCTAGGAGAAGGATAGACTTATGTTGTGTAAAACTACTAACCCCGCATCCCAATCCATACTAAACCAAGCCATTTATCCTAAACCTAAATATTGGGCTAGGCCCATCGATTTACACTTATCCTAAACATATTATTAAGGCCATATAATTTCCACAATGGAAATTATGATGCCTTCTAAGTTTATTTATTAGTATTGATTTACTTATTCCCTATGAACCTATTCCTATCTTATACACTTATTTCATATATTCTTCATTTCCTTTTATGTTCCATAAATGTCACTTATTTCTTTACCTCCAATTAATTGTCCCTAATAAATGGTCATTATAATTCAAGTTGGACAATTACTATTGACATTTATTCATTCATTTCAAATCCAACTTATTATGCCTATCATGCTTTCCCATAAATGTCATAATAAATTCTTTAATCAATCCCTTTAAATGTATTTATATCCTCATTTAATTTCTTTAACTCACTATTAAGTGCACATTTATTCCCTACTATTTTTTGCAATCATTGTTCATAAATTTTGGAGTTACTACCTCTTTTCCGTTGCAACCTCTTAGTCCTATAATCTACTACAATATTAATGTTTAGTCGTCCGAATTATAACTAATACGAGTATCGACGTATGTTTATTTATTACGCTTTATTCGTTACCTTATGTATATTTATATTTTTAGTTGGTAGGCGTGGTTATACGCGCATGTGTGTGTGTGTATTCCTATTTTGAACTCATTAATTCCTATGCTTAGGAATTTAAGAATATATACTTATATGTACATTCTATAAAGAACAATTATTTCCACCTTTTAATATATAAGAGTTATCCTTCTCAAAAAGGATTATCGTTGTAGCTTTTCATAAATTACCTAAAAGTGAGACTTTAGCTACTTTTCATATTACGAGGAATTATCTCTATTCTTTTAATTGAAATTGCTAGTGCAAACTACGGAGAAACATCTGTACTTTGCACATCTCTTTCATTTTGGTAGATTCCTTATTATCCCAAATGATGCAATTTTTATACTTAGAGAATTAGGTAATTTATGAAAATTTACATGAAAATGGATACAACTAAATTGTACCCTCAACGGTCCTAACAAATCAAAACATAGAAATTTACATTCCCAAGTCAAATATGGGCAAATCTAAATGAATATTAGACAATTTACAACGCAATTAAAATAAGTCTGAAATAAACTTCACAATCTTATCAACATCCTACTTCAAAAAATTTGGGAACTAATTTCCAAATTTCAAAATTAGGAGGTATACCATTCCATTCCAATTTCATAACTTACAGAATATGCAGGCGAGATTCCTATTAAATACATTCATTTTAAGCCTACAATTCAACAGATCTTTCATAGGCATAATAATTAAATAAAATTCAATGATATAAATTTCAGTGTTATATATAAATCATATAATTTTCCACTCACCTTCCTAGCTTTTCAAATCTCCCAAATCTAAATTCAAATTCATCCCATTAGTTGGCTCTTTTTTTTTCCAATCCAAAAATATGTCTAATAAAATATATACATACCCCTTAGAAATACAGATCTAAGAAGAGATTTGAGTTAAGTGGAATATAAATTTATAAATATAGAATTTACCTTTTTCAAAGAATCAATTCGCTCCTTCCCTTTTTCTCTTTTATTTTCCGCCCTTCTCCAATATATATATATATATATATATATATATAATATAGTATTTTTATGATATTTAGATATGGTGGAGAAGGGAAAATGGCAAAGCCCTATTGCTTTGATCAGAAAATATAAGAAAAAAAGTAAGGTGCAAGGCCTGTGTTTATAGGCGCTCGAATCAATTCTATATGTCAGACTATTATTAATTAAATCTAGGCCATTAGGTCGAGGTTTAACCCTAGCTACCACCACTTTAACCGGTCAACCGCTCCTCATAGGGGGTCAACCAATGGGGTCCATGCGTTTATTTTTATTACTTCCTTTAAATTCCTTTATAATTATATTCTATTTGAAAACTTCAAACACTCATAACTTCTTCATTTGAACTCTGATCGCAAAACTTTATATACGAAAGTTACTTAGAAAATCGCCACGAATACAATGGTGTAAGTTTCTTAACCAAATTCCAAAGTTTGCTCAAATTCCATTTTTGAGCCTTAATAATTATTTATCAATTACTATTTATTTTACGGATTGTTTCATTCTTCCACCTAAAAGAATTTCGTCATTGAAATTCCTCAAGAATTGAACCACGTAACATAGCGCACATCCATTCTAAACTATCCAACCAATTAGTGTACAACCAATTTTGCAGCCAATTGTTTACAAGTGCATGGTGTTTCACAACATATATGATATGTATGCTGAATAATACTAAATCAGCGCCTTCTATATGAATGCATTCTTTTAAAACAAATTTTGAAAATATGATGCAAACAACATATATATACTGGCAATTCTATATGTATGTAAGTTTTCAAAAATAAAAATAAATCCTTGTTTCATAAAACAATTTCCACACTCCTACAGAGAGGACTATGGTTCAACTAATTTTTGCATCCAATCCCTACTACCTAGTACCTAACACACCATTTCTAACATACAAAAAATTTAGAAATCTAGTTTTCCTAAATTTATACCCTTATGCCGGAAAAGAATTTAGATAAAGAATTTATATTTCCACCCTTCTTTGGATACCAATTTCGTTGTATATTCGAATTTTCTTTTTTGCCCGCCAAACCTTTTCCAACTTTCCCAAGTACAATTCGCATAAGGATATTTACTTTTGAATTTTTAAAATGGAATTATTCTAAAAGCATGTTTTTCTACTATCAATAAGATATGAAAATAGAAATTTTCAAAGCTAAAACAACATTTTCCTTTGTTATTCTTTATGTTTCGTATATTGTCACCCTTGCTAAACAGTAAAATTCATATTCACTAACATATCGATCCTTCCTATGCTAAGCACGTGACATTAGAAAATTGGAAATTTTCTCACTTTCCGTTAAAAAAATTTCCCCATTCAATTAAACATGCAAAGTAGTTTTAAATTAAAATTTTAAAATGCATTTTAACACATTTTTTCAAAAGCATTTAAACATAAATTTTTTCCAAAAGCATTTGAACACATTTTTTCAAAATCATTAGCCTTTATATCTTTTAAACAAATCAAACCACATCTTAACATAATTGGGATTCAGTCAATGAGTTAACACATATGATCGACCCTAGCATTTTGCGGTAACTCTCAAATTTTGAGCGCCTTTATTTTATTTCAAAACAACAAACAACACATCATATATTTATTGATTTTAGCTTTTAAGATATAGGAATAGTGACCTATGGTTTTGCAACAACACTTGCCTATCCTTCACTTGCTAAAATTTATCATTTCCAAATTTATAAAGTTTTTACGAATAAAGCATTATTTATTCTAGTTGGCAAATTTAATTTACTAATTTATTTTATAAACTTCTAGCCTTAATTACATTCATCGCTAGCTTATTTCCTTATGAGATTCTCTTATTTACACTGTTTTCTAATATATATATAGCTGTCAAAGCTCATCCAAAAAATTAACACAGTAATAAAATAGTAACATATCTTATATTATATTGTAAGCTTTTTTTACTACCCAAAAAGAGACAAATAGTGATTCCAAGCCAAATTACCTAAAAGAAACCATTGCTGGAAGCTGCCCTCCAACATCAACTATTATTAATGATGTTGAGGCCTTACCGCTTCTTACTCAATTAAGATGAAAATTTCTAATATGTCATTCTACTATAACTCACATGACTTAAATTACCTTTTTGGCTTCTAATAAATAAGGTCCATCCAATACATCAATTATTACCCTCGATTATGGAATAAATTTTACATTGCTACACTGCAGTGGGTAAGAAATATAAACCATGAACTTTTAGAATAACTCATCAAAAAATTGGCTTGGCAGAATAACTTTCCTACCACTAATTTTTACCTTCCTAAATGTTGAGTCAACCAACTTCCCCTATGTATGTTTGTCGTCTCAGTACCCTCTTCTCTTATTATATTACTATTTTCTTTCAATCAAAATCTCTTGATAGAATTCTCAAATTTTGGTACTTACTTCCTTTATCCTTGATCATTCAAGCGAGTATACCCTAGGACTCGAAAAAGTGTACTTTGATAACATTCCATATTCCTTTCAGGGTTCTTCTTATGGCTTTCACACATGTCTAGTCAAACATTCCTAGGTTCATACCAATATTCCTTATATTTTATAAGGATTCCATATTACTACTCTACGCACATTCATGGTTATTTTATTCAAAGCTCTAACTTTTACCCCGTCTTACCTAAGCCATCATCCCTATCTACTCCACATCAAAGTTGCTTTGGTTTTCACCCCCTTTATAAAACTATCAAACTTCACAATTATGGAATACTTCACCCAAAAAATTTATCTTTGAAAAATATAGACTTAGAAACTTTTTATTAAACTCAAAATTTGCTTGGTTTCCAAAAGGAGCCATTAAAAATTTCTTATTTTAACTAATTTTCCCTTTCTAAGAACTTTCTACAATAGAGACTTACTTCTTTAAAAGTAGGATTTGTACTCAAAACATTTATTTGCATTTAGAAACTCAATTGTCATACCAAACCATTTTTCGAAAACATCCTCTATAACTTTAAACGGTGAAAACTGGAATAGACAAGGATAACTTACATTCTATTATTTTCCTACTACTCATGTTATTTCCACTTTAATCTTTGGTAGAGATTTTAATAGCATACGAGGGGAACTTTTAAAAGATATGCATAATTACTGCACATTATGGAAATTATCCAATTTTCCTTTTGTTTTCCTCCTATATTGTTTCTAATTAGGTTACTAACCTTATATTAATTTGTAGCATTGTTTCTATTCTAGATTTCCTAATACTGTTACTATTTATATTTTTTCTATTAAAATGCCTTCTACTTTTGTAGTTCTTTTCCTTTTTTACTGCTTTCCTTATTGACTCATTGCAGTGAGTTCGCCTAGTGCTTTAGTCATTGGGATTTTCTTCATTAACATGAAATGAGAAATGTATAAATTTATTTCAGTTGTTTTTCCCCATATTTTCCTTATATAAGAAATTTTTTCTAATCTTCATTATCGGGTATTCTTATCGTTCCATTCTCTTTACCCTATTCAAATTAACTACCATTTCCATTTGTCCACCCCTTAAACAAAATTTAAAGAGAAACTTCTAAATTTATAGAAATAGGAAAAACCATCGAAGCCAAACATACGCTCTCTTTTCCATTCATTTCAAAAACAAAAAATCCCTTTACCAAAACCTTTAAATTGAAAATTTTCAACCCAACCAGTTTTAAATTTCACTAGGAATATCTAAATATGCCTCTAAAACTTTCAAATTTTCTTGCTTTTTCAAAACAACAACATTTCAATGGTAGGGACCTTCTATTTTAAATAAACCACTTTAAAACCATTCAAAATGTTCCAAGAAACTTTCAAAATCTTTTTGTTAAATTCTTTCTCATGGGGTTAGACTCAGAAATGGACTCCTATTCATCTTTCTTTTGGACTTTCCTTCTTTTCTACTCATTCTAAACTCGTCCTCATTAAGAACATCTCAAAAATCCAGCTACCATCTGTGGTAGTTAATGCACACCTTCTTGTAGGAACTTGCTCAATATTTTTTCACATCTTAATTTTAGATGCTTGCATGTTCTTACTTCCCATCCATCTAGGTGAAATGTTCGTCTTCAATTAGCAATCCATCGAAATCTACAATCATAGGACAGTCTAGGCCCAACAAAGGTGTCAAGTGTTAGAAGTTGATAGATTGATATTTTGATAGTGACAACTACATAAGAAATATTTCTATATTGTTAGCACCAAAATTGGTCACTAACACCCTTGAATAGAATTATGTAGGGAGATTAATGAAGAAAGTAAATTAATGCAGAGAAGTAACACAGCTGAATGCAAAATGAACAACAAAAATGAGAACACCAGATTTATAGTGGTTCAGCTTAATTACCTACGTCCACTTTGAATATAATCTTTATTACTTTTCCAATCACTTGAGTACAGATACAATTCGTAAACAAACAACCCGAATACAAGTTTGAATAGAAAAGAAGTGAGTACAGAAAATGGCAGAGTATCCCTGGAGTTCTCGAAAAAAAGGTCCCCTAAACTGGACCCCTGCCCCTCTATTTATAGGCGAAGATAGGCTGGCTCCCCTATCTAGGCCCATGACTAAGATAGCTCGACCCATAGCTGATAAGTTAGGTAGAGCGAACCAGGCATCCCGAACCTTCATGACCGACCCACCTATTTCCGACCCCCTCTTGCTGATTTGGGATCCTTTGAATGTTGACTCGGTGTAGCTCTCGTGCATGCTCGAAGTAATCTGGATCACGACTCGAAGTGCTTATGTTCGCGCTGATCCTTTCTTCCAATCTTGAAACCAAGCCATACAAACCGATCACGTACGACCGAACCATCAAGGCCGATCCACATACGACCGAGCCTTCAAGGCTGATCCACATACGACCGAGCCATCAAGGCCAATCCACATACGACTGAACCACCAAGGCCGATCCCGTCATAGTCACCCATCATTGTCGACTCACTTATGCCAATCCTCCTTGGCCGAACCACCTTGGACCCACCATGGCTGATCCCAATATGTTTTTTTATCATAGCAATCCTACCTCAACCGACCCACCATCTAATACTGAACCACCATGTCCATACTCCAACACCGATCCACCTTCAATTCCGATACTTCACAAGCACACCGATCCAGTGTCAAATATGCCGAACCACATATATATATGTCGATCCCTTATACCTCATTAGCCCATCGATTGCTCCTGTTTTAGCCACCTTATGCCAACCCAAGGGAGTTGGGTCCACATATATACCTCATATAGAATCGTCGCCACCATCCTACTTCATTCTGGAATCTCCACCACGTACACAGTTGTTAAAGTGGTTTTCGGTATCGACAGAGAGTATGCCCATATCCGATCTCGGTCTCTTTAACAACCAACCGTTATTATAACACTGTGGTCATTTCAAAATAGTTTATACTTCAAAAACCAAAATATCATTTCCATTTCAAAACCATATCAATACGATATCATTTTCACTTCAAATATATCCATTTCCAAAAATCATATCACTTTCCAAAGTTATAACACTTTCGAAATCATAAGTCTTTTAAAATCAAAACACTTTGGAAATCAAAACCTTGAAATTCATAACACTTTGAAATCATAACTTTGAAATCATAACATTTTGGAATCCATAACACTTTCCTTTAAACAGTTTAGATATTAATAATAGTATATAAAACAAAATAGCTTATAAAGTAAAATAGTTTATAAAATAAAATAGTTTTTCAAAAATAGTTAAAGTTAAAAATAGTTTAAAATAAAATAATTAGTATATTAAAATAGTTTATATTAAAATGATTTATAAAGTAAAATAAAAAACAGTTTTAAATATAATTTAAATTACATTATAAAATAAAATAGCTTCCTCAAATTTCACAAATCGATTCAAAATCAACTCGAATTTCAAAATTCAATTTTAATCAAATATCAATTCATAAATTTCAACTCAATTCAGTTTCTTAATAAACCATTTCAAATTATTGATTTCAAATACATATTTGAACCAGAAAATAAGCCATTTCAATTTCAAAATATTTCAAAGCTTTAAATATTCAACATTTCAAAACTAAATTCGATAATTTCATATATATATATATATATATATATATCAAATTCACTTTACTATTATTTAGTTTTGAAATATTTACTTAATCATTACAATAACATCTAAATACAACTTCAATTTACAAATTTAAATAAACAAAATATCCCATTTAAATTTATATAAGTTTGAAATATTCATTTAAATCACTTTTAATCAAATTCAAGTTATAAAACTTATCTTTAAAATTTCAAATTTAATAAATTTCAAATCAAACTTATTTAAGTAAAATTCTTAAATAAATATAATTTCAAATCAATTTTAAATTTATCTTTCCAACCTGAATCATTATAAACTCTATATTTTAAAATATATATATTAATTAATACTTAAACATATCATATATCAACTTTATTAAATCAACTTTAATAAATCTTTAAAATCAATATTTATCAAAACCATATATTTCTTTTCAAAACCATAGAAATCATTTTCAAAATATTTATATATAGACCAACGGTGTCTGTATATAATTCTCTACCCTATGGTCAAGTGATACAGATATTTATCATTTCAATCCGTAATTTAAAAATATACGGGTATATATTATTTCAACCCACAATTCCAAATTCAATTCAAATGAAAATTGATTCGGTTAATCATTTCAACCCATAACGATTTTCTCCTATTCTACAGATCGTTCGGGTATGTATCATTTCAACCCATAGGGAATTCTATACTAACAAGGAACTTGCAGAGTGATAACAGATATGATAATAATATAACAGGCATATATCATCAATATAAATAACAGATAATGGTGTCAGATGTCACAGGTGAACAGATACAGATCATAGCATATATATAGCAATGTAAATAACTAACAGCAGCATATTTCAATTCACGTTTCAATTGAAATCAAATTTAATAAATATAAGAACGTTAATCGTGAGTGATTGCTCACCTTTCGAAGCTAGAGATGAATGTGACTGAGATGAGTTACAAATCCAAGCACGAATTCCAAATCACGGCTAGATGGATACGGATTCGACGAACAAACTGATAGATAAGGAATTGACGAAATCAAATCAGAATTGGGTCGATGAAGATAAATGGGTATAAGTGAACTCATATAAATAACTATATATATAGAATCATATTTTATATTTCAAACACATATTAAATATATATAAATATATATATATATATATATATATCCAAAATCATTGTTTTTAAATTAACCTTACATATACAAAAATGAAATATGTATACATACTATATCTTGAAATAAATACTTATAAATATTGGCATACATAGTTCATGACTTATAAATAACTATATATAACCTATACAATAACCAGTAAAATTTCATAACCGACATGCAACAAAATCTGGGAAAACAGTTGTATAAATATATATATATATATATACAAACTGTAAAAGAGGTTCATAACACAACTTCATAACTTATAAACTGTGAATAACTATCTACAACATATAGTATATAACATAAAATAGAAACGTGTAAAATACACAACCTGCACTATGCAAAAGTAGGACAGCTAGTCACGGCTACATCCAATTGCGGCAAATATATTATAAACAGCCTTATATAAACAAACTTATTTTATATAACCCGTATAAACCTTTATATATATGACAAGCGGACCATATACATAACCCACTTTATGTAGAAAATGAACTTATACATATCATATTTATAAACGAACATAAATATAAATCAGACTAAATAAAATTTGCAAAACAATTATTTCTCTAAATCAAACTGTAACATACATTTAAAACAATATATATAGACTGTATTATAGACATACCACATATTACAAAATTTGTCTAACTAACATATATAAAATTCATATAAACTAATATATATAAAAGACTAGCACGCAATATCTCATATTAACATGTTCTGGACATATATATGGCTACTCAAAACATTCATGCCGATAATGAATATAAGCAAAATATATATACTAGAATATGTAAACTGTTATATAAATATAACTTATACACTATACAACTAGTTCAAATAGAACTTATACAACCGTTTAAATATATTAGCTGATATAATCATAATAGTAAAAATACTTAAAATCTGGTTCACATAATAGAACTTCAAATAGTATAATATATAAAACTCTCATATATTATATACTTTTAAAAAAATATATAAACTTTATAAACTAAATCAACAGCTCGATATATATATGAACTGCACAACCAAAATAACAGGCAGATGATAACTAAAGTAAGCTAATACAAAAACTATAAACTCAAACATATATAACGTATCATAAATATATATATATATATAAACTTATATAAACAAGCCTAACTCAATATAGATTAATATATATATATATATACCTAGCTGTTAAAAAAAACGAAACTGTTAAATAACTTACCACTTACTAAACCAATACATTACTTTTACAATATCATATATATATATATACACACAACACGTATATACATCATCAAGCCAAAAGAAGACTTACGGCTGTTCTAGGCGGAGAATGGGGAGAAACAGGCGGCGAAGGCTGAAGCTAGGGGTGATGATACTCGGTGATGGGTCAGCTAAGCGCTGCATGGCCGAGGTTAAGGATATCGGGGCTTCGGCCCTGATGGGCTTAAAGAGGAGAGAGCGGAGGGAACTGACACAAGCGGAGGTTGTGGAGGTTGATGGTAGCTTGATGGTTACGGCTATGAAAGGATGGTGAAAGGAAATTAAGAAGAAGGTGGAGTTTCTCTTTTTTTCAAGTGCAAGAAGTGGACAGGCTTCATAAAAGAAAACGAATATAAATCAAAACGTGGTTTTCTAAAATTAAAAAAAAATGAACAAGAATTCCAAGTGAAAAAGGGTGAACAACAATAATTATCAACGGGTAGGAATAGTGAAAGGCGCACAAATGCAAATAGCTGTTAGCTAGGACAGGCAGATGAAAGGACAATCGGAAATCAAAAGGTTATAAAATGGTTTCCGATACGGTCCAATGCTTACAGATTCAGTCGTCCACTAGACGGCGAAACATACATACAAATATACTGCTGAGATCAGCAAGACGAGACGATCAAAACGATATACAGATATCAGTGGTACGATCGAGTTATCAAAAGTCGATATAGGTACCGAAAATGCTGCAAATCTATCGAAAATAAAATGAACGGAGCAATAGAAGTCCAAATTTAAAGAAACGAAATATGACGTATCACTCATAAGATGATTTACAAATTTTCTATAGAAAAATATTCAGGTTTGGAAAACATTTTATTATCACCAAATATTAACTGATTTAAATTGAAATAGAATTACACTAGAAAATAAACTTCCATATTATCTGATGAAAATTTACCATTTGTTATGTTTATAAAGACGTATTCCAATTATCAAATTTTAATTTCAAAATATTATTATTTAAAATTTCACAAAATTCCAGTTAAGTATATTATTAAAACAAATAAAATTATTTAAAATTTATGGGTTGTTACACTCTCCCCCACTCAAAACTTTTCATCCCCGAAAAGGAAGGAGGTAGGAGAATAGAAACAACCAGAAAGAAATAGATTTAAAACAAGATAAAATAACTAATTTAAACCATAGATTTCAATTTAAATTAATTAATATTTAACAATTTGGTTTAATCCACTTGGTTTCTCTTAAGATAAATCAATCTATCTATTTCTAAATTCATTATCTTATTATCTAGTCATCCTCAATTAACAATTTCTAGATCATCAATTTGTATAATCATTTATTATACTCATATTTTATTCAACAAATTTAATTCTTTTATTCCAAATTATTATTAAGTTTATTTCACTTAATATATCTTATTACATATATTTAAACCATATAAATTAATTTAAACCATATAAATTTCAATTTAAATTAATTTATATTCAATAATTGATTTTAAATCCAATGTGTTTCCATAAGTTGATCTAATTTCAATTTATTTCCTTCAAAACAAGTTTATTTGTCTCATCTATTATTCAATTAACTTATTATTCTATTTTTCTCTATTAACAGTTTTTATAATCAAAAATTAAGTGTATAACATTTATTTTAAACACTCAAATTTTATTTATAGAACATTTTATATTGTATATTATCCAATTACATATTCAACTTCTGAATAATTTAGGTAAGTTATATTAGAATGAAATTGGGTATTATACAAGTAAAATTTTCTTAATTCAATTATTTCAAGTTTAAATATTTATCCAAGAATTTAAGAGTTAAATTCTTGATTTCTCATTAAACAATTTAGAGATAAATATATCATATTTCCAAATCAAATTTATAACATATACTTATATATACATTATAAATCAAATCTTACCCCAGAAATTCAAATCAAATTCAAATTCCAAAACAAAAGTGTAGCAAAGCTACAGAGTGGCCTCTCGTCTTCGAAACTCGAAAATGAATATCGATGATGCTGCAGTCATCAACGAAATTATTTTCCAGCAACAAAGAGAAGAGTACTGATTTAAAACTTTTAAAATTCTTTGAAACGATTTCAATTTGAAATTACTTTAAATAATATACACTTTAAAACTTTAAAACCAAAGTTTGAAATCACCAGAAATTAAATCCTCAAATTCTTGATTTAAATTCATTTAAATTCCAAATCAATTTATAAACCATGTTTATAAATTCATTTATAGAACAATAAATGAAAATCAAATATTATCATTTCAAACAACTAATTTAATTACCTTATTAAATTCCAGAAAATTTACTTATATATTTATAATATAATCGTATAAATTTATTCCATTTACCAAATTTTGAAAATAATATTGTGTCAGTTTGCTCTGTTCAAGTGTTTTTAGAATCCTATCGATAGCGTTGATCAGACGAATCGATCGAAAACCCAAATCAACATCAACAACTCAAACAACACACTATAAAACATTTTAATATTAATACAAATACACTTCCTCACTCGATGATTCTAGAATGGATTTCAAAACAAGGATAGAGATTCAAATATAGGGGGATCCTAACCAAAAGAATTCTAACAAGAAGATAGGCTTGAATGGAAGATAAAAATAATTATTTACCCAAGAGAAAGGCTGGATAGACTTATATAAATCGCGAGCAACCTAAACCGGGTCAACCGTGACTTCAAAATAAGATCGATGCAGAATCCAAAGGCAACTCGACATCTGATCACCAGAGATAGAATTCGGGCATAACAAGAGATAGAAGCATCTAAACCGACAATACAAAAATCTTCGGTAAATCAATGCTACTGTAAAGGAGTTTCACCCCTTTAGAAATCATACAATGGAGCTATGGGATACTCAAGAATCAAGAAAACACGAATAGGAAAGATAAGAGTGGATTTCAGAACGAATGGTAGAGTTCCAAAATTCAAAGGAAACCCGAATCAAAGAGGAAGAGATTCAAGCTTGAACGAAAGTGATTCTGTAATCAAATTTACTACATATGCTAAGTTTGCCTAAAACCAGAGCTCTGATACCACATGTAGCATCCTGAAATTTTCATCCATTCGCATCCATACATGTCAGACTTGAATTGCTCAAAATATCAGATTGTTAATTTATATTTGGCAAAACTCAGCATATACAGTAAATAAATAATCACAGAATCACAGACATAGAGTAATATAACAATAATGCAGCGGAAACAAAAGAATAGTAGTTCATGAAGCTACTATATATATATTAGAGTTAAGTAAGATACAACATAGGTCTCGAATACAGATGTTTCAATATAATAGTCAAATACAAAATCTGAATACATCACTAGAATCAACTGAATAACTGAAAGCTGGATCTCCAAGCGAAGCTCCAACTCCAAAGGTGAGTCTCGAACACTGAGCCTCTCAGTCTGACCCGAGCGTAAAGTAAAACACAAAACACTCGAGTCAGGATTAACATTCTTATATCAATAAATCCAACTCAAGTGAAATATCAACTGAAATACAAGTAACTCAAAGGATGTTTGGGATAACCATTCTCTAAGGATCTGTTAAACTATCTACTATGTAGTAATATACGCTATTATAATAATGTCTATAGTAAAGTAAACTATCAAAATAGCGTTAAGGCGTTACCCATATCCCCCTTAACACATTTTATATATTCCCATAGTCTATACAGTACCGTAATCTCCCCCGTAATGGGCGTCGTCAGAGGGCACTCCATAGGTATGGTACAAAACAAACTCGTAGTAAAGCACGCTAGGGTAGGTGACACGGCACAACTAGGCAATGCCAAGGTAGATATACCAATTACACTTCCGGGCCGGTGGTAACGCATAGCCGCAGCAATCGCCCACCTCGAGACACACTCCCGAATTAAGGGTGTGCACCAAAACAATCACAAAGTAATAGAATGGCATACGATGGAGTGTGTCCGATCAGAGGAGCTACCTCATTAGCCCGTCGATTGCTCCTGTTTTAGCCACCTTATGCCAACTAATGGGAGTTGGGTCCACGTATATAACTCATATAGAATTGTCGCCACCATCCTACTTCATTCTGGAATCTCCACCACGTACATAGTTGTTAAAGTGGTTTTCAGTATCGACAGAGAGTATGCCCATATCTGATCCCGATCTCTTTAACAACCAACCGTTATTATAACACCGTGGTCATTCCAAAATAGTTTATACTTCAAAAACCAAAATATCATTTACATTTCAAAACCATATCAATACGATATCATTTTCACTTCAAATATATCCA
Source organism: Allium fistulosum (assembly GCA_030737815.1). NCBI lineage: Eukaryota > Viridiplantae > Streptophyta > Magnoliopsida > Asparagales > Amaryllidaceae > Allium > Allium fistulosum. The sequence goes on along the minus strand of CM060906.1, from coordinate 903,713,314 downwards.
TTTCTAAAAATCATATCACTTTCCAAAGTTATAACGCTTTCGAAATCATAAGTCTTTTAAAATCAAAACACTTTGGAAATCAAAACCTTGAAATTCATAACACTTTGAAATCATAGCTTTGAAATCATAACATTTTGGAATCCATAACACTTTCCTTTAAACAGTTTAGATATTAATAATAGTATATAAAATAAAATAGTTTATAAAGTAAAATAGTTTTTCAAAAATAGTTATAAGTTAAAAATAGTTTAAAATAAAATAATTAGTATATTAAAATAGTTTATATTAAAATGATTTATAAAGTAAAATAAAAAAATAGTTTTAAATATAATTCAAATTACTTTATAAAATAAAATAGCTTCCTCAAATTTCACAAATCGATTCAAAATCAAATCGAATTTCAAAATTCAATTTTAATCAAATTTCAATTCATAAATTTCAACTCAATTCAGTTTCTTAATAAACCATTTCAAATTATTGATTTCAAATACATATTTGAACCATAAAATAAGCCATTTCAATTTCAAAATATTTCAAAGCTTTAAATATTCAACATTTCAAAACTAAATTCGATAATTTCATATATATATCAAATTCACTTTACTATTATTTAGTTTTGAAATATTTACTTAATCATTTCAATAACATCTAAATACAACTTCAATTTACAAATTTAAATAAACAAAATATCCGATTTAAATTTATATAAGTTTGAAATATTCATTTAAATCACTTTTAATCAAATTCAAGTTATAAAACATATCTTTAAAATTTCAAATTTAATAAATTTCAAATCAAACTTATTTAAGTAAAATTCTTAAATAAATATAATTTCAAATCAATTTTAAATTTATCTTTCCAACCTGAATCATTATAAACTCTATATTTGAAAATATATATATTAATTAATACTTAAACATATTATATATCAACTTTATTAAATCAACTTTAATAAATCTTTAAAATATTTATCAAAACCATATATTTCTTTTCAAAACCATAGAAATCATTTTCTAAATATTTATATATAGACCAACGGTGTCTGTATATAATTCTCTATCCTATGGTCAAGTGATACAGATATTTATCATTTCAATCCGTAATTTAAATATATATGGGTATATATCATTTCAACCCGCAATCCCAAATTCAATTCAAATGAAAATCGCTTGGGTTTATCATTTCAACCCATAACGATTTTCTCCTATTCTACAGATCGTTCGGGTATGTACCATTTCAACCCATAGGGAATTATATACTAACAGAGAGCTTGTAGAGTGATAACAGATATGATAATAATATAACATGTATATATCATCAATATAAATAACAGATAATGGTGTCAGATGTCATAGGTGAACAGATACAGATCATAGCATATATATAGCAATGTAAATAACTAACAGCAGCATATTTCAATTGACATTTAAATTGAAATAAAATTTAATAAATATAAGAACGTTAATCGTGAGTGATTGCTCACCTTTCAAAGCTAGATATGAACGAGACTGAGATGAGTTACGAATCCAAGCATGAATTCCAAATCACAGCTAGATGGATACGGATTCGACGGACAAACTGATAGATAAGGAATTGACGAAATCAAATCAGAATTGGGTCGATGAAGATAAATGGGTATAAGTGAACTCATATAAATAACTATATATATAACTATATATATAGAATCATATTTTATATTTCAAACACATAATAAATATATATATATATATATATATCAAAAATCATTGTTTTTAAATTAACCTCACATATACAAAAATCAAATATGTATACATACTATATCTTGAAATAAATACTTATATAAATTGGCATACATAGTTCATGACTTATAAATAACTATATATAACCTATACAGTAACCAGTAAAATTTCATAACTGATATGCAACAAAATTTGGGAAAACACTTGTATAAATATATATATATATATACAAACTGTAAAAGAGGTTCATAACACAACTTCATAACTTATAAACTGTGAATAACTATCTACAACATATAGTATATAACATAAAATAGAAACGTGTAATATACACAACCTGCACTATGCAAAAGTAGGACAGCTAGTCACGGCTACATCCAATTGCGGCAAATATATTATAAACAACCTTATATAAACAAACTTATTTTATATAACCCGTATAAACCTTTATATATATGACAAGCCGACCATATACATAACCTACTTTATGTAGAAAATGAACTTATACATATCATATTTATAAACGAATATAAATATAAATCAGACTAAATAAAATTTGCAAAACAATTATTTCTCTAAATCAAATTGTAACATACATTTAAAACAATATATATACTGTATTATAGACATACCACATATTACAAAATTTGTCTAACCAATATATATAAAATTCATATAAACTAATATATATAAAAGACTAGCACGCAATATCTCATATTAACATGTTCTGGACATATATATGGCTACTCAAAACATTCATGTCGATAATGAATATAAGCAAAATATATATACTAGAATATGTAAATTTTTTATAAATATAACTTATACACTATCCAACTAGTTCAAATAGAACTTATACAACCGTTTAAATATATTAGCTGATATAATCATAATAGTAAAAATACTTAAAATCTGGTTCACATAATAGAACTTCAAATAGTATAATATATAAAACTCTCATATATTATATACTTTTAAAAAAAATGTATAAACTAAATCAACAACTCGATATATATATGAACTGCACAACCTAAATAACAGGCAGATGATAACTAAAGTAAGCTAATACGAAAACTATATACTCAAACATATATAACGTATCATAAATATATATATAAACTTATATAAATAGCCTAACTCAATATAGATTAATATATATATACCTAGCTGTTAAAAAACGAAACTGTTAAATAACTTACCACTTACTAAACAAATACATTACTTTCACAATATCATATATATATACACACAACACGTATATACATCATCAAGCCAAAAGAAGTCTTACGGCTGTTCTAGGCGGAGAATGGGGAGAAATAGGGGGCGAAGGCTGAAGCTAGGGGTGATGATACTCGGTGATGGGTCAGCTAAGCACTGCGTGGCTGAGGTTAAGGACATCGGGGCTTCGGCCTGATGGGCTTGAAAAGAAGAGAGCGGAGGGAACTGACACAAGCGGAGGTTGTGGAGGCTGATGGTAGCTTGATGGTTATGGCCATGAAAGGAAGGTGAAAGGAAATTAAGAAGAAGGTGGAGTTTCTCTTTTTTTCAAGTGTAAGAAGTGGACAGGCTTCATAAGAGAAAACGAATATAAATCAAAACGTGGTTTGCTAAAATAAAAAAAATTAAATGAACATGAATTTCAAGCGAAAAAGGGTGAACAACAATAATTATCAACAGGTAGGAATAGTGAAAGGCACACGAATGCAAATAGCTGTTAGCTAGGACAGGCAGATGAAAGGACAATCGGAAATCAAAAGGTTATAAAACGGGTACCGATACGGTCCAATGCTTACAGATTCCGCCGTCCACTTGACGCAGCAGCTGATAACAGAAATGAATGAAACGGTGAAAGTAGCAATCGGTGGATTGAAAATACCAAATGCCCAAATCCGTTGATCTCAAAGATATCGGATTCTAGCTATCTTCGTCACGTTGATCGCGCACGATGCCGTGAAAGAAGATCTACAATTCTTCGAACGTTGATCAAGCGCACTTGATACCGTGAATTGGCTTCAACAATCGTTGATTCGAGCGTACTCGAATGCCGAAGGTGGAGATAGGGGATAACACTCAACTACCAATTTCAAAGAGGCACAAAGCACTCAAACAAAGTTTTATTCAAAATCAGCTTCTTTACAAATGACGCCACCATCCCTATTTATAGAGTTACAACTCACACTAGGTCGCACACGACCTAACACTGATACCAACCTACGACCTACCATACAACACAACCCTTACATCACAAACACAACACATACACGACCTACGATTTAAAAACAAAGCGACTTAAGAAAACACGTTACAACACCCATCAAGCGATTCAATATATACAACACACAACATATTACAACATAACGACATAACAGTGAACGACTTAACAACATTGAGCGACCTAAGAAATCCCTCCAGAAGCGACTTAAGAAAGCAACAGTTTAGAGCAGAATGCGGCAGCGACCTAAGAGATGAACGACTTAGAGAAGAATGTGGCCTTGGATGAGCGACCTAAGTCAGCGACCTATCATGGTGGTATAAAACTGCGGCTTAGCTTGCTAGGTCGTTCCAGCGACTTATCATATTGGCTTAGGTCGTTAGGTCGTTCCAACGACTTATCATATTGGCTTAGGTCGTTAGGTCGTTCCAACGACTTATCATATTGGCTTAGGTCATTAGGTCGTTCCAACGACTTATCATATTGGCTTAGGTCGTTAGCTTCCTCGTTAGGTCGCAAGTCCTTATCTCGTGACTCACTAGGTCGTGAGCGACCTAAGGAAATGGCCTTTAACTCGCTAAGTCGCTTGAGCGATCTAAAACTTAACGACTTAAACTTCATGAACTTGCGACATACCCACTGGAACGTCTTAAGAAGGAGTGGCATAAGATGGTTAGGTCGCTTAGGCGACTCATCATGGAACTCTTCATTATCCATCTCTCATATTTCTCTAGGTCGTAACCCACTGGATTGCTGGCGACTTAGGGCACGCGACCTTCGACCTAAAACTTGATGTGCTGTTTGTACCCTGTTGTGTCTTAACCCATAGTGGGCTGCATCATCCTCCCCCTGTTGAAAGAAATTCGTCCTCTAATTTACAGTTTCTTCTTCTCCGAAAAGTTTATGTTCATGGTACGGAATCAAATGTTTGACGTTGACAACATTTGCGGTAAGAAAACGATCCGGCAAGTGCAACCTACAGGTATTCTCAATAATTTCCTTCACAACTTCCAAACGATCAATCCTTCTAGCTCCTAGCTTGTCGTAAGCACCAACAAGAAATCGTACAACCATCATGTGGATAGATTCGTTGCCATATTGCGTCTCCATCAAACCCAATACAAAGTCCATACTTACCTCCACCCATAATCTAGTATGTATAGGTAATGACACATAATCCTTACTTCATCGCGGTCTCTTTTGAAATTTGATAATTATGGCTCCTCTGAACAAATCTTTCAACCTCCTTCCTTATTGACGGCCCAAAATAAGACGATGCAATCAACTGCATGCTACGATCACAGTCCTCGTGTCTTTCCACATGTAAGTCTTTGGTAACTCTTATTCGCCAACTACAAACAGGATTATACAATTGCCTTCCTTCGAATAGAGACCCATCAACCAGTCTTCTCAACTCTCCCTGCTCTGTCGGACACATATGATTACGTGGCATATGCGGTACAATAGCACCTGGCACTTGATCAATATGATGTTGTATGTCTCTCAGTGGCAGTAATTCCTTGGACAACTCTGCAGGAACTACATCTTCACATTCATTCACCTCTGGCTTAATCTCTTCGAGAATTAGAACACTTTCACTGGTTTCATTTTCATTCAACCGGAATACTTCTGCACTATCCTCCACTTCTTTAACAAACTCTCTTGTAGATTGTAGACTAGTCGAATCCACCTCCTTCACCAACAAATTACCCTCTTCATCTCCTAACTTACTTTCTTCATCCTCATCCAACTTTGCTGATTGTGAACTTTCAACCTCATGTTCATCAGATTTTGTTGGTTGAAAATCATCAACTTCATCTTTATCAAACTTTGGTGGTTGAAAACAATCGACTTCATCTTCCTCATCAACAAATTCCTTTAAAGTCAACAAAGTCTTTAGTTCCTCGATTTCCTCCAATTTGTTTCCACTCTGTTGTCGCCTTTTAGGAACTAATGTGATTCGTGTACCCTCGAACATAAAACTGTAGCTGTTGGTTCGACCATCATGTTACACAGCTCTATCATATTGCCATGGTCTCCCCAACAACAGATGGCATACATCCATATCAACCACATCATACCAAATTTCGTCTTTGTATTTCTTCCCAATGGAAAAATTAACACAAGCTCTTCGATTAACCTTCACTTCCCCTCCTTTCCTCAACCAAGCTAATTTGTAGGGGTTTGGATGCTTCTCTGTTTTCAATGACAACTTCTTTACAGCTTCTGAAGAAATGATATTATCACAGCTTCCTGCATCGATGACAAATTTACAAACCTTCCCCAGAACAGTGCATGTTGACTGGACAATATTGCTCCTTAACCAACTAGAATCATCTTCTTGCTTTGGCGTTAAATAGGATCTCCTTACCAACAAACTACAACCCTCATCTCCTGTTAATAATTCTTCTTCTTCAACTGGTAGTGTATTGACACACTCTACCTCTGCATCTTCATTCTCGATCTCCGCAATCATTGCTCGCTTCTTTGGCTTTGTACATTCATTGCTTTTATGGCCCAACTCTTGACAATTGAAGCATTTGAGACTACTATTGACCTTTGCTTTGTTGGTTTCATTCACAATCGGCTTACTGACGACTTTGGAAACATCCGCACTGCTATTAACATCCTTGTTCTGGTTGTTGGAATTCATAAACACACCACCACCTCTCCTGCCTTGCTTCTCCCAAGCTAGAGCTTTTTGATGTGCTTCAGCAACAGATCTGGGATCAAACATATTCACCATATCTTGAATCTACATTCTCAACCCTCCAACAAATCTAGCTGTTAGTTGTTCCTCCGTCTCCATGATGTCATTCCTCGCAATCAATTGATAAAATTCATCTGCATAATCATTCACTGACTTTGTTCCCTGTCTCAGATTCTGCAATCGTTGATACATAAGAGATTGATAATTATACGGCAAGAATGTAGCCTTCATTAATTTCTTCATCTTCTCCCATGACTCAATCTTTGACTTCCCCATTCTCTCCCGTGTTAGTTTAGTTTGCTGCCACCATGCCATAGCTCTTCCTTTCAATCGTGTAGCAACCAACTTCACTCTACGATGCTCAGGAACCTCTTTGAAGTCAAAAATTTCCTCAACATTTGAAACCCAATCCAAAAATTCCTCCGCTACCATTCCACCCTTGAATTCTGGAATTTCAGTTTTCATCCCCGACTCCCATCGACGATCATCTTCTACATCCCGATATGCATTTCGTACTTGGTCTCGATCTCGATAATGAATATTACTTCTATCACTCTCTTCATCATAATCACGTGTACTTTTGTATCGATCTCGACCATCAACATCTCTATGATCACGCATATCCCTTCTACTTTGTCTTTCAACATCATGATATGGCTCATGTTCAAACTCACGTGGAGTTCTTCTCTCTTCATCTCTATACTCATGATGTTCTCTTCTCAATGAAACTGAAGATTCTCTTCTTTCTCGGTAAGATTGCGGCGACACCCTCCTCGCTTCCGTAACCGATGGCGAAACTCTGTTTCCTCCATGGTTCGAGACTGGCGACCTTCTCCTTTGACTTTGATTCATATCATTCATCAGTTTCTCTAACTTCCCAATGCCTTCATCAAACTTTTCATTGATGCGTTGTTCCATTTGCTCGGCTTCTTCTCTTCTATACAACGCTTCAACATTCTGATGGCGATTAGCTCTTCTTGGCGGCATTGTCAAATCTTCACAACTCCAACACTTAAACTTTCGGCCTTGATTGTCAAAGTGATGCACGACCTTCTACATTTAATTGGCTCGGCTTGAATTCTTCAATAAGAATTGGCTCCAAAGACTCGGCATAGCTATGATTGGCTAAGTCTAGCTCTGATACCAAATGACGCAGCAGCGGATAACAGAAATGAATGAAACGGTGAAAGTTAGAATCGATGGATTGAAAATACCAAATGCCCAAATCCGTTGATCTCAAAGATACCGGATTCTAGCTATCTTCGTCATGTTGATCGCGCACGATGCCGTGAAAGAAGATCTACAATTCTTCGAACATTGATCAAGCGCACTTGATACCGTGAATTGGCTTCAACAATCGTTGATTCGAGCACACTCGAATGCCGAAGGTGGAGATAGGAGATAACACTCAACTACCAATTTCAAAGAGGCACAAAGCACTCAAACAAAGTTTTATTCAAAATCAACTTCTTTACAAATGACACAACCATCCCTATTTATAGGGTTACAACTCACACTAGGTCGCACACGACCTAACACCGATACCAACCTACGACCTACCATACAACACAACCCTTACATCACAAACACAACACATACACGACCTACGATTTAAAAACAAAGCGACATAAGAAAACACGTTACAACACACATCAAGCGATTCAATATATACAACACACAACATATTACAACATAACGACATAACAGTGAACGACTTAACAACATTGAGTGACCTAAGAAATCCCTCCAGAAGCGACTTAAGAAAGCAACGGTTTAGAGCAGAATGCGGCAGCGACCTAAGAGATGAACGACTTAGAGAAGAATGTGGCCTTGGATGAGCGACCTAAGTCAGCGACCTATCATGGTGGTATAAAACTGCGGCTTAGCTTGCTAGGTCGTTCCAGCGACTTATCATATTGGCTTAGGTCGTTAGGTCGTTCCAACGACTTATCATATTGGCTTAGGTCGTTACCTCGTTCCAACGACTTATCATATTGGCTTAGGTTGTTAGCTTCCTCGTTAGGTCGCAAGTCCTTATCTCGTGACTTACTAGGTCATGAGCGACCTAAGGAAATGGCCTTTAACTCGCTAAGTCGCTTGAGCGATCTAAAACTTAACGACTTAAACTTCATGAACTTGTGACGTACCCACTGGAACGTCTTAAGAAGGAGTGGCATAAGATGGTTAGGTCACTTGGGCGACTCATCATGGAACTCTTCATTATCCATCTCTCGTATTTCTCTAGGTCGTAACCCATTGGATTGCTGGCGACTTAGGGCACGCGACCTTCGACCTAAAACTTGATGTGCTGTTTGTACCCTGTTGTGTCTTAACCCATAGTGGGCTGCATCACCACTGGACGCCGAAACACACATACGAATATACTGCTGAGATCAGCAAGACGAGACGATCAAAATGGTATACAGATATCATTGGTACGATCGAGTTATCAAAAGTCGATATCGGTATCGAAAATGCTGCAAATCTGTCGAAAATAAAATGAACGGAGCAATAGAAGTCCAAATTTGAAGAAACGAAATATGACGTCTCACTTAGAAGATGATTTACAAATTTTCTATAGAAAAATATTCAGGTTTGGAAAACATTTTATTATCACCAAATATTAACCTATTTAAATTGAAATAGAATTACACTAGAAAATAAACTTCCATATTATCTGATGAAAATTTACCATTTGTTATGTTTATAAAGACGTATTCCAATTATCAAATTTTTATTTCAAAATATTATTATTTAAAATTTCACAAAATTCCAGTTAAGTATATTATTAAAACAAATAAAATTATTTAAAATTTACGGGCCGTTACATCCCTGCTTTCAGAGGCTAGCCCGTCCAGAATGATAACTGACTGTCGCTTTTTCATTGGCCTTCAACGAAGCTTCGCGTCGTCTGAATGTACTAGCTCAGTCTCGAAGAGGTTCTTATAGTCCTGTTTTAACTTTTCAAAAGCTGAATGTATACAACCTTTTGAAGGCTGAATCACAGTGGGTTTTTTAAGTCCATGCTTTCCCACTTATCCGATAGTATCCATCTCTTTATCACACTGACATCCTCAATTACCATTACATGTGTATATATTCATATATGCACATTTTATCATATTATCATTTCCATTTATTTATTATATATATTTTTATGTTTTTTTTCTTTTTAAAAGGAAGGATCGGCACACAAAAGCCGATCCACTTGATCGGTTATCTGGGTTGGGTCGGCATGTCATTTTTCTGACCCATTGAAGCATGGTGACCGAGTCATCAGGAAGATGCCCGTTCACCACCCCTTCACCATATATAAAAGCCTACGCTACCTCTTCTTCTTCTCGCTTCTACTTCATTCTCACAAACCTGCTAACTTACTTCTCTCCAAGCCTTGTTTACCACTCAGCCCTTCCTTCCTCCTCTAAAACCTAGAACGCCCACCTTGCAACTTCAGCCGCCACCGAACCCGAACAATCCTCAGCTTGAAATCCCACAATTTCCACAAGTTTCAAACTTTCTATATAGGTATGAATCTCTCACGCAATTCATCCCCCTAAGTTTGGAGTCTCGTGTGAAGTCCGAGTACATGGGTAAATGATTCTCAAATAGGAATCAGTAGGAGATGGAAAAGAAGAGAGATGAATTGGAGAAAGGAGCGTGTTTTAGGATAGGGGTTCGGCTCGGTCTTGAGGGATTAGAGGAAAAATTACTAGGAGAAGTAGTGATAGCCTTAACTTTGAGGTCAACGGCGTGGAGAATAAGAGAGTTTGGTGTCTTTAAGAAGGAAGGTCGGTGATTTACAGGGTTCATTGTATAGGTTGTAGGCTCTTGCTCAACATACCGATCGAATGGGAAGGGTCGGTAGGTTTTTGGAGTAGAGCTAGGTCGGTAAACCTTCAATGGAAGTACGGGCCGGTATTTATGAGAGAAACCGGGTTGGTACCTTGAGAGAGAGAGTGGGTCGGTACCTTTGAGAGAGCGTGGGTCGGTATTCCGTAAGAGAGTGGATCGGTATCTAGGTTGGGTTGATCGGTATTGAATGTTGGAGTCGACATTGGCAATCAGGACATTTATTCACAACTACACCCTAATAGCCATGCATTTATTCATGGTACATACATTCTCTTCATGAGCTTCCTATTTAGACCTCCAACACCTGAGGACATCCGTTACATCTACCGCTTCAAGCTACGTATTGATAGTCCATCCTACATATTCCTCGAGCCATATCCCAAATGTCAAGTTCTGATGGGCACGTGGAACAAGCTTCCTCAGTTCAAACAGGATTGGTTCTACGTACGTTGTCCTCCCGGGAACAAGTCTCCCAGGAACAAGTATCACCCTTATCTTACTCTTCATTCTAAGACTTAAGGCGCATTTTTTGAAAGTCTAAACTTCTTTAATCCTTACAGGTATCCGCCCACGACCCAAATGCGCCAGGTACTCTGAGGCCATTGAGGCTATTCAAGCTACCCCTGTGGAAGATCGGGAAATCAAATCGGTAGTTACCAACGAACTGCTTTCGAGGTTCGGATTACTAGAAGAGGGTCATAGGACTAGCTTCCAAGTGGCACTACAATTACAAGAATGACCGCGGAAGAGAGTAAAGAACAAGCTGATCCTTCGATGCCCCATGTTGAAGGGGCTCTCGATACTACCAAGGAAGGCGAGATTAAAGAAATTGAGGCGCCAGTGGCGACTGATGAGAATATAAGTTCCAGCCAAGCGCCAGTAGCTGATGCACCCGACGCCGATCAACCACCGCCTTCTTCGAAAAAGAAGAAGTGCTTAGCGTATAAGATAAAAAAGAGAAAGGTCGGTGGAACTTCAAAGGTCACGATAACCCCTATCGAGAAAGGATCATCTTCTTAAAAATTGGAAAGCTCATTTAAGGGACTATCTGACTTGACCATCCCCGATGATCTGTTGAATTATGACTTCAATAATCTCGGCGCTATGGGATTTAACTCGCCTGTGAGAAGTGAAGAAGGCGCCCATCTTCATGATCAGGGAGAGAAAACTCCAACGAGTAAAGCAAAAAAAACACTGGTCCGTTGGGGGGATGCACTATGACACACACGAACACTTACACTTCACCGTGCACCTGAATTCAATTCATCGTGTGACTTCTACTAATTCGTTCTCATTTAATCTTACGTACAGGTGAAATGGGGCACACACATGGCATTGATCGTCTCCGAGGATCCTCCGTCTTCTATCATTCTGGTCGAGACTCAGGATCGGGTAAACGAATAGATAGGGACGAAGGCGGAGATAGAGACTATCATTCTAGAGAGTCATCCTCATCTTCCCGAAGGAGGTCCCATGGCCACTCTTCATATCCAAATGATCCTCCCAATCTTCCGGCACGTAGTGGGGACAAGTCTGCTAAAAAAGGCTCCCAGTCTGAAGTCCCTCGCAACCAACATTCTGGCTCCTCGAGCACTAAGCAAACCCACAAGCCTCACAAGAAATCCATAACTCCAGTAAGGCAGACTCCCCCGGCTCCCGCTCACGATCCAACCACGACAGAAAAATTAGCCGAGCTCAGAGCTACGTTTTTGAAGATTTGTTTCGACGGACTAAAATTACTCCCCGCAATTCATCCTATTCCTGGGCACGTCAAACAGAGCGCTATTGCTTGCAACAACGACATGTATTTCTAGCATGACGCATTCGTACACTTAGTGGAAAAAGTCTCGGAAGTCTCCATCGAGTGCCAGCACGAAATTGACCGCCTTAAGCTCGAAGCCATTCACGATAGAGATATTATAAGGGCCAGGATGAGGAACTACTCTCATACAAATCTCAACTCAAGACCGCCCAAAAGAATGCCAAGGAGATAGCCGAGGCGGTTAGACGCTTAGAGGCCAGTCATAAAAAAGAGTTAAATGAGGCAGTTCAATGCAACGATGCTCTAGCACTGGAGAAAGACTCTCTGCAAAAAGAGAAAGATACCCTCGCCCGTCGGGTAAAAGAGTTGGAGGAGCTACTTTCCAAAGAAAAGGAAGAAAAAATCGCAGCGTAGAAAGAATCACAAAAATATTGCGATGAAATCGTCGAGATGAGGAATTTTAAAACAAAACTCGACGAAGAGTTACTCAAGATTGAAGCGCTAAAAGATGCCGCTCGCGAAGAAGGCAGAAAGGTGGCACTTTCAGAGGTACTCCCGAATTAAGGAAGCAACCGGAGCCGGTAGAGAAGAGATTTAGTGTTCCTTTGACCCGCTCATCGCCGAGTACAATGCAAGAGTCCTCATGCATTGCGACCTATCTTTCTTTGGTGATGGTTATCTCGAATCACTAGTTGAAGCATGGGATACTTTGATAAAAATTAAGAAAGTGGAGCTAGGCGTTGAAGAGGTTGTTGAAGAGGCTCTCGTGAGGGAAGTGCTCTGAGGAAATGAGCCTTCAGACTTATCCGCGGCAAAAGCCCTCTTTGGAAGAGACTCCCCGTCATCGAAGGGTAAGGAAGATATTGCTGGCCCGTCCGGCACCAAGTCTCAAGTTCCTCCTCCCATTCAACTGGCTGAGACTTCGTCACTTGGGCCTCCCGAGCAGCATGTCGGTTATGACCCGAAGAAGCCCGGACTTGGCATTCACATTTTATCCCAAATCCATGAGGGTGATACTCTGAGGACCACTGAAAGTCAATTGGAAGCTGGTACATAGCTTCACCTTCTAGAGTTCAGGAAATCATTGCTTTTGGTGAGTAACGGATGTGTTCTAACATTTTCTTTCCATGAATTCGTATAGGTCACTCTGGTCCCGAGCTGATTCCAAGGAGCGATGTCGCCACGGAGCGGGAAGGAAAAGAGGCTGAGGCACCTCACACTGGAGATACCCCTGGTCTCGATGCTCAAGTGATAGGACGCTAGATGAGGATAAACCTGAAGATCCCTCGCCTGTAGAAGAACATGACGATGTCGAAATCACAGGCGCTTCTGAGCATACTTCCCAGCTTAGCATGAAAAAGCAACTCGAGGAGGAGGAGAAAGAGAGAATCAAAGTTAAGACAGAATCCAAGGTGGTGGAACTCGATGATCCCCTGAGTAGGACATTGAAGGTCATTCTCCTCGGTGGACCACACCCTTGGAAGTTCCTCCTCCTCCCTTGGGTACCATGTTACCGGGAGGCAAAGGGTCTAGGAAAAGACGCTCAAATGAGGAGACTTTGAAAAGGCCAAAATGGGAAAGAAAACCGAACAAGTAGCCGTCTCCTCGCAACATTTTGCTTAGCTCAAATAGTTGAAAATCATGTAGTTGCTTTCCTTTCTTTTTTTTCATCAGTAGTCGTTGTAGATAGACTTAACCTCCGAAGTTTCGAAGAAGTTGTAAGGAAATTTTTTTTAGAAGTAAATAAAATTTTGTTTCTTTGCATTCACAGATTCTCATTGCATAACTTATAATTTAGTCCAAAATTGAAATTCAAAGTTTTACGGGTCATTTAAACTCCAGTCCGCCTTTAAAGGACTTAGAGTACTTCTGTCCACACGCTGGGACTTAATTTTTTTAAAACCATTTATACTCCAGTCCGCACTTTGGGGACTTAGAGATTTTTGAGTCATTTGTTCTCTAGTCCATGCTCCGGGGGCTCAAAGTATTCTAGTCCGCTTCAAGGACTTAGAGATTTTTGAATCGTTTATACTCTAGTCCACGCTCTGGGGACTTAGAGTACTCCAGTCCGCTTCAAGGACTTAGAGCTTTTGAATCGTTTATACTCTAGTCCACGCCCTGGGGACTCAGAGTGCTCTAGTCCGCTTTAGGGACTTAGAGATTTTTGAATCGTTTATACTCTAGTCCATGCTCTGGGGACTTAGAGTACTCCAGTTCGCTTCAGGGACTTAGAGATTTTTGAATCATTTATACTCTAGTCCACGCTCTGGAGACTCAGAGTACTCTAATATGCACTTTGGGGATGTAGAAATTTTTGAATCATTTATACTCTAGTCCACACTCTAGGGACTTAGAGTACTCCAGTCCGCTTCAGGGACTTAGAGATTTTTGAATCGTTTATACTCTAGTCCACGCTCTGGGGACTCAGAGTAATCTAATCCGCACTTTGGGGACATAGAGGTTTTTGAATCATTTATACTCTAGTCTGCACTCTAGGGACTTAATGTACTCTAGTTCGCACTCTAGGGACTTAGAGATTTTTGAATATGTAGCTGGTCGACTTTTAGTTTTGTGTGTGCGTTCATACGCCGTACAGATTAATGCAAATTATGTTTGCCATGAAATTATAAAACACGGAACACCAATAGTTCATAGAAAAATAGCTTCAAGCCTTTATTGATTGTAGAAAATAGGGACAAACTGAATTGTCTTATTACATGTCGGAAACAGAGAACAACAAAAGAAACATATACTGGAAACGATTGCTACTAAAACACAAAAGAAATAAACTAAGTATAATAGCGGCGTAAATGCTCGATGTTCCATGCTCTAGGGAGTGTCACGCTATCAACAGTCGCTAGCTTGAAGGTTCCTTCGCCAAGCCTCCGTTCGACGACGTAGGGACCTTCCCATATGGGATTCATATGTGACGGGACCGGAAAAACTCACTTCAAAACAAGGTCGCCCATATTGAAAGCTCTTGGTCGAACTTTTTCATTATAATATCAGACGACTCAGTGCCGATTTGCAGTCGCCCTTAAATCAGCTTCTTCACACTTCTCGTCGACAAAGTCCAACAACTCCAGTAAAAGATCTTGGATTGTTCTAGGATTATAATGAGTCACCCGGTGAGAAGAAACTTCAAGTTCCATGGCTATAACTGCTTTAGTGCCGTATGCCAAGGCGAAAGGGGTGTGGCGAGTCACGAACTTGTGGGTGGTTCTGTATGCCCAAAGTGTTGTTGGAAGCTCATCCACCCACTTGCCTCTAGCCTTCTCCAAATGTTTTTTTCAAAATGGACTTGATTATCTTATTTACGGCTTCAACTTGCCCATTCGCTTTAGGGTGAGTGACTGCTACAAACTTTTTCTCAATGCGATATTTTTGACAAAACGCTTTGAATTCTCTCTCAAATTGAGCTCCATTGTCAGTATGATAGTCCGTGGAAGACCAAAGCGGCATATAATGTTTCACACAACAAAGTTAATGACCTTTTTGGTGGTGATCATAGTTAATGGCTCCGCTTCTGCCCATTTAGTGAAGTAATCGACCGCGACAGTTGCGTATTTCGCACCACCTTTGGAGATTGGCAAGGAGCTGATTATATCGATCCACCATATCACAAACGGCCATGGACCAACCATTTGCGTGAGTTCCGTCGGTGGCGCTCTAGGGATCTTTGCGTACTTTTGACATTTGTCGCATCTCCATACATAGTCTGCGGCGTCCCGATTCACGGTCGACCAATAGTATCCATAGCGGAGTATCTTTTTGGCTAGTGTCTGCCCCATAGTATGGTCGCTACACTCTCCTTCATGGACTTCTCTTAAAAACCGCTTTATCTCGTCATGGGCGATGCACTTAAGCAAGGGAATGGAGAGTCCCTTCCGATACATCATTCCATCCCGCATTATATACCGTGAGGCCTTGCGAACGACTTGTCATCTCTCGTTCTTTCTCTCGGGCAAGGTTCCGTGTAGCAAGTATTCTTTGAACGGGGTCATCCACGACTCCCTTCAGCTTCCGTATTCACCATAAAATCTACCTCCATCTCATTTCAATGGGAACCAAGCCCATCTGCTGTGCAGCACCGGTACTTGTAAATTTTGCCAAGGAATCAGCTTCCCTGTTTTGTTTGCGTGGAATGTGCGAAATATCGTAGTATTCGAGATCCGCCAACAATTCTTGAACCCGAGCGAGGTATGGGGCAATCCTTTATCCATTCGCATGATAGTCCCCTCGTACTTGGTACACCACCAACTGTGAGTCATAAAAGATTTCAACCGATTTCACTCCAAGTTCTTTGATAAGCTTCAGTCCAGCGATCAATGCTTCATACTCGGCTTCGTTGTTCGTAGCAGGGAAATTAAGTTTCAAAGCATAATAAATAGATCGATTCTCAGGAGTTACAAGAATAACACCAGCCCTAGAACAATGGTCGTTGGATGCCCCATCAGTATATTGCTTCCATCGAACAGCAGGAATCACATCACTTCCACTTGGCTCATCTGATATAGTGAACTCTGCAATGAAATCTGCTAGCGCTTGTCCCTGGATAGCCCTCCACGGCAGGTAGGTGATGTCAAACTGACTCAATGTTCCATTTGAGTAATCTTCCAGAAGTCTCTGGTCTTTGGAGCACCTGCCGCAAAGGTTGATCGGTATAGATACTGACCGGATGTGCCTGGAAATACGGGCTGAGCTTGCGTGATGCGATCACCAAACAGCAAGCTAGTTTCTCAATCTTGGGATAATTCCTCTCTACCCTCGTTAAACACTTACTAACATATTATACTGTCTTTTGGATTCGATCCTCCTCATGAATCAAAGCTGCACTGATGGCATGCTAGGATACGGCTAAGTAAACATACAAATCCTCATGGTCTACGGCCTTTGACAGAACAGAGGGCCTCTCCAAGTGACTCACCAGAGCTCTGAATGCGTCCTCACAATCCGGCGTCCATTCAAAATTTATTTTCCCTTTCCTTATCACATCAAAGAAAGGAATACACTTGTCGGTTGCTCTGGATATAAATTGACTCAGCGCAGCGACTTTCCCATTCAGGCTTTGTACTTGCTTTATAGTTCTGGATGCTTGTACGTCTCGAATAGCTTGAATCTTTTTTGGGTTCGCTTCGATTCCTCATGCATTGACAATGAAACCCAAAAACTTCCCCGATGCAATGCCAAAGGAACATTTCAATGGATTGATTTTCATTCCGTAAAATTTGAGTACATCAAACATTTCAGCTAAGTCTCGAATGTGGTCATTTGACTTTCGTGACTTCACGAGCATATCATCCACATTGACTTCTATCGTTCTACCAATCTGGTCTTTAAACATCTGATTCACCAAACGCTGATAAGTTGCCCTTGTGATCTTCAAGCTGAAGGCATCACTACATAACAGTACAATCCAACGTCTGTTACAAAACTGGTATGCTCCTGGTCCAGAATGTGTATCGAGATTTGATTGTATCCTGAATACGCATCCATAAATGACAATAACTCGTGTCCTGCTGTCGAGTCGACCAGCTGATCAATTCTGGGCGGTGGAAAACTATCCTTAGGGCGCGCCTTGTTCAAGTCCGAGTAATAAACACAGGTCCTCCATTTCCCATTTGCCTTCCTCACCAGTACGGGATTAGATATCCATTCAGGATAGAGGGCGTCGCAGATGAACCCATTGGCTTTGAGTTTATCCACCTCCTCCTTGAGAGCAGCGGACCTCTCCACGTCCATGCCTCTCCTTTTTGTTTCACTGGCACATACTTCGAATCAATGTTCAACATATGACTTGCGATGGCGGGAGAAATCCCACACATATCAGAATGGGTCCAAGCGAAAACATCGAGATTCGCTTGGAGGAAATCAGTAAGATCCCCCATCATCGAGGGGTTGAGCTGTGATCCAATCTTAAGCACCCATGACGGGTCATCATGGCTGACTGGAATGTCAATCGTCAGTTTAGCCGGCGCTGCCTTGGCTTCCTTGGGATCTTCATCGTCATCCCTTGGATCTATGTCTCTATAGATCTGACTATATTGCCCAAGCCAAGGCTCAGGCGCTATTTGTCAATTTTCAGCAACATGGATACAGACAGGCTTGTCCA
Source organism: Allium fistulosum (assembly GCA_030737815.1). NCBI lineage: Eukaryota > Viridiplantae > Streptophyta > Magnoliopsida > Asparagales > Amaryllidaceae > Allium > Allium fistulosum. The sequence continues at coordinate 903,694,948 of CM060906.1, read as the reverse complement.
CACCTTTTCCCTTCTCTCTCCACCGGGCCTCTCTCAGCTCAGCCACATAACAAGCACGACCAGTCGCTTGATCGCCATGCACTACACCAACTCCACTGTCCGTTGGGAATTTCAAGGTTAAACACCACGGGGCCAAAGCTGCCCTAAACTCCGCTAGGGCCGGTCGGCCCAGAAAAACATTATACGGAGAATCAACATCCAAAACAATGAACGGTAGGATCCATACCCTCATGTGTTCACCTTCTCCTAGTTCAACTGGTAATTCGACAAAACCTACTACATCGGTAGTTGCACCATTAAAGCCATGAATGCGGGCTTTAGATGGTTTCAGATCCTTCGCCTCCATCTTCATTTGGTCATACGCCTTCTTGAATATAATATTAACAGAACTTCCATAATCAATTAGTATTCTTCTCACAAGCGCCGGTCCGATCGTAGCTGACATAACCATCGGGTCAATGGTAGGTGCCTCCACCTAATTGGCATCCCTACTCCTGAATACTATATCATCGGTCATCATTCGTTGCTGTTTCATTGGAGTCCCGTCTTCTGTGTTCGAGCAGCATTCGAAGCCCGCATGCTTCAAGGAACTAGCATAGCATTCCATTTCTTTCCAACTCTTGTCTTCCGGATGAGGTCCACCGATTATCATGTTTATGACCAGCCTTCCTCCGGTCCGAGCGGTCTCCTCAGGTCGGTGTGAAGCTTGCCCGTGATTGGGGTCGGATGTCCCATGTCTGCCTTCCTGCGGATTCTTAACAAACTACTGTAACTTCTTCTAGCGAATCAGCTTTTCTATAGCATCATAGAGGTGTCTACACTCTTCGGTATTGTGCCCTTAGGTCTCGTGAAACTGACAATACTTTCCAGTATGCTTTTGTTCCTCAGTCAATTCCTTTGGGCGTGGCTTTTGGTATTGGAATGTATTACAAGTTGATAGATAAATATTCTCCAAAGATGTATTCCGAGGCGTATATTCACTATAGGTTGGGATTCTTGGTTTCCACTTTTCTGCTTCCCTCTTTCGTCTGGAATTTCCTCCTCCGGATCCTTTGGACTGCTCCGGTTATTTTGAACATTGACTTGGACCTTACCAGAACTCTCGCCTGATTGCTTCACCGCAATGTTACTTTGCACTGCTTCCTTATTGGGTCCTGGTGCATTGTTTCTCCTTGACCACCTGGCCTCTTCCTTCCTCATGAATTGATTAAGCATTCCAGGGTGGTGGGTGGTTTGCCTGCCAACCAGTCACCAAACTCTAAGTCTGGATCCACTCCTCGCATCACGGCCATAAGGATAGCATGGTCATTCGGATTGCTAACTTCAGTAGTAGCAACGTGAAATCTTTTCAAATAATACTTCAACGACACCCCCGGAGCTTGGATCACACTGGATAGCGACATCACATCCTTTGGGTGAGTGGCATGGATCCTAAACTGCTCCATGAACTTCGTCGCTAACTCATCAAACCTGGAGATCGATCGCGAGGAAGTCTGGTAAACCATATAGTAGCGATTCTGGATATGGTTATTGGGAAGCATCTGCATTTGGTCGCATCATTTGCCCTAGCCGAGTCCATCATCCACTCGTATCTTATTATATGCTGTCGGTGATTGGTCTTCCCTTCATAAGCTGGAATAGTAGGCATGCTGAATTTCCGGGGGTACTCAGCTTGTAGGATGGTATCTGTAAATGGAGTATGGCTCCTCGATATGCCCCAATCATCATCGAATAAGCCCTGATTCTCCCTCATCAATTTCCCGACCATAACTGATAAATCCGAAGTCTGGATGGGAGGTGGAAAGTCGGTATCCGTCCTGCGCGATTGCTCTGGCTGGTGCCTCCTCGGTAGGCGATCACCTAAGTGTGTTTCTTAAGGACCCGCTTCATTATGACCTTGGCGGGGTGGTTGACCAGCTCCCAAGCGTGCTCCAGATCCTAAGTTTCCCACTCCATGTTGGGTGTGACTCTACTGGTGCAGTTGAGGGGCTGCGGTTCCAGCTAAGGAATCTGGATCATTTCTGTTGGTTTGTTCTTGGCGACTCGTCACCAATTGCTCTGTTGCACCAGTTTGTGCCATTTCAATCCTACGGCGTCTACGCCTGGGGTGTTCATCTGACAAAACAGAGTTGTCGGATGATGAGTAGGAAGCAGGGCTTCCTCCAGCGTTCTGACGATGCTGCCGAGCGATCTGGGTCATCAGGTTGGTGTTTGTTTAAATCTGCTCGTTAAGCTGTCTCCTGCTTTCCACGAGCTCCCTCATCAGCTCATTGAACTCTGCCCTGGTGACAGCTTCTGCTTGGTTTGGGATGATGGCGGGTTCTTCACCGACATTAGCTTGCCGATTTCTAGGTCCTACTTGCTGGATGCTAGCGGTCTCATTAGCATCGGCGTTGTGGGAGGTGGATCTGGTACATGGTCTTGTCATCTTAGAGTTGTCTGTAGGAACTCTGAGTAGAATCTATGAACTCTTGAGAATGAACTTGGATCTCCTTCAGGGGATTTCCTCAATCCAGTAGCAACAAAGTAGATCCTAACAGCCTGAGAATGAACGTTCTCAGTGAAAACACCAAAATGTTAGCACCAAAATTGGTCACTAACACCCTTGAATATAATTGTGTAGAGAGATTAATGAAGAAAGTAAATTAATGCAGAGAAGTAACACAGCTGAATGCAAAAAGAACAACAAAAACGAGAACACCAGATTTATAGTGGTTCGGCGTAATTTCCTACGTCCACTTTGAATATAATCTTTATTACTTTTCCAATCACTTGAGTACAGATACAATCCGTAAACAAACAACTTGAATACAAGTTTGAACAGAAAAGAAGCGAGTACATAAAATGGCAGAGTATCCTTGGAGTTCTCGAAAAAAAGGTCCACTAAACTGGACCCCTGCCCCTCTATTTATAGGCGAAGATAGGCTGGCTCCCATGTACAGGCCCATGACTAAGATAGCTCGACCCATAGCTGATAAGTTAGATAGACCGAACCAGGCATCCCGAACCTTCATGACCGACCCACCTATTGCCGACCCCTTCTTGCTGATTTGGGATCCTCTAAATGTTAACTCGGTGTAGCTCTCGTGCATGCTCGAAGTAATATGGATCACGACTCAAAGTAATCCAAGCTTATGCTTGCACTGATCCTTTCTTCCAATCTTGAAACCAAGCCATACTAACTGATCCCATATGACCGAACCATCAAGGCCGATCAACATACGACCGAGCCATCAAGGCCGATCCACATACGACCGAACCACCAAGGCCGATCCCGTTATAGTCACCCACCATTGCCGACTCACTTACGCCAATCCTCTTAGGCCGAACCACCTTGGACCCACCATGGTCGATCCCAATATGTTCTTTTATCATAGCTATCCTACCTCAACCGACCCACCATCTAATACCGAACCACCATGTCCATACTCCAACACCGATCCACCTTCAATTCCGATACTTCACAAGCACGCCGATCGAGTGTCAAATATGTCAAACCACATATATATGTCGAACCACATATATATGCTGAACCACATATATATGCCGATCCCTTATACTTCCAGTCCTTCCTTGGCTTGAGTCCCGTCCAGGTCCAACCATAGCCTCTGCAACTATCGCCTCGTAGCCAGGCCAGGTAGCCGGGTAACATTTGCACCCCAAAGTGCATTGTGTGAATCAATATGGCCCGCTTTGAATCAGTGAGTAATTCCTGCTTTTAGAGGCTAGCCCGTCCAGAATGATAACCGATTATCGCTTTTTCATTGGCCTTCGACGAAGCTTCGCGCCGTCTGAACGTACTAGCTTAGTCTCGAAGAGGTTCTTAAAGTCCTGTTTTAACTTTTCAAAAGCTGAATGTATACAACCTTTCGAAGGCTGAATCACTGTGGGTTTTTTAAACCCATGCTTTCCCACTTATCCGATAGTATCTGTCTCTTTATCACGCTAACATCCTTAATTACCATTACATGTGTATATATTCATATATACACATTTTATCATATTATCATTTCCATTTATTTATTATATATATATATTTACATTTTTTTCTTTTTTTTCTTTTTAAAAGGAAGGATCGGCACACTAAAGACGATCCACTCGATTGGTTATCTGGGTTGGGTCGGTATGTCATTTTGCCAACCCATTGAAGCATGGTGACCGGGTCATCAGGAAGATGCCCATTATATTGACCAATGAAGAGATACAATGACAAAGCTATGACGACAATGACAAACAAAGTTATATGGGTTATAATTTTTTGCGTTTAGAAGTATGTGATTGTTAAAATCTCTTCAAATTGGTATACACACACAAATCATAAAATTTGCATTTCAATTTTTAAACAACAGGATTATATAGTTTCAGTCGACTAAAACTCTTAAACCAGTAGACAAAAAAATATCAATTGATTGGTCATAATGCTTTAGTCGACTGATATCATGCGCATTATATTTTTATAAATATAAGATAACCAGTCAACTAAAACTATACAAACATTCAACTAAGGACTCTACTAATCGACTGGTTGCATAGTTTCAGTCGACTAAATAAAGACAAATTGAAATGTTTATTTTCCGTATGAAAATTCATGGTTTTGACTTTAACCAGTCGACTGACTGGTACTGTACCAGTCGACTGGTCCCCTGTAACTACTATATTTTTGAATTTTCTTAAGAGTCTTCTTCAACGAAGAGGCGCTTCCTTCCATGAAGAGTTGCAATTGTATCTAATGGATACTGTTTCTCATGAACACATACAACTCTTCAAATATTATAAATAACATTTTGATTCAAGATTCAAATAATCAATTCTATTGCTTTTCTCTCAAATTCTCTTTGAAATCTCTCTTACATTAAAGTGCTTACATTGCATTTTCTGATCACTTGAACATTCAGTTTATCATTTAACGATCATCTACTTCCATTTTTTCACCTATACACAATATACCAATTGCGAAGAAGATTATAGGAAGATTGTACTATATCAACTCATTCATGTTATTAAGAGCACATGAAGTCAATTGTTGCTACTTTTGTAGTTGAAGTCCTATTGGAGATCTTCAGGTACGAAGTCATGTTCAGTTGATTAGACGGTTTTGTAAGGTACCCATTCCTACATGTAAACTGAGGGTTATTGTTTAAATCCAGAAGGAGTTTGGGACTGGATGTAGGACTGGAAGTTTGAACCAGTATAAAAATCTTTGGTACGCTTCACTTTAGAGCATTTTTTATTTCCTCTACTATTATATACAAGTTTTAATTTAGTAGAAAAATTCATATTACTCGATCCATATCGACTTTCATTTGGTATCAGAGCTAGACATTCATATAATCTTAACAAAGTTTGAAGACTGTTATTCAAATAATATGGAAAACACTACTTTTACTTTTGTTGAAGGACATTCTATTGCACGACCACCACTATTTAACAGATTACACTATACTTATTGGTCAACTTGAAATATTACACAATGGGGATACACTGTTCCTACCACTGATTATGCACAATGGTCAAACACCCAAAAACTAGATGCTAGTAGTAACACTAAAGCTATGAGAATGCTATTTTGCTCTTTGGGCAAAAATAAATTCAATAGAGTTAGTGTGTGTACATCTGCTTATGATATTTGGCATACATTGAAAGTAACTCATGAAATAAATTCAAGTAATTTTGAGTACTTTGAAAGAAACAACAAAGTTAAACAAAGTAAAATTTCAATGTTGAAAAACCAGATTCAAAATTTTAGAATGATGCAAAATGAAAATATTAGTGATATGTATTCATGATTTCAAGATATTCAACACTCTATAATAGCATTAGGTGAGAAATTTACAGATTTTGATATTGTTTCAAAAATCCTTAACTCTTTAATGGATGGGTGGGAACGAAAAGTTTTAGCTAATGGTCTTTCTACCATAAAATCCAACGAATTGGTAGGAAATCTCATGTGATACAAAGTGAATTTATAGGCAGAAAGAGATCAGCCACAAGAAAAGAGAACAATAGCATTTCAAGTAAAAATAGAAGAATTTGATGTTGGTGATGATGGTCTTGCACTTCTAGCAAACATTTCAAGAAATTTATGAAAATGAAGAAGAATGAGAAGTTATGCATTAACAACAACAACGATACACCATCTTCGTCAATTAAATACTATGAATATGACAAATTTGGCCACATAAAGAAGGACTGTCCAAATCTCAAAAAAGAGAAAAGCAGCTTCAAGAACAAAAATGAAAGATTCTTCAAAAAGAAGAAGCAGGCTTTTCAAGTCACATGGGATGATTCAGACTCATCTTAATCCTCAAAAAGTGAAAGCAACTCGAAATAAGCAAATACTTGCTTCATGGCCCAGAACGACGATGTGAGTGAAATTTTTTTTGATGATCTTGTAGAAATTAATTAAGAATTATTAGATAAATTAAAAGATCTCAAAAGATTATATAAAGAAACCTTAGGAAAATTAAATAGAACAGTATTGGAAATATACTTGTTAAAATATGAAAAGACAACTTTAGAAGAAGAACCAGCTAAATCACAAAAATCTTGCGATAATTTAACATCTCGAAGCACTAACTTAAATAGAGAAGTTGATATTTATAAAAATGAGAATGTGAAACTAGCAAAAGAGAATTGTAATTTAAGTTCTAATATTGATTCACTTAATATAAAGGTAAAAGAGTTTGGTAATTTTGAAAATTTATCTAAAAATGTTTTAAATTTTAATAAAGGAAGAGAGGATTAATCTAAAATTATAAATAGCTCACAATCTTCCACTAATAAAAATGGTATAGGATTTAAAAATTCGAAAAAGTTAAAATCTAGTCCTAAACAACATAATACACTATATACTAATTTAAAAAAGGAAAGGAAAGGCAGTCAATCAAAACTTATTGCTAAAAATAATAAATCTATTAAGATATTGGTTTCAAAAACTAATAATCATTTTATTCGAAATAAGTATATGAAACATTTATATCTAGTGTACATAAAAATTTGTATTTTATTTTGAATGGGTACACCAAACCCTCTTGGGTATGGTTTCCTAAGACCTAACTCTCAGGACCCTAACGAAGGAAGTGGGTACTAATTCAAATTAATACTTTTTGCAGGTACCAAATAACAAAAGAGGCAAATGGATATTGAATAGTGGTTGCTCTAAGCACATGACAGGAAGCAAAGAAATGTTATCAAACATAATTACTCAAATAGAGGAGCCATCACTTTTGAAGATAACTCCAAAGGATATGTCATTGGAAAAGGCGATGTGAGTAACGATGGCATATCTAATTCACCTCTTAATACAATTGTTTTATTAGTTAAAAACTTAAAACCTAATTTACTTCGCATTAGTAAACTTTGAGATAAAGGTTGTAGTATTTTCTTTGAAAACGATAAATTTATATTTTTTAACCAAACTAAAATTTTAGTATTTGAAGGAATTAGAAAAAGAAATATATATGTTTTAAATATGAAAATAAATCATAATACTGATATGTGTTTAGTTGCTAAAGATAATGACCCATGGCTTTGGCACAAAAGATTTTGTCACATCAACTTTAAACCATAAATAAACCATCTAAAAAAGATTTAGTAAAAGGTTTATCAAAAGTGAATTTCAAAGTTAATAATTTATGTGACGCTTGTTAATTAGGAAAATTAATAAAATCTTCATTTAGAACTAAGAAAGTGATATCCATATTACAACCTATAGAGCTACTTCATCTCGAACATTTTGGTTCGACACAAGTGCAATCTATAAATTATATAAAAAAAATATGTTTTTGTTATAATAGATGATTTCTCTAGATTTAGTTGGACAATATTTTTAAACCATAAAAGTGACACTTTTGAATGTTTTAAAACCTTTGAAAAAGTAATAAAAAATATAAAGAGTTAAAAAGTTAAAAATATTAGAAGTGATCATGGTGGTGAATTTGAAAATGAACTATTTAATAATTATTGTATTAAAAAGGGCATTAGCTGCAATTTATTCTTTCCTAGAACCCCAAAGCAAAATGGAGTTTTAGTAAGAAAATTTAGAACCCTACAGGAATGCACTAGAACTTTACTAAGTTATAGTCAATTACCAAAGAAATATTAGGTAAAGGCTGTGTATGCTGCTTATTATGTTCATGACCTCTAACAAAACACACACCATACGAACTATTTCATGGTAGAAAACCAAATACTGGCTATTTTAGAATTTTTAGTTCAAAATGTTTTATGTTAAATACAAAAGATCAATTAGGAAAATTCGATCCAAAATCCAATAAAGATATATTTATTGGATATTCGAAACAAAGTAGTGCATACAGAATTTTTAATAAAAGATAAAAAATAATAGAAGAAACTTTACACGTGTCTTTTGATGAAAAATCTAGAAATAACATGGATGATGAGAATGAAATCATAATTAATAATTCACCAATAGTAGATAATCCTCCTCAAGAAATCATAATTAATAATTTACCAATATTAGATACTCATCCTCACGGAAATCAAAATGAACATAAATCTCCTCCACGTTTATTAAAAGATCATCCTGTAGGAAATATAATTAGTGAATTAAATATTAACATTAAAGTGAGAAGTCAATTAAAAAAAGGATCATGTAGCTTTTATATCAAATATTGAACTTAAAAATTATAAAAAAGCGTCTAACGATGATTTTTGGATTCTTGCAATGCAAGAAGAATTATGTCAATTTGAACGTAATGATGTTTGGGAATTGGTTCCATGACCAAACTGTCACTGGAATGAAATGGGTTTAAATTTGATGAAAATGGAGATATAACTAGAAATAAAGCTATTGCACAGGGATATAATCAAGAAGATGGTAGCAATATGTATTCTTTTAGCTTTTTCTTGTCACCATAACTTTAAATTATATCAAATGGATGTTAAAAGCACTTTTTTAAATGGTTTTATAAAAGAGAATGTATTTTTAGAACAACCTCCCTTATTTATATGCTAATTGAGTTTTTAACCCAGTAGAATTCAATAGGAGTTAGAACATACAGATTAAACCAGAACGACTCAAAGCTTTATCGGAAGGCCTAAAAATACAAGACAAAGGACCCCAAGAAGTTTGATCCAAAAATATTCTATCTTTTCGGATCGACATGGTACCGATCCAATTGGATCGGTACCGATCTGAATTGGTGGTTCGTGGTGGCCTCAATCCTTTTGCATTGTGTCTTTATGCCTTAAAACCAAGCTCACCAAAAAAGTTTGGTAACATTCCAAGCATCCGAGTTCAAGAAGTGAAGGTTCATCTGATTCAGAATATAGTTCAATCTAACCCACAGGTGAATCATCATCAAAACAAGTCAACAAGCTACAAAATTATACGGAGAGCATTACTATGAAGTATGAAGCTTGACCAAACAAATCAGAGTCAAAAATTGGCTAAGGATTTGGATCGGTACCGACCCAATTGGGTTGGATCGGTACCGATCCAAAATGATAGCTTATTTTGGCTCCAAACTTTCTGAGCCCTCTCTACATGATGACTACGGGCTTTTGACAAAGAAATTTTTGGCTTAAGTGCTCTCCGACTCCTATAAATACCATCCCATTTGCAACAGAAAAGGGATCTCTGGACTGGCTGCTGCAACTCTACCATTATTATTCTTCACTCTTCTTCTCCCTCACAAAGGAGCAACTAAGATCCTCTTGTTATCTCCAAGTACTTGTGATATAGATCTAACTTAGGCGATTCAACCATATTGTAATCCAAATCAATCTTGTAACAGCAGTCAGTTAATAAAAGCTATAAAGTTGATGTAGGCTTCGTTAATAGCCAAACCACTATAAAAATCTCTTGTCTCTTTACTTTTTCTGTGATTTACTATTGCTATTTCTATTTTATTTGCCTTGATAAACAAGGCTAGCACTTTCACATTCAAACCAAAGTGTTGATCCATTTTTTGGGTTAACATTTTGGTGCTTTCACTGAGAAATTCCTCTTTGGATCCGCCAGATCTAGAAACTAGATCCATCAAATCAGCTATGGGAAGTTTGAAGTTTGCCATTGAAGATTAATGGTGGGTAGAAAGAGAATTGCTTCCGAAAGATTCATATGAGCAGTAATAGCTGGACAAGAGACCAATCATCTGCAAGTTGCGGTCAACGGCGCCAATAATCCATTAATCAGAGCAAATTCTAAAGCAAACATTGGAGATCAGGTGCCGGGATCTTCTATCCAGCATGAAGTCATCACTAAAGGAGAATTGAATAAGTTGGTTGATGAAGTCCATCAAAAGACGGAAAATATCCAAAAAGTTCTCATGGACAAATTAAATGCCCTCCTGACCTTCCAATCACTAGCTACTCCAAGAACGTTGCCAGAGCCCACGGCTGCCGCAAAACTGGAAAACTCTTCTGTTTTGGCCTAAATAGGAGAAACGGAAGGCAAAAGCAAAAAGGAGTAGTGGGTGGAGCTGCAGGAATTGCGATAGAAGGAAACACAAGCACTCCACCAACTTCAAAGCAACCTACTACACACTTGAATCTAGGAGCGAAAACCCCACGGAAAGATATAACAGTGAATCTCTCCGACTCTGAAGATGGTGATAAACATGACGATGATAAGTTGGAAGAAAATACTAATGCACTCAATATTGTTAGGGGGGTCCAGACTTCCCCTACCCGACCAACCACAAGCCAATGAAACTCTGAGGGAGTGGCTCTCCCAGAGACAGGAGAGCCTAGGCTTCAGCCCAATTACCAAGATCGTTTGCAAAATCAAACGCCTGGCATAGTCACTAAGGCATATATCATGGATATGATCAAGCGCTTGATGGACGAAAGTAAGGATAGTAAAGATGATGAATGAGGATCTGCTCCAAGCCAGATTCCCTTCATTGATGACATTCTGATGAACGGTACCTTGAAAAGTTTACTATGCCGACTATTCTGTCTTAAACGGAACTGAGATCTGAAACCTCACTTGTACAAGTACAGTTGGTACATGGATGGAGCAAATGCTATTCGATGTAGGTGTTTTCCTATCTTTTTGGAAGGAATTGCTTCTATGTGGTTCACCAGGCTCCCACCAAAATCCATCTCTAATTTCAATGGATTAGCAACAAAATTCCTTGATTAGTTTAGGCTTCACACGATACAACCAAAAGATGTGATGTACTTATCTAGCCTATTCTAGGGACGAAATGAATCTTTGAAATCCATCATGAGTCGGTTCAACACCACGGTGACCGAAGTAAGTAACCCAAACGAAGATATGGTCTTCATGGCCTTGGTCCAGGCTATCCATCCGGACATTGAATTCGGAAAATGGATCAAAATGAAATAACCTACCACAAGGAAGGACTTTAACCGAAAGGCAAGCCAGTACTTGAGATTTGAAGAGGCGGAGGAGCTAGAAGGAAAATCCGCTAACCCATAACCAACCAACGCTGGCTAGAATGGCATGGTAGCTAACCAAAACACAAACACCTCTGGGACCATTGTAGGAAACGTGGGGAAGAATGGAAACTATAAGAGGAAGAATCAAAATTCCAATAAGTGAAATAGAGGTATCAAGTGACTTAAAGGCTTGAGGCCCGAAGACTACACCCTGCTCAATGAGACTCCAGAAAACATCTGCCTTGCGACACAGGGGAAGGAGGAATACAAGAAGCCGCCTAAAAATAAAACGACTGAATAGCAAAAACATTCTGGAAAGTACTGCCGCTTCCATGAAACACACGGTCACAACACGAATGAATGGCGACACCTGAAAAATCTGATTGAAGAGCTGATTCGGGAAAACAAGCTTCAGTAGTATGTGAGGAAACTACAAAACCCTAACCATCCTACTGCACCCGAAGCTCCTAGTGACCAGGGAACCAAGCTGGAATTAGCGAAGAGGGATCCAGACAAACCGACCAAAGACTGATCATCGAAACGATATCGGAGGACCTCATCTCACGCGGAAGAGTTAGGGAGAAATGGAGCGATATGCAAGCTTGTTGAAACATACCCCGAAAGTTCATGCTTTGCGATTGAAGATGGAACTCCTTCCAAGAAACAGAGAACCCTGAACGATGATATTATATTCTGAAGTCGAGGCACTGAAGGAATAGAAGCTCCGACCCTTGATCCCATGGTCATGACGGTAGGAATCAGACCAGCCATGGTCCGACGAGTATTGATGGACATTGGCAGCTCTGTCAATATCCTGTTTAGACACACGTTTCATCAGATGAAGATCAGTATGAAAGATGTATTTGCTTGTTGAACAAAGATCTAGGGATTCACATGGAACCTAAGCAACCTGTCGGAACAATTGATTTGCCCTGGACTTAGGGAAGGCGACCGAAGAGTCGTCCTCGTCCAAACCTTTGTGATCGTAGATGAAATGTCCACCTACAATGCTTTTTTGGGTTGGCCTGCTTTGCCGGACTTCAGGATTGCTTTAGCTCACTGGTGTATAACCATGAAATTTCCAACAAAGAATGGAGTTGGGGTGATCAGAGGAGACCAAAGTGTTGCTAGAGAATGCTGCATCGCAGAACTGCGCGAATCTAGAAGAAAAGAAAAGGGGAAGAATGTAAGGAGAACTCTCTACATTCGTGAACCTACCACATAGCAACTACAGAACCGCCCCGGCTTGGGGAACATAGCCGATTCAAAAAGGCTTTGGACCCTAGAAAGAAGAGTTTAAAGGAGGATCGGGCAGCACCGGCCAAATTGACGGTGCCTGTCCCAGTCAATATGGATGACCCAACTTGGGTCCTGAAAATTGGGTAACATCTTGGAAACAAGATGCGACACGAACTAATCAAATTTCTTCATGCCAACCTAGACATATTCGCTTGGAAGCATTTCAACATGTGCGGGGTGTCCCTAGAGATTACATACCACGCACTTAATATCAATCCTGAATATATACAAGTGAAGCAGAAGAGGTGCAGTCTAGGACCCGAACGGGCCAAAGCATTAAGAAAAGAAGTGGATAAACTGATGGCGAATGGCTTTATCTTGATGCCACTTATCCCAAATGAGTATCTAACCCAGTCTTGGTCAAGAAATCCAAAGGAAAATGGCGATCTTGTATCGACTATTCAGACCTAAACAAAGCCTGCCCAAAGGACATCTTTCCACTTCCTAGAATTGACCAGCTTATGGACGGGACAGCAGGAGATGAATTGCTATCATTCATGGATGCTTACTCGGGGTACAACCCGATCATGATGTATGAACTAGACCAGGAAAACATCAATTTTATCGCCGATCTGGGATTATACTATTACAAAGTGATGCCGTTCGGCTTAAAATTTGCAGGGCCAACTTAACAACGACTGGTGAATGCCATGTTCAAGCATCAGATGGGGAAGACTATGGAAGTCTATGTAGATGATATGTTATTTAAATTGTGCATAGCCGCAAATAAATTGGACAACCTCGCCGAAATATTCGAGTTACTCCGTAAGTATAGAATGGAACTCAATCCACGTAAATGTCACTTTGGGGTAGCCTCTAGAAATTTTTTAGGATTCATTGTAAGTGCTAGAAACATTGAAGCTAATCCCGAATAAATTGCCGCCTTGCGGGAAGTCGAGGCCCTAAGCAATAAGAAGGATTTACAAAGCTTGAATGGAAAAGTTGCAGCGTTAAGCCGGTTCATCTCAAAAGCAACTAACAAATGTATACCGCTCTTTGACGCATTGAAGAAGGGAAAGAACAACTCCGAATGGAATCAGGTTTGCCAGACTGCCTTCGAAGAAATGCTACGACATATGAAGACTCCGCTAATCCTATCCAAGCCTGTAGATGGAGAAGAATTGTTTATCCACTTAGCAGTCTCACCTTATGCATTAAGTACCCCGCTCGTGCGAGAAGAAGCTAGTATCCAGCGACCCATATATTACATCAGTAAACGATTCACTTGAGCCAAGAGGAAGTATTCGAAATTGGAAAAACTAGCATGTTGCCTCTTGATCGCATCCAAAAGTTAAGACTATACTTCCAGGCACAGCCGATCAAAGTACTAATAGATCAACCCTTGAAGCAGGTGTTGTACCACCCCGAGACCTCTGGGTGGCTTATCAAATGGAACATTGAATTGAGTCAATATGAAATCACTTACCATCCTCGAACGGCAATCAACAGGCAGGCCCTGGCAGATTTTATTATCGAGTTTACAAAATAAGATAATGAAGAAGAAGTTACTCCAGAAGTTGGGACACACTGGAGGCTGTTTGTTGACGGCGCATCTGACAACTTTTGCTCGGGATCAGGAGTCATTCTCGAAACTCCCAAAGGATGACCTGCTTGCTATGCCTTATGCTTGGAATCCCTGCAACAAACAATAAAGCAGAATATGAAGCATTGATAGCCAGTCTGTAAGTTATGAAGGAACTTGGGACAAAGTCCATTCATATATATAGCGACTCTTACTAGTCGTTTATCAGGTGAGAGGCGAATATCAAGCCCGTGGAGAGAAACTTGCCCCATATCTATCCAAAGTGCAGGAATTGCTAAACGACATCGATCGTTATGCCATAACTCATATCCTGAGGGAACAAAACGCAAAGGCGGACTATCTAGCTAAATTGGCCAGTTCCAGAGAAGCTCAGTCAATGGGACTGGTCCCAGTTGAAACTCTGACTACTCTATGCATTTGTGGGATAGATATCGATTGGATTTTTGAAATGACAAAAGAACCAGAAACAAGGATGACACCGATCAAGGACTATCTACTCAGAGGAACACTCTCCGTAGATAAGAATCAATGGAAAAAGCTCCTTTGAAAGGCACCACGGTTCGTAATATAAGATGGAATACTCTATCGATGGGGATTCTCTACCCCCTTGCTTAGGTGTGTGACCAACGACGAAGCTCGAATAATCCTTAGGGAAGTTTATGAAGGCGACTACGAAGATCACACCGGGGGGAAAACCCTTGTAAAAAAGTTCTCTGATATGGGTATTTTTGGTCAACGGTCAACTGCGATGCACAGATTATGCCAAGCTGTGCAACCAATGCCAAAGATTTGGTAAGATCAAAAGAATTCCTTCAATAGAGCTAACATGGATGGTCAGCCTGTTTCCATTCGTAATTTGGGGAATGGATTTGATTTGTGTATTGCCAATAGCCAAAGGAGGAGCCAAATCACTATTGTTGCTATTGACTACTTCACCAAATGGGCCCAAGCAGAACCATTGGCCACTATTATCATAAAGAAAGTTATTAACTTTGTCCCTAAAACCATTATTTGTAGGTTTGGAGTGCCACAAAGAATCATCACGGATAACGGGACTCAATTCAAACGCGTTAAGCTCAAAGACTTTTGCAAATTCTTCTGAATTTAGAAGAGCTTCTCAGCTGTTTAACATTTGCAGGCAAACGGGCAAGTAGAGGTAGTAAACAAGATCATCAAGTCCACCATTAAAAAGTGCCTAACCTAAGCTAAAGGAAATTGGGTTGATGAACTTCCACTTGCACTATGGGCTTGCAAAACAATGCACAAATCTGCAACCATGCACTCTCTATTCGCCTTGGCATATGGTTTGGAAGCAATGATCTCAGTCGAACTGGAAGTCCCTTCTCATCGAAGACAATACTTCAATCAGAGGCAGAATGAATAGCTCCTACTCGAGTTGCTCAATATGGTCGATGAGAGGTGGGAAGAAGCCGAGCTAAGGACTGTCACTCACCACAAAAGGGTCGCACGACATTTCAACTCCAAGGTCCATAGTCTTACTTTCGAAGTAGGAGAACTTGTCCTCAAACGAGTCTATCCTATACCAGGAACATTCAGACCAAACTGGGAAGGGCCCTATGTAATCAGCCATAAGCTAGGGGATGGCATGTTCAAGCTAACAACTGTTGATGGAACCCAAATTACCCATGCTTGGAACAGGGAATTGCTCCGTTGTTACTTTATCTTGAACTATCTTATGTATTTTCTATTTCCACAAATAAGTCATCCTAAGATACCGGAAGCATTGTAATTAGGCAGAATTCGCCCCGCTTTTATTTCAATTAATGAAATTGCTTTGCTTTCTGAACCAACAAAACCGTGTTCACATAAGTAACCTGCTGAGCCGACGGGGTCAAATCAACTCAAAACCATCTGATCGCTACTTGAGATAGTTGAACCACGCTCAAGTACGCCTCATCTACCCGCTGAGTCAACGGAAGCAAATCGGCTCAAACCGCTGATTGATGGAACTCGATCCCGGCCTTCTAAAAACCGGCCTTGCTCCGGCGACACCGAAAAGTTCCGAATCAAAGCTGCGCATCGCCTTCTACATTATGGAATCACGTCCAAGAAAGCACAATTACCTAAGCTGTGCATCTAATAAGCCGTGAATTGCTTTTTGGTTCGCAAAACTGCGACCGAGCAAGCCTCGATCCCACTTGGTGCATTTTGTCAGTCGCACACCACTACTTGGATCAGTAAAATCGCATCCAAAGACGAGGAAGTCTCGTATTACAAAAATCCACGCACCACCTTCGGAGGCAATGAAATAGCACTCTAAGGAGCAACACATGCGCAATAGACTGAATGTCAGCATTACGACGAAATCACTTAACAGGATTTCAAATAATCGGTGTTACTCCGGCATCACCGATCACTCAAGTGCGTAAATCACTCAAGTGCATAAATTACTCGCCATAAGGTAGCTAAAATGCTTCATAGATATCCCAAGTCAAAAATCAAAATAGGATATCTAAAATGAGGACAACAAAACCAGAAGCTTGCAAAGATAGGAGTTGTAGTATAAACCCGACTAGGGGCATCCGAAAGACTACCAGGGGAACCCAGTTTCGTATCAAGTGTTCGGAGTAAACAATCCTGTGAATTAGGGGGCGCACACACCAACACTTGACCAAAATAGCAAATACTTCACAGTTCTATTAATGCAAACAAAGAACTTTGGCAATAATTACGGGACTTAATAAAACAGTACTAAATAAGAAACGGTGGTATAAAAAGATAACAGTGCATGGAATGTAGATAAGTAGACAAGTGAAGTTACAATCAAAAGTTCAACAGTTTTATTACTTATAATGTTATTCATAAACAACTACAAGCAACGAGGGCTATACCTGCATAATATTGGCCAAGAATAAGAAAATACAAACACCACTGTTGCAACAACAAGAAGAAATGCTAGGTGCGGACTCTGCACCTGTACAAAAAGCAATCAAAAAAGCAAAAGCTCCGCTTCATGAATGCACAGACGGATCAAGGCTTCTTCTTGCTGCCTCCCCTGTCGCCTTTCCCGCCTTTGATCAACAACTTCTCAAGCTTCTCCCCTCCTGGGGCGGTCTCGCTTTCTGAAACATTGCCACCGGTAGATCCTCCTTTGCCCTTGTGCTTGCAAGATTTGTGAGAGTTCTTCGATGACCTCTTTTGCGCTTCAACCTTCTCCTTCTTCACTGCTACTATTTGCTGCTCGGCCTCCACTTTGTCTGGTTGGCTAGCTTGGTCTACTTGATCATGTGTGTCGGAAACCGCCAGATCCTCCTTTTGAGATACAGAGGGGTCATCTAAACCATGCAACGCTGTAATTTGCTCGGAATGCGAACTGGGTTGCGAGCCGGACGACGACGGTTGATGCGGCCAGAATTGCAGCAGACCCAAACTCGTAAGGAGTCGGTAACTCAGTAGGAAGATAGGGTTGGTCTATAATATTAGAATAAAGGGCGGTTACCTCGGCAATTTCATCCAACGTAAATTGGAAATCTTCAAGCACGTGAGAGTTAAGAAAATTACCTGTTGTGGGGGCCTACTCATGCTCCACAACTTCAAAGTCTTCGTCGTTGCCCTCCTTTGATGGCTGCTTAACCATGGGAGAAGTAGGAATGATTCCCTCATTAACGCGAAGATGTAAAGATGGCTCACCAGGGTCTGAAGGAAAATGCCCGGTTACAGCTTTAGCGGCATCTGCGGCATCAATAGCTTCTCGTTCCCTCTCCAGTCTCAAGATTTTTCGGCCCTCCCTTAAAGCTTGGCGGGACTCTTCGTTCAGATATGCCTGAACTAACTCATCTTCGGTATAACCACCACCCATATCTTGAAATCGGGCTAGAATCTCTTCCTAGACTATAGCTATTGTACGAGGGAACAACGGAGCCAAGTAACTAAGGCACCTCTGATGTAACACAAAGTTGACATAGAGGCCCAAAATAGTAGCATCCAAGCCTTCCATCTTCTTTGTGAAGGTATCTTGAAGCTCTGAAAAGCTGGTATCCGTACTAGCCTTCTCTACCTCCAGCTGTTTCTTCTCAGCCACCAAATTTGAAACTTGCTCGCAAAGAGAGGAAATTTCTTAAGCCTGCTCGGTGATGGTTTTCTTCTACATCTCAACCATCATCTCACTTATCCTCAACTTTTCTTTTAAAACCACCTCATCAGTATGGCACTTCTTTATTTCCTCTCTAAATATGAGTGCGCCTCGGTCAGTGGATTCTTTCAACTCCTTAAGCAAAGAAGCACTTTTGCTCTCCCTCTTGATTGCATCATCTTTGTCTTTCTTCAGCCTTTCGATCTCTACGTCACGATCTACGAGCTGCTTCTCGTACTCATCTTTCTCGAACTCGAACGAGAGTTTCTTGGTAGTTGTTCCGATTAACAATGCACATCTACATGCATAACTTTTCCCATCTCTCGACTTGCTCCTAACCGCTCTGAATTGCTTGGAGATAGGGTGAATAAGGTTCGGAACGAACTGACTTCAAATTGGGCTTATAAAAAACAACCCCCTTAAGAACAAATTAAGGAATGCAGCTTGTAGATATGGGGGACCAGTGGGAAGAATGTAAGGCGCATGCCTAGAAATTTGAGGAGAGGCGATCTTGATAGTATGAGTTGAGGAGGTCATGACAACGGAAGCAGGGAATTTTATCCCAGTAGAAGCAGGAGACTATGAAGTGGATTCTCACTCTTGATCTCTTTTCGGCCTCTTTAACGGATTTTCCCACTCAGACGGGCTCTTCCTCTTCTCGCAGCCACTTCCCCTATCACGGCCTTGATCTTTCTCGACACAGCGATGCTCTTTCATTCCCTATCCTACCTCTTTTTCCTCTCCTCGTCAGTCTCCCAGGGAGCCTGGTACCTTGAAGAGTATCTCTGCAAACGCCGAGACTCCAAAACTCGATAAAGATCACTATAAAAACCACGAGACATGATTCTTGCAGCAAGCGATAAAATGACTTAAGGAAGGAGGCTTTTGATGAACTAAAACTTCCTAGAAAATAGTAATAATATAAAGTGTGTGATCCTAGTGAAGTGTGTGCTATAGTTTAATGACTCCAATGGAATATACAAACCAGATCAGTCGCCGACTAATGTCAGGACATTGATTCCTGCAAGGATGATCTGAGTAGGCAAACCATTTCGAAGTGAAGTCATCCATCAAGTCACCAATATTCACAAAAATGTCACTCATATCTCCCAAATCAATGTCAGCACCTTCCGACAAAGAGCTAGGTACAGGCTTATTCTTGGGAGAAGCTCTTTCAATAAACTCTTTCAAAGGAGGTGAGGGTGCATGTCCAGGGCTCAATTCCGAGGCCTTGTCGCCTAAGTTGACGTCACCCTTATCAGTGTCCTAATCTATTTCTTCCTCATTTAGAGGATGCTCATTACTGATTTCTTCTTCCTCCTTTCCTTCAATAAACGGAGCCTTGCCCTTCCATTGAATAAACTCTTCTTCTTTCCCTTCTGAGATCGATGCAATTTTAAGCGAACTGTCGACCCTGACTTGAATGTGGATCTCCTCAAGGGTCTTCTCTGACCCATCGGATGGGCCACTTTCTTCTTCTTTATCATCATCATCATCTTCACTAGATTGATGGGAAGAGGAAACAGAATGCATTCGAGCTCTAGAGAGGGGAGGAGCGTTGACGAATCCAACGGACCTCCCAGTGTGTAAAAGCCCACATCAATGAAGGATCTCATCTGTGAGGAAGAACCTAACTGTGCGCTCTTAAGCATCGACCGCTTTCAAGGTGCTAAGAATAGTGCCGAGTGCCGGGTCCTTGTTAGTCTTTGGAAGAACTGTAAGGAATATATGATCGTTCAGAAAACCTGTAGCAGTTAAAGGAAATTTTGAGCATGGTAAAAGAGACTTACCTCCTGTAGTCCATAAATGGTTGAAACCTTCTGGACATTTAGTGAAAATGAACTAATCCTTGAATGAAGAAACTTTGCTAGGAAGATCCAGTATAAGTTTCCATCTATGCCGCGCATTAATATAAACAAGTAATGGATTAGACTCTCTCTTCTTGAATAATAGAAGATACTGCATCTTAGCGAAGCTCGGGGCACGATTAAGCGTCTACATGAACAGGACATATATGCCCGTCAACATGGCATATACATGTGAAAGAATCTAGAATGGGGCCAACCTTATGTTCTGAAGTGTTTTCATTAAGAAGTGATTGAATGGGGGAACTGCACCTTACATGCACATATATTGGTGCCAAGCCACTTATTCAGGAGGTAGCCTATGAGCAAATTCTCCTCTTGATGGCAGAAGCACATCATCCTTTGAGATACCATATTACGAGAAAATGTTTCACAACATCCTGTGTGTAAGGATTGAAGGAGCTTTCTTCGGAGGATAAAGAAAGACTCTAAAGTTAGGAGGATTGAAAGAGCAATCTGTATCACCTGTTTATTTCATTTCTCCTATACTTACCCATTATCGATCAACGATCGGTAATGGATCCATTGTCTGAAATGGCACGGAAAGCCCTTCCTATTCCAAGTACATCGACCGTGCAATGGCAGAACCAATCCGAAGTGAGAAAATATAGATCGATAGGTCCGCATCAAGTAAAGAATTCTTAGCATAAGCCGATTTTAGTTCTCTGGAAGGTGATAATAGCATGAGCTGCACACAAGATGCCACTCTAAGCTATTATCACTTCCTAGAAAAACCAAAATCAATCCGCAAGACGTTGTGCCAGGATCAACTGTGTAATTCGATGCAAGTTAATTCTGACTCTGTGGATGAAGATAGCAGAACATGTCAAGCACTGGGGCAAAGCCCTAGCTTTGTTCTGCAAAAATTTCAAGACTCGGTTTGCTATCTTCTTCCACAAAGTCACAATCAACTCGAATCTTCCACTATATCCGTCACTAACACAACTTCATCACCAATCACTAATGTAGCATTACGCCAAAATCCACACCACCAACCTTCAAAATTTAGAAAGGTGATTTGATCTCGATTCAAAGCAACCCAAACTAGGGTATTGGATCGACAACGCCTCAAAACAGAGGTGATCTCAATGGTAGGACCCACTTAGAACGGTGGCAACGGCTCCAAGATGCGGCGGCTGATGGTGGAGATCAATGGCGGTGGCTTTCTGGCGGTTATAAGCTTCGGATCGGCGCCATTTTGGAGAGGTCGGATCGGCTGAAGCAATGAGGGTCGTATCGAATAAGAAATGAAATGGAGTGAGGGATCAGCTCGTATATATAAAACACAAAACAAAAGTTTGAAATGTTTTCCAAGTACTTGGATCGGTACCGATCTGATCCACCTGGATCAGTACCGACCCAAATTTGCTCCTCTAAATGGTCCTAAATTTTCCCTATGCGACCTACTCGATGTTCTTATTAATTCTGGAAATTATCAAGTCAAGATCACTCCGTAATCATGAACAATGGGGATTCACACTAAGGGCTAAATAGTTAGCCGGAACTTTGTAGATAGCTTTTCAAGTTGGCCAGATACGACCAATGAAACTCCTTAAAACGGAAACCCAAAATAAAATAATTCAAGAGTACACCTTGTTTTTAACGAAAGCATACTCTAGGGGGTAAATGTTAACCAAGTTTTAACCCAGTAGAATTCAATAGGAGTAAGAATATACATATTAAACTAGAACGACTCAAAGCTTTATCGGAAGGCCCAAAAGTACAAGACAAAGGACCCTAAGAAGTTTGATCCACAAATATGCTCTCTTTTCGGATCAGCACCGATCCGATCCAATTGGATCGATACTGATCTGAATTAGTGGTTCGTGGTGGCCTCAATCCATTTGCATTGTGACTCTATGCCTCGACTAAGCTCACCCCGCAAGTTTGGTAACATTCCAAGCATCCGAGTTTAAGAAGTGAAGGTTCATCCGATTCAGAATATAATTCAATCTAACCCACAGGTGAATCATCATCAAAACAAGTCAATAAGCTATGAAATTATATGAGAGCATCACTATGAAGTAGAAGCTTGACCAAACAAACTAGAGCCAAAAATTGGCTAAGGATTTGGATCGATACCCACCCAATTGGGTTGGATAGGTACTGATCCAAAAATATAGCCTATTTTCCTCCAAACTTTCTGAGCTCTCTCTGCATGATGACTACAGGCTTCTGACAAAGCAATTCTCGGCCCAAGTGCTCTCCGACCCCTATAAATACCATCCTATCTGCAACTGAAAGGGGATCTCTGGACTGGCTGCTGCAACTCTGCCATTATTATTCTTCACTCTTCTTCTCCCTCACAATAGTCACAAAGGAGCAACTGAGATCCTCCAATTGTCTCCAAGTACTTGTGATTTAGATCAAACTTAGGTGATTCTACCATATTGTAATCCAAATAAATCTTGTAACAACAATCAGTTAATAAAAGCTATAAAGTGGACGTAGGATTCATTAACAACCGAACCACTATAAAAATCTCTTGTCTCTTTACTTTTTCTATGATTTACTATTTCTTTATCTATTTTATTTGCCTTGATAAATAGGGCTGGTGCTTTCACATTCAAACTAGGGTGTTGATCCATATTTTGGGTTAACATTATACATGAAAATTTTCATGATCATGTTTATAGCTAAAGAAATCTCTTTATAATTTAAAATTATCATCCTCTGCATGATATGAACAATAAAAAAGCTATCTTATAGCTTCTAGTTTTGAAATAGGAAAAGTAGATCAAATACTGTTTATTACACGAGAAAATAAGGACACTTTAATTATACAAGTATATGTTGACGATATTATATTAGGTACTACAAATGAAAAGCTATGTAATGATTTTGCAAATATTATGAAAATTGAATTTAAGATGTTCTATATGAGAGAACTTTCATATTTTCTTGGTTTACAAATAACACATAAAAATGGCATTTTCATTAATTAAGAAATATTGTAACAATATATGTAAACGGTTTGGTATGGAAAATACTTCTAGTAAACCGACACCAATGAGTACTTTGGTACATCTTGATAAAGATGAGAACGATAAAAATATGGATAAAAAATTATATAGAAGTACGATAATTTCGTTATTGTATCTAACTGTGAGTCATCCCGACATTTTGATGAGTGTTTGTTTGTATGCACTCTTTCAGGTAAATCCCAAATAACCACACTTGCAAGCAGTTAAATGAATTGGAGCTACTTAACCAGTACTAGGGATTACAGACTCTTTTACTCGAAAGAATGCTCTTTTGAGTTAGTATCATATAGTGATGCTGACTTTAGAGGATATGGAACAGACGAAATGGATATGAGTGGTACCTGTCACTTTATCGGACCGTCTCTAGTATCGTGGTTTAGTAAGAAACAAAATATTATTTCACTTTCAACATGTCAATGGGAATATATTTCTTCTGCTTTGGCATGTGCTCAAGTAATATACATGCAACAAACACTTCAAGATTTTGGAATATTTTTACAAAAATCTTCAATATTTTGTGATAACACAAGTGCCATAAATTTATCTAGAAATACAGTAAACCATCCTCATACAAAACATATATACATTCATCATCACTTTTTACGAGACAATATAAAAAATAAATTATTTCACTAGAATTCATAACTTCTGAAAATCAAATTGCTGGCATCTTTACAAAACCGTTAAATGAAAATACATTTATTAAACTACGTAGAGAGCTTAGAATTTGTTCATTAAAGGTAATAATTTAATATATATATATATATGAGTTACTTTATTAAAATAAAATGATAGTCGATTTTGTATAAAAATATAAGGAACAAATATAACTATATATTTTTCTATGGTTGAATTCATTTTTATCTTAACACTATAAATAGAATGAAAAACTTTTGGTTAAAAGATTTTTGACCATATACGTACAATACTATTTTTTCACTTAAACCCACACACACATATATAAACCTATAACCTAGAAAATTGAAAACACTAGAAACAAATAGTTTTCAATCAAATTTATTCAAAGTTAATAGTGGACTCACCAAAGAACATGTTTTCATCTTATTCAAAATTCACATCTTCTTCAGATGGTAGTTCATCATCACTAAATATTGCTACACTACCAACCAACCACACAGCCTATTCTCTTAGAGGAAAGAAGATGAAACAGTCGACTAAATTTAATGGTGTACTAATAACTACCAACAACAAATGCTTGGACTTTAGATACAAATGTGTTGGGAATAACACAAACAGGGGAGGGCATCTTAATTTTATTGAGTGACCTCTACTGCCATTCTATGGTCGATCACCAATAAATAATAGTGTATGCAAAAACTCTCCTGGACTAACGAAAACATCGATAAAAATATACGTGTCCAAGCTAGCAAACTCATCGAAACTGGAGCCATCCGAAGAAGAATCCAAACCATCCAAAAACAAATAATCTTTCTTTGATGTATCGATTTTTATTGTATTTATATCATATCTATATCTTGTCTCTACGACGATTTCAATAAATTGAATAAATATTGACTATACAAAAACATCTGCAATAAAAATCATTATTGATGTTCTTAACAAGGTGTACGGACTACAAAGTCGGTCTTCCAAACTCAAGAATATATCGTCAAACCATCTTCATGAATCGAATGTCGAAATTTACAAAGTTTCAAAAATAAAAATCCATAGTACCGGTCAACTGAATCATCCCTATCAATCAACCAATAAAGTAATATAATATATTTTTACATTTTGACAGAAATTAGTCCACTAAAAGTTTATAATCAATTGACGGATACCCTCATCAGTCGATCGATTATCAATTTTTAGTCGATTGATAGACTCCAATTTTAAACCTATTACTCTGGGTTTAAAACCTTGTAAATTCCAACTCAATCAATCGACTGGAACCTCATTTTCAATCAACTGTTCTGAATAGATTTTTTTAAAATGAAACCATAGTCAAAGGGGCATAACTTTTTCTGCCTACACCCATTCATTCTCCAACCAACATTTTTTAAATGCTTTATCCACCCTAAACCAGCTCCTATTCCTTTTTACCAAATTAAAAATCTCAAAAACCTACCTCCTTAAAAAAGTCTCAATTTTTTAAAAACTCAAAACAGTGGCACCAAAACGAAGCATTGACTTTCTTCATCTTCAAATGAGCAAACTGAAGCCCAAATCCGCAAGTGGCAACACAATGATGCTACCATCAAAAGATTTGAAGGAATGAAGAATTGTTGGATTTTTGGAGGGTTCTTCGTGCAAATGGAGGATTTTTCTGCCTACGCAAGTCGTGAGTTCGCACAAGAATATGATATAAAGAGTTTAATCGATTTTAATGCCAATGGTGAAAAAATTATTCCTTTAATGGTAAAACTCTTTTATGCTAATCTCAACCTAGATTTTCACAATACCCACTCCACCGAAGACATTATGTGGAGTTTATTTTTTGGAGAGAAAATCATTCTACAATTGCCTAGACTAGATCATATCTTGAATTTTCCATTTGAAGGAGAGGACTTGAATGAGATTAATTCTAGCGACTACGTTAAGGATGAGGCTAGTCATAATTTCCTAAGCGATGACCATAGGAATATGAAAACCATATCATTAGGACTAAAAACAAGACTAATCCATAGAATCTTAACTCACGCTATCATGCCTCAAAGTAGAAGCTATGAAGAGGTATATGAAAATAATTATCGTGCCTTATACGGAATGTATGCCGAAAAGAAAATTAGTTAGGCGAAATTCATTATGGATGAAATTTATTCTTTTCACAATCATAAAAGATAATCCATTCACTATGCTTCCTACATTATGAGAATCTTCTTTTATTTTCACACTAATATGCTTGACTTGGTGTAGCGATCTTGAAATTTGAACACTTCGTCTTTGAATATCGTAATATTTTGAAACATAATTAAGTGTTATAAATATGATTTTATAACCTTGTTAGAGATCATTTAATTGATACATAATGATAAGAAATTGGTTTTTGAAATTTGGTTACAAAAATATATTCTTCGATGGAAAATCGATAATGTGACCAAAAATCAGTTTATTGATAAACAATTTTTCGATCGATATAAGTTGTTTGAACTCTTGTGCACTTGTCCAATGATCAAATGAACACATTAGAAACTAATTAACGTACTCTTCTCTTTATAAAGCTTGGAAGGTTCTAAAATGTTTTGAAAGATAAAAAATATTATCATGAGAGGGTATAATGGTAATTAGCAAAAAGGAGAAGTGACTTAAAGGAGAAGTGATGAGAGCTGAAGCTTCCATGGCATGGTTCGGGGGGTTAGGTGCAAGTTTGTACAACATCGTTCTTATGCCTATATAATTAGGGGCACACCCTTGTATATTATTCACAAATTCACAAAGTTTAAGTGAGAAAATCAATGGCTTCTTCTTCTTCCTTCTCTCTTATGTTCTAAAGAAAATTGTTGCAAATCAACTTTAAATCACTTCAATCTTTTCCATAAGCCTTAGTACAATATTAGAACACCTTCAACCATGCCAAAACTTGAAAAAGAAAAGCCATGGTCATCCCACACCTATAGGCTGTGAGCAATATTGGATGTTTAGAGGGAGGAAACAAGTGAAAGCAAGGAGAAAGAAGAAGCAAATATGGTTTCAAGATTGGGTCTAGGCTTAGGTACTTGGATCTTGGTTGTCTGGGAGGTTAAAGCTGAGCTAACACCTCTCTTTTAATGGAAATATAACATATATATGTTGTATTTGATTGTGTTTATATTGTTTGAATTGTTATTGACATTGTAAAAGGACATTGGTTTAATTCTTGTTTTGAAAACAAGAAGCACATATAATCCATATGCATGGACTTGGAATGGAATTTAATGGACTTTTTTGACTTGTGACAAGACCTTGAACAAAGCATATAGGTTATAGTTGGACTTTGGTTTAGATTAGACTCGGATTTGAAAGTGCACTTATAGCGATAGTCGCTATAGATGCAGTTGTGAATTGCCTTGTATTTGGCGATTGAAATGGAACTTTGTAGAGAGATCCTTAGGGGTTTCTAGCCATATTTATAATTTTTTATAAATATGTTTGTTGCTATTAAAGGCTTGGATGGTAAAAATTTAAGTAACATCTCGAAAAGTGGCCAAAACTTCACTTGTGCAAAACTGCCCGGAGTAGACTTGATTTTTTGACTTAAAAGGCTTGAAAAGGTATTTAAATTAAAGTATTTTGTTTCATTCTTTTTCCAAGGGTTTACCAACTCATATTAGAGTGTTTCAAAAGTAGTTTGAGATATTTATGAATTTTCAAGAATTAGTTGTGAATTTTTATAGAAGGGGTATTTTATTAAAATATATAGAAAACACGTCTTTTTCAAGTTTTGAGGAAAATTGTAAAGTTGTTATTTTCAAGTAATACTTTGGACAAATGTTTTAAAACCTATTATAAGTATTTTCAAGTATTTTAAAATTATATAAAAATGTTTTTGAAAATGGATAAGAATTGCTAAATGGCCAAATGTTTGATTATTTAATTACTTGTTTGAAAAGTATTTAACTAAGCTTAACACTAAATGCTGATGAAGTATGGTTACCTTATTTGTGAGAGTTAAGATTGATATCAAGTACGGACAAGGCAATAAAGATCCAACTACCGGTTTCCCTCTTGACCGAGGAATAGTAAGTTGGAAAATGTCAAACACGTATTAATCGTGTTGATTTCTTCTTGTTTATGGAAATCATTAATAGTATACTTAACACTAAAATTCGATGAGGTAGACTTATCTATTTGTGAGATTTAAGAATGAAGTGTCGAGGAAAGGCTTTGATGCAACCAGTGCTCTAACTTACCTGGCTTCACTCTAGAATGAGTAATAATGGAATGTCGTAAATGAGTTCAGCATATGAACCGTGATTTGTATGAGCAATTATTTTTGACTAGATAATCGATTAGTCAATTATGAACTTGACCAAATATGACTTAAGAAGTTATCGAAAGGTCGCAATTTCATATCAATGAGAACCCTCAGGGAGGAGCATTGGTACGAAACGTCTCTAGCTTTCGCTTACTTTTGAAAGAACCGAAATTGAGTTAGCTAAAAATTCATCGAATTAGTTTTGAAGGGACCGGGATCGGTAAGTGTTTTACTTATCGAATACCACTTCAAAACTAGTATACAAGCTCTATGTTTTGGAAGTGGTTATGAAGTGGAATGTTACAAAGTTGAACTGTCAATCCTAAGGTCAAGTCTAAGGGAGAGGTCAGCGTTAACATTCCAAACGATGATATCGTATGGGACTGTCTATCTTAAGGAGTATTCCAAGAGAGAGGACAACGTTAGCATTCGTCAGAGGACTTCTGCGAGGAAACTATGTGGAGGTTCGAGATCTATTCAAGCTGCTCAAAGCCATGTAGTGATTCATGATCTACTTGAGAGGGAATCCATTGGGGATTTGTGTTCTATTCGAGTGACGATGACCTACTAAAGGGAACGTCACATTTTAGCAATCCCAAGGGTGTAGGCGACTCCATCTACTATTACTTATGGACATGCATGTAGGAGCGATGTAGTCTGATCCACGAGTGTTTTAGGCGTGGGCCAATTATGTATTTCCTATAGTACATTCCCTAGAGATGTACGTTGCTCGGAAGGATATCTCTGATCTTTGTGCAGGAGTTCGGATTCATCCAGATCTGAGGAGATCTCCGCGAATAATCCACTATATGAACGCGCCTTAGCGGTATTGATTGTATACCCGTTACTATTGTGTCATCCATGCAACAGCTATTTGAGATGATTTATATGCTACACTCTAGACATTATCTATCATATCACTATATTTTAAACATAATGAATGGTTGGTTTCTTTGAGGGGAAAACCGTTATGGGAATCTGTACTGTCTCAATGGTTACTATTATATGTCACTCTTATTTCTTGAGTTTCTCACGCTGGTTTTCCAGACTGATCCGGATGTTATTTTCTTATAATACTCAGGTCGGCCCTATGTATGTTTCTAGATTTAGCTACGGACGCTTTGGAGCATATGGAGAATAGCTGGATGATTACCTTCCATAGTATTCCTATTTCTACTGCATTTCTGTATTGTATGTACTAGCATTATGAGGACATGTAGTTATAACTATCCAGGCTGATGATAGCACTTAGATTTTAGTAACTCTGATATTTCTATATTCAGAGTAACCCTTTATATTGTTCATTAGATATTGTACATAATCGTTCTGTTGTGAGATTCTGATATTGTGTTCTCTCTTTCTTGTTCTATTCTTTTTATTTTATTTTACAATACGTTGTCTTTCCGGCACTTGGGTGCTCAACACACGAATACCGTGGTTGTATTAGTGTCAATATTCAAGTGTCGAAAAGTTGGGTCATTACATTTGGTATTAGAGCCGGTTGAGCGAACACCTTGGCTTTGGTTAGGTATGGCTCACTAGAGATAGGGTAAGCGACACCCTAGAATGAGTCAAGTGTATTATACATTTGAGAGCGTATTTGTATTTTGAAAACTAAATTATAAAATTATTCTTTAGAAATATCTCTTTCCTAGGAATCCTTTCTTTGAAGTAACTCTATCCTTTTATATCCTAAAAGAAGTTTTGTTTTGACTTGGTAGTAAGAACTATGAGTACTAGAGCCGTCAATGCTCGAGGAGGTAAAGGTGTTCGAGGTAGTACTGTCATAAATAGTGGAAATCGAGTA
Organism: Allium fistulosum; assembly: GCA_030737815.1. Taxonomy (NCBI): domain Eukaryota; kingdom Viridiplantae; phylum Streptophyta; class Magnoliopsida; order Asparagales; family Amaryllidaceae; genus Allium; species Allium fistulosum. The sequence continues at coordinate 903,665,072 of CM060906.1, read as the reverse complement.
CTAAGAAATGCTACTCCAACTAGGGAATCAAGAGTGGATATTGTGGAAGAGGTCGTGCAGGACATGCCTTGGGTGAATTTTGCTTCACTCTGTCGCGATTATGAGAGGTGGGAAGGTAAGAGGTTTGGTGGTACAGAGATGTTCATAGAAGTTCAGACTTGGATAAAATTATATGATCGGATATTTGGAGATATGAAGCTAGATGATGCAATAAAGCGTAGGTTGGCATCATGACATTAGACTAATGCAGCCATGGATTGGTGGAGTTCTACCACTACAGAGGTCTTAGAGAACGACTCCGTAGATGTCTAAGAGAAAGACTTCCCTTGGGCCATATTTAAAGATGAATTTTAGATGAAGTTTGTTCTAGAAGCTAGAAAGACTTTGTTATTTAGGTGTTTCTTAGATTTGAAGCAGAGGGCCATGACCGTGGCGGAGTATGAGAATCGGTTCATTGCTTTATCTCAGTTCGGATCAGGAATGATTAATATGCCGTTGAAGAAGAACGAGATGTTCATTGTGGGCACGCGTCCTTAGTTCCAACGGGATATGACTAATCACATAATGAGATCTTTTATTGGTTTGGTGAACATGGAATTGAGTTTTAAGAGCTTAACTTCAAAGCCATCTATTTCTACACTAGTTGGGGACAACAAGCGGAAGTTTCAACCACCGAGAGATATTTCTAGTGTGCTTTGTCGTAAGTGTAGGCAGCATGGACACTTTGCTTGCAGTTGTAGATCAAGGAAAGAAGGGGGTGGGTAGAGCGCAAACTCTGAAAGCACCAATTAAGAAGTTTTTGAAGCTTAAGGTGCAGTGTGCACCGAAAGTTTGTTATGGTTGCCATCAGTCTGGCTATTTTGTTAGAGATTGTCCTATGCTCAAGAGTGGGGAGCAACCTAGGGTTTTCCTATTTCTACAGCTGAGAATGGGAAGCAGATTCTTGAGGGTATACTATCTATTTTTATGGTTTATTTATTCGAGTTTGGTTTGATATTAGTATTTCTCATAGTTTAATATACCGTAACCCAGATTTTTTAGTCATGCTCGACATGTTAGGAACATTGGTTATTATTTGTTATCGATTTGTGCTCAACCAGTTTATGAGTAGATTTACCTTCTACATCTTGGGGTAAGTAGACAGTAATTGTGGGTACATTTAAATGAACACTTTGTGAATTAAGTTTCACGGTTTGACTAAAAGGTGTTTCGTGACAATGTTGGGTTAAGAGTTAAAATTTAGTAAAGGTTGTTTACTATAATCAAAAAGGAAAGATATAATACTTTGGAATAAATATTTGTAAAAAGAATTTTATATAAGTAAATGCTTTTATATAAAGTATGTTTTGTAAAATGTGATTTATAAACGAAAAGGATTTAACCAAAGAATTTGATAAATTAGACCCCGATGGCTTTGAAAATGTTTTTCAAGATTTTGGAGAAAATAATAATATTAGTATTTGAAAGAAAATATTTGGGAAATTGAATTAGGAAATTGAGATCATGATACTTAGTATTATTATACGAAGTACTTGATGCCGCTTGGGAATGATTTTGGTTAAATACCAAAAGTACGGTTTGGGTGTACCGTACTCACTTCTATCGCTTGAAAATAATTTTGGTTATGACTGTAGCATCATCGACATTCATTTTTGGGTTTCTAAGTGTAGGATTCTACAAAGTTATTTTTGGTAAAACAGATTTTGAGTTAATCCCAAAGTATGATTTATATACAAAAGTTATATGTATATATTACTACAAAAAGTTTTGAATGAAAACCCGGTGTTTGGTTCTTAAGTTTTCTGTAAAGAAATTAGAATTTTATTAGGTTATGATATGTTGTTTGGCAGTTTCCATTTGTTAAAAGTGGAATGGAATTTTTGAGTATTTTGGATAGTCGGGAACTTTCGAATCATTATGGAACTCAAACTAAGTGTTTTTGAAAAATATAAAGCTAAGTTTATATAACACTTGGATTGAAAAGATAGCAAATTAAAACAAGTTTTAAATTTGTTAACCATACTTGTCACAACTTTAATGTTTCAATATATACTCTTAGGATGTATTGGAGTATTATACGAGTATGAACTGAAGTTATAAAACGATTATAAACTTAAAGTTAGGTATCATGAGATGATTCATAATTTATTTTAGTGTCAAATAACATACTATTTGTATAAATGAAAGTGAAAAAAGTAATTGGTGTAGAAACCAATAGGATAAATATGTAAGTTGTACGTAGATCATTTTATTCGCATGACTATTCTTAATTCAGCATTCGAGTACATGTTTTCGAGGTGGTTTACACCGGTCCGAACAAGTATTTTTCACTTGATCCTTGACGGCGAACACTTGATATGGGTTCGTGATACGATCTCGATGTTTTCTATCATAGTATATGGCTATGCAAGTAGAACGGAAGCTTCTAATCAAAGAACCAAATCAGAGTCCGCACTAGAGAGGTTAAGTGATCTATACTAGTTGGGAAGTGAACTCTATGTGATTGAGCAAGTGATTAGATCAAATATTGCGTATGGATGGTCTATATACATCGTACGGGTTTTACTACATTGTATAATGTGTTAGTTGACTTATGAAGAGTTTGGGGAACAAATCTTCAATTTATTATGAGGTAGCATGAATAATCATCTAAGTAATGACCTGAGGCTGTTGAGCATAAGGTATGCTTAGTGGATTGTTTATCGTCCTTGGACGATGGAAGAGTTTGAACCCGAGCGACCATAAGCATTGGTTGCTAGTAATTGTTAATACTATTTGAGTATTTGTGTGCTTGTTCCTTTGTTAAGGTTAGAAGTGCCATGGAGCGAGGATGCTTGGGGAAGTACAAGGAACATGGAGGATAGTTTGAAGGAGATCCATCCAGAGTTGCTTATATACTAGGATTTCTTCTTATCTTAGTATTGTATATCTTTTGTAGTGGAGTCACTTAGTACGCATTTTGTTTGCATTTTAGTTGGTATATAGTTTCAACAGTATGATATATATATACCTTGTTCCTCTATCTTCTTTGATTATCATTATTAATTGAATTTTGAGGGCGAAATGTTCTAAGTGGGGGAGAATGTAGCAACCCTGAAATTCGAACGTTTCGTCTTCGAATATTGCAACATTTTGAAACATAATTAAGTGTTATAAATATGATTTTATAACCTTGTTAGAGATCATTTAATTAATAAATAATGATAAGAAACTTATTTTTTAATTTTGTTTACAAAAATATATTCTTCGATGGAAAATCGATAATGTGACCGAAAATTAGTTTATCGATAAACAATTTTTCGATCGATATAAGATGTTCGAACTCTTTTGCACCTATCTAATAATCAAATGAACACATTAGCAACTAATTAACACACTCTCCTCTTCATAAAGCTTGGAAGGCTCTAGAATGTTCTAAAAGATAAGAGATATTATCATGAGAGGGGCATATGGTAATTAGCATAAAGGAATTGTGATGGGAGGTGAAGCTTTCATAGCATGGTGGGGGTGAGTGCAAGATTAAAGTGCACCATTATTATGCCTATATAAGGAGGGGCACACCCTTGTATATTATTCAAAAATTCACAAAGCTTAAGTGAGAAAATCAATGTTCTTCTTCTTCTTCTTCTTCCTCTCTTATGTTCTAAAGTAAATTGTTGCAAATCAATTCCAAATCACTTCAAACTTTGCCACAAGCCTTAGTACAATATTAGAACACCTTGCACCGTGACAAAAATTGAAGAAGCAAAGCCATTATCATCCCACACCTATAGGCCGTGAGCAATATTGGGTGTTTGGAGGGAGGAAACAAGTGAAAGCAAGGAGAAGGAGCTAGCAAAGGTGGTTGCAAGGTTGGGTCTTGGGTTAGGTGCTTGGATCTTGGTTGTTTAGGAGGTTAAAGGTAAGCTAACACCTCACTTTTAATGGAATATATATATATATGTTGTATTTGATTGTGTTTATATTGTTTGAATTTTTATTGAAATTGTTAAAACACATCGGTTTGATTCTTGTTTCAAAACAAGAAGCACATATAATCCACATGTATGGACTTGAATGGACTTGTGTGACTTATTAAAAGACCTTAAACAAAGCATATAGGTTATAGATGGACTTTGGTTTAGATTGGAGTCGGATTTGAAAGTGCACGTATAGCGATAGTCGCTATAGATGCAGTTGTGAATTGCCTTGTATTTGGCGATTTCTATAGAACTTTATAGAGAGATCCTTAGGAGTTTCTCATCATATTTATAATGTTATATATATATATATATTTATGTTTCTATTAAAGGCTTGAATAGTAAAATATTAAGTAACATCTTGAAAAGTGGCTAAAACTTCACTTGTGCAAGATTGCCCCGATTAGACTTGATTTCTGGACTTAAAAGATTTGAAAAGATAATTAAATTTAAGTATTTTGTTTCATTCCGTTTACAAGATTTTACTAACTAATATTAGAGTATTTCAAAAGTGGTTTGAGATATTTATGAATTTTTAGAATTAGTTGTGAATTTTTACAAAAGCGATATTTTGTTGAAATATACAGAAAACATGTCATATTCAAGTTTTGAGGAAAATTGTAAAGTTATCATTTTCAAATAATATATTGAATAAATGTTTTAAGACCTATTATAAGTATTTTCAAGTATTTCAAAAGAATATACAAATGTTTTCGAAAAGGGGTTAGAATTGCTAAATGACCAAATGGTTGGTTGTTTAATTACTTGATTGAAAAGTAATTAACTATGCTTAACACAAAAAGCCGACGAAGTAAGGCTTATCTATTTGTGAGAGTTAAGATTAATGTCAAGTAGGAACGGAGCAATAGAGCTCTAACCTATAAGTTTCTATCTTGACCGAGGAATAGTAAGTTGGAAAATGTTGGAAACATATTAATCGTGTTGATTTCTTCTTGTTTATGGAAATCATTAATACTTACTTAACATTAAAAGCCAACAAGGTTGACTTATCTATTTGTGAGATTCAAGAATGAATTGTCTTGGCAAGGCTTTGATGTAACCAGTTGTCTAACATACCTGGCTTCACTCTTGAACAAGGAATAGTTAAGTTGGAATGTCGGAAACAAGTTAAGCGTATGAATCGTGATTTTTATAAGCAATTATTTTTGACTAGATAATCGATTAGTTGATTATCGAACTTGACCAAATATGACTTAAGAAGTTGTAACAACCCATGAATATATCATTTTTGAAAATAATGTTTTAATTTTAAAATATTCAAATATAAGATTTTTAACTTTAATAATGGTGTTTTGAACAATAAATAATATTGGTAATCTTATTTTGAATAAATATTTAAAAAAATACACACTTTAGAAAATATCAATTATCGGTCCACTACTCTTAGACCCTTCGACATGGTACACGAAGCTGGATACATACACTCATTTATCTATATGAGTGAAAATATGTAATAAAATTATTTATTTTATTTTTGAAAATAAAATGTCTTTGTGACATCATTAACGATATCACTATTTTGGAATAATTAACTTTTGAATTTAAATGGAGTTTAAACGATTTAATAATTATTTTAAATATCAAATGAATCCCTTTTAATTATTATATAATGATAGAAATATTATTTTCAAACTTTGTTTACAAATATATGTATGTTGACTAAGAAGTGCAAATATGGTCGGAAATCGAAATCAGAATTCACAACGGTTCAACGTAGAGAAGCTGTGCAATGTTGTGGATCGTTTATGACATACATATGCACATATACATGTACATATACACATGCATAGGAATATATATATATATATATATATATATATATTCATATGCATGTGTATGTGTTCATGTATATATGTATGTACACACAAAATTAATAATAAAAGATAAAAGAAAATATCATGATATTATTTATAAATATCATGATATTTCTTTAAACCAAAGTCAACCTCTGACACACAAGTACATGCACATGGAGTAGCCAATGAGGGGTACTTCGGCCGAAATGGTGATGGAGGAGGAGGGTGTGGTGGTGATGAAATGATGATGTGTTTGCACTTAAATATCATGATATTTTTTTGCCTATAAATACGCACCATCCATCTTCACTTCCATTCACATCTTCCTCTTCATCTTCCTAAGATTTCTTCACCTTCTTCTCTCCACTTTAATGATCTCTTACCTAAAGAAAATGATGGCAAAATTTATTGCAAAAAGAAATTAAAATTCATATAGTACATATATATATTATCAAACACCTCAAAACCAAAGCCAAACTACTCCTTTCCCTCTTGCAAACCCATGGCCACACACCCACCATCCACGGCTGAGCCTTCCACCCTTTTGCAAGCTAAGGCCGAGCCCCTTAGGAAGCATTAGTGCAAGCTTCGTGAGCTTCAATTTCGAGATAGCGAAGCTATAGTCGTTTTAAAGTTAGAATGATCAAATTGAAGGTGAGAAAACTCTATTTATATTATGATATTGATGATGATATGATATGTTTGGAATGATTGGTTGTTATGTTTTGGTCATCATGTTTTGTTTGTGAAAAATATGGTTATTTGGATATGTAAACAATTCACGTTTAATACACGTCGAAATTATGGAAATCACTTTTCGAAATGAATTATAAAAGTGTTACGAGATGATTAAACCACTTTAAATTGGTTTATAATCACTAAAACTTAATTTGGCGAAGTTTTGAAAAGAATTGAAATTGAAGTCAAAAATAGACGCGTCATGTAACGATAGTTCACGATTTTGCGTTGTAATAGTTTAAATCCATTTATACGATGGAATCAGAGTCAGAATTCTTTGGAATAAGAATTTTACAAAACTCTTATAATCATAGTTTTCAAACAAAAGAAAAGATCGAGATTATATTTAGTAGATTTTGAAATATGAGCAAAACAAGTTTTCAAAATAGTCGCGGTTTGGCAGTTTGTAATCCAAAAAGGAAATTTCTTTGAAATAATATTTTTCTAAATCTTTAAAAATATGGAATAAATCCTATAAATATACTTAAATGCTTTAAAAAGAATTTGAGTTATAAAAATTGACTTTCAAATGATAGAAAAGTTATTTTGATCAAATAAGCTTTAAAAACACTATTTCCAGCACATTTCGTAGCAGCTTTAACTTATACAAATTACAGTTTTAACTTAACTACTCTTTCCCGAATCTTTTAAAAACATTTTCAAATAATAAATAAGTGTTCTAAAGATAATTTGAAAGTTTTATAATTATTTTAAAAAGACTTTAAATAAATGATTAAAAGAAAAGTTGTTATAAATAAATGATTAAATCTTGGTTCTAAAAGCCGATGAGTAGACCTTATTCTTCTATTCGTGAAATCCAGATGTGGGGTGCTTAAACTAAGGAGATGTTCAGAAGCAACCAGTGCCTTGGCTCACCTGGTCTCTTCCTGGATTAGGAACAGATAAGGTCGAAATGTCGAAAATGAGACAAGTATAAAAGATTTACTTTACATAACTAATTCCTTAACTTGGGTTATATAGAAATAATCTTCTTATACTTAGTGTTAAATATCAAGTGGGAACTCGTACTATTCGTGTGAATTTAAAAGGTGATCTCATCGTTATTCGATGAATAGTACTTGTTAAATACGTAAATTAATATTGAATAAAATCAGTATAATTTCTATGAATCCTTTTTACTCAATAATGTTTTCCAGCATGATTTATAAGAAATGATTTGGTGTTTTCCAAAGTTAAAGAGAGGTTTAATAATCTTATATATATTGGAAAAGAAATGATATATCTCCAAAATATGTTTTATCGATAATTGTTTCGGAGAGACCAAGATCGAATTTGGGTGATTCCTATCGAAAACCACTCGAACCAATGTACGTTCGAAAGTGAAAACATGATAAAGGAAATGATTTTGAAGATGGAGATCTTTATAATGAGGTTACTTGCCACTAGCCCCTCGATTTCCATATTATATACGTATGTTTCCAGTAGTACTTAATTTTGAAAATCTTCGATCCAAGGACTTCCCGGTACTAATCCTAGGGGTGATTCCCAAAACAAGATGTAGTAGGAGAGTGCCTTCGGTTTGTCCTGTTCTTGGACAACTTGTATGGAAGAATGCCTAACATTGCATTTCTAAATGCATGTGCATTGATCTCTACAAAAGTACATCTATTTGGTGGTGTATGAGGTAATCTCACTTACACTTAACACCCTTCTCTGAGACGTATAAGCTTAGAGGTTGTACATTTGTGGAAATCAATATTGTGTGATGGAAATGGCAATGTGGCGTTCTAAGTAGGATTTGATGATTCTATGCAAGGTAAAACGTGACCTTAAGCCTCGCACCTGAGAATGAAAAAAACTGGGTAGATGCGGTAGGGCTATGTGGGTCGCACCCATTATGATATGGCCATAACCTTTCTAGATTACCCTCTATACGTCGGGTATATTGTGTATGCTTTGGGATCCTAGTAAAGTTCGGCAACGACCAGGGTGATGTATTTTCGGTGCTATCTACGGTAAAGGTAGGCCAATTCTGTGTTGGTAGAGGACCATCCGTTGGTGCCTCGGTGCATTTTTCTAGAGATATACTATCGAAAGGTAGTCCCTTACCTTATTGTTGTATGGAATCAATTCTCCAATACAGACCTTTTAAGAATTTATTTGTAAACCTATTATGTTGTCGAATTTAACAAATGTAACAATTTCAGCTATGACTAAAATGTTATTTGAAAGGATTTTCAAAGAATATCATTAAAGATAATATTTCTGATTTTGCATAGCAAATGTTTTGGTTACCATAATGTAAAATCCCATTCCATGTTTATTTGCTACATGGTCTTATGAGATAATCTTTGTTTTCCAATACCCATATTTTTGAGTTTTTCGCACCAATCCCATGACTGACTAGGTATTTATTTTCTTTTACCTTAAACTCTGGGTGCCCTATTTTTTCGAAGAGCCAAGTAGTCATGTTTAACTTGGAGCATTGTGATGGAGCTTAAAGTCTAGAGCTGAAGATGTTCCTATAGATAGTTCTCCATTTCCATTTCCACTACATTAGTTTACTGATTGTATTCAGCATTTATAACGCTAGAAATTTATAATGTCCAGGTTGATTTATAAGATAGACTCTGATAAATGTATTTAAAATTTCCACTGTAAAGATCATATATGTTAAAATAATATATGTTATTCCATTCATGTAAGATTCTGTTCTGTCTTTATTTTCTTTTTTACCCTTTAATATCCGTCCTTCCGACACTTGGTTTTGCGGCACGTGAATATCGAGGATGTATTAGTGTCGATTTCTGAGGGTTGAAAGGGTGTTTCGTCATAGAAGTTATCGAAAGGCTTAGCGATTTCATATCAATGAGAACCCCCGGAGAGGAGCATTGGTATGAAACGTCTCTAGCTTTCACTTACATGTGAAAGAATAGTAATTAAGTTAAGCAGAAATTCATCTTATTAGTTTTGAAGAGACCGAGATCGGTAAGTGTTTTAATTATTGAATACCAATTTAAAACTAGTATACGGGTTCTGTGTTTTGGAAGTGGATGTGAAGTGGAATGTTGTAGATTTGAACTATCAATCTTAAGTTTAAGTCCAAGGGAGAGTCCAGCGTTAACATTTCAAACGATGTTGTCATGTGGGACTGTCTATCTTGAGGAGTATTCCAAGAGAGAGGACAATGTTAGCATTCTCGAAGAACTCATGCAGGGAACCTATGTGGTAGTCTGAGATCTATTCGAGATGCTCAAATCCATGTAGTGATTCGTGATCTATTCGAGATATGGGAATCTATTTGGGGATTAGCGTTTTGTTTGAGTGATGTAGACTCGAGTGAGAAATACCAAACGTAGCCTCGATGTCGAAAATGACTAAAACCAGAGATAGGATGCGTAGCTAAAGGGAACATGGCACTTTAGCAATCCCAAGGGTGTAGGCAACTCCATCTAGTTTTTGTTACGGACATTCATGCAGAGCGATGCATGCGGAACCACAAATGTTTTGGGTGTGGGCCTGTTATGTATTTCCTATAGTACATTCCCTAAAGATGTACGTTGCTCAAAAGGATATCCCTGATCGTTGTGCAGGAGTTCGGATTCGGCAAGATCCAAGAAGATCTCTATGGAAAATCCACAATGCAAATGCGCCTAAATGGTATTGATTGTATACGTCTTACTATTGTGACATTACATAGCAGCTATTTGATATGATTTATGTGCTACACTCTAGACTTTATTTACAATTTCACTATATGTTAAACTTAATGAATGGTTGGTTTCTTTGAGGGGAAAACTGTTATGGGAATCCATACGGTCTCAATAGTTACTATTATATGTCACTCTTATTTCTTGAGTTTCTCACACTGGCTTACCAGACTGATCCGGGTGTCATTTTCTTATTATACTTGGGTCAGCCCTGTGTATGTTTCCAGATTTAGCTACGGACGCTTTGGAGCATATGGAGAAGAGCTGGATGATTAGCTTTCGTAGTATTCCTATTTCTACTACATTTTGTTTTGTATATATCAACATTATGAGGACAGGCAGTTATAACTTTCCAAGCTAATGATAGTACTTAGGTTTTAGTAACTCTGGTATTTCTGTATTCAGAGTAACCCTTTGTGTTGTTCCTTTAACATTATATACTATCGTTCCATTGTGAGATTCTGATATTCTGTTCTCTCTTTCTTGTTCTATTCTATTTTTTTATTTTACCTTAACTTTATATCTTTCAGGCACTTGGGTGCTTGGCACACGAATACCATGGATGTATTAGTGTCGGCATTTGAGGGTTGAAAAGTCAGGTCGTCACACTTGGAGTTTATTAGTATAAAACATCATGGAGAAAAAACCATGAATTAATAAAGCTTCCAATAAGAAATGAAGGACATATGATTTATGCCGAATGGTCGCAATGATAAGCCTCATCTTCCGATACACCACCCTCTACTTCCTCATCCATTCTAACATTAGAGCATGAATCAGAGGAGTCGGATCATGGTGGAGAAATTATTGATTATCCATTGGTTCATCCATGAGAAACTCCTTCACCATCATCTCTCAAATTCAAAGAAAGCTGATGTTTTTCTAACTAGAGTTGAATCTGAGGTTGACAAAATGATAGGCTTCCTAGATTAAATATGGAAGAAGATTAGCTGTATTAGACCTTCTATTTTGGGATCCCCACCTCCACCAAATGGAAAACAACTACGAAGGCTTTTATTAATGGGGTTACAGATGAAGAAGAAGAGGAAAGCACTAAAAGAGAGCATCATGGAAGTGGTGAAGAGTATGTGGAAAGTTTGGTTTGATTTTTTATGTTTCATGCTTTAGAACTTTATGTTATTTTTTGAAGTTCTTGTTATTTTGAACTTTGGTATTTTTATTTTTTGTTTAAAACTTCTTGGTGTTCAAGGTTATGATGTTGAAAGTTTGTTGTGTTTGAAACTTGTGGTATTTAAAGTTGGTGATGTTAAAAGTTTGTAACTTTAAAAACTATTCATAATGTTATATGTTTATTTTATGATGTTGAACTCGTAATGTAATGATCTATTGTTGTGTGATTTCATAATGTAGCATGACTCTTTGTGATGTTATGTAATATTTTTTATCCTTATAAGATTGTTCATTTTTCATACTTACTCCTATTGGTATATATTTCCTTTTTGTCGATGATAAAGGAGAAGCAAAACTATACAACATATCGAAAGGGGGAATATATATTAAGGTAGGGAACTATTTTATCATAAAAAATTATTTTATAACAAGTATAGCTTTCATCATCAAAAAGAGAGAGAATTTTAGAACCTCGTAGTTTGATATTTTGATAGTGACAACTACATAAGAAATATCTCTATATATTCTAACTTTATTAGAAAATATATCGACAAATGAAGAGATACAACGACGAAGCCAAGACAACGATGAAAAACAAAGTTATATTAGTCTTAGTGTTTTGTGTTTTGAAATATACGACTATTAAAATCTCTTCAAAGTTGCATTATTTGTTTTTAAAATAGGATTACATAGTTTCAGTCGACTAAAACTCTTAAACCAGTCGACCGGTCATAATTATTTAGTCGATTGATATCATGTGCATTATATTTTTATAAATATAAGATAACCAATTGAATATAACTACATAAATAGTCGACTAATGACTCAACCAGTTGACTGGTTGCATTGTTTCAATTGACTAAATAAAGGCAAAAATGAACTATTTCTTTTCTATTTGAAAATTCATGGTTTCGACTTTAACCAGCTGATTGATCGGTACCAATCGACTGGTCCCCCATAACTATTATATTTTTTAATTTTTTGAAGAGTGTTTTTCTTCAACAAAGAGGCACTTTCTCCCATGAAGAGTTGCAACTCTATTTAATGCCTGCTACTTCTTATGAACACATACAACTCTTCAAACATTATAAATAGCACTCTGATTCAAGATTCAAATAATTAATTCCATTGCTTTTCCCTTAAATTCTCTTTATAATCTCTCTTGCATTCAAGTGCTTACATTGTAACTTCTGATCACTTGAACATTTAATTTATATATTTAAGTGATCATCTACTTCCATTCTTCCATATATGCACAATATACCACTTACGAAGAAGATTGCAGGAAGGTTGTACTATATTGACACATCTGTGTTATTTAGGGAACATGAATCCAACTGTTTACTACTTTTGTAGATGAATTCCTATTGGAGATCTTCAAGCACGAACTTGTTCGGCTACTCAGGCGGTTTTTGTTTGGTACATATTCCTCCGGGTTAAGTGAGAGTTATTCTTTAAATCTGGAAGGAGTTTGAGATTTGACGTCGGATGGGAAGTCCAAGCCCTCCGATGCGCTTTACTTTAGAGCATTTTTATTTCCACTGCTATTTTATACCGGTTTTAATTTGGTGGAACAATTCATATTACTCGATCCATATCGACTTTGATCAAGTACCATTCAGCTTCAGGGATCCTTCTACATGTCACACCTATGCTCTTCATGGTTAGCGCCTTATGTGTAGTCTACACCCTGTGCGGTAATCGGGATAAGTGTAAAATTTTAACTCTATTTATTATTCCAACTCATAGCTATCTCATCCATCATTTCAGAATATAGTCGCAACTACTTCCATAACCAAAATTCATAGAGTTTGGCGTATAATATATATTATAGGTAAAAGTACAAATACGTTCACTTAATTTACTGTAGTTCCTATGATCAACTAACTTAAGCTCTTATACCATATGTAACAACCCACATCTTAGTAGGCCCTAATTTCGACTAAATCAAAATCCAATTCCACTAAGGTATGGATCGTTGGTGTTGTTAACCTGAAATAAACATAAGTTTATCAGAGATATATCTACATAAACTCATAGCGAAATAGAAAAATATTATAGAACATATATACCGACTAAGGCTACTACCTTCGAATCAATATTATTACTTGGATATCTAGTTTCCTCGTCAGTGTTAAGCATGAATGAGAAGATTTCTTCATCTGCTATTTTCGTCTTGCACTTGTAGCATGTTTCTCTAAATCTATCCAGTGGGTTGTAACAGGGAGGGGTCAGAACAACATTCTAGTAATTGGAAAATTACATACTCTATACATAGCACTAGTTTACACCGATTGATTTCTATTTAAGGGTTATGCTATTATTCATGGTTTATCCATTTAATTCCATATGCGCATACAATATATCCAATCTTATTAGAGGTATAATTATATATATCGTATATAAGCATTGCACTGACAAAAAAACCCCAACCATTTAATACTTCTTAAATAGGGGTGATAGACTCAGTGGTCATTTAATACCTCAACCTCAAAGAGGTCCCTCCGTTATGTAATCGTTAGTCAATTGACCCTAACTACAAAGCCGATGACCCTTAGATACAACTTTAAAATTGTAACAACCCTGAATTTTGGACACTTCATATTTAAATATGTGAATTATTTAAATATTTGAATCTTAGATTAATGTGAATAAATTTATTTAATAACTTTGTTAACTCTCTTTTGAATGATAACTAAAGATGGCAAACTTATTTTAGAAACATATTTACAAAAAATAAATAGTTCGAAGAAATATCAATAATGCGACCGAAAATCGTTTTATCGATAAACGTCATCAAACGGTGAAATTATCATCCTAGGTCACTATCTCGGATATTGATGAAACTAGTGCCATCAAGACCGGAAAAGTGAGGTGGTGTACACAGACGATTTTCGTGGTGATCTGACATTTCATGTGATTGTACGAGCTCAAAACGTGTAACGTTTTATTTGAGAAATCCAATAGTAATATGTAATGTTTTATATGTGTTACTTCCACTCCATTCTCTCTCTCTCACACTTTTCCTCTTTTCCCTTTTTCGTTTTTCCCTTTCTTCTATTAACAAGAAAACAATGCCTCCTTCCCGAAATTAAATCAAGAGCTGTAGTTAACGAAAATCCACGACATTGCATCCGTTGGACTTGTATGGAGAAGAGCTTCAAAACTACATAGGCTTTGTCATGTGTAGTGATGTTTGGGGTCATCGAAATTTTCATAGCCAAATCTAGGGTTTGGTTGAGGAGGAGCTAGATGTGGAGAATGGCCAAGGCGATGGCGGAATTGAGCTTCTCTTGTAGAAATGAGTCGATGTTGGCTTGATGGGGTGGTGCGATTGCCTCTAGTGACATGCGACGTTGAGCTACAATACATGGAGGGCTACATGTTGCGATTTACTATAGGGGTGCGAACCTATTATGGTTGGGTCAGCAGCGAAGCACGTGCGATGAGGAGTGCGTTGGCGCTGACCGTACATTGATCGGTGGAGTACTGCTCGAGTTAGGGAGGTGCGCGCACGGGTTTGGGTGGGTTGTGCATGTATAGGATAGAGCAAAATTGAATTAGGGAAGAAGGAGGGATTATATTTAATAATGTAATTTAATTGATAATTAAGTAAATTAATTATTTTAATTAATTTCAATTCTTATAAAATCAATACCTCTGGCATATAAGGTCCAATCGTGATGTCGTTTTCGTTGTTGCACTTGTAGTGAGATTATCTACGTCTTGGTCTTGATTGGGCTTGGGTGACTTAACTCACCTTTTAATTTGTATATGTTGTGTGTGTGTGTGTGTTGGTTGTTGTTAAAATATAAGTAAAAATAGATAACAATGCAAGTTATTACTTTTGGACCCCTCTTTTCTTTAGAAAGCAAGTGACAACATATGTGAAGTTGAAGTGTTTTGTGGATGGTTGAAGTGAAATAGTCGCTATAAACGCACTTTGAAATCACTTGAATTTAACATATGTTAAATTGGTTAAAATGTGATTATATTATGAGAGTATATATTGGTTGTTCTCTGCACACATTTTGGCGTGTTTGACATAACAGAATTGGATTGGGAAGTTATAGAAATTGTGAAACAATGTTGTGATTGTTAGAAGCGAAAAGATTTATGGATGTAATTTTAAAATGCCTTGTGTTTAACAATTTTTAAAGTTAACTTTGAAAGACATCTTAGTGGCATCTTTGCGTTTTTAATAAATACTATAAGTGTATTTATTATTGAAAACTTATCAAAGTTTAAATATACTTTTAACAATTATTTTTTAATGTAAGGGGTTTTAAATTATAAAATATGTTTTTAGGCTTTTTAAGTAAATTATAAAATAAGTATTGTTAGCTAATATTTATAATAAATGCTTTAAATTATAGTATAAGTGTTCTTTAAAGTATTTTTAAATATATATAATTTTTAGAAAATTAGTTAAAGATTTTACTAACTTATGTAATATAACATCTTTTAAATTGTTTTTGAATTTTATTAGTTATATTAGCTTATAAATAAATTGGTATACATATAAATATGTATATTATTTTAAAAAGGTTTTCAGTAAATATATATATGTTTTGAAAAGTAAGTTAAGTATTAATAAATGTAGTAAAGGAAGTTTGGATTTTAACATTTAAGTTAAAATAAATTATTTTAGGAAGTTCAATTAAAAGCGTATTACCTTAATTAGTAAGTGTAGATATGCTTAGATCTTTAAAATGAATACCCTAAAGATAACTATGAGTAAATGGTTTTGGGTTGTGGTAAATAATGTTTTAGTAACATTTATTTTTAACCTTTATTAATTATACTTAGGAATATAATTAGATATTTAATAATGAATACCCTAAAGATAACTATGAGTAAATGGTTTTGGGTTTTTGTTGACAATATTTAAGTAACACTTGTCTTAAACCCTTATAGATGTAATTAGATCTTTAAAAAAGATCTTTAAAGATAAAATTTTAAAGTACAAAATGTTTTGGGTTTGTAGTAAACAACGTTTTAGTAACATTTGTTTTTAAACCCTTGAATTATATTTTAAAGTGGAAAAATTATTGTTAAATGAATATACTTAGATCTTTAATAACGGAATTTTAAAGATAATAACAAGTATGAAATCTTTTGGAATAAAAATAAAAAAAAGTATGTGTTTAAAATATAAATGAGAGAAGGGATTTATAATAACAATGTTAACTAACATTTGTTTTTAACCTTTTTGATTATATTTTAAAGTAAGTAAATATTTTTAGTGATTTGTGAATATACTTGTACCATTTGAGATAAGTATATGTGTACTTTTAAAGTATAGAAAAGAGTATAAATAAATAGTAAATACGTGAATGGCAAATGCACGAATAGTAAAATACAAGTATGTATCTTCTATAAAGTGGAAATTAAATCTATATACAAGTTTAGATAAGTTAAGTTTTAATTAATAAGGATAACTAAATAATTTAACTTTTAATTAACAAAACAGTTTAGTTAAATTAGTTGAGTTTTACTTAATAAGAAGTTTAATTAAATAAGTTAAGTTTTAATTCATAAAAAGTTTAATTAAATAAGTTAAGTTTTAATTAATAAGTAATTTTAATTAAATAAGTTAAGTTTTAGTTAATAAAGGATTTTTATTAGATAAAAGGAGTTTAACTAATAAAAGAGGTTTTAATTAATAAAGGACTAATTGAATAAAAAGGGGATTAAAAGTCATTTATGTAACTTGATTGTATTTTGTGCGTGTTAATTGTGCTTTGTGTGTTTAATCGTCTATGGAAAGTATTTAGTGGAGTACTTAGTAGTAAAAGCCCATGAAGTAGTCTAGTTCTATCTATAAGAGTTAAGAATGATGATTCGTGTAGGGTATAGAAGCAATAGTTCTCTAACCTACTGGGCTTCTCCCTTCGCCGAGGGATAGCATAAGTTGAAAAGGTTGAAAACGCGATAAGTTTACGAGACTTAGTTTCCATATGCGATCGTTTCTAGAAATTCGTTGATTCAGTCTTGAAGAGACCGTGATCAATAGGTATTTTACTTTTCGAAAACCACTTCAAGACTGAGATACATGTTCTATCTTTTGGAAGTGGATCTGTTCGAGATGCTGGAATCTATATGGAGATTCGAGACCTGTTCGAGATGCTCGAACCCATATAGAGGTTCATGATCTGTTCAAGATGCTGGAATCCATTTGAGGATTCGTGATCAGTTCGAGTATGGCTCGTGTGATGAGATGTTGAACATGACTTCATCATCGGTATATGACTAAAGACAGAGTAGGATGCAGAATCTCGAGTTTGGCTAACCTATGGGGGTATATCAACTCCATATCTAGAGTATGCTTATCGAACTGTTGCATGCAGGAGTTGTTGATTCTTGGTTCACGTTGTTCATATAGATGTTCGGACAATGGGCCTGTGGTGTTTACCTTATGGTATATTTTATCTAGAGATATACGATGCTCTGAAGGTATTTTCTGATCCTTGTCATGGGAGACCGGTATCAGTTTACTGGGGAGGCCTCCATGGAAAATATATATGCGAATGTACCTTCGTGGTTTTGATCATACTTCAATATGGCCGTGTCGAGAGATGCAAGTGGCACAGCTATTTTATGATTTATATTATTCACCCCAGACATTATCTATTATATCGCAATATGTACTTATTAGATTGTTGGGCTCTCTTGAGCGGATAACCGTTACGACAGTCTCAAAAGGTGTTGTTTTTCACACCAGACGTATGTCTAACCCATGGTGTTATTTTTCCCTTATTTCTATGGGTGCTCTTTCGAGTAGTCTGAGAAAGGCTGGTTTTCGTTGATGTTCATTGGGACCTTGGAGAGGAAATGAATGTTTACCTACCATAGTATTTTTTATTTCTGCTGCATTATTCTATATACCAGCAATTGTAAGGACATGTTGTTATAATTGTCCAGGCTGATGATAGTACTCTGATTAGTAGCTCTAGAATGTTATGTGTATTAGACTAAAACTATATAATGTCTTTTGATATTATGTTATCATTCCGTTGTGAGATTCTGATGTTTCTGTTCTCCTCTTTCTTGTTCCTTTTCTTTTCTTCATTTTCTTTACTCTAACATTCTTCCTTTTTGACACATGGGTGTTCGATTCATGTAAACCATGGATGTATTAGTTTCGACATTCATGGGTCAAAAAGGTATATGGTTACAATAATTTAATTAACCATATTGCTAACACATTTCGAAGACTAATATAAAGGTTAACTAGCCTACCTTCGACAAACAACTTTGATGTCTTTTCGTATCCTATACATATTCTACACTAGTAGGAAATGAAATCCTTTAGGGCATAACCCAAGTCTTTGCTAATGACCGCTCGAGACCGTTGGAGTCAAAGCCTACATGTCAGCCATACTTCTACATATTGGTCTATCAACAACACTAACATTGCCTACCAACCTCCTACAGTCGAAATCCCATCTAGACTGGCCTAATACAAGTCATGGAAAATGCCAATCAAGTTACTAAATACCTCCATTTTAGAAATAAAGTAGATCCTATTTCCTTATAAGGCATCGACGTAGGTTGTTTAAGACTTCTTAAATTGGGAGGAGGCAGACACAAAGGTCATTTAATACCTTCTACCCTAAAGTAAACTCCTTGACATCCCTAAAGGTACCGAGCCATTTAATACTTCAAATCCGAGGTGAGCACTTGGTATATTTTATTGTACCTAAATGCAAACGTATATCCCTTCCCCATGGGTCGTATAGTTGGAGATCTCCCACATCAGTGGCATGTATACAAAACTGCTAGTATCCTCTAGGAGAAGGGTAGACTTTTGTTATGTAACTCTACCGACCTCGCATCCCAACCAATACTAAACCAAGCCATTTATCTAAATCTAAATATTGGGCTAGGAACACTAATTTACACTCGTCCTCAAAGTATTATTGAGGCCATGTAATTTCTCCTATGGAAATTATAACATCTCCTAAGTTTATTTATTTGTATTAATTTACTTATTCGCTACGAACCTATTCCTATCTTATACACTTATTTCATATATTCTTCATTTCCATTTTATGTCCTATAATTGTCGCTTATTTCTTTACCTTCAATTAATTGTCCTTAATAAATGGTCGTTATTCTTCGAATTGGAAATTACTAGTAACAATTATTCATTCATTTCAAATCAAACTTATTATACTTATCATGTTTTTCCATAAATGTCATAATAAATTCTTTAATCAATCACATTAAATATAGGGGCATTTCACTAGAAGGACAAACTTTGCAGTCCAATTAGTTTCTAGGACACATATCCACAGAAATTAATTTCAAGGCCAAAGTCAGCAGAATAATTACTTTTAAGGACAAATTCATCAGTCCAATTACTTTCAAGGACATAATTTCATAGGTTTTTAGGCCTTATAAACTAATTATTTTGCATTTTTCCTTTAAAAGTAATTATTTCACTTGTGAGTCCTAGAAGCTAATTGCATTTGTTAAAGAGGCCCTTGTGGATAATTTCCATTTAAATATATTCATGTCCCAATTTAATTTCTGTAAATCCCTATTAACTACATATTTATTGCCTGTTAATTATTTAAATCATTGTTTGTAAATTTTGGAGTAGCTTCCTCTTTTCCATTTCCTAATCCCATGATTTACTACGCTATTAATATTTAGTCTTCCTAATTATAACTAATACAAGTACCAATGTATATTTATTTGTTATGCTTTATTCTTTACCCTATGTGTATTTATATTTTTAATTGGTAGGCACAGTTATATATTTGTGTGTGTATATATGTATATGTATGTGTGTGTGTGTATTCCTATTTTTAACTCATAAATTTCTATGCCTAGGTGTGATAATCTGCACCTCCCTGCGCGCTGCAAAATGCATCGCATCGAGAAATGTGGATCGTCTGGTTTAATTAACAAGCAACACAGACAATAAGATAATAAATAGGACCAAGATAAACTAACTATCCAAGTGTATCACAGTGGAAGTATAAAACATGTATGAAATCACAGAAAAAAGCAATGTTATTTGGCCTTTTGACCAGGCGGTATATGGACGAACCTGATGATTCATACTTCGAAGTTATCAAGGCAAAACGCCAGGAGAGATGACTACGAAGCCTAAAAACAAAAGAACAACCAGAATTACAACACAAAAAAAATCCAGAACCCAAGAATCCACAAGTGTGAAGACTGTACCGATCCAACCCTAGGGATTGGTACTGACCCATAAAACCTGTACTAAACTTTCCCATCTTCTGCTTACCTACCCTCCTTGATGGTAGAACCCTATTTCCACTGTTGTTTTTTTGATTCCATGTAACTCTCTATCAATATCCACAAACTCAGCAACTTCATTCTTCTACAACTCCGTCATTTGGACTCGAAAACAGGCTATTATTGATGCAAACAACTATGGAGTACCAAAGCTAACCACAAGATGAGCCGAAGCAAAGAGTTCAAGATGACAAGATTGGCCATCTTAGGGGTTGATACCGACCCCTATCATTGGAGTCGTACTAACCAGTAGTTACTTGATGATGTGGCGTCCTATTTTCATGGAGAACTGGTCTATAGTAAGGAGAATGGTCTGGAGATCTTTTGTGTGAGATTTTAGGCTCCCCACCTCTATAAATAGCGGGGTATGGCTCATTTCTCAAGATCTTTTGGCTCTAGTTCCACTCTACTCTATATTCTTGTAATTCTAAAAATTGAAGTGTCGGAGTTGTACCAACCCTAAGAACTTCTGCCCCCAAGTCAGAAATTAAGCAATAAAATCACTAAGTGGACATGGGCCGGTGTTTGCCGAAACACTATAAATTTGTGTGTGTTCATTTGTAACTTTTTTTAATTTGTTTTCTTCACATTTTATTCTCTTCTACTTTCTATTGGGTGTTTGTGCCATTTTTGGTTCAAACATTTTGGTGATTTCACTGAGAACCGCTAGAGCTCACTAATTTAAGACTTTTGAAGATTCAGAATGACTAGAGAATTTACTAGGAAGGCTATTGTTGTTGGAAATCAACATGGGGGTAGCCAGAAGGTGTCTTCAGGAGCTCACCCCCCATCAATCTACATAAGCAGATATGAGATGGAAATTATGATAAATGGATTGCAGGAAAGGATGATGGCACGCCATGAAGAAATGATGGAGAATTTCTTTAGAAGGATGGCACAGATGGGAAGAACTGGATTTGCAGCAGCTCAGAATCAAAAATCGAAAGCCGGAGCGCTGGTAGGTGGAGTTAGAGTAGAGCGACCTGGGGCAAACCCTGACCTAAACGTACGGGTCCGTACCGACCCATCCCTAGGGTCCGGTACCGATCCCTAAGGGCTCATGGGCATGGGTCATCCTTGTCGTGGAAGGAATGACGAATAGTTGGAGCTGAAGCAGAGCGTTCAAATGCTGGTCAGAGTGCAGAAGCATAACCATAGTCGTATGTACCATAATTCTCTCGCATAGTCATGGGCAGGCTGAAAATGCTAACCTTAGAATCCCTTTGAATGACGATGATAGACTTGCTGAGATGGTGAGGCGAGTTATAAGGGGTGGATTGCCTAATTAGAACATATAAGTTATGAACAGGAGTCCATTCACTCCGAATATTCGATACACTAGGAATCTGCCTGATTTCAAGTTACCAACGTTGGAAATGTATGACGGAAAAACAGATCCAACATTTCATTTAATGAGGTACATCTGACGCATGGAAGTGTTGGGTGCATCTGAAGAGGTAATGGGACGACATTTTCCTTTTTATTCGATAGGTTTGGCAGCACAATGGTTTAGACAACTAGAGAGCAGTTCCATTAGCATGTGGGCTGAGTTAGTGGATAGATTTGTGAAGCAGCTCCGGGTTCCATATTTCACGACCTAAGAATGTGATGACATTTACAAGTATGAAGTAGAAGGCTGGAGAGACCCTCAGAAGTTTTCCAACAAGATCTAAAGCGGCGGCTGC
The DNA here is from genome assembly GCA_030737815.1 of Allium fistulosum. NCBI lineage: Eukaryota > Viridiplantae > Streptophyta > Magnoliopsida > Asparagales > Amaryllidaceae > Allium > Allium fistulosum. The sequence continues at coordinate 903,642,795 of CM060906.1, read as the reverse complement.
CATGGTCGATAAGCCAGATCCTTCAATGGTTTTGATGGTGGCAGTTTTGGGAATAGCTGCTAAGACAGATTTTAAGATTGCACTAGAATGGGATCCATCGAGGAATCTTGTAGAGTTTTGTCATGATGATGAAAGGTTTTTACGCTAGGAAGACATCGAGTCCAATGAGAAAGAGGATAATACTTTGGATGGCGGAAGATCGCTCGGAGCAGGCTCTAGCAAGAATAATGGAAAGCAAAAGACGGATGACAGCTTTGACAGATCAAAGTGACAGAGGATGGAATCAAAATTCTCTTCCTACATGGACTTAAATGAAACCACGAAGTGGATTTACCTAGATACCAGGGGATAGATCCCCTCTTGAAGCCAACAAGAAGAGAGCCTCGTGAAAGGGCATATGGAAAATACTATCTATTCCATGAGCTGGATAAGCATAACACAAATGATTGCAAGCACCTACGGGATATAGTCGAGGAACAGGTCAGAGATAACCGGTTATAGCAATTTGTAAGGAATCAAACTGCGGCGGTGGGACAGGAGCAGCCATCAACTGCAATGAATGGAAATGGTACTGGATCGAGGTTAAGGATAGTCATCTCTTGATCGGGAAGGCAAGGAATCAAGTTTGGTTCTCGCACTTTATTTCCCATTTCCAATAAACCATGCAATAATACAGTCTAGACACTTACCCGTGTACGGGATCCCGAATGGCCCCTAGGCACGCTCTGGGATAGATGCTAGATTTTATGTTGTTTTTTATATTTTAATTTGATTATTGCAATCCACACTGAATGTAATGACTGACATTGATCGCTCTAAAGTCCCATCCGGAGAGACGGGGCTGGTGTGCAAGGTGTAGGTCCCCTTGCCGGAGAGCGGGCGGATGGACTTACGATATTAATCGCTTTAAAGTCACAAACGATGGGACTAAAGTGCAAGAAGCAAGTCCCCTTATCGGAGCGTGAGCGGATGAGCTTGCTTGTCTTTGAGTCCCCTCGTCAGAGAGCGAGTGGATTGGGCGCATCAAGGGTCCAGAGAGACCATGGACTTTGGTCGCATTAAGTCCCTACCGAAAAGTCAGGACCGAAGTGCAAGAAGCAGGTCACTTTACCGAAGAGCGACTGGATGGGCTTGCTTGTCGTCGAGTCCCCTCATTGGAGAGCGAGCGAATTGGGCTCGGCAAGGATCCGAAGAGACCACGGATTTGATTACCAGCCCCGAACGACCATGGATTTGATTAACGGTCCAGAGTGACCATGGATTCGATTATCAGCCCTGAACGACCATTAATTTTATTAACGGTCCGGAGAGATTATGGATTTGATTATCGACGACCTTGAATGGCCACGACTTCAATTAATGATCTGGAAAGATCACATATTTAATTATCAGACCTAAACGACCATGGATTTAACTAACAATTCGAAGAAATCATTCCCTTAACTTAAACACTAAACAATCCAAAGAGATCGCATGTTAAACTAAGTATAAAATGATCCGGGGAGATCGTATACTAACTGAATACAAAACGATCCGAAGAGATCAAACCTTAGAGCATATATTGATTTTGAGAAAAGGATTTGAATGCCTTGTAATCAGAATAAAATTGGTAAATTCCAGATGAACATGGGACCATTTTGACATGTCATGCAATGACTCCAAATGAAATTGGAATTGTAATAATGTATAGACAACACTTAGGAAAATTCTAGAGTTTAGGCTATAACGGGTTTGGAACGACCCATGATTGACAAGAGAGTCCGAAGCAACCAGACGATTCACCAAGGTTGAAATAATCCGGAAAGGTCAACAATTGGAGATTCACATCACATTTGTTCTTGAGCAAAGCATACCTCCCATTCGCAAGGTGTATGTTAACGTTAAAATACGAACGATAACACTCGGTGTGTGTAATAAGATTGTGAAAGCACCACCCGTGTGACGGGAACAGAAATTAAGCAGGAAAATAGCCGAAATGCAGTAAATGAACAATAGATTTATAGTGGTTCGACCCGTAATTGAGCCTACGTCCACTTTATAGTCTCTTATTGCTGATTTGATTACAATTTGATACAAATTTCTTCAGGAAACAGTACAATTCGATCACGAGAAACAATCTAGACTACTAGCTCAATCTTCGACGGTGAAACTCGATAAATCCATGTCGGATGTGAAGAATTTCTCTCGAAGCTTGTTGTAGTGTCGTGAATGCTTGAAGGATCCTTGATTACTGAATGAATGAAGAGTTCGACGGAGTAACAGCGCTGTAGAAATGATTTGCCAAAAGTCCCCTCAACGTTGGAAGTGACGGGGTATTTATAGGAGCTGATTCCTGAGCTTTCAATCCGACCAAGTCATGAGTCGTATCCGACTCATGGTAAGTCGTGACTCGTATTCGACTCATGATGTCTCGTGGGCGTCTTATGGTCCATCTTGCGGCTTAGTTGGAAGACGTGTTAAGTCGTAGTCGACTTATTAGATCAAAATAGTACAGGCCCGGGCCTTGGATTCCAGTTCCGATAGCCTTTAAGTCGTAAGCCTGATGAGTCGTACGCACCATGAGTCGTAAGACCTTATGAGTCGTATGTTTCCAAGTCTGATGAGTTGTAAGCCCTATGAGTCGTAAGACCTTATGAGTCGTACGTTTCCAAGTCTGATGAGTCGTAAAGACCATGAGTCGTATACTCCATGACTCGTAAGACCATGAGTCGTATACTCCATGACTCGTAAGACCATGAGTCGTATACTTCATGACTCGTAAGACCATGAGTCGTTTACTCCATGACTCGTAAGACCATGAGTCGTTTACTCCATGACTCGTAAGACCATGAGTCGTATACTTCATGACTCGTAAGACCATGAGTCGTATACTTCATAACTCGTTGAACCTGATGAGTCGTAATCCCTATGAGTCGTAAGACCTTATGAGCCGTACGTTTCCAAGTCTGATGAGTCGTACAGACCTTGACTCGCTGAACCATCTGGACCATGAGTCGTAGACTCCTTATCTCGTAAGTCCATGAGTCGTACAGCTCATAAGTCGTGAGGCCATAAGTCGTAGGGCAATAAGTCGTAGAAATTTAGGGGTTAACATTTGCCCCTCGAAGTACACGCCTAAGTCGTGAGTCGTGTGCTTCGACTCATCTTAACTCGTATATGCCTCTTTGTGTTCCGCTGCCCAATGGTATAAAATGCTTGAGTCGTTTCCTCTATCCATTACCCATATTCTGAGTCGTACTCGCCATTGCTGTTTCTTCAAGCTTTCTCAAGGCAATTTCATCCTTTCCTGTCAATCAATCAATTTGATTCTCGATTCTTCATTGCGTAAGTGCCTCTGACCCATCCTCGACCTTTAATCGTCATTGATTCGTGAACTCTCCCCCCTATACCTAATCCATCCCCTCGTGCAATGCTTTGTTGTGAACTCTTCCATATCGGTAGTTCATGAGCTTGATTTTTGCTCGATTTCATCTTTTAGATGAACGGGGCGATGGAGATGTAAGGTTATTGCGCTTCAGGCGTTAATGGACTAGGTTGGCGAGGTTTTGATGATCTGAACTTAACTCATTGGATGGCTTAATGGTGACTTGGAATGGGGATAAGGATAGTAGTTTGATTAAGAGGTTATCGGGTTTGGATGAAGATGGGTTAGAAGAAAAGTCAATGGGTTCAAATCAAGGGAGGTGCTGGCACGGCCATGGTTCAGTAGCTTTGTACGACTCACGAGTCAAGCCCCCTAAGACATAATTCTTGAGTCGTAGACGACTCAGGACTTAGGATTTTATGCCGCTTTGGACTATAGCCTCTTATTTTCTCACGACTTAAGACCTGAAGTACTGCTAACCTGCCCTGTAGCCTTTAAGTCGTAGACGAGTCAGAACATAAGTCGTGGGCGACTCATGACTTAGACTTTGTATGAGTTTTGAACTGCCGTGGATGAACTTTAAATATAAGTCGTGAACGACTCATGACTTAAGCTTTACATGAACTTTGAACTGCTGCATTTCCCATAGATCATTCTAGCTTGTAAACTAATAACCTGCCTAATACAATATCCACAGAAAATTGGGACAAATATACTGTCACCGACTGCCCACATCAAGTGACAGATTAGTCAATAAAAGATAGTCAACATAAATAGATTGTGTGAATGAAGTGCTTTAAATCAATAAGTTCAAGCAAAGTATTAAAGCAACATTGAACTAATCAACTGAAAATGTCTGGTTTGCACTAATGCCGTACCTGAACTTTTAAATTAACAACTCCTGAAATTTGATAATCGATCAATTACCGACTAACTTAATTCCAGCTTGTATTTATTTATTATATTTACTAGTTTTGCACAACACTTCACACTATTTAGGAAACGTGCACCTTCATATTTGAATATCCAGTTGCTTGTGTAGAATGGCTTCTCAACAAAGAGATGTAACAGTTCAGACTGGAGAATCCATTCTCATTCCAGCTCCTTTAGTCAATCCTCCAGAGAGAGCATCTTCCACTTTAGTATACAAAACTTTTCGGCAGTTATGCACTCAATTTGGCATTGCTGAGGACGACGCTATCCTTCCTGAGAAGAACAACACTGCTGATGTAGCGCCTTCTGGCTTTGTGGCAGTCAACCGACAAATGTGCTCGTGCGGAGCCATTCCTCCTTTCAACAACTTTCTTCAACACCTTCTTCGCCAACTGGCAATCGCTCCATTCCAATTACACCCCAATGGTTATGCTGTTCTAATGGGGCTATGCGTACTATTTGGCAGAACGCTTGACCGTCTCCCTAGTGTTGACGAAATCTGTTATCTATGCTCTTTCGTCAGAATCAAAGATCATCCTTCGATCATTGTTATAAGAAGTGCCAGGAATCGCAAACTGGTTGTCGGCCTCCCTGATACTGCTCACGGGTTTTTGACTCAGTATTTTTATGTTCGCTGTCCCCCTGGTTTTTATGCCGTGTGGAGAGAAGGAAGTAAGAATGCCTATCCTTTCTTCTCCTTGTTCTCTGAGTATCTTGCAGTCCGAATCACTAAGTGTTTTAACTTTGCTTTCTCATTTCAGCGCTCCTGTCTCCCTCTAGGGATCCTAGTCATAAGCAAACTCTGGAGAAGCTCATGGCTGTTCCGACTGAAGAACGGGATGTGAAATTCTTGTTGAAAGATGAGTTTCTCCACCAGTTTGGACTTTTACATCCTTCTAGATCGACTCAAATTCATGAAATCTCGAGTTCTGATGCGGAAACGTTAGCTGTCTCAGGTTCCCAAGCGGAGGACTTGAATGCCCCAGTTTCTGTCAAGGTTTTAAATCTCGGATTTCGGTCACGTCTCGTCTCGAAGAATTTAGATAGCTTATCTCGTATCGGGTGAGATCTCGAACGAGATGAGTGCATCTCGGTCGTCCATCTCGGATTTACATCTCGGCTTCTAAAATTCATTTCGGAGTTATCTCGGAGTATATGTCATGTCGAAAATTAGTTTTCATACACCTAAATTTATAATACTAGTCACTACCTTAAGGAAAACACTATGCACTTACCTTGAATATATCACACGCTTATCATTAGTAATTTAGTATGGAAAAATATCACTTGTATCATGTAAAATAAACAAATAACTAGATTTCATGAATAATGTTCAATATAATATCATATGAGATAAAGTAGACAAGAAACAAACCATAGCATATGCACCTTTACTTTGTTTGATCATTCACTTAACTTTCCTACACAATATAATGTCTCATTTCTACCTTTTATGATTTATAGTGCTGCAAGGGAATCTTAATTTTATAACTTCAAATACAAAAGTCTACAAGTAGAATTAAGATATTCTATGTCTGATTATAGTATTTAATTATTAGCAAACAAAATCTCATTAAGCAACTAATAGCATAGATATTTCAAACAAATGTAGAAAATAGCATACATAGTACAAACAATTTCAAACATTTATTAATATTATAAGAAAAGCAAAAAAATGATGTACGAATGAACATGTAATCATCAAATGAAATTAATAGATGAAAGAGAATTCCTTTATTTCTTAAAAATAAGCCTTGAGGAAAAAAATTATAGCAGCAAAGACTAAATGAAATCAAATTGGGAATCCATTTAGAACATAAAGTTAAATAAGTGAAGCCCGAAATTTATAGCCGCAAAAAATAGGGTTAGGAAAAAAACTCAAGAAAGTGTCGAAAAAAGAAAAATGAAATCGGATGTAAATTAATTTGGATCAGAAACCTAAATGAAAATCATAAAGTGAAATACTTACCATAATCGATGTAGATTTTATCATCTTCTTACACTTGTCACTGCCGTAAAATAAGAGACGAAGATTAAATGAGATTTATATAAGAAATAAGGGTTAAAAAAAGTACAATTAAGAAGGCTTAAATTAAGGTAAAGGATGAGCTAGCCCGATACGGAAAAAGAGTTGATTTTTTCCAAAATTCAAAAATTCGGCCGATATCTCGCTGTTAAATCTCGTCCGAGATACCGTCCGAGATACTAAAATCTCGTTCGAGATTTGGGTCAGACGAGATTCAAACGAAATTAGTTGTTTCGAATCGCCCAGGCTTGAAAACGAGATCTCGCCCGAGATCTCGCCCGAGATGAGCGAGATTTAAAACATTGGTTTCTGTAGAAGAAACTGCATCAGAAGCACCCGTCGCGGAGGCTGCTTTGGTAAAATGTTCCGCATCCATCAATGTCGTAGGGTTAGTCAGCAAGTCGGCGCTTACCCCAATTACTGAGGAGGAAGAGAATCCTCGGGTTCCTGAGAAATCCATTGATACAGAGGTTGAGAAAGAGAAGTCTGCTGAACTCCTGGGTGATGACACCTTTGATGGTTTGAGCGATATCATGATAACTTCTCGAGAGCTTTTTGGGGATAACAATCCAAAAGCAACTTCTCCCGTTGTCGAGGCGACTTCTACCTTTAAACAAACCCAGACGCCTACTACGCCAGTCGTCTCTGTTTCCACACTAAAGCGTGGTCTGTAGTTTGACGCGTGTAGCTTGCACACCACACACACTTAGGATTTTTCAGCACTTATAAACTTTTATCCTTTTTCTCCTGGAAATCTCTAAACTTTACTCCTTTTTTGCTTTCAGGTTCTCCAATGGGACGTACAGGTTCATATTATGACTCATTCAAATACCGTGGAGGCCGCGGCACCTATGACTTTAGGAAGTACCTTGATACCCCAAAAGAAACAGATGAAGAGAGGGCTCGAAGGAAAGCCCAGGAGAAGCGGGATTACGATCAGTGGCAAAGAAGGAAAGATGCCGAGCGATACGACTCTTCGCATAGGAGTGACTACTCTCATAAGCGGAAGTCTTACGATGATAAGGGAAAAACTCAGATTGCCGATGAACCGAGCAAACGATCTAAACCGATTGACGCGTCTGAAATTTCTGAAAAGACTGACGCTCCCGTTCCTTCTGATACTCTGGCTAGCTCTCCTCCTCTGAAGATATCTGACATTCAGACTATCATTAACAGACCGCAATATCAAGTCAAGGACGGCCCCCCAACACTTCAGAGCCGTTTTCCGAATTGGTGCCTAAAAGGGGTGCGCTTTGACTTGGACATAGTTCCGATTGATAAATCAGACATGCTTAGCAGTCTTGACGCAGTCAGGCTTAATATCGAGAGGATGTCGCAGTGGCAGAAGCTTGTCGATGAACTCCAAAGAGTTAATCGTGCAAACCTTGAGGCAATGCTGACTATGGAAAACGACAAGGCGGAGTGGGACAAAATTTACAAACAGCACACTCTTGAGATGACAAATATTGCTGATGGTTATGCAAAGCTTGAGTCCGAGGTTAAAAAACTTAAGGACGATCTTGCCTCTTCTTCTGCGTCTCATATTCAAAAAGAAGAAGTCTTTCAAAAACAAGTGCGGGATGCCCATGCTGCACAGAGAGATGTTGAAATGAAGCTTGCCGCTGAACAGCATATTACTGAGAAATACCGCACAGAAAACGCCGATTTGCGGGAAAAGGTCACCTCTCAGAACGTAGAGATTGAGTTACTAAAGTCTCGACTTGCTAAAGTTGAGGCAGAGCGTGATGAGGCTACTGCTGGCCGGGTTACTGCCATTGCCGAAAAGGAAGCGGCTGAGCAATCACATGAGGCGACGAAAGCAGACATCAGCTCTACCTTATTCGACTTTTATTTACACAGCGTTCTGGGTCGTGGGAGCCTCTCTTTTCTTGGTCCCGGTTATGAAATTACATTGGCTGAAGTGTGGGAAGTCGCAATGGATATGCTCGGCGGGGCTGGCTATAATGAGTTGGAACTTGAGGAGCGCTATCTCGATGATGAGGCTCGTGCCGCTCTTGTTAAGGGGAAGGAGCAACTTGCCAAAATACGAGCTGAAACAATGGGAGAAGAGCCTCCAAAAGAAGAAACTCCTTTAACTGCCCCCGTTCTAACTTCCACTTCAGCCGACGTTAATATTATAGATTCCAGCTCTCATTCTTTACAACTAGCTAAAGTTGCCCAGGAAACTGCAACTACTCCTACTGAAGATGAGGCATTGGATGATATTGAAGCCGAGAAGTTTGAGGTGGATCTTGCCAAGCCAACTCCTCCAGGTACTCTTGGTGTCGTCTCGGGTCTAATGAACCAGTCATTTGACTTAGCCGAATTCGATGACCTTCTTACTTGTTACTTAAACTTTGATGAACCGATGCCTTCTTTATTTTCGGGGGATGCTGATTTTAACTTCTTTTCTTCTACAGCGGAGGCACTAAGCACTGCACAAGCTTTCACTCCTTCGATTGCCGTTCCTTTGTCTTCTCAAATTACTCCTCCCTCTGCTTCCCAACCGGGATCACAGGCAGAGAAAATCGAAGCTCTTCAAGGCTTGGATGATCCGGCTGCTTCTCAGGAACAGAAGGCGGAGGATTTTGAAGACATCGAGAAGACCCCGGAGCGGTCTCTTGACGACGATACGAAGCTTTCAACATTGCTTGCTACTCCGGGGAGCGAGTCTTCTTCAAAGAGGAAGGGGAAACGTGCTGTAAAGAAAAAGAAGAAGACTTCCACTGAAGAGGAAGCAGTAGTTGATCCGGCTGTACCGCTTTCTCCTTCTGCCCCTGCCCGTTCACAACGGCTTCAAAAGCTAATCATTAGGCCGGGAAAGAGCTCCAAGGGTGGTGAGAAGAAGGAATAATCAAGCTGGATTTTCTACTTATTATTTTTGCTCTTTGCATGTAATGACCGGGGATTGTGCGGGTACCGGTCCCCGCTTTTGCTTTTTGAGATATCTGCACATGTAAAGAATTTTCATAGTACTAAATAAAACAATTATTTTACTTGTACAAACTCTTGTGTATGTGAGAATGATCTATCTTTTATTTTAAGTGTAGAACAAACAATTCTTCTTACTTGTGCAAACTTTTTGTCTGCGTTTGAGAATGCATTTATTCCACATCTGTTTCGCGTGATATTGTTATGTGCTTGTGGTATGTTGCTTGAATACTGCTTTTTATTGTTGTAGCCGTATCATATGATATTGCCCCTATACCACAAGTGCATAACAATATCTTTCGCTTTTAGCGAGACCTGTACTCTTATTTTTCATAGAATAACTATTCCGTCTTTGAGGGAATGATTATTCTACTTAAACGGAGCGTGTCTCATTTTTGGATAAGCTTTTACGCTTCAACCTTCGGAAATGTTTATTTCATGCTCTTGAGAAGTGAATTCTCCTATGCGGTGAAGCGAAAGAATCGAAGTGTGCCTCTAAGGAGGGCTTTATTTCGGTATTTTTTTAGGAGTAGCATGTGGACTCCGAAGAGTAGCATTATGCTTTGTGGATTATTGTTGTGCCTCCGGAGAGGTCTTGTGCTTCCAAAGAAGTCTTGATTTTGGTCTCCGAAGAGAAGCAATGTTGGTCTCCGAAGAGAAGCAATTTTTGTATTTCTACTCGGGTGAAGTGGGTCTCCGAAGAGAAGCATTTTGCACTTTTACCCTGGTGAAATGTGCCTCCGAAAAGGGCTTTTACCTCCGAAGATGGCTTGTGCCTCCGAAGAGGGCTTGTGCCTCCGAAGAGGGCTTTGTGCCTCCGAAAAGGGCTTTTACCTCCGAAGATGGCTTGTGCCTCCGAAGAGGGCTTGTGATTGCCTGGAAGTTACTTTCTCATGGTCAGAGGTCTACGGGGCGAACGCAAGTTGCTTGATTGGATGTTTGCTTGCACAAACGATCGCAATTAACTAACAAGGTGCCCCTTTGGTAGTCCCACCGATCTTTTTGATTGAGTAAAGCACTCCCATTTATTGGCGTGCCTCGTTAGAGGGCTTTGGTTGGTTGGTGTGCCAGGTAGGTTGCGTCTCAGGGGCGAGTGGATCCACGGGGCGGACATACGCTATCTGGTCGGATGCATCACGACCAGTTAGCGAGGGTCTTGTTCCTTCCGGTTGGGAAGGCGTCCCTTTAGTGGATCTCTCGGCCTTCCTGTTGAGAGGCATACCTCCCTTTGTCTGCTTCTTTGTTTGCCCGCTCATGTTGTATCATCATCCGCCAATCTGCGATCCTTTATCATCGTTTCCAAGCGCGTGTTCCTTTCTTTTGCAAGTAAATTGTTTTATCTGAAGAAGTAAACTTCACTGTTGAATGACTTCATGAGACAAACGCGAGTTATCTAGTTGGATGCCCGTTCATAACGATAATCTCAACTAGTGAACAAAGGTTTGTCCCAGTGAAGTTGCCAACTCTTTATGTGAAGTTTTCCTTGCGTATGATTTGAGTTTGGAATTTTTGTTGTTTGGTTTTTGTGCAATAGCTGATTTATAAAGGTCGCTTAGCTTTGTGATGAGCAAGCCTTGCTATAATGTCCTGCAATTTTGAATCGATATTTTAGTGATACATTTAAAGTATTTATATATCGAAATAAAACAGGCATTATGAAATAGTAAAGAACACAAGATTTATAGTGGTTCGGCCAAGAATCGGGCCTACGTCCACTTTATAGCTTTTCATTCATTTACACTGATTTACAATGTTTCACAATACAACTGATACATTCATCATCATTTTACAATTTTGAGCAGAGCTCTTTTTCAAGTAAAGTAAGGACGCAAATGGTTGCTGTTCCAGGCCCTTGGAATTGGATCTCCTTCAACAGTTATGAGTTTGAAAGTGCCATCAAGAAGTTTAGTGCCTATGACATATGGTCCTTCCCAGTTTGGCCCAAACACACCAGTTGCTGTCATGATCCTTTTCAAAACCAAGTCTCCGATTTCAAAGCTGCGTTGGCGAACTTTGGAATTGAAATGCCTGGCTATTCTCTGCTGATGAGCTGAAACTCTGAGCCTAGCTTCCTCTCTTTTCTCATCAAGAAAATCAAGCGCTTCAAGTTGCAGTTTTTCATTTTCAGTCTCATTGAAATGAACTCTTCTATGTGAAGGAACCTCTACTTCTACTGGAATCATTGCCTCGGATCCGTATGCCAGTGAAAATGGAGTGTGCCCAGTCGTAGTTTTGTGAGTAGTTCTGTACGCCCATAGTGCTAATGGAAGCTTATCAACCCAACCACCTTTTGCTTTTTCAAGTTGCTTTTTGATAGTTGACTTGATGATCTTGTTAACTGCTTCCACTTGCCCATTTGCCTACGGATGACCACTGCTGAGAAGCTTTTTCGAATTCTGAACCGTTTGCAAAAATCTTGGAATTCTTCACTTTCAAATTGAGTGCCATTGTCGGTGATTATCTTCTGTGGCACACCATATCTGCAAATGATATTCTTCGTTACAAAATTTATCATCTTTTTAGAAGTGATGGTGGCCAAAGGTTCAGCTTCGGCCCATTTGGTGAAGTAGTCAACGGCGACAATAGCATATTTAATTCCTGATTTAGCGATCGGTAATGGTCCAATTAGGTATATTCCCCAAATGGCAAATGGCCATGGGCTGACCATTTGTGTGAGTTCGGTGGAAGGTGCTCTTGGGATTTTTGCAAATCTTTGGCATTTGTCACACTTCCTGGAGTAAGCTGCAGCATCTCGATTAATATCCGGCCAGAAGTACCCATATCGGAGAATTTTCTTTGCAAGTGTTTGACCACCTGAATGGTCTCCACATTCTCCTCCGTGCACCTCTGCTAAGATTGTCTTGGCTTCTTCTTTAGTTACACATCGGAGTAGTGGGATTGAAAATCCTCGCCTGTATAATCGGCCATCTTGAATCACATATCTTGACGCTTTTCTCAATAATTTTCGACGTTCCTTAGAATCTTCTGGCAGAGAACCACTGAGTAAGTATTCTTTGATTGGACTCATCCACGATTCATGCTCTTGAGACGTAGTCATAATCCAATCAATATCCATTTCATCAATGCTTGGAGCTGACAGAACTTCTACAGGAACTAATCCCAGCAATTGAGCTTCTCCGGAGCTTGAGTACTTTGCTAAAGAATCCGCCTTCATATTTTCCTCTCGGGGTATGTGGCTTATCGAGTAGTGATCTAAATCATTGAGGAGTTCGGAAGTTTTTGTCAAATATGCAGGCAAATTTCCTCCTTTGGCTTGGAATTCCTTCTTCACCTGGCAGACAATAAGCTGAGAATCACTGAAAATCTGTATCACTTTGATATTCAATTCCCTGGCGATCTTCAATCCGGCAATAAGGGCTTCATATTCTGCTTCATTGTTTGTCGAAGGAAATTCCAGTCTCAATGCATAACATAGTGATCGTCCTTCGGGAGTTTCTAGCACAACTCCTGCCCCAGAACAATAGTCATTTCTCGAGCCATCAACATACAACTTCCACTGTATCGGAATGCAGTCAGTTGTTTCTTCCTTATTGTCACCTTTGTCAGTGGATTCTGCAATGAAATCTGCTAAGGCTTGTCCGTTAATTGCTCTTCGGGGATGGTAAGTGATGTCATATTGACTGAGCTCTATGTTCCACTTCAAGAGACGACCCGAAGTTTCAGGACGATACATGACTTGCTTCAAAGGTTGATCAGTCAGGACCTTGATAGGATGAGATTGGAAATAAGGTCTCAACTTCCTGGAAGCGATTAGCAGACAATAAGCAAGTTTTTCTATCTTTGAATAATTCATTTCAGCTCCAGCGAACCGTTTGCTGATGTAGTAAACTGGACGTTGTATTTTCATATCTTCTCGTACAAGTGCTGCACTTAAAGCATGGGATGAAATTGCTAAATAGATGAAGAGGTCTTCACCATCACTAGGCTTGGAGAGGACCGGAGGAGTTCTCATATGATGAATCAGTTGATCGAAAGCATTCTGACATTCAGGAGTCCATTCGAAATTTTTCTTTCCTTTCTTTAGAGCATCAAAGAAGGGAATGCATTTGTCTGTGGCCTTGGAAATGAAGCGACTAAGAGCGGCAACTTTCCCATTGAGACTTTGCAGTTCTCTCTTTGTTCTAGGGGCTTTAACTTCTCTTAGAGCTGTGATTTGAGCAGGATTGGCCTCGATGCCCCTAGCGCTCACAATGAAACCCAGGAATTTCCCAGACTCTACTCCGAATGAACATTTCAATGGATTGAGCTTCATTCCGTACTTCCGAAGAATTGAGAACATCTCTGCCAAGTGATCCATGTGGTCTATTGCTTTCTTTGACTTTACTAGCATATCATCAACATAGACTTCCATTGTTTTGCCGATCTGTGGCTTGAACATAGCGTTGACAAGTCTTTGGTATGTTGCCCCTGCATTCTTTAACCCGAATGGCATGACTTTGTAACAGTAGAGTCCCACATCTGTAATAAAGCTTGTGTCCTCCTGATCTGGTTCATTCATCATAATCTGATTGTATCCGGAATAGGCATCCATAAAAGATAACAACTCATGTCCAGCCGTCCCATCTACTAGTTGATCGATTCTAGGCAACGGGAAGCAGTCTTTGGGGCAAGCTTTGTTCAAATCTGAGAAATCAATGCATACCCTCCACTTTCCATTTGCCTTCTTAACCAGTACTGGATTCGAAACCCAATTTGGATAAGTGGATTCTTTGATGAAATTATTCTCTAAGAGGCGATCTACTTCTTCCTTTAAAGCTGCTGATCTTTCTGGACCTTGAGTTCTTCTTTTCTGTTTTACCGGTGTGAATTTCGGATCAACATTCAGAGTATGAACAGCAATTGTTGGAGAGATTCCGCACATATCAGCATGACACCAAGCAAACACGTCCAGATTTGCTTTTAGAAATGATATCAGTGTATTTTGAACTGTTGTACTTAGTTGCGAACCCACATTAAGCACTTTATTTGGGTCTTTGGAGTCGACAGGTATTGGTACCGTAACTTCCACAGGCACCACTCTATTTTCCTCTGCACTGGATTTTCTGGGGTCCATTTCCCGCCTTGCACCACTATGCTCTCCAGTGCAGGGGCCACTCTGTATTTGCTATAAGGTTGGGTTTTTGATGCGGAGGGGAGCTGCCGCATCTTTACCCATTTCTCTCTTTCTGGCTTCTCGAAGCTCTATAAGATAACATTCACGTCCAGCATTTTGATCTCCCTTGATGACACCAACACCATTTTCTGTAGGAAACTTCATAGTTAAGCACCACGGGGCCAAAATGGCCTTGAATGCAGCTAGAGCTGGCCTGCCTAGGAAAGCATTGTAGGCAGAAAATCCATCGACAATCACAAAGGTTTGTTTTCGAGATACCCTTTTCTGCCCTTCACCAAGTTCCACGAACAAATCGACAGTTCCGACTGATTGCTGTGGTTCCCCAGTGAAACCAACGATCTTTTGTGATGAAGCCTGAACGTCGGTCATTGGGATCTTCATCTGGTCGAATGTTTTCTTGAAAAGTATATTGCAGGAAGCACCGCAATCAATGAGTATTTGTCTTACTATTGCTGGCCCAATTCCTGCAGAAATAACTAAGGGGTCTATGGTTGGAGCTTCAATACCAATAGAATCCCTAGCCTTGAACAAAATATCATTATCTGAAATTTTTTGCTGTTTTAGGGGTACTGTGTTTTCTACAGCAAAAACGTCTTCTTCTGCCGGGATATACTTCAAAGCGTGAGCATATCGTTCCATCTCACCCCAGCTTTTGCCTGCTGGGTGTGGGCCCCCTGAAATGACGTTGATAACGGGCCTCTCAGATTCTTGTGCCGCAGCACCTTTACTTGAGTCTGACGGCTGATTAGAGGGTTGTTGTCGCGAGTTTGATGTATCCCATTTGATATCTTCCCGAAGCGGCAGTATTATTTTCCACCTTTGTTGCCACCACCTTCATTGATGCTGGAAGATTTTCCAAGCGTATGAATTCATCGGCTTTCTTGTAGAATTTCTCGAGAGAATTTGGCTCTTTCATCTTCAGCCATTTTCCAAATTCGCTCGATTTGTCGATAGCACGCATCAAATAGGTCAAGATCATCCGTGGCTCTGCGTTATCAACTTCCGCCAAAGCTATATTGAAACGGTTCAGGAATGATTTAATAGGTTCTCCCGGATTCTGTTCAAGACTGGATAATGACATTATGTCCTTTGCCTTTGAAGCGTATAGCCTGAATTGCTCTTTAAACTTTCTAGTCAGATCGGAAAACTGATCTACTGATCGGACAGGAAGTTTGGTGAACCAGAGAAGTGCCACTCCTTCCAAATATACTGGGAAATACCGGCACTTGATTTCATCAGTTGCTCTCGCACCGGTCATGTGCCAATCATACTTATACAAGAATTGGTTTGGATCACTTGTCCCCCGATAAGCAGGAATGGTAGGGGGAACAAATTTTCTAGGAAATTCAGCCTTTAGAATCTTCTCGGTAAATGGAGTCTTGCTTGGCGCGAATCCCCATTCACTCTCATCTTCACCTCTCTGCATGCTCTCTTTCATTATTTGCTTGATCATGCCAGAAAGATATTCCTCATTGTTCAAAGATTTTGCGGAGTAGACTTCTGCCATTTTCTCAGATGTTTGCCCGGGCAGATTTTCGTGGAAAATTGGCGATGGTCTAGATCCTTCAGCTCGGAGGGGTGCCCCTTCAGCAGCACCTGATCCCCCCTGAGGAATATTCCTCCCTTCGGAGTTGCGAAGGGCATCAGCGGTGTTTTCTTCATTACCCACTGGTCTTTGGTTGGCACCAAGCAGAGCGTTCAGTTTTTCCATCATCAGATTGTTTTGAGTCTCAATCTGCTGGTATAGTCCGGATACAGCAGCGTCTAGCTCCTCTCGCGTCACCCCAACGCTTGGAGCTGCTTGACTTGGTGAAGCAGAGGTGGCGGTATCATCATGAACATTTTCAGATCTGACAACCTTTCGTTTCCTTCCAGGAGCCATTATGTCTGATAGACTTCTAGTTCTGTAGGAAATCTTTTCAACAAACTTGTGCGAAGCAATGATGGATGGTAGCTTGAGTTCAATTCTCAGTGAAAGCACCAAAATGTTAACGTTAAAATACGAACGATAACACTCGGTGTGTGTAATAAGATTGTGAAAGCACCACCCGTGTGACGGGAACAGAAATTAAGCAGGAAAATAGCCGAAATGCAGTAAATGAACAACATATTTATAGTGGTTCGACCCGTAATTGAGCCTACGTCCACTTTATAGTCTCTTATTGCTGATTTGATTACAATTTGATACAAATTTCTTCAGGAAACAGTACAATTCGATCACGAGAAACAATCTAGACTACTAGCTCAATCTTCGACGGTGAAACTCGATAAATCCATGTCGGATGTGAAGAATTTCTCTCGAAGCTTGTTGTAGTGTCGTGAATGCTTGAAGGATCCTTGATTACTGAATGAATGAAGAGTTCGACGGAGTAACAGCGCTGTAGAAATGATTTGCCAAAAGTCCCCTCAATGTTGGAAGTGACGGGGTATTTATAGGAGCTGATTCCTGAGCTTTCAATCCGACCAAGTCATGAGTCGTATCCGACTCATGGTAAGTCGTGACTCGTATTCGACTCATGATGTCTCGTGGGCGTCTTATGGTCCATCTTGCGGCTTAGTTGGAAGACGTGTTAAGTCGTAGTCGACTTATTAGATCAAAATAGTACAGGCCCGGGCCTTGGATTCCAGTTCCGATAGCCTTTAAGTCGTAAGCCTGATGAGTCGTACGCACCATGAGTCGTAAGACCTTATGAGTCGTATGTTTCCAAGTCTGATGAGTTGTAAGCCCTATGAGTCGTAAGACCTTATGAGTCGTACGTTTCCAAGTCTGATGAGTCGTAAAGACCATGAGTCGTATACTCCATGACTCGTAAGACCATGAGTCGTATACTCCATGACTCGTAAGACCATGAGTCGTATACTTCATGACTCGTAAGACCATGAGTCGTTTACTCCATGACTCGTAAGACCATGAGTCGTTTACTCCATGACTCGTAAGACCATGAGTCGTATACTTCATGACTCGTAAGACCATGAGTCGTATACTTCATAACTCGTTGAACCTGATGAGTCGTAATCCCTATGAGTCGTAAGACCTTATGAGCCGTACGTTTCCAAGTCTGATGAGTCGTACAGACCTTGACTCGCTGAACCATCTGGACCATGAGTCGTAGACTCCTTATCTCGTAAGTCCATGAGTCGTATAGCTCATAAGTCGTGAGGCCATAAGTCGTAGGGCAATAAGTCATAGAAATTTAGGGGTTAACAGCGTACTTTGGGGCTCAAGTGTTATCCCACCTTTTTACCAGGCGGTATATGGACAAACCCGACGATTCAAACTTTGAAGTTATCAAGGCAAAGCGCATGAAGAGATGACCACAAAGCCCATAAACCAAAGTACAACCAAAATCACAGCACAAACAAAAATCCAGAACCGAAGAATCCACAAGTGTGGAGTCGGTACCGACCCAACCCTAGGGTTCGATACCAACCCGTAAAACCTCCACCAAACCTGCCCATCTTCTACCTACTTACCCTCCTTGATGCTAGAACCCTATTTCCAGTGTTGTTTTGTTACGAACTCCTGAATCAGTAGCTTTATTTTTCTTCAACTCCATCATTTGGACTCCGAAACAAGCTATTATTGATGCAAACAACTATGGAATAACGGAGCTAACCTCAAGATGATCGGAAGCAAGGAGTTCAAGATGACCAGATTGGCCATCTTAGGGGTCGGTTATGACCCCTATCCTTGGAGTCATACCGACACGCGGTACTTAATGATGTGGCATCCTATTTTCATGGAGAACTGGTTTATAGTAAGGAGAACGGTTTGGAGATCTTTTGTGCGAGATTTTAGGCTCCCTATGTAACAATCTTCCTTTCTTACACCTAAAAACGACACTTAATACATCCTTGGTATTCATGTGCCGATCATTTAAGTGTCCGAAAGGCAGGTCATTTGGGGTAAAGAAAGAAAAGACAAAACAAAATCACATAAAACGTGATGAGTAATATATAATATATACTAAATCTTTACAAAAAGAAATCAAATTTATTATATACAACATCAGAGTACACTAACCAATTTTCAGCCTGGACAGTTATAACAACCTATCCTAACAATTGTTGATAAATATAGACAAGAACAAAACAAAATAGAACAGCGGAAGAATGTAAAATATGTGAATACGTCTTGGAGAATCCAGCTCGTCACTTGAAAACTCCAAAGAATCCAGCTAAATCTAGAAAATATGCTTGGGCTGACTTGAGCATTATAAGAAAAATAACGCCCAGATCAATCCGGTAAAACCAGCATGAGAAACTCAAATCATAAGTAATTTATTTATTTAACTTGTTAAAACCTTTAAAATCAAAGGTATCTCATAAGACCACGCCGCACATAAACACGGATGAGTTTTTACCTTACGATAACCAAAACATTTCTATGGAAAAACCAGTGATATTATAATAATGTCTAGGATACAAATACATATTAACCATAGCCGAAATTGTTACATTATTAAATTCCAACATAGTTGGTATACAATCAAGTCCGAAGGCACTTATTGGAGAATGGATTCTAACTATGAAAGGGTAAGGGTCTACCCATCGAATCTGACACCTCTAGATAAAATGTACGGGAGGCTACAACATGTTGCACCTCTGCTACTCAGGACCGGCTCTACCCCTTACTGAATAGCAACGTATATGATCATCTCTTTGTTGCAATCGAACAACCATAATGGACCCAAAGCATACATAAAGATATCAACACTAGATCTTAGGATGATCATACCCTAATGGGAGCGACCATATAGCCCTACGGCCTTCCCTGCTTTACTCATTTTCCCGTTTGATGAGGCTTGAGGCTACGATTACCTTTTTATATATCAACCATCTTGGAATGCTAACACTGCCCTTTCAGGCAGCAATGCAGTGCCAGCATTCATCCATATCAGTTCATTCTGGGTCTGAACGAAACTGAATGCACTGCCACTACTACGTCTATTTTGGAATCACCCTCAGGGTTAGTAGAAACTAGCCCTTGCACTTCAAAAGCTCCGTCTTTAATGATCTTCAAGATATCTTCAGTTCTAAATGCTTGAGTTGGATCGAAGTTGTTTTCGGATAATTTATACTTATTTGATCCCGGTCTCTTCGAAACAACATTCGATAGTTCGGTAACCTCAACCCCGGTTCTTTTGGAAATAATCAGACAATACATAGGAGCAGGGATCACCCCCTAACAGTTTAAGTAAACGGATCTCCATATCATTTGTCCTAGTAGAACAAAACAAGATTTATACGCACAGTACAACATTATCGAAGATGACTGTGCCATATAACTCACGTGCTTCTCCTAGATATTTTCGGAGTAATATTTTGGTCCAGATTTGATAGTCGGCTATTTAACTATTAAAGAAGCGAATAAGCAACGATTCAGAGATTTAATTACCCATAATAACCACTAAGCCTCAAACTAAATCTTTCATTTATTAAAACTCTTTTCAAAAGTGTTTATAAAAAACATTCATATACTTATTTCACCAACATAAGTATATTCATGAAATATTTGTGAAAGATTTCTCATGTCAAAATCATATCAAAGGATCAAAACAAAATGTTATTTAGATTCGAGATAAAGATAACCTCAAAAAATATTCCTTCGGTGTTAAGTGTGGAATGAATGTCCATACCACCAGAATTAAGAAGGTCAGTTAAAGGAAATCCAATATCAAATTCTTTTATAAATTTCCTTCTATAAATCCTCTTCATAAATCTCCTTTATTTGTGAATATTCTTTACTTAAATTCCAAACCCATTTACAAAACTCTTTATAAATCACCAAGTTAAATTTACAGAACCCTTTCATAAAAATTAAAACTATATACATATATATATATATAAACACACACATATATATCTCTTTATAAATCTCCAAAATTATTTATAAAACTTCCTTTATAAATATCCAAAATCATTTATAAAACTTTCTTATAAATATTCCTTATTTTAGACTTATTTTATAAAGTCCTTTTAATAGACAAAACGATTATATAAAACACCTTTACTGAAATCATTACTTAACTTGAAATCATTATTAAAAGTATGATTGACCTTAAAAACCAGAAAGAAACTTAGTAACCACAATGGTTCTCATTTAACTGAGTTTACTTTTTAGCTTATAACATGAGTATTTACATAACAAGCAGATATGTAATAGGAATCAGTCAATAACAATCAATCATATAAGTAAATGTCCAAGTTAAGAAAATAGTAGACGGGGATTTGTTCTGCTAAACACATGTCTAAGTTAATTAATGGCATAATGGGTTTTTATTTTGCCTAATAGATGTCAACATAATCTACTTGGTGAACTATGGTAGAACGGTGATTTATTCTACCAAACAGATGTCAAATACAAGTTAATTAGTAGAGCAGTGATTTACTCTGCTAACCAGATGTCATTGGGTTTCATACTCAATTGGGGTTACCTAAGGATAAACGACAAAGAAATCCTTTGGATTAAAATCTTCCGTTAAAAGAAAGTTGCTTCTTGAAAACAAAACCGATCTTTAAAAATAAGGTGGTCAAAACTTCTAAAACTCTATTTGATAATTAATTAACATTTAAACTTTACTTAAAATGATTAATCCTTCAATTAATAATTAAGCCATAATTAACTATTAAATAAATAATAAAATAATAATCGTCCTTTACATAAATAATTAAATAATAGTTAATCTTTAAATAAATAATTAACCATAATTAATCTTAAATTAATTACTAAATAATTTAACTTTTAAATAATAATTAAATATTATTTAATCTTAGTTAATTAATTAAATAATCTTTAATTAAAACTTAATAATAAATTAAACCTTTATTTAAAATAATTAGATCATAATTAAGTTTTAATTAAATCTTTACTTAAATTTAACTTGATTAGAAATAAATTAATAATTAAACCCTTTCTTAAATAAATAATTTGATTAATCTTAATTAAATAATAATTATTTCTTAATTAGTCATTTAAATAATACTTTACCTTTCACTAATTAATTAACACATTATAATTTACTTACTTAAAAATAATTAAGTGCTAATTACTCTAACTTAATTACTAATTAAGTACTAATTACCTTATTTAATTACTTAATTAAATAATCATTAAGTAAATGAATAGATAAATAATATTTATTTTAAATAATTAAAATATATTTGAAAACACTTTTTAAAATGATACTTAAGTTAAAACATTTTAAATTCAAAATGAGTTCGTTTTTCACGAACTGCATTTATAGTGACTATCGCTATACGAACCGAAATTTTTAGAACTTGTTTAATATATCTAAAGGCTTTAAAATACTTAGCTTTCATGTACTAACTACTTTTATAACTTTCTATAAGATTTGAAAAAAAAGTAAGGTTTTGGGTACCAAATCAAAGTTTTAGAACCTGTAATTTTTCAAAAACAATTCTTAAGTAAAACTAGTTTTCAAAACAAATGATTTCTATGTCGCTATCTTACAAATTCAAGTTTAACTTTTCTTAATATACAACATCATAAGTGTATCAACATATATCCATGAAATAATTGACATACACAAGCAAAGGCATTAACTTGCTATTAACTAACTAACTTTCATTTTCAAGTTTACTACACCACATTCAAGCACATACATATGCATGCATAAGCAAAACAACCCTAACATTATCTAAACCAAAAATCCAACATAATTAACTACCAAATAACATATTTATTATCAAAGTAAGCATCATATTTAAAGTTCAAAATTTTTAAGAAAAAGGCGAGGCTTTTCTCACCATTAGGCCTCCAACTTATCCAAAACAACCCGAGATGCTCCCGACTAGCAGCAATACGACGACACTCCTTTTCCTCATTTCCTTGCCAAATGACTCGGCCCAAGATATGGTGCACATGGCTCAAGGGTGTTGAGCTCGACCTTAAAAGGTGGAGGGACTTAAGATCATCATCGAATTCACAAAAATCAATACGAAAATGGGCCATCTTCCTATTGATGTTTGGACAAGTTACTTAAGGAATTTGGAAAAGTTGTCAAAGGGAAGTTCTTAAAATTTAATTTTATTACAATTTCAAAAATAGAATCACCCAATTTGGATCTTGTTTGAGGGAGATATGATCAAAAGTAGAAGATATAATTTTGGACTTGAAAATCTGGATCCAAAAAATGAGTCTGAAAGAAATGAGATTTGGACATGGCTAAGCTCAAAATTTGAAGAAGTGGTACACATGAAAGTTATAGCCATTGAAATTTCTACGTTTTGAAAAAAAGAAAACCTCCATTTAGAGAAAATTTTGGGAAGATATGGTAGAAGGAATAGGAGGCACAATGTAAGAAATGAAAGAGATATTTATAAGCAAGAAACAAAGTAAATTACTTTAATGCCCTTGGTCCTTTACCCTCCAACTCCTTTTGCCACCTCACCATGCCACCTCACCTTCATGTATCTCGGCCCACAAGCTTGTCCCCCGTTTCCTTCGCTTATCTAACATGTTTTAAATGCTAAATGTACTTTGGTTTCCTAAGGAATCTTTTCATATTTAACATTTTATTTATTTTGTTTTTCATATAATGTTACATCCATTTTTTATATTACTTAAGTATGCATATATAACAAACCATGTCCTAACTTCATTTAAAAATGAATGAGTATAATTATACAATAGAGTTTTGCAGCATTTTCGACAAATTTTAGCTGTTGAAAAGTCAAAAATTCGAAAAATGAATTCTGGTCACATTTTCGATTTTTCTTCGAACTAAATATTTTTGTAAACAAATTTGAAAATCTATTTCACCATCATTATTTATTATTTAAAAGAGTTTTATTTTAACTAAAAAATCTACTATTTGAATATTTAAAATTAATTAAATATTCCAAAACCAAAGCAGTGAAATTTCGGGTCGTTACACCCTACCTCTATAAATTGCAGGGTATGGCTCATTTTTTAGGATCTTTTGGCTCTAGTTCCACTCTATCATATATTCTTATAATTCTAAATATATAAGTGTTGGAGTTGTGCCGACCCCTTTGAACTTTGCTCCCAAGTCAGAATTTAAGCAATAAAATCATTAAGTGGACGTAGGCCGGAGTTTGCCGAACCACTGTAAATCTCCGTGTGTTCATTTCTTACTTATTTAAATTTGTTTTCTTCACTTTTTATTCTCTTGTACATTTTGTTGGGTGTTTGCGCCATTTTTCATTCAAACAAACAGTCTAAAAAAATCATATCATAACGTAGTCTCAGAAAATCATCAGTATATAACCTAAATTAGAGTACAACATAAAGTAAAAATATCCCTCAAAAACCAATACATAGAAATAAATGTACTGATAAAATAAAACGATAAGAGAATATGTAGCTAAGTGAATCCAAGAAAAGCACGACTCTTTTCAAGTATCTAAAAAGAAAAAATCACCTACTGCCCTGTCCACCCATGGTGGAAAACGATTGAAAAGGAATGGGTCAGACAAAAGTCTGGTGAATGAGAACAAGACTAATAAAATGATTAAGTGCAAGTGACTTTAAATCTACTCTAAGTGATATAGAGTGTAATCCAGTGTCCATAAACTCCTAAGGTCCAATACCTAGAGATTTTAGTCTAATTCAATGGGTCGAACTTACTGATTGAATCTTACATTAATGATCGGTCAAATCGGAAACTACTTTCCCACAATACCTACCATCACACTTCACCTCCTAGAGAGGAAGAACGTCATAATGCAAACTCACAACTGACTCGTCGTATGCATCTATGCTCATCTCTCGATCGTAGTGGCAAAATGCCTCTTATAGTACAGCTCTGGTGTCCACCGTATGTGAACCCCTATTAGTATCAGGCCCAACTTACTTTACTCGATACCTATAGCCACTTAGTGTACTACGCTAGCATTCACCTATACCATGTTCCATAACAGTGTGCAAGAAAATGTGTAGTGCTCGGATCTCCCGTTAGTTCCAGCCTCTCTCATATACTTTTCCACCAGTGTTTCGCCCACGCATACGTAATACTTTTGAGCCTATTGCGAAATAAATCGCCCCAGCTCAACTCTATAATGCGAACTAAAATTTGCCTCGATCCAATACCAACTATCGCGAAGTGAAATTCACCCCTATCCAATACCACTATTGTGAAGTGAAGCTTGCGCTAACCATCTTAATAGGGAACTAAATTTCTCTATCCTCTCATGCATGTAACTTAGCCCAAATTAGTCCAACAAACCAGTTTATTAATTACATAATTTCCAACTAAATTACATAATATTCTTTCATTTAATTTTGGTCTTAAGCCAAGGTTCAATTTGTACATTTTTAACTCGAACGACTGGTCGATCTAGCAAATCCCTGGTTGACCGCTCACATTAAATTTTTTAGCACTACAAGAAAAGACCCCCTATTGGAGATTTTTCAACAGATAGATAAACTGACATGGAAAGTTAGTTATTTTACAATGGTTGTTCAGAAAAAATATTGTAAAATGTCAATCAAAACAACAATTTGGATCCAACGGTCATAAGGAAAAGATATTAACAATGCTTACCAAAGTAGTTGTAAGAGTGCACTTCCTGTAACAATATGTGTTGTACAACAAATGTATGTGCTATGAAATATATTTTTAACAACATTTATGTAGCGCTTTGTTTTAGTATACAAGTTAAGATGTGTTTTAACCGTCGTAAAACATTAGGGTCCGTTTGGTTTCGTTTTGAGTTTTGTGTTTTGTGTTTTCAATATACACTACAAAATACAAGAAAACATAGGAAACTTTTTTACAATTCTTAGCCATTACAACGATGGACGGGAAATGGAGGGGAGGAATTGTTTTTCGTTCTTTTGTTATGTCTCAAAACACGAAAAACCAAATAAACTTGTTTTCTATTTTCTACGTTAATTTCATTTTTCAAAATTGTGTGTTTTTCAACAATGCATAAGAAATGCGTATTTTTGTTTAGACGAAAACACAAACTAAAAACAGCAAACCAAACGAACCCTTATTTTGTGACAATTTTTAGTGGTTACTATAAGAACAAGAGTTCCAACTATATTTTCTGTATATCATGAATATAGTTAACTAACATAATGACTACATATTATTATCAAAGCCCGTAATGTCTAAAATGTTTATGGATCAGCGAAAAGGGGTTCTACTTAATAACACATGTGAACTATTGTAAAATGTTGGCGATCCACGAAAGCTATTCCTATTGTTGAATATATGTCTTTTGTATGGTTGGGATTAGATACCAGAATTTGTACGGTTGAGATTTTTAAGGGTTGGATCAGTCAAATAAAATTAAAGGACTTCTTCAGTAAAAAAAAAATCTGCAGTAGCCATCTACAACCGCGTTTGGAAACCCTAGCTCTGTCGATTATCAAAATCAACGTTTCATCCATCAAAAAATGAGTTATTTTCCACATTCCAACCCTCTTAATCATTAATCTTTCATTTTTTATCTCAATCAAAGCATCAAAATCTCAAAGTTTTCAACGGTTTAGCGAGGGCGACGGTTATTTAGATTCAAATCATCAAACTGAGAGCAATGGATAGAAGCAAAGCTTTAAGTAAATTTGGAAAATATTATTTTGTGATTTAAAATTTTGGTTTTTATTGTTTAGAAAATGGCTTTATATGAATTTAAAGGAAAAATTATTCTGACTGGGTTTTGAGAATTGTCGATCACATTAGGGATTACTGATCTAGGCTTATAAGTGATTTTTTTCAACTCTATTTGAGCAAGTAAATTGTGAAGTTTTTTTATTTTCGATTTTCCTTGACTTATGAGCAGGCATTTAAAAAAAAACTATCAATTTTGGAATGTTTGTTTAATTAGTGGAGATGATTTTTGGATCTGGAAACTAATGCTTATAAAATGTTTCACTCTTTTAGCATTTTTTTCCCCTAAATGTACAAGTGACCGATGACCATGGACAAGAAACTATGGTATATATGTTATTTCAAGAATTATTGCAGTTGTTTTCATTTGTTTCACTAGGTTATCATTTTCTTGCTTTACCCACTAATTCTCATTTGTTTTAATACATCTCTATCATCATGTTTTTCAGAGATACTTGGAAAATTGTGGGGTTTTGAGATATTGTGCTCTCCTTGCATTGTCCTTCAGTATTTTCATTCTGCAATTATAAAATGGGATGGTGCAGGGCTACTAAATGCATGGGTCTGGATAGTTGCTCATGATGCCATCGGTAAACCCATGATGCCCATGTGGTTCTATGCGCTATTGTATACCGTGTGTTAACACCTTATCGAGCTGGTAAAAGTTAGATAATTTTATGTATTCCATTTACCATGGTTAATCTGCTATGAAGATAAAATAAACTATAGAAATCTAAAACTATGGATGATTAAAAAACCAAAATACAATAAAAGTGAATTTCATAATTGTTCTCAGGGATGTTAGGTTTCATGTATTATGTCATTTTAACAGAGAGGATATATCTCGTCGTATACCCATTTTCCATTACTAACATGTCGTATACCCATTTTTTATATTTGTCCTAGTAACATAACCAATTTTGTACACACACATTTGTTATTAAATATTTTTTTAAATTCATCATTTCATCCAATTTTCATCTCTATTACATTGCTAAAATAAGGATATTTTGCTTCAGTATTTTTGCTTAGAACATTTAGTCAAACTGTTTGATAGAAGCTATTTATTCTTTTTATTTGTTATCATCTATATTAACATTACTCGCATAAGTATGATTGATATCGACAACTTTTATTTTATAAAGGAACTCAAAGTTTGTACATAAGAATAAGTAGTTTTTCTCAGCTAGACCTCTCTCAAAATATCATCCATATAAAATCGGCATCATAATTTCCAATAAGAAAATCATTTCTTATCTAGACATATCGCTTTGTCAAACAACAAAGGCTTGAGCACTAATGTCGTTAAAGCCTTTAATGAACGGTAGACAGGGCCGACCCAAAGGGGAGTCGAGAGTGCCCGTCGACTAGGGCAACAATTAAAAATATTTTGCATGGAAATAGTTTTTGATAATTATATTTTGTATTGATATAATGGTTGAGTGGTAAAAAACATGAAAATTTGAGGCATCAATTCAGGTGCGGTCCTAGGATTTTTTTTTGTTTTTTCGAAAAATTTTTTGCTGTCTCAAAACCTCGGCTAGGGCAACAAAAACAATAGGACCGGCCCTGACCGTAGAATAGTCTTATTAGTAATAATTAAAGATGTAGTCTGGTTAAAAGCCAAGAAAAAGAAGCAAAACAAGTAAATAGTAAATTAAAAAATAAAAGGAGTATTATGAGTTTGATGATGAAATGCCCTAGAAACTAATTAGACTGCAAAGTTTGTCCTTATGGTGAAATGCCCCTATTTTAAACTTCTCCAATATGAGCACCAAGGATCTTGTGACCATGTTAATATACTTTAAATGGTAAAATTTATTGAGTTCAGTGCTACATTATTTCACTACTACTGCATACAACCATATGAACATGCAAACATTCAAAATCATGATAGTAAGATATAAGTTGAAGATCGTATGTAAGACGAAGACTATATAAAGACAATGATATTATTAAGGTGAAAATAATAACATAAAAGGCTACATGTTACAATCTTAAAAATTAAAAAATCAATATATACTAAGTTGTTTATATTATTTGTGTGTAAACATGTTTGTAAAGTCTGTGTGTTCTGACATATTATTATTTATAGACACACTGTTGTCAAAAATCGTAAAATCGTATGATTTAAATCGCGATCCAAATCAAATCGCGCCTTAACCGATTCAAAACGGAAAAAAAATCGCAAGTAATAAAAATCGCACGATCTAAACCTAAATAAAAAATATCGTTCGCAAATTCGAATGGACAATTCCTCGCGATTATTGAAAAACCCTAACTTTTCACATCTGATCATTCACATCCAAAACTGAAGCAATATTTGTTCGAAAATCAAAAGACACAAACTGAATAATTGAATCTACACATGAATTTGCTATTTAACTTGTAAAAACCAAATCAATAAGATGTAAAATCAAAACAGCAAAATCAGAGAAAGGGAAAGGAAAAAAGAAGAAGCAAAATCAGAGAAAGAAAAGAAGAAAAGAAAATTTAACTTACTACTATTCGCGGATTGAAATGTAAGAAAAGATTTTATTTTTTTAATTTATTTCTATTGCTTTTTATTCGCTTTCGCTGCTTCCTTCTATTTCATTTGCTTCATTATTCTTTTTTTGTTACTTCTGACAGGAGTCTGCAAGTGTGAACAAATTAGATGTATAAATTATATTGTATTATGCTGAATAGCTTTCTATTAAATGACACATCTCCCCTTGTCCAATAAAAACAATTGGAAGTCAAAATAAGTATGGTTGTCATTCACAAGACATAGCAGCTTTTTCTTTTGCATTATTTTAATTATGTTTGTTTGTTAGTAGGTGGCTAGCCGGTGTACATTATTTCACTGAAATGTAACAACGTGTATACACTTAATATTCACATATAAAAATATTAAAATCTACGATTTACGATTTAAATCCCGATTTGATTCAAAATGTGAACATTATGATTTACGATTTAAATCCCAAATTGACAACCTTGGTTACATGTAAACATGATATTTATTTAACTGCAATTTTGAAACAATATTAATGACTTTGATCATCTTTTCTTCAATAATTTACAGTGTATCGATCATTTAAGTTAAAGAAAAAAATGTTTACCAGTAGATCATTAAACTAAATAAACTTCTATTTACATTCTTTATTAAAGTGAACAGTAGAAACAGTTTTTCTATGTACATAAATGCAGAACAAGATATTACTTGTTAAAACTCATACTATATTGAAAATCATATAGCTTTTCAATACAATCATTATTACGCACATGCTTATTAAAGGAAAGTATTAAAAATAGGTAAACTTTCCGTACAACCAGCATATTTTACTAGTTAAGGTTAAATTTTACATGGCCAACAAAATTCACTAGTTCTAACAATAACGACCATTAAGCAAGTAAATTTTTATCGATTTGTAAATACGATTCAAATGGATAGTTTTGAAAATAAATTTCATATATTTAACCAAGAGTCAAACAGATAGCATATAAAGTTTCATGATTTCTTCATATTATCTTGAAAAAATGAGAGGAATCTTACCTTACATTTCTTTAATTCAAATGCTGGTTAAAATTTTCAGCTTATAGATCAGGTATTTCTTCAAGTAATAAGAAATGGATGAGAAGAACTGAAGAAGGAACATCCTGTACAAATTAATAAATGGGAAGAAGAAAACAATGGGTATCTAAACTTTGAAGAATGTAAAGTTATAAATGGAAACGGAGAAATAAATGTAGACTCAAGCTCCATATTATTATTCGAATTAACAATATATTTACATTGTTTGGGCCGTAAAATAGGTTATTTAATCCTATGGTATTAATAATTTAACATTTCAATATAAAATACAAGCTGCCACCCCCTTTAAACCTAGCCCTGGGCCACTGCTAGCCTGCCAAGCCCAAAGGCCGGCCTTGATAACATCATGTAAATAATGTTAACATGTAAACAGTCATTATGATTTGGCACCAGTAATATTTATATGTATTTTAATGTTTAACTAATATACAGGTTTATTATCTAAAATGATGATTGAAATAGTCTTTCAATGTTGTATGATGTATCGTCAAGCAGTAGCCTCTTTATTGATCAACACTTTGTTGATTAAGGATAAATATTGATGCTGCTAATGCTAAGATTGAGAAAATGAACAGAAAAAGGAAAACGTCTCTTTCTCTAATCTGTTCCTTGTGCATGACCGACAAATTTTTCTCTCTAATCTGTTCCTTGTGCAATACTCAGTGGAGACTACGTTTATCTAGCCTGCGCATATTAAGAATCTTTGAGGCACTATTGGAGATTCTCGTTAGCAAGCTTTGCTTTTCCAAGGCATATAGTTTACACGTTGCAGTATTCAGTTAGTGACTAATTTTTTACTTTACAATATGCATCATTAGAAATTAAATTTGTAATGATTTTTCATGCTGAATCATAAAAAATTAACAAAATTGTTCTATATTTATTATCAATTTCTTGAGAAACATGATTGAAATATATACAGTTTTTGTGATATTCCCTGTAAAATGGATATTATTCATGCTGGCTATTAATAGAAATTCTATAACAATTGGAAAGAGCTTTTTGTGTTATACTTCCAGTATTTATGAAAAGTTGTTAAGGCTATATTACAATATCTAAAAACCATGGTGTAAATTTCTTTATATATTATAAAAAAATGGTGAAACACTTAAACAGCGTTTTAAAAAATAAATATACAACGTGTTTTGCATCA
Organism: Allium fistulosum; assembly: GCA_030737815.1. NCBI lineage: Eukaryota > Viridiplantae > Streptophyta > Magnoliopsida > Asparagales > Amaryllidaceae > Allium > Allium fistulosum. The sequence goes on along the minus strand of CM060906.1, from coordinate 903,612,074 downwards.
TTTATTAAACATAGTAAGTAGTAGGCTCAGTTCGCAACTATGGATATACAACTGTAACAAAAATGTTGTTGAAGGGCATTAACAATGTTCAGTAAACATTGTAAAATGACTTTTTGCCTGTAGTGTAGGGTTTCGATCATTTTCTGATTGTTGATTAATTTTTCTTATCTGTCATTAATTATAGTCGATTAATAATTCCAGTTAACCCTTATTTCCAATTAGTTAATTTTCCAATTTCAATCAATTCTATTCTAGGGTTTGCGATTTAGGCTTATAAGTTAGCATTAACAAGTGTCTAATTTACTGAATTTCATAATTTAATTTCAAATTAAATTCTAAGGTTAAGGTTTAGCAAATTCAATTTCAATTTAACAAGTTAATTATAGAGCTTTCACAATTCTAATCACTTAAAATAGTTTAAAATCAATTTCATTAACCAAATTATTAAATTTGTGCCTACACACCTTTTAGCGTAAGCTCTTGATCCTGAGAAATTGGTCTCCAACAATAAATCCTTCCCTGGATTGTTTTAGTTCCTTCTTGATTGTTTGTCCTTGCCTCTTAGATTTATTAGGGTTTGATTTTTTTTTGTTTTAAGAAAATTAGGGTTTTGTGGAGAAAATTTAACAGAGTTTGGTTACAGTACGTTCAACCAAAGAATTTGGGTTTGGTTTACCAACTTATTTATAGGGGTAATCGCTTAGGACCATTAGATTAACTCAGCTATCAATCCAGTCCACCTATTAGCTACTTCAGGTGCACGTAATCAGTCAAGGCCATTGAAACATGTCATTACAGGTCGATATACGTTCAGTTTTCTCGACTCGGGTCGACCACCCTTATATTGGGTCAACCGCCACCGGTTGACCTAACCTATGCTTGGGTCGACTTGAGCCATTAAATTTCTAATTTTTATTCTTGAATTATAATTTTTGTTCCGACGCTCATAACTCTCTCATACCAACTCAGATTACAGCAAGTTATATATGAAAATCGCTGCGAACACAATGGTGCAAGATTCGTAGCTAAATTAGAACGCTCGTGAAAGGTTTGTTTTAAGCCCTTATTTTACTTTAATTATATTCTCCTATTTAATTCGGTTAAATTTTCAAAGTGTTGCATTCTCCCCCTCTAAAAGGATTTTGTCCCCGAAATCTTCAAGGACAGAAAAATGTAACTCACGCATAACAACCAACGACTACATCCATCTACTTATCTATCATCCACAAGCAATCACAATCCTTAAAATTTCTAATGCAGTATGTATATATGCAATATGAAATGCATGTGAACCTATACTAATGCAAAAGAGTAGCAGGTCTATTGATTCAGTCGACTTCCTGTTTATGCAAAATGCTCATGCTATGCATCCAAATATATGCAACATCCAAGATGATATACTGATAATTCTATATGCATGCACAACCATTCAAACATATGCTGTATTCATATGCAGAATATCCACTAGCACCACAAAATCAAGAAATATCATGCAATAGTATAAAAGTGTGTATGTGTGTGTATATACCCAAAGGATATACTATCCTGAAGTGTAGAAGTATACAAATATGAACGATACATCCATAGGCATCCATATTCATCCATTAGCATCCACCACCCGTAACATGTCCTATCAACATGTTTACAGCCATTCCTATCATCCAAAAGTCTCTACCTAAAGGGTATACCACCTAAATCCTATGCATAAGAATTCTTCCTAAAGAGAAACTAAATTTAAGACATGCCAAAAAAGAATTGTTGGTGGGTAGCTCGGATCCTCTCATAGGATCCCATGTACTCTCTGCTGGATCATCTCCCCACTAAACTATAACAAATCAAATCTCCTTATTGCAAAGTCGCTTCGTGCTGTGCTCTAAAATACGCGTAGGTGCACATCGAATAAGACATTCTCCCTCAACCTTTATCTCCTCTAACTGACTCGGCTTAACCGTAGTAGCTGTATCATGCAAACACTACAACAAATGCGACACATGGAAAACATCATGTACCCCATCCAACTTCTCCGGAAGCTCAACTTTATATGCCAACTACCCAACTCTAGCCACAATCGGGAAATGTCCTACAAATCTCGGTGCTAGCTTCCCTGACCTACCAAATTTCATCACATGCCTAAGGGGTGAAACCTTCATGAATACCATGTCTTCTACTACAAACTCAAGGTCTGTACACCTCCTATCGGCATAGGACTTCTACCTATCCCGAGAAATCTGCATCCTCCTTCGAAATAGATCTACCTTCTTCGATGTCTCCTTAACCATGTCTGACCAAAGAATAATCATATCCGTCGTATCCCACCAATACGATGGTGATCTACACGGTCTACCATATAATACCTCGAAAGGGGCCATCCCAATGAAAGCCTAATAACTGTTATTGTAGGTAAACTCCACCAATGGTAAATGGTCCTCAAATTAACCTTCAAAATCAATGATGCACATCCGTAGCAAATCCACCAAAACCTGATTTACTCTCTCCATCTATCCATCGATCTACGGATGGTATGCAACACTCAAGCTTAGTTCAGTCCCAATGCCTTCTGTAGACTCCTCCAGAACTCACCAATGAAAATCGGGTCTCGATCACTATCTATACTAGTAGAACTCCATGTAGCCTAAAGACCTCTCTTACATAAATAACTGTTAATGATGTCTCTGTCCTAGTACTCCTCGCTGGTATGAAATAAGCGCACTTGGTCAATCTATCAACTATGACTCAAATGTTCTCATTCCTTCTCCTAGTCCTCAGTAATCCATTAACAAAATCTATAGAAATGCTCTCCCACTTCCACTGAGGAATATTTAGTGGCTGCAACAATCCTCCGGGCTTCTTCTGTTCCGCCTTCACCCTTTGGCAAGTCATGCATCTGGAAACATACTCTGCCACTTGCTTCTCCATACCAGGTCAAAAGAAAATCCTCTTCATGTACTTATACATCTTGTTACCACCGGGATGAATGATCATCCTAGAATGGTCAAACTCAGCTAATACCTCATCAATCAAATTTGTGCTATGAGGAACACAGCCTATGATCATCTCTTTGTAACCACCCTCTCGAGTCTGTGGCATAACGCCTCAAGTGATTCGATGACTCTCTACTACCAATCCTCTCCATAATATCCACCAACACCTCGTCTTTTTTTTGCCTAGATCCAATACGCTCCATCAACGTAGGCTGAACATTCAAATTTGTTAGTAATCCAAGGGTGATATCCGATGATGGTTAGAAATCAAAGGTAAATATATAATCCAAATGTCTCCACTTCAAGAATAATGGACTCAACGCTGCTCTCTGCATACTCAAAGCATCCACTACCACATTACCCTCGCACAGGGTATATGAGATATCAAAGTCATAAGATGCCAAAACTATCCACCTCTACTGTCTCAAGTTCAAGTCCTTTTAGAGAACAAATATTTCAAGGACTTATGATCTATGAAAAGCTCAAACCTCTCCCCTAGAAGATAATGCCTCCATGACTTGAGCGCGAAAACTATAGCTGCCAACTCAAGATCATGTGTTGGGTAGTTCCTCTCATGGGCCTTCAACTACCTACTCGCATAACATACTACCCTTCCTTCCTGCATTAAGGCCGCGCCTAACCCCGTACCATAGGCATTGGTACAAACTGTAAATGGCTTCATTCTATCTGGCAATACCAACACTGGAGCACTGGTCAATGCCTCCTTGGACTTAATGAAAGGATCATCGCACTTCTCATCCCAAGTAAAGACTAGATTCTTCTTGGTAAGGTGGGTTAGTAGAGCCAAAATCTTCGCGAAGTCCTTAATGACTTCCGATAATAACCCACGAGACCTAGAAAACTCCTTACCTTTATGGAATTCTTCGAAACATACCAATCCTGAATTGCTGGCACCTTACTAGGATCCACTGCTAAACCACTCTCTGAGATGAAGTGTCCTATAAGCGCACCTGCTCTCTCCAAAAGTGGCATTTTGAAAACTTAGCCTTAAGCTTATGTGCATGAAGTGTCCTAAGCACTTCCTCCAAATGAAATGCATGCTCCCCTCCCTACTCTTCGAATAAACCAGAATATCATCCACAAATACTACTACAAACTTATTCAGCAAACCCTTAAATACACGGCTCATCAAATCAACAAAGTAGGCAGATGCATTAGTTAGTCCGAAGGGCATGACTAACCACTCATACAATCCATCAGAAGTACGGAACGCTGTCTTCTGAATACTGTCCTCGGCTATGTGCAACTGAATCCGATGGCCAAATCCAACTGAGAAAATACTCTAGCTCCAACCAACTGATCGAAGAGATCGTCTATGAGGGACCAAGGATTGCGATTCTTCTTCATCAGTTTATTAAGATCCTTATAATCGACACATAGTCTAAGAGAATTATCCGCCTTAGTGTGCAAAGACGACTAGTGCTCCCACTCATAAATGCTCCTCCGAATAAAGCCCTTCTCCAACAACTAATTAACCTGCTTATTCAACTTGCTTCTTTCCTTTAGAGCCATATGCCTTAGTGGTAAGGCGATAGGTTTAGCATTCTCAACCAGATAGATCCCAAACTCGATCTCTCTTTACGGTGGGAGACCAGTAACCTCAGCAAAAACATCAGGAAAATCTCTGCATGTAGGCACTCCACTAAGCTCGTCATATGATAGGTCCAATGAATATAAGTAGCTCAACATAACAGATCCTCGAGGGACACAATGAACTCTAAGCTAAGCCAACTACAAGTTCTCAATCTAACCACCTTCTTATCACAGTCTAAAATAATGCCATACATTGTCATCCAGTCCATGACTAATATCACCCCAAACCTAAATAATCCCAATACAAAGGCATTACAATTAAACTTGACCCCTAAGATAAAAAATTTCAAACCCCTATACAACATGGATAGATAGGTCGATCCTCCTACCGGGTTTTGATAGAACTATAGGGTCTATGACAATACTAGAGTTTAAGTACAAGTAATCAACAAGTCTACTAGAGAAAAAAGATGATTAAGTGCAACTGACATTAAATCTACTCGAATTGATATAGAGTGTAATCCAGTGTCCGTGAACTCCTAAGGTCCAATACCTAAGGATTCTTGCCTAACTCAATGGATCGAACCTCACACTAATTATTGACCAAATCAGGAACTATTTTCCCATCATACCTACCATCACACTACGCCTAGAGAGGAAGAACATCGCAATGCAAACTTGCTACTTACTCATCATATGCATGCATGCTCATCTCACGATCGTTGTGGTACAACTCCGATGTCCACCGTATGTGAACTCCTGTTAGTACCGGGCCCAACTTACTTTACTTGATACCTATATCCATTTATTGTGCTACACTGGCGTCCACCCGTACCACATTCTATAACAATGTGCAAGAAAACGTGTAGTACCTAAATCTCTCGTTAGTATCGGGCTCTCTCAGATACTGTTCCCACCAGTGCTGCGCCCACCCACACGTAAAACTTCTATGCCTATTGCGAAATAAATTGCCCCAACCCAACTCTATATTGCGAACTAAAGTTCGCCCCAGTCCAATACCAACTATTGCAAAGTGAAATTTGCCCCTATCTAATACCACGATTGTGAAGTGAAGTTTGTCCTAACTATCTTAATAGGGAACCAAATTTCCCTATCCACTCAAGCATGTAACTTAGTCCAAATTAGTCCAACAAACCAGTTCCTTAATTACATAATTTCCAACTAAATTACATAATTTTCTTCCATTTAATTTGGGCCTTAGGCCAAGGTTTAACTTGCACTTTTTTAACTCGAACAATTGACCGTGGCATTGCCTAGGTCGACCAAGAAAATCCTAGGTCAATCATTCAAGTTAAATTTTTAGGGTTTCGATCGTTTTTTATTATCGATTAATTTTTATTATGTGTCGTTAAATCCAGTCGATTAATTATTCCAATTAACCCTTATTTCTAGTTAATTAAATTTTCAATTTCAATCAATTCTAGGGTTTGTGATTTAGGGTTATAAGTTTGCATTAACAATAAATTCTAGGGTTTAGGGTTTAGCAAAATCAATTTCAATTTAACAAGTTAATTATAGAGTTTCCACTATTCCAATCACTTAAAATAGTTTAAAATCAATTTCATTAATCAAATTATTAAATCTGTGCATACTCACCTTTTAGCCTAAGCTCTTGATCTTGAGAAATTGGCCTCCAACAATAAATCCTTTTTTTATCGAAATTTGAATACTAATTTAAATTTTTTACAAAAAGTAATTTTTCCGAGAGCTTCTTTACTCTTAATATTATTTTATAAAATATAAAATATAATTTTCATAATATTAGAATTAATATAATTTATTTATGTATTAATTTTATTTAAATAATATCAAATAATAATAAAAAATTTATAAAAAATATTTTGCCACTGTTGAAAATTATCATAGGTTTAATTCTTTATATATAAAATATTATGACTATTTTTTATTAAAGTATGATATTGTAATTAATTATAAACTATATATATATGTAATTAAATAAGAGGGAATTAGGCACAAGGCCAAAGTTTGAAAAAATTTAGCCTGAAGGACACCAAATTTTATTTCTGGGTTGAAGGACAAACTTTGAAAGAAAATTAGACCGAAGGATAATGCTAGTTATAATTAGCATTATTTTCAGTTTTTACACAATACAAAATGATAGTTATAACTAGCATTATATTCAGTTTTACATTTTACAAAATGATAGCTATATTTAACATTGTCCTTTAGCTTAATTTTTTTCAAAATTTGTCCATCAGCCTAAAAATTAAACTTGTTGTCCTTCGGTCTAAATATTTTTCAAAGTTTGTTCTTGTGCCTATTTTCCACATTAAATAATATATATCAATTTAATAAAATATGAAATTATATATTCTTTTCAAATCCATACCGACTTAATGTATACTTGATAAAAAATATACATGCTTATTTTTTTTATAAAAATATACACATGTATATAACCAAACAACTTTGTGACAATATTACTTGCATATTAGAATCGTCACCTAACTAACAATATGTATAGTACATACATATATAATAAAAAAAATTAACTGAGAGCTAATAATTATATTTTGATTAGAAACATATCATAATCCCAATATCTTGAAGTACACCTTGAAAAGATGATTTCTGCTCCTTGAAACTGTATCCGGCTCAATAAAGAGCTAGTCTTTGTACCCTTGATCACCAGCTATCGGATAGCGATTGAATTAAATTTATTTGAACTTGATGAGATAGAGGGACTAGAGATGATTTTCAGCTAGCAAAGAATGGAGGAGAAGGCTGAAAAAAATTAGTATCATGTGAGGTTAGAGATGCTTATACAGTGGAAGGAAATGAGAGAAGTATGAATCTCATCTCTTAATATTCTCCTTCAATCTAAGCCATCCATTATCCAGCCCTTCTAATCCTAATTTTTAGCTGCATATGCCCCTTGTTACTGTAGAAAATGCAGCCCCCATGATGGGCCTTAAACACATTTAAGCCCAAATAAAATATTATACAATTAAATCTAATTTTAATCGCTTATCGATATCATATATCGATTGATATATTTATAACAATTACGTATATATTTAACAATATTTATTCATCAAGTCATAATCAAATTTTATAATTAATATGTCAAATATTAATTAATTTATAATAATTATAAATTAATTAAAATTGTTTGGTCACAGAAGGATTCATCGTTTCGGTTGTGTGACACGTCAGGTGTAAATTTGGTCAGCGATTAATATCGATCTATCCGAATATTAACGTTCACACGTCACTTAGCAGGTGGTGTGACATTTTGGCCAACTTTATCGCTTACTTGGTTTCGGTAAACTCCAATTTTACTTTATTAATCATTGTCCAATTGTGACTATTGTTTACACCAATTCTCTTCATCAAAACTATATCACTTTAAACTTATGGAATTTGGTAATGGTCAAAATTCCAATACCTTTCATATTCAACTCTATACTCCAAACACAAATCTTTGGTTCAATAATAACAATTACTACTAACCAAAATGTTTTGATTAGAGACTTTGACTTTGAGTTGACTTTAATTGACCATGATAGTAACCCCATATAACCAATGAGACAATTTTTTTATTTTTTATTGATCAGTGCTTCACTTCCAATACTTTCACTCAACCCAACTATAGTCACTCGATGGAAGTCATGTCATGATTTGACTATAATCAAAGTGGAGCTTTCATATTGAAGATCGACAACATTCTCAAGTCGAGAGAACTGTGTAAATTAGTCACATCCATATTTTTTGTTTGACCTTAGCTATTTTAACCAACAGAAAACTATCAAGTGAGTCATTCCATAGTTATCCAATAATTATCAGTACGTAACCCCTTGGTGCCCCAACAGCCATGTGTAATACACTGCCCAATATTTGGAGAGCATTACATACTATAGTCTCAATGGATGTATCGACATCTAGTCTCGACACATCTTGACTAGGAATAATTAAAATTGTATATTTATTTTCATTATGATAAATTGCTCATTGTTAAAACACTTTATAACCACTATCATAGAGCATACCATTTATGAATTTTCTATTAAATATATTTTTAATTGAATTAATTAATAAATATAACACATTATATTAAGTATATAATAGAAAGAAAACACGTTTTACTTCAAATAAGATTGGTTATCGAGTTAGATTTATGTAAAAAAAATATTTCCCCTAGGGAATACCCCTAATTCTACCGTGATATATGTTCTCACCTCCAATGCAGAACCTTCAAAGGTAAATAACAGACCACCGGACCTTTTTTGTTTGGCTTTGACTCTTTGAAAAGTTATTCCTTCTCTATGATCTCCAAAACATGTCGTTCATACGCTTCAACAATTGGTGTATTTAACATCATTGTACATTATATTGCCCCCGGGATGAATAGTCATCCTTGAACGATAACATTCTCAAATTCCTTCATCAATAAAATCTTCCACTTCAGGAATACATAATCTCCTACCCTTACAATGCCAACCCTCCACATTAATTGAATACTGAAACATGTGACTAGACATTTCTCCCTTTCCCATGCAATCCATGATCTTTACTAAACTTGAATAAAGTCTTTGAAAAGATGCAATTTATTGAAAAGCATGGGTTTAACCTCCAATTCTTCCAATAAACCAGGCAATACATCATAAGATGGCTGAACTAGTCTCCACGGTATACTCCAAAACCTTCAACTCAACAAACATATTACCCAACATTGCATGTCCTACTCAATGCATCCACTGCAACATTTTCCTTTCCATGATTATAGGAAGTACCAAAGGCGTACGATGCTAGGAGTTCCATCCATCTTTGTTGTCTTTGAATGAGACCTTTTTAGAAAATAAACACTTTAAAGAATTATGGTCGATGGATAGCTCAAACCTCTAATCCAACAAATGATGCCTACCTATCTTTGATGTAAAGAAAATGACCACAACTAAAAATCAAGAATTGGATAATTCCTTTCATTGATCATGAGTTACCTACTGGCTTACATAACTGTTTTATCTTTCTGCATAATAACCAGAACGAGTGTCTTACCACAAGCATTGGTGTATATGATAAACTATTTTGCTCTTTTCGGTACAACTAGAACTAAAGCACTAGTCAACAGTTATTTCAAATTGATTCAAAAAGTTTTCACTACATTTGTCCTACAGTTAAAATAGGTTCTTGTTTGATGACAAATTTTCTATCGGTTAGCAAATCGCTGAAAAATGTAATAAAAATAACCGCAAGAGCACGCCATACAATTTTAGCACGTGGCGAGTACGGGTCGATCCGTAGGAAATTGAATTAAATTAAATTCTACTCAATCAAATTAACCCAAGAGTTTGAAATTATTTTGAATTAGAAAATGTGTAAAAGTTAGGCTAGACCTAAAGTGAAATAAACTATGTGATTAAATGACAATTTAGAGGAAAATCTACTCTCATACTCTCACATAAATCAACACAAAATCAATCTATAATCTCTCTTTTTAATCTAAATAGAATTAGTGATGTATTTATCATAAGTACGGTCTATTTATGTTATTAATTAACATAACTTAAACCATCAAAATTTAATACAACAACTAAAACCACTTGTCAACTCTCATGAAAATGTTAATGAAATTAAAAATAAAATCTATTCTAAGCATGATCTATTTACTATTGATTAGTAACATATACTATCAAATTTTGATTCTAAATCCACTTCTTTACCAAAATTATATGTAGATGAAGAGGTAATTTGTGTTTATGTTGTTTAAGCGTAAGCCTATTTGGTGTCAACAACATAGGGTATCAAATTCAATATTAAACAACAAAATTTTACCACATCAAAAATTCCAGTAAGCATAAAGAGAGATCATAAACAATAAAATTTGTTGAATTTACATAATTTGAGAGAGCTTCATTACCCCTATTGAAGGGATTTAGCTTCTCATTTGTGTTATCATTTCAGCACATGTAAATTTCAACATTAAAAAAGCAAGCAAAGTAAGAGCTAATTAAAATAAAAAGAGGATTAATCTACTTGCATAAAATAAATCTAAACTACTTGCATTGAGAAGAGAGCTAATCTACTAACATAAAAGAAAAGAAAGCATGTAAATAAAAATAAGCATGAAATAAAAGCAAGTAGAAAAAGAAGAAGAGGCTCAGGAAGCTATTTTATTTCACATTTAATTTTGCTACAATTTGCATAAGATGATAAGAAGATAAAAAAACTCCATTACATGAACATAAGAGGTTTAAAACCCTAATCCATATTTTAGGGGAATACCCAAAATGCCCCTTAGGAAGTGTAACCTCCAAGTAATCATTAATATGAAATTAATCCTCCATTAAATGTGCATGTGACTTTAATCCCCACTAACATGTGCATTAGCTCTTAATTGTAGTTCATGGTTAGTGGGTAGGTGGGGTCCTTCATGATTTCATGAATTCTTTTATTTCTTCATTCCTTTGTCTTCCAACCTTTGTGCATGCATACATACATGAAGCCTCTTCCATTTTCCATCCAAATTCCTGCAAATAAAAATAAAATGTGCAAATGAATTGTCTCAAATTAAATCATACACAGAATTACCATTTTACCTCCCATGTAGATGCATGAATGATGATTTGAAAGCATTTTTGAAATTTGGTTTTAAACATGTAAAAACATTCATTTATGACATTTATTTAAAATAAAAGTAGATTAAATATGATAGTAAAAATATGCACATTCACGTGCACATCAAATACCCCTACACTTATCTTTTTATTCGTTCTCGAATAAACTAAAACTAAGATAAATCCGTTTTCGTAGGAAACACGATTGCATTGAGAGAATGCAACAAGCCTTTAAACCTCTTAGTGTCCCTAATAGGACGAGTGTTGTCTCGTGAGAGTTTTCAGTGGATACTACCCACAAAATCCAAATGCAACATGAAAAATTCCTAAATGCAAGATTTATTTACAAAGATATGAATGTAAGTTTTTGAAAATATTTACAAATGAAGAATTTACTTTTAAATTGACACAAATAAGTTAAATATAAGTTTTGGTCATTGTTAAAAAATTTAAGTCCTTTTGCTCGTCAAAACTTTCAACAAAAACTAAGTTAACAGCATAATTAGACTCTAGTTTGGCTAGTTGTTTCGTTGATAATAGAGTGCAACTATGAAATGGATCCTTAGTTGATTATCAAAGTTTTTCAAAGTGGTATTTTTATTTGTTCTGAATAACAAGTAGAATCAACTAAGTGAAAATAGTGCTTGTATTTCAATTGCTTGCTCTCTCTATTTTTAAAAAGTATTAACTTTATTATTACTTACACACTTAACTCAGATAAACTGAGGCCAGATATACCGATCATGCACTGCCTTTCGAACTTACGTGAGAAGAGTACAGAGCGTGGTGAGTGTACACACTTGCGTATGAACACATGACTCTATGTGATTATTTTTATTAAATCTATTCACATACACCTAACTCAGATAAACTGAAGACAGATATACTGATCTTGCACTGCCTTTCGGGCTTACGTAAGAAAGGTACAGAGTATGACGAGTGTACACACTTGCATGTGAACCTGTGCAGTCAATTCCCCGATAATGCCCCGATATATCCTCGATATATCCCGTAGCGGACTTTTGGGGCAACGATATTCCTATAAAGCGGCACAATATAGCGGATACGCTATTATCCCCGATATTGTGGCAATAATCCGCTATATCCCCAATTTTGTTGCCCCGCTATATCCCACTTTCCTATAAATAAGCATTTTGCTTGATGCCTTGCTTTTAAGTTTTATGGTAACTTCAAAGTTGATGTAACAATGATATACACTGTTGGTTATCATAACTAGTTCTAACTTTTTAAGTGTCAACTTTGTTTATCTTTACTTTATTAGAACTTGTTTTGCTTGGTGGGAAATAATAAGTAATACTTGTTCCTCTTTTTAATGTAGAATGTTCACCATTCCTCTTTTTAAAGACGTCCGCTATATCCTGCTATATCCCCGATATACCTCCGCAACAACTTTTCATACCTCAAACGCTATGGAACGGCAGGGCGCTTTAACTGCATAGATGTGAACACATGACTCTAAGTGTCTCTTATTTTCACAAAAACCATTTTTTTTTCTTTTATGTTTTTTTTATGAAGAGAGAGTTTTGCAAAATCATTTTAGCACCACTTAACTTAGAAGATCAAAAACGTAATTGCCTTTACTTTAAATCAACCACTCTTTTAACAATGATTTACAATTAGGATATACTTCATAATTAACACCCATGAACCTTCCTATATAATAGTTAAACCATAGTTACTTGTAATCAAACTTTATTTTTATTTTTGTTAAGAAAAATAAATTTTCAAAAATTTCAATTTAATAACCAAAAACATATACTTATCCTATAGTGTTTCTTCAAAAGTAAATCAATATGCTAAAAAGAAATTTTGTTTTGAAATTTTTTTAAGTTTTGAGTTTTGAAAAGAAAATGCAAAAAAATAAACCATGAAAAATCAAAATGAAGATGAGACTCCCCTCACACATGATTTTGACCGTGTCTCCACAGTCAATGCATGGTATAATGAGTGTAACGGGGAAAAATATGTACATATTTACAAAAGAGAGTTAACATTTTTTACTAGACGTAGTATGGCTCATGAAGAATCATGAGCTCCTCCTCTTGATTACTTGGCAATTCCAAGTATGGTTTCAAGTGATGACCATTGACTTTGAAAATTGTTCCGTCCTCGGGGTTTTGTATTTCTACGGCACCGTGTCGAAAAACAGTTCGTACCACAAATGGTCTGGTCCATCTTGATTTTAATTTCCCAGGGAATAAGTGAAGTCTAGAGTCATATAAAAGAACCTTTTGGTTTGGCCAAAATGTTTTTCTTAGGATAGACTTGTCATGAAAAACTTTTGTTCTTTCTTTGTAAAAAATTTCGTTTTCATATGCGTCATTCCTAATATCTCCTAATTCGTTGATTTGCAATTTTCTGTTTCCGCCAGCTTTTTTAAGATCAAAGTTTAAGTTATTAACTGCCTACAACGCTTTGTGTTCGATCTCAACTAGTAAATGGCACACTTTCCCATAAACTAAACGAAATGGGGACATCCTAAGGTTAGTTTTAAAAGTAGTACGGTAAGCCCAAGGTGCGTCAGTCAATTTTTGAGACCAATCTTTTCAATTTTTATTCACCGTTTTCTCCAAGATTTGTTTAATTTGACGATTTGAAACTTCAACTTGACCGCATGTTTGAGGATGATATGGAGTGGATAACTTGTGGGTTATCGAGTATTTCTTCATTAGAGTTTCAAATGAGCAATTATAGAAATGGGTTCCATTATTGCTTATTATTGTGCGAGGTATTCCAAACCTCAAAAAGATGTTTTCTTTTATGAATTTCACAACTTTATGGTCGTTGGTTTTACAAGGAATGACCTCAACCCGTTTCGAGACGTAATCAACGGCAAGAAGAATGTACAAACTTCCAAAAGAGTTTGGGAATGGTTCCATAAATTCAATACCCCAAACATTAATGATTTCGATCGTAAGAATGGGGTTCAAAGGCAATATGTTTCGTTGAGAGATTCTTTCAAACATTTGGTAGCGATCGCAAATTTTACAAAACTCGAATGCATCTTTGAAAAGAGTGGGCCAGTAGAAGCCGCATTGAAGTACGTTTTCAACATTTTTCTTCGAACCAAATTAACCACCGCAAGCTTGGTCGTGACAAAATGAAAGAACACTTTTAAGTTCACAATTTGGAATGCAACGTCGAATGATTTGGTCGAAACAGTATTTAAACAAGCATGGATCATCCCAATAGAAGTACTTGATTTGGGAAAGAAATTTATATTTGTCTTGTTTCGACCAAAATGAAGGAGTTTTCTTAGTGACTAAGTATTTCACTATGTCTGCATACCATGGATTGACAGAATAGAAATGAGTTGTTCATCGGGAAAGTTCTCATTGATCGGTAAAGAAGATGGTGTGTTTGGAAGACGAGACAAATGATAAGCAATGACGTTATCGGTTCCTATTTTGTCTTTGATCGTAAGGTCAAATTCTTGGAGTAGAAGGATCTAACGGATCAAACGAGACTTAGCATCCTTTTTAGCGAAAAGGTACCTAAGAGCGGAGTGGTCAGTATAAACCGTAGTGTGTGAGCCAATCAAATAAGGTCGGAATTTTCGAGTGCAAAGACTACTGCTAGAAGCTCTTTTTCAGTGGTCGTGTAATTGAGTTGAGCATCATTTAGAGTCATACTAGCGTAGTAGATAACATGAAGAATTTTGTTGATGGGTTGTCCTAAGATAGCACCAACTGCGAAGTTAGAAGCGTCACACATTATTTCAAAAAGAAGATCCCAATTGGGTGAGCAAATGATGGGAGCGGAAATGAGTTTGTTTTTGAGACGTTCGAAAGCAGATTAAAAGTTAGAATTAAAGTCAAATGGAACGTCTTTTCCAAGAAGAGTCGTAAGAGGTCGAGCAATTTTACCGAAGTCTTTCATAAAGTGTCGATAGAAGCCAGCGTGTCCGAGAAATGAACGAATTTCCTTAATAGATTTGGGAATGGGTAGATTCACAATTACATCAACTTTCGCTTTATCTACCTCAATGCCTTTGTTTGAAATGACATGCCCAAGGACAATGCCGTGTTTGATCATGAAATAACATTTTTCCTAATTTAACGTTAAGTGTTTGTCTCTGCATCGTTTAAGAACCAACTCAAGATGGTGTAAGCACTCAGAAAAAGAATTTCGAAAGATGGAAAAATCGTCCATAAGTACTTTCAAAAAGCATTGATCATATCAGAAAAGATGCTCACCATGCATCTTTGAAAAGTAGCAGGAGCATTGCAAAGGCCAAATGGCATACGTCGATAAGCAAAAGTACCAAAGGGACACATGAAATTCGTTTTTCCTTGATCTTCGGAAGCGAATGGAATTTGGTTATAGCCAGAATAACCATGAAGAAAGCAATAGAATTCGTGACCGGCTAAACGTTCAAGCATTTGGTCGATGAAAGGAAGAGGGAAATGATCCTTACATGCTGCAGCATTTAGTTTTCAACAATCAATGCCAACACGCCAACCCGTTTGAGTACGAGTTGGAATGAGTTCATTAAAGTCATTCTAGATAACGGTAAGTCCAAACTTTTTAGGCACGACATGAATTAGGCTAACCCATTAACTATCAGAGATTGGGTATGTGATTTTGTTATCGAGAAGTATAAGAATTTCGTCACGAACTGCATCCTTCATTTTTGGGTTCAGCTTTCGTTGCGCGTCACGAACAGGCTTGGCATCGTCAACTAAATGAATCCGATGTTGAACAAGAGCGGGACTAATTCCCTTTATATCGATGATCGACCATCCAATTGCTTCTTTGTTTTTCGACAGAATTGGAAGAAGGGAAACTTCTTGATCAAGAGAAAGAGTTGAAGAAATTATGACGGAAAACATTTCGTTGTCACCTAAGTATGCGTACTTAAGGTGATCGGGAAGGGGTTTAAGGTCCAACCTCAGGGGTTGCTCAATCATAGAATTTGGTTGAAGTTCTAACTCAATTGTAAAGGTTCAAACAGAAATGAGATTTCCATTTCATTAGGCTTATCTTGAAACAGTTGTTCGTATTCGGTCTCGCGTTCATGGTTTAGGTCAACTGTTTCGTTATCAAAGTTTGGTTTGTTCAGTTAATTTTCAAGATTGAAAATGTTAAGATCCAAAGTCATGTTTCCAAAAGAAATTTTCATCGAACTGTTTCGACAATTGATTAAAGCATTTGAAGTAGCCAAGAAGGGTTGGCATAAAATAATGGAATTTGACTCGTCGGATTATTCACAGGTTGAGTCTCCAAAACGATGAAATCGACGGGGAATATGAATTGATCGATTATGATGAGTACATCCTTGATTTCTCCCACGGGTTTCTTTATCGAACGATCGACAAATTGAAGATTTACTTTTATCGGGTTTAGTTCACCCGAGCCAAGTTGTTGGTAAACAGAATAAGGAATCAAATTGACACTCGCACCCAAATCGAGTAAGCATTTTTTAATAATTTTGTCTCCTATCGTGCACGAGATCATTGGACAACTAGGATCTTTGTATTTGACATGAATTGATTGGGACAAAACTTCGCTAAGTCCAGAAGCTATGAAAACTTTCTTGGGTACATGAGTGTCATTTTTGGGCGCACAAGTCCTTGAGAAACTTAGTATATGTTGGGACTTGTTGAACGATATCAAGAAGCAGAATGTTAACTTTGACTTGTTTGAAAATTTCCAACATATTTTCCATTTAGTTAGAATGTTTTCTGGGTCGAAGGCGATGTGGAAATGGAATGCGATACTAAGTAGGTAGGTCTACTTGAGTAGAAGAAGAATTTGGATTGGAATTTGATTCAATGTTTGGCTCAACGTTTTGATCAGATTCGTTTGTTGCTTTAGAAGTGTCGAGAGGGGTTTCCGGTAAAACATTCAGCTTAACAACTTGATTATCAATTTGTTTACCGGAACGCAAAGTCGTGATAGCATTCATTTGGGTTACGTTGCTATCTTGAACAAATGAGCTTGATTCGAATTCATGTTTTGATTTCTGGTATTCTGGACTGGCTGACTTGGGAATGTGCTTCGTTCACATTCACTCACAGATGTAGCTAATTAACACATTTGCATTTCAAGTTTAGCAATCGATTGACTCGTATTCTGCATGTACGAGGTTAATAAATTTTGCAAATTACTGTTTAATTGGAGGCTTTGAGTGGTTGCCTTAGCCAACGTTTCAAGACTTTTCTCAAGTGAACTCAATCGTTTATCATCTTGGAGAGCAAAAGATTATTGCGGTTGATTTTGAGACGGACCCGCAAAATTTTGTTGAAAATGATTGGGTTGAAAGGGAGGATTCGAAGCATTATTCAGAAATGCTTGAAAATTGGGACGAACCAAATTCGTGTTGGGATTATTTTGGTTCCAAGCAAAGTTCAGATGATTTCTCCAACCAGGATTGTACGTTGGAGAAAACGGGTCATTCTTAACTTCATTGAAAGCATTGAGTTGTTCGATCGAATTAGGGCACTGATCGACTATGTGATTTGTATCGTTACATTTATAACACATGGGTTGGGAAGCTTAGTTCACTAGGTTGGACGAGAAAACGTAATCAATTTTTATTAATCATTGCATCGATTTTAGCTTTCAAAGCCAAAGATGATCCTATCGAGTGTGCGCTCGACCGTGAGTAAATGGATTTTTTGTTAGAATGTTCCCATTGGGCTGACTTTTTGGCCAAGTTTTCGAGAAATTGCCAAGCATCATCATGGTGGTGAGCGAGAAAATTGCCTTGGCACATCGATTCAAGCGTGGTTCATGAGCTGTTTTCAAGTCCATCGTATAAGATTTAGCAAAGGGTCCATTTTTTCAAAATTATGGTGTGGACATTTTATCAAAAGCTCTTTAAATCTTTCAAAATATTTTCCGAATAGTTCACCCCTGAATTGATGAAAATTTACGATTTCGTTTTAGATTTTAGTTGTTTTTCCTAAGGGGTAGAACATTTTTAGGAAAACTTTAACGAATTCTTCCCATGTTTTGATCAAGTTTGAAGGTAGGTTATACAACCATTTTTCAGCATAATCAGTCAGGGTGAATGGAATTAATCGAAGTTTGATTCCGTCATCACAAAGTTGTTGGAGTTTAATGGTTGCGCAAACTTGTTCGAATTTCGTTAAGAAAATGTATGGGTCATTGTGTTCAAAATTGCCAAATTTTGGAAGCGTGGCAATATGGTTTGAATTGACTTTGAAGTGGTTACCCGTTGGGGCGGGTAACGTGATACAAGAAGGAATAAAAACTCTATCGGGAAAGATTCTATCCATAAAAATTCAAGGGGTGTTCTCGTTCGCCATTGCTGGAGGATCGTTTGTTCGAGTTAAACGATTCGTAGAAGGGTCACGATTCCAACGTTTCGTAGAAGTGTCACGAGTCTAAATATTCATGCACTAGCGAGAAGAATAAGGGAAGAGAAAGAAGTTAGAATCGAGTTAAGAGAAGGAAGCAAGATTTTGAAAATGAAGCGAAAAATTGTCTCTTTTTAAAGGAAAAATATTTGCCAAAAGGAATTTATTTTTCGAAAGGGAGATTTGATTTTTTTTGTTTTGTTTTCCTTTTTTTTGGATTTTGGATTTTGAAATTTTTTTCTTTTTTTATTATGTGGTTTTTTTTAGTTTTTTTAAAGATTATATATATTTTTTGGATTTTTGTTTTTCTAAAAAAAATTAACTCAATTTTTTTTGGATTTCCAAAAGTAAAATGATTATTTTCTTGTTTTTTCTTTTCGATTTTTTTGAATTTCGGGTTAAACAAGAACTGAGTTAAGTAAAATGTACATTTTTTCTAAGTTTTGGATTTTGTTTTTTTTTTAAATATGCATGAACTAATGCAACTAAATGAATGCAAGGACTTAATTACAAATTTTCTGTCCTTAGTAGCTTCTAATCCAAAATTGCATAATCACACTTTGTCTTAATCCAACAAAATATTTCTTAGCCAGGTAACAGACAGGAGTTATCGATGCACCACAAATCACCGTAGCAATACAGCCGAAGGTTTAAGTACCTTCAGAAAAGAAATCATTATAATATTTACGAATCACCATAATATTTATAAATGATTATTGCTTTGACGTAGCCTAGACATCAAGGAATTAAATTGTTCAAAGAAGAAAATTTGTCAAGATACAATTAAGCTTAGGTGAGCTCGCGACTTCCTTAAGTCTGATGTCTAATCGTTATTATTAGCAAATTCTAGAATGATATGCAATTTGTGGGCCAAGGAAGGAGTGATGAAATCCCCCATCTTATGTGGATTTGGGTGTTGCCCTTAGAAAATAAAATAATATGGAACGAATGCAAAATAGAAGTTAAACATGAGTTAACGATGCAACTACGAATAAAATTCATTTTTGAATTTTTTTAAAATGCAAGCAACCAATAATGCAAAACAAATAAAAACAAGGGATGAGAGCACGATACCAGAGTGTGTGGAATTATTAGCAATTTATTTTAAAGCGGCAATTTATTTTATATATAAGCAAGCAAGCAAAGCAAAGCAATTTTAGCAGCAATTCCCCTCCTTATCTGCTTTTGCAACCTGAAAATTATTGCACAAGATTTATATATATATATATATATATATATATATATATATATATATATATATATCTAAAACAAAACACAAAAAAAATTAAACAAGCAAAACAAAATACTTAACACTCAACAACTCAAAACAAAACAAAAGATTTAAATAAAACACTAAAACAAACTAAAAAAACTAAACTAAACACAACAATGAAAACAAAAATAACAAATCAAACCCGACCGAATACCAAAAACTACCGCCCACTTCACTAATAAAACTTGTTCTCTTTTTGTAATTTCCCCGATTCAATTTCCAAAATCAATTCTCAAAATCGAAATCAATTCCCAATTTCGCAACCACTAGTTTTGATTTTGGGCTCGTGTTCGGGGTTTAACTGTTGCGGAGGTTGTTCGAAGGCGATGAGGTTGGTGATTTGGAGTCGCGGTGATGAGGTTGCTGAGCAAAAGAAGATCGTTTCTGTTGGCAAGGAGGCTTAGTGAACTGGAGTTGGTAGTTGCAAAATAGGCGTATGCGGTTTTTGAGTGATGAAACGTGAATGGTGATTAAGGAAGAGGATGGTTAGGCAATTGGGTGATGAGTTTTGGTTGGGTTGTTGTTGTGTTTTGGTAGTTTGGCGGGTTGTTTCTGTAGGAACAGAGAGGTGAAGTGTTGAAGGACAACAGGGAGGATGGTTATGCAGGCAATGTGTTATGAGGAGCTGCAGTAATATAGAAGAGGATGCAAATGATTTAAGTGAAGGCAGTGGTGTACATGGGAATTGTTGGTGGAGCAGCAGTAGCAGATGGCGGCAGAAGTGGTAAGAAGAGGTAAAGTTTAGATGGAAGTTTGGGAGGTATCGTAGAAGTGTGTATATGACGATGGATGAATGGTTTGCAGTAATATGAAGTTAAGTTGAGGAGGATCAGAAGTGGATGGCCTGATGAAGTTAAGTGTGATGATGGTTAGGTTATGATGATTCAAGGCAATGGGTGGATGGTTGACAGTGTGCAGAGGTATGGTGGTTGATATGGAGGAGTATGGCGGTATATCTGGCCTCAGTTTGATATTGATGTGCAGTGAGGAAGAGGTGATCAGGGAGAAGGGGAGCAGCAATGAGGAGTATAATCAGGTAGATGCAGGTGATGTGAGAAGATGGTCAGGGAAGTTTGTATGCAAGTAAATAAAGCATGAGTGGGTTTGAATGGTATTGAGTGATGAATGATGGTGGAGTGAAATACACAGAGGATGAATGTGTATGATGGTTGTGTTAGTATGGTGATTGTAGTTTGAGGTAGTTAGAGAATGTTATATGGAGGTGGAGAAGCAGTTTTTTTGCAGGAAATAGGTGAAATGTTGAGGAGTAATGAAGGCTGTAAGGTGGATGTAGTTTGATGGTGTTGAATGGGAAGTGGAGTTTGACAGTGGCAGTAGGTGAAATGGTGAATGGATGTGCAGGTTGAAGGCAGTAATGGGGCAACAGTTGGTGGAATGATGGTGTGGCAGTGGATGGATTATGATAGTTTTGGTTGCTGGAGCATAGTGACAAGGGAAGGGAAGGGAAGATGGTTCAATGATGAGGAGGTAGTGGGTATTGTAGAGGAGAGAAGTGATATATGAAATTGGTATGTGGAAGGCAGTTGATTGATCAAAGTTGATGGACCGAAGACAGAAGGAGGAAGGTAGTTTGATGGTGTTGATGTTTGTGGAGGATGTAGCACTGCAAGTTGGTTTAGAGGCAGTGGGGTGTTGCAATGATGCACTGATGAGTGGCAGGTAGAAGTTTTGTAAGGAGGAGCAGTGGTTGACAGAGGGAATAGGTTTTGAGTTGCTATTTGCAGGGATGAAGTAGGTGAAGTAATGTGCACTGAGATATGTGCACAGAGTTGCACAGAGTGTGGTATTGGAGCAGTTTGTGGTCAAGGGTGGTAGTGAAGTTTGATGGCAGGTGGCTAGAGGCAGTGGAATGTGCAAGTTATTGATGAATGGGCAGTTTGTTGGTTGAAGTAGTGATGGTTTAGTTAAGTAGTGATGGATGAAGTTTCTGGTGTGCAGAAGTTTGCTTAGTGGTTCGGAAATGTGATGAAGTGTAGATGGTGACTGCAGTTGACAGAGGGGCGGTAGTGTTTATGGTTGGCAATTTGATGGTAAGCAGGGGAGGTGATGATGAAGTGTATGACAGTAAGAAGTAGGATACGTGCATAGTGCACAGAGAAGTGCACTATGGATGGAGGTTGAGGCAGTTTTGTAAAAAAAAAAATGTAAATGTAATTTACAATGTAAAGGCAAATGTAAATAATCAAATATTTTTTTGTTTTGAAATTGTGTGTGTTTTTTTAAATAGAAATGCAAATAGAAAAACAACAAGCACACAAATCAAATAAAAGCAAAAATCACACAAACACACAACACAAAATATTTTTTTAATATGCAATTCAACACACAAAATTAACACACAATAAAATCAAATAAAAAAGTTATTCGAAGAGTAAAACTAAAATCAAATCTATTCCCCGGCAACGGCGCCAAAAACTTGTTTGACGGCGAATTTTTTATTGGTTAGAAAATCGCCGATAAATGTAATAAAAATAACCGCAAGCGCACGACGTACAATTTTAGTACGTGGCGAGTATGGGTCGATCCATAGGGAATTGAATTAATTTAAATTCCACTCAATCAAATTAACCCAAGAGTTTGAAATTGTTTTGAATTAGAAAATTTGTAAAAGTTAGGCTAGACCAAAAGTGAAATAAACTATAAGATTAAATGACAATTTAGAGGCAAATCCACTCTCATACTCTCACATAAATCAACACAAAATCAATCTATGATCTCTCTTTTTAATCTAAGTAGAATTAGTGATGTATTTATCATAAGTACGGTCTATTTATGTTATTAATTAACATAACTTAAACCATCAAACTTTAATACAACAACTAAAACCAGTTGTCAACTCTCATGAAAATGTTAATGAAATTAAAAATAAAATATATTCTAAGCATTATCTATTTACTATTGATTAGTAACATAGACCATCAAATTTTGATTCTAAATCCACTTCATTGCCAAAATCATATATAGATGAAGAGGTAATTTGTGTTTATGTTGTTTAAGCATAACCTATTTGGTGTCAACAACATAGGTTATCAAATTCAATAATAAACAACAAAATTTTACCACATCAAAAATTCCATTAAGCACAAAGAGAGATCATAAACAATAAAATATGTTGAATTTACATAATTTGGGAGAGCTTCAATTCCTCTAAATTGAAGGGGTTTAGTTTCTCATTTGTGTTATCATTTCAACACATGTAAATTTCAACATTAAAAAAACAAGCAAAGTAAGAGCTAATTAAAATAAAAAGAGGATTAATCTACTTGCATAAAATAAATCTAAACTACTTGCATTGAAAAGAGAGCTAATCTACTAACATAAAAGAAAAGAAAGCATGTAAATAAAAATAAGCATGTAATAAAAGCAAGTAGAAAAAGAAGAAGGGGCTTAGAAGCCATTTTATTTCTCATTTAATTTTGCTACAATTTGCATAAGATGATAAGAAGATAAAAAAATTTCTACATGAACATAAGATGGTTATTTATACATGCCAAAAACCCTAATCTATATTTTAGGGGAGTACCCAAAATGCCCCTTAGGAAGTGTAATCTCCAAGTAATCATTAACATGAAATTAATCCTCCATTAAATGTGCATGTTACTTTAATCCCCACTAACATGTGCATTAGCTCTTAATTGTAGTTCATGGTTAGTGGGTAGGTGGGGTCCTCCATGATTTCATGAATTCTTTTATTTCTTCATTACTTTGTCTTCGAACCTTTGTACATGCATACATACATGAAGCCTCTTTCATTTTCCATCCAAATTCCTACAAATAAAATGTGTAGGTGAATTTTCTCAAATTAAATCATACATAAAATTACCATTTTACCCCTATGTAAATGCATGAATGATGACTTGAAAGCATTTTTAAATTTCGTTTTAAACATGTAAAAACATCCAATTATGACATTTATTTAAAATAAAAGTAGATTAAATATAGAAGTAAAAATATGAACATTTACGTGTACATCAGTTCTCCATAGTTAATCGTGTCAAAGTAGTAGCCACCTTTGTGAAGTCCGTAATGAACTTCTGATGATACCCCACCAAACCAAGAAAACTATGACTTCGATTGAATTAATTGAAACCTTTTAATCTTTCACCATGGTAACCTTGCTAGGATTAATGGAAATCCCATGTTTGGATATGACATGGCCTTAGAGGAGCATTTCTCTTCTCTAAAAGTGAAATTAAACTTCGCATTTAAGCATTTTGTCCTTAACACTTCCAATACTTCTTTCAAATGTAACTTGTGATCTTCTTTACTTTTAGAAGTATTAAAAGATTATCTACGAAATCAGTACAAATTTATTTAGTTGGTCCTAAAAGACACGACTCATAAGTTCAACAAAATATGCTAGTGCATTCTTAATACCAAATGACATAACTAGCCATTCAATAGATGCATTGGGAGTTCTAAAGGTGGTCTTCGGAATACTATCTCCAGCCATCCTTATTTGATGAAAACCTATACCAAGATTAAATTGAGAGAAAATCGTTGCTCCTTCGAGTTGGTCGAACAAATCATTTATGAGAGGTAGATGATATTCGTCCTTCCTTGTGAACTTTTTCAATCCTCTATAGTCAACACATAACCTCAAGACCCATTCATTTTAGTTTCGAACATGACATGGGCTCCATATTTCGATGTACTTCTTCGAATGAGACCCATCGTAGAAAGATTGGTAATTCATGTTTTTAACACCCTTCTCTCTCGAATCCATATGCCTAATAGGTAAGAACTCTGGCTTTGCATTTCCTTCCAAATCGATTTGGAATTCAATCTCCTGATGTGGGGGTAAACCCAAAACCTCTTAAGGTACATTCATAAAATTCAGCACAATGAGAACTTGCAACAATTCCTCATATGAGAGATACCATGAGTATAAATAGCTCAACATCATGGAAGTCTTAGATTCATTATAAAACCATCGTGGAACTCTCAGACTCATAACAAACATTAAGCCCATTACCACTACTACCTTTTATACAAACTAAGCGGCCATCACAATTAATAACAACCCCATGCCTCGTCATTCGATCCATCCATATAATAAGTCCATAACCCAGAAAGCTGAGTACGTTGGAATCACAAAAAAACCCAGTCCCACCCCAAGATAATTTAATATGTCTACACATTATAGAAATATGTGCAAGTTCCCCAGCGAGTTTCCACACTATAAGAGAATCATCAATAACATGAGGCTCTAGGTGTAGTCTATCAATAAGATGACAATATATAAAAGAATGTGAAGCTGTTGTATTAAATAGAACACTTAATGCAAAGTCGTAAATAGGAAGCAACCTTCCGGGATGATGTTCTTCCATTTGTCGTGCTTAAGCGGATCGCTTGAACTTGGAGTATCTTAGATAACAATAAGATTTGACCATTTGTCCATTTTTTTGAATAAACAGACAATCCTTCTTGAAATGGTGTAGTTGGCCACAATTATAGCATTTCTTCTCTTAGAGGTTAATTTTGCAATCTCCAGAAAAATACCTATTCAAATGGCTCCTATTGCAAATCACTCACCCCTTCTTAGCTTAGCCTTGGTCACCCTTGCACCATTTTTCTTTTCTTTTTCCTTGAAATTTAGGCTTGGATTCAACTTTAGCGTCTTCCTCCTTAAGGCTTCTTTGCTAATAGAATTCAATAATGTGACTTTGATAAGTCCTTTAAAAGTTACGTCCATAGGAACATGACTAAGAGCAAGATCCCTAAGACGTTGGTTGAATCTTATAGCAAACCGCTTGGCCTTCTTAGCAGGAGTATTGATCATATCCATCCCAAATCAAGCCAAAAGTGTGAACTCATTGATGTGCTGCCTCATAGTCTTACCACCTTGTTGGAAACTTCTCTACTTGCAAGACCTTTTCTACCTCAAAAATAAACCGAGCCTCGAATCTCCTTTGAAATTCTTCCCATGTCATAGCATGCTCATCTACCTCCCTGATTACAACATCTCACCAATACAAAGCTTCCTCCTGACGTTGTTTAGTAGCAACTTGCTTGTTCACCAAACTCTCAAGCGTCATATTGTCGAATATTCGGTCACAAATATGCAGCCACACTTGAGTGTCAGTGAATGACTATATTCTAATGTAAGGTTTGCCTTCCATATGAAGGTAATCTCTACAAAGCTTAAGGAAGTCAAGAACAGGAGGTCGAGGATTAGGCATCACTCTAACTAGTTTTGGTAAAGGTAGGATCCCATTGGAGGTGGGGTACCCTGTATTGTAGCTTGCAAGTATCTTTCGAACCATGTTAGAGAAAAAATATCTAGACCCTCAGCGGCGTCTCTATCGGTCGTTTCTCCAGTGGAACGACTCATAATGACCATCTATAATTGAGAATTATTATTGATTTTATAAAGGTATAGTATTGATTATAGGGAAAAAGGTCTCAGTGCCTAAATGTTATATGTATAAGTATAATAAAATACAATTATACCCTGCCAATTTCATCCCAATTCATGGTGATCATGTAACATAAGCTTTGATATCAAATGTAATATCCTACGATTAATTACACTCGTAATCCATGCACTAATGCACTTGGATTGCATAAATACAACAAATGATGGTTCGTCGGCTAGTATTTAAAAGAACAACTCATAAAATATCTATCACATCTATATATACTAATCTCAAAGTAGAAGGAATAAATATACTATCAACGTAAACATGTAATAGACTTGGATTTTGAGTTCACAAATTCTAATCTTCCATAGCATGATTCAAACCTTGGATATATTTAGATTTGTAGTATGTATATACTGACTAGGTCACGTGGTACTAGTAGATTACCATCGTCTATTTGGTACCAAGTTTTAAAAGAAACATTATCAATATAAACATGTAATTGACTAAGGGCATATCAAATCAAAGGGATAAAAGATTCGATATCATAATACATCATGTAAATGGTACATCAAATCTCATATACAACATGTCTCAAAATGAATATAGTCTAAAACATGCATACACAAAAATACCTAATAGATATAATAATAGCGATAATAGCTATAGCTCTATAATTCAATTCAAACTAGCACAATCCCCTCCTCCAGGTCAACATATTCAAGGAATATATAACAAATGTGAAAACAAATAGATGGATAGACATTAAGTCTAGTGAAAAGGAAGTAATAGCAATCCATATGATTACCAGTACGCTTCTATATCATCTACAATACCAATTGGTAATATACGTGGTAATGAAAACTTACCTCAACTATATCTTCACCTATATTCAACAAATTAGCACATTTCTATTATAGTGTTATGTAATACTTGATAAGTCCACATACCATTAATCACCAAGGCAACTGAATGTGACTTAACTATCACACACTAGGCTAGTGGGTCGTGGGTTTCCTCGTAAGGCCAAGACCCACTAAGTATGGTCATTAATGTAACACAATTACTATGACGCTTCACCACATCATCCAAAACCTGCAATCATTTCAAACCCAAGTAAATATACATATGGCTAACCTCTGCCATTTACTTAAAAAATGGGACTCGGGTTATATAACTCAAGGCTAATAACCCCTGCTGCAAAGTAGCCCAAGGTTTATTGCCTTTGCTAGGAGATATTGGATCTGGACCAACACACAGCAAGGTAAATGGGAAAATTTCAAAAAGTTTATTCCATTTTGGATCTTATTGGGCCTATGAATATTTAGATCTTATCCAAATTTTATTTTAAATAAAATCAACATTTTATTTTTATAAATAAGGTTTATTTATTGATAATTCGTATTATATAATATGCCTGTTTCATACACACACATATGTGTGTATTTACATGTGCAACATAGTAAACTGTACATTGTTTGACATGCCTATATATATGCATGCATGCATGCATGTATGTATGTGTGTGTGTGTAAATATATATATGCTGGGATTTACATCGCAGCAGACATGTATACATGTGTGTCGTTTGTGTATATATGTGTACATACATATAATATATATATATATATATATATATATATATCTGTGTGTGTGTGAATATAATTTTGCCTAATATAAAATATATTTACAAATAAAAGTCATATAATACGCTTTTATAAATAAAAATATAAGTCACTCAACTTCAAACACTCCTTACCTGGCTCCATAACCTTCCTTCATCCACCGCTTTCCGATAGATTTGTTTAGGGCCTGCACTCTGATCGCCAGTTCAATGTTAGATCCCTCTACAGTCGTCTGATTGACTATAGTAGACTTTTCTCTTACCCTAGGCTATGTAGAATATACTAGTGTATGATTTTTGTTTGATGATAATAAACATATATATATATCTCTTATATATAAAGCAAATACTTCCCTTAGTGAAGCTTTTTTTGGATTGACAAAACCGTCCTTCATTTTAAAGATAAGAAAGCTAAAAATGTAGCACGTAGTCATTGGTATAGTTGTCATTCCCTTGACCCATGTTCACTAATAACCACAATATCTATTTATTCACATTTGACTCCCCACTCCCAAAATCATCGTCCCTCCGTACAGTGAAAAATTGAATATTGAAAGAAATAGAGAAATCATAAACCTACAAATGGCAGAGGAAAGAAAATTATGGATGGCATTAAGCAGCTCAACCTCCTCCTCCTTTATATGCCGCTTTCTAGCTCTTACGGTAGGGACAAACCGTAATTTTATCATCGTTAATCCGTTGACTATCTATACTGCTTATGCTTGATTGCACTTCATCATTTCATCCTATAACCCATTATTCTATAATTTAATGTTCCTGAAGTTTAGATTTGTATTATTTCAACTCAATCCAAGATCTATTGACATATTTATTTTTCTTTTGGAATTCATTTTATATCAAGATTTAACTTAATGTGCTAATTTGATCAATAAGCGATTAAAACTATTCTTTTTCATTTCCAAAAGAGGAGAAATTGCAGAATTGTTTGCTTATGACAATTAATTTTCTACAGGTTTAGGTAGAAGCAGAAAAGGAGGTTCTGATGATGATTTGATAGAGATAGGAAATATATTGTTAATTAAGGTCAATACAGGTATGATGATTCCTTATTTTTACCTCACAAATAATTTCTCACCGTTGTAATCAATAGCATATATTCTTTACACATATATGTAAATTATAAAGAAGCCGAGATCTCACTAAGCATATAGAGAATTGTAATAGTGAAAAGCATATAATTTTTTAATAGTGATTACGAGGATGATGTTAATGATATTCATTTTATATCTATCTGAGATATTTTGATGTTCTTTTACCATCATAACCTTGACATAAATCATAAGCAGATTTAGTTATGTTAATATTCGACTGAAATTTTTCTGAAATTCATAAACAATACAAGATGGAAGAAACGTATCATGAGTTCAGAGTATGTACTATAGCACAGGTACCTAACTTTGTTATAAGCTTCCATTTGTTTTATACTCTCACATTTGTTTTAAAGCTGCTAATTTTCCATATAACAATTCTTATATTTCGAACAAGTTCACTATATCATGTAAATTACAATGTTGCATGAATGCACTAATAATTGTATTGCCCTGGGAGACTAGGAGCCAAAGTCTTCATCTTTGTTCAATACTGACTATTCAACATTGAAAGAAACAGTTATGACATTTGAAGTGTTCCAACACACTGAAGAACGATTGTTTATTACTATCATGCATATATGCATTCGTCTTCATCTGTATATATTAACAATAATTTTTTTTTATCAATTTAGCCTACTTTTCAAAATGTACATAATATATTTAAATGTGTTTTAAATTATGTGATTTACTTATGCATATATTTACCTATATAATTTACTTATATATTTTGCAGGAAAGAATGTGAGGTTGTTTGTTTTACAAAACATTGTTATACAGAACATGTTTTGATATGAAAAGCTTAGTGCTTATTGACTATGTTGTTTTATCTTCTTATGTGGTAAAACTTTATGATAGAATGTTTTTGCCAAAAATAAAAACGTGCAATTCTATTTCAGTTACGTCTACATTTGGAATATTTGTTTTTAGTGAATTGACTTTTTTTGTGTGTTTATTGACTTGATCGTTGGGATAATGGAGCAAACATAGTATATTTAATAGATGTTTCTTTGCCTACTAATGAAATAAATGATAGTTTGGCTCATTTGAATAAGACTACTGTCTCGAAAGCAAGAATCTTACGCATTTTCTTGCTGCTTATTTATATTTCCAAAGCAAGAAGCTTTTGAATTTTGCAGTATATCTCCACTGATGATAATGGAAGTAAATTATACTTACTTATATAACAAAAGACTTCAGCAATAAGCCACTACATTCATTTCAGGCTTTATTCGAAAGTAACAGTGTAAAAAAAAATAAAGCGATGTGCACCTAATAAACAAACATTTACTATGAAATATAAATGTAATATTTTTTCACATAAATAATGGGACTTAAAAATTATTTTAGATTCATTTGATTTGGTAACAATTAAAACTCTGGTAATAAAGCATTATTGATATGTTTCCTTTAATTTTCAAGTAACACTAAAAAATTAATTTTAGACTCATTTATTTGGTGACAATTAAAGTTTTGGTAATAAAGCATTAATGACATGTTTCTACTTATTTTTTGCAAATTTCAAAATATTAATACTATATGAAAAGGTTACACCATTATTGATCACAAATATCATCATTTTTATTACAGATAGCATCATTGGTTTAGGAATATTCAAGAATTAGATTAAGCAATGGAACTAGATCACTATGTAGTATTTTTCACAGAAATCTCATGGAGGCAGAAATCACAGTTGGACATTTCCTTGGTACAAGGGTATTTATCCCACGCATAGCACTGAATCCTTCTGAGAATACTAACCGTCTTTCAAACTAATATGTAAACAATTTCCCATTAAATTAGCCTTTTCCTTAACACTTAATAAATCATAAGGACAAACTACCCCTCAAGTTGGTTTTTATCTTCCGGAACATGTTTTCAGTCATTTTCAGTTTATATTTCTTTATCGAGAGGAGTTGGTCAAAAAATAACAAAGGTTTTGATAAAAATGGAAAGATCCAAAATAGAGAGGGTATGCATACTAGAAATATAGTATATAAAGACGTATTATTAACACGTATTCATGAACTTAGTTAACTATAATTCATGATCTCCACTTTGTACGCTTTATTTATATAGTAAATATTATACCTCAATAGCATACTCATATGTATTCGATACCTATTATATTACTCCATTTACATAAGTAATTTTTTATATAGCCATAAATGGGTAAGAATTGTATTTAACACCGTTTTCTCTATTTTATTTTTTTCCATATTTTCAAGCAGTGCTTTTAAAAATGACATCATTGAGTTAATTATATTATATACATGTGAAAAAATTCCTAAGTTAATTACTAAAATAAAATTGTAATTTATATTAAAAAAACCCCTTATGTAACGTTTTTAACTCTACCATCTACATGTTACTGATGCCGGTCTCAAGCCCAGGGCAAGAAGGAGAAAATGATTGCTACAACTGTATTTAGTTCTTACAGATTACTTCCAAGCTACTACCATTGACATCAATCTTGAAAAAGCATAAAGAAAAATTATTACATCAATTTAAGTCTTATAAATTTCTATTACGATATTAATTTATAGGAAAATTCAAAATATATACACTAGCATTAGGTAGATATATCATTTAGCAAGTACAGAGGGTTTAAGAGAAAGGGAGTATTATAGGAAGTGTGAATTTTATGGTGGATAAGAAAATTTCTCTATATATTAATATGGTGGTTTGATTCTTTTTAAAAGAGAGTTGATGTAAGTTTTCTACATTCAAACCTATTAGAAGCATTAACTTTAATATTTTTTACATTTCTCAAGAATCCATGCAATAGCTGATTATTTTCTTTACGTGTTTGATTATTACCTAAAATAACTTAGTCTCATTCACACTTTGATAAACGATTGATTTATTCATGTACACATATGAAAATACAACATTACGTACACGTCAAAGTCATTTTGTAAAATTCAAAAAACCTTACAAATAGCATTTTTTTTAATACTAATTCAAATATTTTATATATATATTCGTTTAAATGTATTTGTTATTGTACAATTTTATTTTTCCACATAATTAAATAAATATTTGTTGAATAAAATAAATAACTCGGAATCCTTATTTAAACAAATATTTTATTCAAACAAATATTTTATTACAAATTCAAATAGTACAAATTTAAGCTCTCACTATATTCCAAATACAAGTTTCAATTACAACACAATTTTCAGTTTACAATTTTATATACATGTTTCACCTCACTACATAATTCACTCATCACTCATATTTGATCTTCAACTCTATTCCAGCTTGTATCCACCATCTGAACTATCTGCAAAATAAACATTGACGCAGTAAAATTGAAAAAGAAATATTTTGCAGTGCACAATGAAGTGTGTGTTTTGAAAATATTGTTTGCCTCGGTTATTTGGGTTGTTCGTCATCATTTTTTTAATTCATCTTACGCGAACCACTTGTGACATGCACAGTGTATCACTGTACATGCCACAAGGTCGTGCACACTGATATACACTTGCTTGTTAAAATTGCAAGGACAGGTGAGCACAAGGTCAAACCCAAGCCAAGACTGGATTCAACGCAAGTGCAAAAACAAACAACACAGCAACGACATTCAGGCATTCATTATGCAAGCAATATGTACAAAGGATAAAGAGAAAGTAGGAAACACACATTCAATATATCAGAATGCTCGGGTTTAACCAACATGAAAACATGTGAACACACCAGACTTCAGAGTGCACCACACATGTACAAATCGAATATAAATGGATACAGCACATGCATTACACATATATACATGCATATGTATGTGCATGATTTTCAAAATCAATGAGCAAATGCAAACAAACACAGTAGTACATAGGAGTTCAGAGGCAACGAAACCAGACTTCAAATCAAAACAACACATGCACATGGGCAGTTTAACTCGAAGCAAATCACAATGCAACACAAACTAGATTCAATAAAAAAGGCAACAAGAACACACCAGCATGGATGGTCAGAGCATTCAGTACAAAGCAAGCAGAACCAGACTACAGTTCAGAGAATACAAAGTGCACCGGACATGTAACATGACTTCAAAAGGAACCAGACCAGACTTCAATTTCAACGTAGAAGACATCAACGCATTGGAGCTGCAGCAATCATACACTCAACCAAGCAACCGACAAACATTACAAGGAATTGGATACAACATAGCAATACCAATCACACACATATATACATACATATATGTATGTATGTATGTATATACTTAGAGACATCATGTTTAGATTACTAGTACAAGGCATCAAGGCTAAAGACTCCAAGACCAGAGCAATGAAATGATAGAACCCAGACCAAATCATAATACAGCAAAAAAAATAGTGAAGCCGTGGGTCATGGTTCAAAAAGAAATGGTCAAACAAAACGCTGTTGAAGTGTTCAAGAAAAAAATCAAAAATTATCAGTAGCAGTTTGAATAATGTCACAGAGGACTTCATGATGAACAAGTCAGACTTCAGGAAGTCAAAATTAATCGAAAATTATCTGTAGCTCAATCAGAGGTCATAAGGAAACGAATTGAACAATTCGTTGGCAGTAAAGAGAGGAACCAATTCAAATATATTTAAACATATTTAAATATATTAGAAATACAATCGAAGGATGATCAAGTCAACCAATGAACAAGTCAGAAATCATCACAATCGTTCAATCAAGAATCGAATGGCCGAGCAAAGTAATTGAAGAATTCAAATCAAAATATATGAAACGAAAATTTTGGGATTTTATCCTTATTTAAACCCAATTCATCATCGACAATCAAGCAGTTCGAGTTCAAGCAAATCAACAGAGAAAGAAAAGTAAAAATTGCATACCAATTTTATACCATTCGAACTCGACATTGAAGCAGCTGTAAGCAAATCGAAGAACACTGATCGAAAAAGCAACAGTAATCATATTGAGGAATGAAAGCATACCAACAGACGATTTAATTTTCAAGTGGCGGCTTCATTTCAGCAAAACTTTAAATCAAAAGTGAAAGAGGAAATCGGTCGAAGATAAGGGGAGACGGTTTTCATTTTAATTATTTATTACTTGGGTCAGTTTTATTTTGTATTGGGCTTAATTTATATAGGGTTTTGTTTTTTAGTTTTATTTTTGTTTGTAATTTTCTTTTATAAAATTTGGTAAATTTCTAGTTGTGTAACTAGGTACAAACTACGGGGCGTAGTTTGAGAATTCGCAACTCAATGGCTGATTTGTGGTAGAGTTTTGAGCTTAGAGTTAGGTTAATCAAGTTAGCGGGTATCGCAAGTTTACGTATTTTTGTAAGCGTCTGATTACTTAATTTCTACTAGAAACCTCGGGGGCAGCGCGTAGGCAAATTTTTGCCGAAGCTGGGTAAAACTGTGTGTAATCTTTACCGCATTACTTTCTATTTTTATTTTTATTTCTGCATTAATTTTTTAGTAGACTCTATTCACCCCCCCTCTAGGGTGAAAACGATCCTACAAGTGGTATCGGAGCTAGGAACAAAAACCATTTTCTGTTAAAAAATTTGATTTTTTCTTTCAATGGCTTCTTTTAATAATGGTTTTGCTGAAGGTCAGTCCATAGCTAGACCACCCATGTTCAATGGTGAATATGCATATTGGAAAACTAGAATGAAAATTTTTCTGAAAACCATAGATGCATGGATATTATTAAAACGTGATTTAGTACACCAACAGTAATGGTAGATAATCAAGAAGTTGATAAACCTACGGATCAATGGACAGATCTTGAAAATAAATTGCAAACTGCTAATGCTAAAGCTATGAATTCTATTATTTGCTCAATAGATCAAATTGAATTTAACCGAGTCTCACATTGTCTAACCGTGCAGGAAATTTGTCACACGCTTGAAGTGACTCATGAAGGAACCACCCAGGTCAAAGAATCTCGCCTTGCCATGCTTAGTAGCGAGTACGAGAACTTCACAATGGCAAAGGATGAAAGTGTCAAAGAAATATATGGATGACTTTCTAATCTTGTATACAAATCAAAATCCCTAGGAAGACCATATACAGAACTGGAAATAGTTCAAAAGATCCTCAGAATTATTCCACGAAATTTTGAAGCAAATGTGACTGCCATTCAAGAATCAAAGGATCTGAAACAAGTTAAAGTTGAAGAACTCATCGGAAACCTCACCACTTATGAGCTAGAAATCAAATTCAAGGAATAACGTGAAGGGGGAGATATGTGAAAGAAATCAATAGCTCTCAAAGGAACGATGGAAAGTGAAGATGATGATGATGAAGGAGCAGCTGAACTGGCAATGATAATAAAGAGATTCAAAAGGTGGAACCGCAAATATGGAAATCCAACCCTAAATCAACAACTAAAGAGCAGAATCGTCAAAGTTCTAGACAACTCAGAAAAGCAGGAGGTAATTTGTCAAAATTGTAATAAACCTGGTCATATCAAAGCCAAATTGTCCTCAAAATCAAGTCAGCAAAGGGAAGAAACCGAAAAGGAGAAGTTTTGCAGCAACTTGGGATGAAAGACATGAAAATAATGATAAAAGCACTGGCAGTGAGAGTGAAAGAGAAAATCGGTGTCTTTTAGGAGAAACAAGTTACAGCGATGATGATGATCCTAGCGAGGTATCAAAACTTACTTACTCACAATTACTTATATATTTTCATGAAGTAAATGGCTGTTTTGAAAGACTAAGGGAGAAGTACACTAAAATTGAATCACAAAAAGATAGTTTGATAGAACTAAATAAGCAGCTTGATCAAATGGTACAAAACTATAGAAAAAAGAGCCCTAAGTGTGATAAGTGTCCATCGTTAGAAGAAATAAAAAAAATCAGAAACTAGAATTAAATTGCTTGAAAATGAAATTCTGATTTTGAAAGAAAGTGAAAATACTAGGAGAGAAAATTCTATTAAAAAGTGCACTTTGTTATTAAATGAAAATGAATCTCTCAAGTCAAAAGTCCAACAATTGTCTACAACTTTAGGAAAATTCTCCAAAGGAGAAAGATCACTAAATATGCTATAAGGGAAACAAACTCTTAATACCATTAGACAAGAACTTGGGTATACTCAGTGTGAAAAAGGTAAAAGTGAAACTAATCATGTCAACTCCAAGTGCACGGTTTGTGGAAAAATTGGACACAATCAAAACAATTGCTGGTATAGACCCAAACACACGAAAACCATACTAATTTGGGTTACTAAAGGCACGAATGTAAAATCCCTTAAAATCAAACAAATCTGGGTGCTAAAAGGAACATACATTGTCTTGGTTCTACACAAACTTGTTTTTAAAATTATTGTTTCACTAACAATCATGGACCTATAAAAACAAATAGGTCACTAAACTCTTTTCTCGTGTAGGTGTGTTGGCAGGCTAAGGATCAAGAAGAGTGGTACCTGGATTCTAGATATTCCAGGCACATGACGAGTGACAAATCAAAGTTCCTTAACCTAGAGAAGTACAAAGGTGGCAAAGTCACAATGGGCAACAACGATAAATGTAAAATTATCGGTAAAGGTAAAGTAGGTAACGATATATTTACCTTAAACGATGTGTTATATGTTGAAAATCTGCACCATAATCTGATTTCAATCAGCTAGTTATGTGATATGGGAATGAATGTTGTTTTTAATTCTGATTTGTGCAAAATTGTTGACCAATCATCAAAGAAATATTATTTTCAGGTAAGAGGAAAGGTAATATATACTCTCTATCTTTTGATGATCTCACTCTTTCAAAATGTTTGGTAGCTAAGGATGAAGAAGTAAACTTATGGCATAGATGATTAGGACATGCTAGCATGAATCTATTAAACAAATTAAAAAGAAAAGATTTGATAAGGGGTTTACCATCTCATGATTTCAAAACAGAAACTCTTGTAAAGCATGTACTATGGGAAAAGTTAAAATATCATCTTTTCATGCCAAGAACATTTTAAGTACTTCTAGAGTCCTTGAACTAGTTCATATGGATCTGTTTGGACCTAACGATATTGCAAGTTTAGGTGGTAAGAGATATTGTTTTGTATTGGTTGATGATTACTCTAGATACACGTGGGTATACTTCTTAGCTAAAAAATCAGAAACTTTCTCATACTTCACTAAATTCACAAAACTAGTTCAAAATGAAAAAGGAGTTTCTATTATTTTGCTAAGAAGTGATCATGGTGGAGAATTTGAAAATTATGAATTTGAATTTTTTTGTGATGAAAATGGATTTAAACATGAATTCTCTACTCCACGTACTCCACAACAAAATGGAGTAGTCAAGAGAAAGAATCGAACCTTACAAGAGTTGGCTAGATCTATGATAAATAAGTATGAACTACCCTTGTTCTTTTGGGGAGAGGTAGTAAATACAGCTTGTTATGTAATGAATAGAGTCATGATTAGGCCGATTCTTAAGAAAACACCATATGAACTATGATTCAACAAAAAGCCAAACATTGCATATTTCAAAATTTTTGGCTGTCCATGTTTTATTCTCAATACAGGTGATCAACTGGGAAAATTTTAGCCAAAAGCTGACGAAGGAATGTTCATGGGATACTCTTTCAGAAGCAAAGCTTATAGAGCATACAACAAAAGGACGAGAATAATCATGGAGTCAATCAATGTGAAATTTGATGAAGGCATTAATGATCAAAGCAAGGAAACAATCAAAAGCAATGTCAAAGAGGAGAACGAAATAGATGAAAGTGAAAATCCAAAAGAAACTGCAACCATGAAAGAAGCCCAAAGAAATCTGGAACCAGAGAGATTGAAATTCAAAGCAGATCATCCTCTAGAGTTGGTAATAGGTAATCCTACCGCAGGTATTCAAACTCGTTCCTCCTTTATAAATTTATGTGATTTGTGTCTATAAATTGGATTTATTTCAGAAATTAAACCCAAAGACATAGATACAACTCTTAATGATGAGAGTTAGTTTATGGCTATGCAAGAAGAGCTAAATCAATTTGAACGAAATGATGTTTGGATTCTAGCACCTAGACCTAATGATTATCCACTTGTAGGAACCAAATGGATTTTAAAAAATAAATTTGATGAATCTGGAAATATGATTAGGAACAAAGCTAGGTTAGTTGCTAAAGGTTATAATCAAATTGAAGGAATTGATTTTGATGTAACTTTTGCACCAATAGCAAGACTAGAATCCATTAGAATCTTATTAGCTTTTGCTTGTTATAAAGGATTTAAACTAAGACAAATGGATAGTAAAAGTGCTTTTCTTAATAGAAGTTTGAAAGAGGATGTATTCGTTGAACAACCTGAAGGTTTTGAAAATCAAGAATACCCTAACCTTGTATATAAACTTAAGAAAGCATTATATGGATTAAAACAAGCCCCTAGGGCTTGGTATGGATGTTTTAGCACTTATCTCCTTGAAATGGGTACAAAAATGGCTGTGTAGGCACCACATTATTTCTATTGCACGAAAAT
Organism: Allium fistulosum; assembly: GCA_030737815.1. Taxonomy (NCBI): domain Eukaryota; kingdom Viridiplantae; phylum Streptophyta; class Magnoliopsida; order Asparagales; family Amaryllidaceae; genus Allium; species Allium fistulosum. The sequence continues at coordinate 903,573,777 of CM060906.1, read as the reverse complement.
GACGACCTTTTGATTGTTCAAATATATGTTGATGACATTATTTATGGTGCCACTAACAACCTTTTGTATGAGAAATTTGAAAAAGTCATGTAGGAAAAGTTTGAAATGAGCTTGGTAGGAGAGTTGAAATTCTTTTTAGGATTTCAAATCAAACAAAGCGAAAAAGGTACGTTCATCTCTCAAACAAAATATATCAGAGAACTTGTCAACCAATTTGGATTGAAAGAGCTAAACCTACAAAAACTCCCATGAGCACAACAATTAAACTTGACAAGGATGAAAAAGGTAAGGTAGTTGATCAAAATAAATATCGAGGTATGATTGGAACACTTCTTTATCTTACTGCTTCTAGACCAGACATTATGTTCTCTGTTTGTTTATGTACACGGTTTCAATCAAATCCAAAAGAATCTCATTTAAAAGCTATAAAAAGGATTATAAGGTATCTGTTGCACACCCCACGGTTTGGTCTATGGTATCCAACTAATGATAACTTTGAGTTAAAAGGGTATTCAGATGCAGACTATGTTGGTAGTCTAGTTGATAGAAAAAATACTGGTGGAACGTGTTTTATGTTGGGACATTCGTTAGTTACATGGTCAAGTCAAAAACAAAATTGTATTGCATTATCTACCACTGAGGCAGAGTATATTGCTTTAAGCGGTTGCTCTGCTCAAATTTTATGGATGATACAAACTTTGCAAGACTATGGTCTAAATTTTAAACGAGTTCCACTTATGTGTGATAACAAAAGTGCAATTGATCTCACAAATAATCATGTACATCATTCTTGCACCAAGCATATAGATGTTAGACATCATTTCATTAGAGATCACATTTCCAAAGAAAATATGTGCATAAACTTCATTTCAACTGATTCTCAATTGGCAGACAATTTTACAAAACCCCTTCCAGAAAATAGTTTTTGTCGACTTCGTCTCAGTTTTGGCATTTTAGAAATATGATTTTATATTTTATTTATTTATTTGATCTTAAATGCCTATGTTAACTAATCTGACTCCCTATTGATTATCGAAAAGATAAATAGTGACTAAAAAAAGTGATGAGTGTTGATCTTGATCGTATATTATGTCTTGAGAGAGTATATGTAGAAAATTTCTTTAAAAATTTAAACAAAATTTGTAATAACTTTGGTTGGTAAAAATTCCATGACCATCTCTAGTTCTATCATATTTTTATGACAATCACTCATCAAAATCCAATATAGTATGTCAAGATGTGGTATTTAAATAGGAAATTATTCATTTTTTTAAATTAATTAACAATAAAATCATCCAAAAGTACTCACTCTCATTTAAAAGTCCTCACGATTATGCATGGGTGAACTACTTGAAATATCTGATTATGTGCTTTCATGCTCATTTAAAAGTCTTCACGGTTATGCATGTATGGAACACATATCAAAATTGGATGAAATAGACAAGTTGATTCTAACCCCATTTAAAAGTCCCCACGGTTATGCGTGGTTAGAAGATGCTTGAAATTCATTTTTTTAAAAAAGGAATACTACTAATCTCATTTAAAGGTCCTAACTGTTATACATGGTTAGTAAGTATTTAAAAAAATTCATGTCATAAATATACCACAAATGGACACGACTATATGGTTTCCTATGCCGACATCACCCCTATCACTCTAAAATGGAATATGCACCAACATAGTATTTATGATTTTTGTTTGATTTTTTTGAAATTTAATATGTATACTCGATTAGGTATTAATGTTTATCACTTTATCACTCTTATCTAACACTATTACTCTTTTGCTGATAACAAAAGAGGGAGAAAAGTTAAGATTTTGGCAAATAAGTTCAAATTTTTTAATTGCATATTCTCATCTAGGTTCATTGTATTTTTTATTGTTTTTTATTTGCATATTTTTTATTTTCATGCATATGTGAAGGGGAGCTTTGTTGTAGTGGGAGTATTCAAATAGGGGAGCTAATAGAATTCATCAAGACCAAATACACTTAATAGAGTCAAAATCTTAATATATGTTTGTTATCGTCAAAAGGGGGAGATTATAGAACATACTGGTGTATGATTTTTGTTTGATGATAATAAACATATATATATATATTCGTTTAAACGTATTTGCTGTTGTACTATTTTATTTTTCCACATAATTAAATAAATATTTGTTGAATAAAATAAATAACTCGGAATCCATATTTAAACAAATATTTTATTCAAACAAATATTTTATTACAAATTCAAATAGTACAAATTTAAGCTCTCACTATATTCCAAATACAAGTTTCAATTATAATACAATTTTCACTTTACAATTTTATTTACATGTTTCACCTCACTACATAATTCAATCATCACTTGTATTTGATCTTCAACTCTGTTCCAGCCTGTATCGACCATCTGAACTATTTGCAAAATAAACATTGATACAGTAAAGTTGAAGAAAAAAAATTTGCAGTGCACAATGAAGTGTGTGTTTTGAAAATATTGTTTGCCTCGGTTATTTGGATTGTTCGTCATCATTTTTTTAATTCATCTTACGCAAACCACTTGTGACATGCACAGTGTATCACTGTACATGCCACAAGGTCGTGCACACCGATATACACTTGCTTTTTAAAATTGCAGGGACAGGTGAGCACAATGTCAAATCCAAGCCAATACTGGATTCAACTTAAGTGCAAAAACAAACAACACAACAATGGCATTCAGGCATTCAATATGCAAGCAATCTGTACAAAGGATAAAGAAAAGGCATGAAACACACATACAACATATCAGACTGCTTAGGTTCAACCAACATGAAAACAACATGTGAACACACACCAGACTTCAGAGTGCACCACACATGCATAAATCGAATATAAATGGATAGGCACATGCATTACACAATTACACATATATACATGCATATGTATGTGCATGATTTTCAAAATCAATGAGCAAATGCAGACAAACACAACAGTGCACAGGAGTTCAGAGGCAACCAAACCAGACTTCAAATCAAAACACCACATGCACAGGGGCAGTTTAACTCGAAGCAAAGCACAATGCAACACAGACCAGATTCAATAACAAAGGCAATAAGAACACACCAGCATGGATGGTCAGAGCATTCAGTACAAAGCAAGTAGAACTAGACTATAGTTCAGAGAATACAAAGTGCACCAGACATGTAATATGACTTCAAAAGGAACCAGACCAGACTTCAATTTCAACGTAGAAGACATCAATGCATTGGAGCTGCAGCAGTCATACACTCAACCAAGCAACGAACAAACATTACAAGGAATTGGACAGAGCATAGCAATACCAATCACACACATATATACATACATATTTGTATGTATGTATATACATGGAGTCATCATGTTTAGATTACTAGTACAAGGCATCAAGGCTAAAGACTCCAAGACCAGAGCAATGAAATGACAGAACCAGACCAAATCATAATACAACAAAAAAATAGTGAAGCCGTGGGTCATGGTTCAAAAAGAAATGGTCAAACAAAACACTGTTGAAGTGTTCAACAAAAAAATTGAAAATTATCAGCAGTTTGAATAATGTTGCAGAGGACTTCATGATGAACAAGTCAGACTTCAAGAAGTCAAAATTAATCGAAAATTATCTGTAGTTCAATCAGAGGTCATAGGGAAACAAATTGAACAAGTCGTTGGCAGTAAAGAAGGAACCAATTCAAATATATTTAAATATATCAGAAATACAATCAAAGGATGATCAAGTCAACAAATGAACAAATCAGAAATCAACACATCCGTTCAATCAATAATCGAATAGCCAAGCAAAGTAATTGAAGAATTCAAATCAAAATATATGAAACAAAAATGTAGGGATTTTATCCTTATTTAAACCCAATTCATTATTGGCAATCAAGCAATTCGAGTTCAAGCAAATCAACAGAGAAAGAAAAGTAAAAATTGCATACCAATTTTATACCATTCGAACTCAACATTGAAGCAGCCGTAAGCAACAAAGAACACTGATCGAAGAAGCAGCAGTAATCATATTGAGGAACGAAAGCATACCGGCAAACGATTTAATTTTCAAGCGGCGGCTTCATTTCAGCAAAATCCTAAATTAAAAGTGGAAGAGGAAATCGGCCGAAGATAAAGGGAGTCGGTCTTCATTTTAATTATTTATTACTTGGGCCAGTTTTATTTTGTATTGATCTTCATTTATATTGGGTTTTTTTTAGTTTTATTTTTATTTGTAATTTTCTCTTATAAAATTTGATAAATTTCTAGTTGTGTAACTAGGTATAAACTACGGGGCGTAGTTTGAGAATTCACAACTCAGTGGCTGAGTTGTGGCTGGATTTTGAGCTTAGAGTTAGATTAATCAATTTAGCGGTTATCGCAAGTTTACGTGTTTTTGTAAGCGTCTGATTACTTAATTTCTAGTAGAGTCCTTGGAGGCAACACGTAGGCAATTTTTTTTCAAAGCTGGGTAAAACTGTGTGTGATCTTTACTGCATTACTTTCTGTTTTTATTTTTATTTCCGCACTAATTTTTTAGTAGACCCTATTCAACCCCCCTCCTCCTCTAAGATGAAAATGATCCTACAGGCTCTGGAAGTGCAAGATTCCTCCAAGGGTTAAATTTCTAATGTGGCTACTCGTTCACGAAAAGGTCAACACCAAAGATCTCTTGATTCGCAAAGGCCTTAGCATTGCTCCTACTTACCTCATGTGCCACTCCAGCCTTGAAGCATCAACCACCTTTTCTTCGACTGCATTTCTCTGTCTAAGCCACCTATGTTGCTCACCTTCTCCCCTCAATTCCCTCAATTACATCCTTCCTTGATAACTGGCAATATAACCCTTATCTCCCTACTAGTTGACACTCTTCTCTCTTCCTTTAGCTGGGTTATTCGGGCAAAGAGAAATGCTAGATGCTTTAGTAACAATGCAAGTTTTAGCCTAACCTTTGTCAAATTTTTTTATGTCTATTCTCTATGTGGACAAGTTGTAGATACACTCCTCTTCAGCCAAGACCGGGCAGCCCAAAGCTTGACAATGAGTTTGTCAACAGCTGTGATGTGTTCCAGGCTTTCGCCCCGGGAAATATGGACCCTTCGGACGTTGACTAGCTTGCGGTAGCCGCGGTTTCGGGCTCTTTGGATTGCTACAATGATGTTATCTATTTTTATTAGGAACTTGTTAATGATGTTTATTACTTTAATGCAGTTTGTACTTATGTGCGTTGGTATTATCGTTGCCATCTACACACTTGACTTAGCTGACTTTGTTGTCACCGATCAGACATGTTGATCTGAAACCTTTTTTATTTCTAGTTGTGCATTTGGCTATATAGTCCCGCACTACACATCTATTTCCTCAAAAAAATAAGTATAATTACTTTTATCAAATTATTTTGAAATTTAATTAAAAAAACTAATTTTCAACAAACTTTAATATATATATACACACACATATATATATCGAAATTAAAAAAATTTAATATATATATATATATTTAAATAAGTTTAAAGTTATTATACATAAATTATATAAGTATATATGCATGTAAATATGTATATTATAATATAAATAATAATTAAAACAAAATTACACACACCCCCTTTCATGCTCACGGCCAAACAAAATTTTCCCGTCTTAATGTTTATTTAGCACTTAATTTTTTTAAATTCCATACGAAAATCCTTTTATATTTTTTAATTTTCAAAAATAAAATTATTAACATATTTGTTTTAGATTTTGTGTCAAATATTTTATGTTTTTTTGGCAAGGCCAGCGGGGTTAAAAATGGGCCCCTACCATTTTTATTAATATACCTAGAAGAAATACAAAGAAGAGAAGAACAAAGCTACCAACAAGGCAAGCAATAAACAAAGAACATGACAACAAAGAAATACATGCATATTAATAAATAAGAAAAAATAAAACACACAACATAAAGACACACAAACAGGCTTTAGAGCATCAGGGGAGATAATTAAGGAAAGATGATGGAAACTCATGCCTGGATGCATTAATTCCATTCCTCAATCCCTCCATAATACTACTTTTCATTTCAGAGAGTGTCTTCCTTTTACCAGAGAAAATAATTGCATTCCTATCATCCCATATCATAGTAATGAAGCATTTTAGAGTAAACAGTAATACATAAGTTGATTCACTTTTCCATCTCGTTGCCTTGTAAATTAAGTCCCATTCAACCTCACTGATCAAAGAAACAGTCCTACCAGTGGTGATAGAGTTAATAGAGCACCATAACATGTGGGTGAAAGGACAGCTAAAAAACAAATGCAGAGCATCCTCATCAGCTGCATGACAAAAACAACAAGTTGTATCAATGATGACACCCCTCTGTCTCAACATAGTCTTAGTTTTCAAGCAGTTACTGAGAGTCTTCCATAGAAACAAGTTCTGCCTCTCCGAGCTGTGACCAAGCCAGATTCTCTTATGCCAGGAGAAGGAAACAGAGTTGCTATGACCAACAAGAAGCTCGTACATATCACTAATCTTGAAACATTCCACAGTAGAGGACCAGGAAATTTCATCATACAGAGATAAAGGAACAGTACGACCATTCAAAAAATTCCAGCACTGTCGAACACATTGATTACTCGAATAAGGCAGGACAATACATCCATCAGACAAATGATCAGTAGCCAGTGCATCAGAGCATATTCCAGATTGAACTTGTTCATTGTAGGTGAGATGGTGACACAGAATAGTTCCAGCCTTCACCCAAGGGTCATGCCAGAAGGACACAGTACCATTGAATCCAATTTTACATTTAGCATAAGGAAGAATAACTGATCTAAGTTTCAGTAAACAGCGCCAAGTCCAACTACAAGACGGAGGCACAGCCATCGTCCAGAAGTTCTTTTTGCCTATGATATACTTGTGAGACCACTTAACCCAGATACTGTCTTTATGATTGAGAAAATTGTCAATGTGATTCACCATGGCAGCACAATTCCATTGCTGAATATTCTTGATTCCAAGACCTCCTCTAGACCTCGGCAGTTCAAGCTTGGAGAAAGCACAGGGAGATAACTTATTAGAGTTCATCGAACCATGCCAGAAAAATTTGGACATAGCACTTCTAATCATGTTAATCAGCTTAGTAGGAAGAATGAATGATTTGGCCCAATACACAGTCATAGAAAAAATAATAGAGTTGATTAGCGTTAGCCTTCCAGCCTGACTAAGCAACCTGTTGGTCCATAATGCAAGACGCGCAGTAATCCTCTCATACAGAGGGATACATTAGGAGAAAGAAATTCTTGAAGTTGCGAGGGGAATACCAAGGTACTTGGAACAATCAGAACGCAGCATGATAGAGGAAAAACTAGTTTTTTGGTTTATCACTTCAGAGTTCACTCCAGCTATCATCAAACCAGACTTGGATAAATTAATCGACAAGCCAGAAAGTTTGTAGAATTTGTTAAGACTATCCATAATGGATGTAACAGTCATCATTGTTGGCTTGAAGAAGATAACCAAGTCATCAGCAAACATAAGAGAAGTAATGAGAGGTTGCTTACATTTAGGGTGCACTGAGAAAAGACCTTCATGAACTTGTTGGTTAAGAATTTGCGTTAAGACTTCCATCACCAAAAGGAATAAGTAAGCAGACATAGGGTCTCCTTGCCGAATACCTTGTTTACTTCGAAAGTAACCCTCATTACATTTATTGACGTTTATAGAGAACCAAGCAGTGGAGATGCAAGCTTCAATCCATGCTACAAAGTGGGGTGGAAAGTTCATTATCCCCATGATTCTAAATACAGAGTCCCACTGAAGAGTGTCAAATGCTTTAGAGATGTCAATTTTGAACATGGCTCTGGGAGATATGTTAGTGGAGTTATAACCCTTCAGGAGTTCATGAGTCATCAAAACATTGTCAATGATACTTCTACCACCAAGGAAAGCAGCTTGATTGGGGGATATGATGTTAGGCAAAACTAATTTGAGTCTGTTGGCTATAATCTTGGATATACATTTGTAAATAGTGTTACAGCAAGATATAGGTCTAAAATCAGCAACATGGCAGGCATTATTCACTTTAGGAATGAGAGCTATGTTCGTGGCATTTACAGAACTAATCATTTTGCACTTGTTAAAGAAGTTATGAACAGCCTTCAGGAAAGAATGGCAAACAATCGCCTAGCACGAAGTAAAGAAAGATGCATTGAAACCATCCGGGCCTCCAGATGAATTTGAATTGAGAGAGAACAACGCAGATTTAATCTCAGAGTCCGATATTGCAGTAGAAAGCATTTCATTTTCTTCAGATGAAATTTTGGGAAGGTTAACAGAGTCAAGCAGCTCAAGCTCTTATTGTTGCCCAACAACTTACTGAAATAATCAAGAAACATATTTGCAATAGCAGGAGGGTCAGAAATATAATCGCCTTTATCATCAATAAGTGTACTAATAAGCTCTCTAGCTTGTTTAGCTTTTAGAGAAGAATGGTAGTAAGTAGTGTTCCTATCACCATCCTTAAACCACTCCATTCTAGACTTTTGTTTAGCCATTAATCCTTCCTACTTTAAGGCATCAAACAGATCAGATGATAAATTAGCTTCCTGAGCAGGTAAATCTTTATTTAAGGGGTCAGCCAGCAAAGCCTCTTGAACAAGATGAAGCTTGTGAGAGAGCGTGGAAGAGAACAAGTTGCCAGAGCCAAATTTGCTACTCGACCAGGCTTTCAAATCTAATTTGACAGCTTTTAGCTTGCACTACAAAACAAACATAGGATTACCAAAAAAGTTAGCGGACCAAGCTCTTTGAACAATAGGTAAAAATTCAGGGTGAAGAATCCAAGCATTAAAAAATTTAAAATTTGTTTTCCTTTTTTTCATAGCAGCACCAAAAGATAAGATTTGAGGAGAATGATCAGACATGCCAGGCATAGGAAGGAGATTAGACATATCAGGCCATTTAGTTAGGGCAAACTGGTTTGAGAATGTGAAGTCAATCTTAGAGAAGGTACGAGGAGTAAATCTTCTCGAATTATTCCAAGAGAAGGGGGCACCAACAGAGTTGATCTCCACAAGGTTAGATTGAGAGATAGTATCATTAAGGGGTCTGATTTCTCGAAGGGACAAGGTATTGCCTCCAAGCCTATGAGATAATAGATAAGAGCAATTGAAATCTCTCATAGCAATCCAGGGATGAGTTTCCTGTCTAAAAGAAGGGAGGAGATCATGTAAACGCTGTCTAGCAGAGGAAGAATTGAGACCATAGATAACTGAAATGTTGAAAGAGGTGGAGGAAGAAATATGAATACAATGCAAGTGAACAAGTTGAGATGTAGAAATTATAGGAGATAATAAGAAAACTGAAGGGTTAAAAAGAATAAGAATTCTTCCATATGGGGCTTCAGAGAGGTTGTTTATCATTTTCCAAGACGAGTTAATATATGCTGCAGCCTTGGAAGATAGAGGAGCATTAAGCTTGGTTTCAAGAATGGCAAGCATACTTAGAGAATGAGTGGCAATTAAGTTTTTACATTGGTTTAGTTTAATCTCAGAGTGGGCACCTCTTGAATTCCACACACCAATGTTGTTCAATATTGATAAACTAGTTGGTTAAGTTGGAGTTTCTTTTTGTTACCCCTGGTTAGAGGAGTGTTTTGGTTATTACCACCAGGAAAAGTTGGGGAAGATGTTGAACCACCACACGGGTTGAGATCCAAATCAGAATGAACTTTAGAAGATTTGAGAGATTTACTACTACAAGCAGGTCTGAGAAACTTAGCAGTGGCAGGAGGAGGAATAACAACAGGAGAGGATTGAGTAAGAGGAGGAGGAATAGGAGGGGGTTTCCATGCATGGGGAGCTTGAATATGATTATATGGATGATGTGTTTCCAGGTGGGCAGTAGAATTATTAATTATTGTGTCATTCTGGTTGTGCACGTGCACAACAGAAGCATGCACAGGAATATTTCGAGTAGAAGTGGGATTTGCGACAGAAGGGGCTATGTTGACAATGGATAATGAAGAGGGAGAAGAAGATGAAGAACACAAGATCGGACTGGAAGAAGGAAAGGGAAGATAAGGAGCAGGATCAATATTTGTGGGGGGAGGAGGAGCAGCATTCTTGATAATGCAAGCTGAAACGGGTGAGACATGATTTTCATCATCCAAATAAGCATGATGGGGGGAGTTGTTATTGGGATTACATTCAGATGCTTGCTTAAGTGTGACACACTTCTCCTTTTCATTGGTTGGGCCAATCACATGGCAGTTCACATGGTTTGATTCAATCTCAGCACAAAAATTATTAGAGGCATCCACTTCACTGTCAAACTCATCCAATTCAGAAAGAACATTAAAACCATTAACTTCCATCAAACAAGAGTTGCCAAAATGATTAACCTTTTTTCCATCAGAAACTGACTTATCATTATCTATTCCCCCTTCCTCATGTTCTCGACTATCAGTAACTATCTTTTTTCCAGTGTTGTTTTCTTCTTGCGATTCCTCTTTATCTACTTTCAAGTTGGAAGAGAACAACCGTTGTCTTCTAGCTTTATTAACAACTTGCCATTTATGTTTCCTCTGTCTCATTGATTTAACAACATCAATCTTGTTAGCATAAGCTTCCTTAACATAGACTTTATCAGATTTTTCTTTCTTCTTATTCTTATCAGACACAACATCAGGATTAAACTTATCACAAGTAGACTCAGTATGACCAAAAACGCAACAGTTTGAACATATGTCAGGCTTCCATTGATATTCAATGTGAATGAATTGAGTTCCACCATCAAGTAGTTGAACAGGAAAAGAGTCAATCAAAAACTGATCAGGCTTAATTTCAACTAAACACTTAGCAAAAGAGAGACGTTCCATCTTCTTCGTTGATTCGTCCATGCATAAAAGCTTACCCAATCTGCTTGCTAACCAGTTTATGTCGATATGGGACCAAGCGAACATAGGAATGTTGGAGAATTTCACCCAAGTCGGCACTGAAGAAATACTTTCACATGCATTACCCACAAATGGATCCCACTGCTTAACGATAAAGAGCTTGTTTTTCATAACTATAGGGTTACCCTGCAGAATCTTGCTTCGATCCTTGTCACATGATAGAAGAAAGAGAAACAAAAATCCATTAGATCGTACCTTAATCGAACCTTTCAATTTCCAATATTTTTTCAAGAAGTTAATGACAGAAGTGTAAGATAATGGCTTATCAAGGAAGAATCCAACAAGATAGTTACTCCAAACTTGAGCACCAGCATCAATAACGGAGGTAGGAGGAATCAAAATCTCGTTTTTAAACTTAGGGGTCATCTCAACTGGAATGTACTTCCCCGCGTTGCTTGGTTTACGCTTGAAAAGAGAAGTCCAGGACAGTTGAGCATGAGTTGGAAGCAGTGGAGGAAGGGAGGTGGAAGATGGCAAAGGGACAGAAAGAATGGAAGAGGCACTGATGACAGGGATGGATGGTGGAGGGGGGTCTGGAGCAGGACGAAGGAGACAAGATGGAGTTGGCAGAGGAGGTAAGGGGGTGGAAGCGAGAAAAACGAGAGAGGCAGGAGGAGAAGACGAAAAAAGGACGGAGGAAAAGGAGGGAACGACCATGAAAAAAAGGTTGATGTGATGTCACTTCGACTAAATTTAACAATTGCAGAACTAAATTTAAATTAATAAAATACATAAAATATATACTTACGTATATATAACATATTTGTATACAAATTTTTTTATTAAATCCGAAAACATTGTAAGTGTAAATAACATTTTGCAAATTTAAATCTTACATTATTTATTAATATTTGAAACCAATATTTAATTATTAAATCATTTATTATTAAAATAATTTCAAAAAAATATTTTTTTTATCATTTCCATGATAATCTAAGCATGCATAGAAAGATTTTTTTTTAATTTATGTGCACATTTATACAGTTCATCTAATGTGATGACACCAACATATATAGATTTATTATAAAAATTGACTAACTAATTAACTATACAATATGATAAACATAATAAATATTTATGTGTGATTATGATTAAGGAATTGTACTTTTCACCAAAGCTTAATTGTTACACCTTGAAACGAAGAACAAAACTCCCTAAATTGAATCCTGTATCCAAAAGTTGCTAGCTTCAAAAACGCAGCTACCATTGACCATCGAATTGTGTTTAATTTGATGTAAAGCTTAATAGAGAGGGGATATGACCGAATCAGGTCTAGAGGAGAGGAAAAAGTTGAGGGTTGGAGTGATTTAAATAAAGAAGATCTATAACGAATGAGATTTTCGACCCTTAAAAATCAACACTAATACATCCTCGGTATTTACGTGCCGTAAATCCAAGTGCCGGAAATCCCGATTGTTAAGGGAAAAAGAAAATAAAGATATAATAGAATCTCATACGAATGAAATAACATATATTATTTCAATATAAAATGTTTACAGCAGAAAATTTTGAATACAATATTAGAGTCTAACCTGGATTCAGCCTGGACAGTTATAAACTCTCTATCCTTACAAATGCTTCAAAATAAAAACAAATGCAATAAATACAGCGAATAATAGAATACGTCCATACGTAGATGAAGATCTCTAGCTCTTCTTTGGAAACTCCAGAGCATCTTCAAATAAACCTGAAACTACTCGGATCTGACCCGGGTATTTAAAATACCCAGATCAGGCTTGATAAACCAGCGTGAGATACTCGAAATTTTTAATGTATAGATCATGCTGATGTCAATCAAAACCTTTGAAGAGAAGGGTATTTCATAAGACAACGCCCACACATAAGTACAGACGGGTTTTTACCTTACGATAACCAAAATACTTTATTCGAAAAATCACTTTGATATTATTATTAATGACATTAGTTTGAAAAAACTTTCAAATAAATATATTCAAAAAGAAAGTATCAATACCAGGACTATGGTAATATATCCGGACTAGGTCAGTGGAATATGTCGGAGAGAATATATGATCTTTAAGGGGTAGCTGAAATGTTTGCAAAGCATTAGAGCTATTTTGGGATTACAATCAAAAACGTAAAGCTCGTATTTGGAATTGGATTTCCAACATGATAGGGAACTAGTGGCCTTTTCCTTCGATCCACGCATAACAAACATAGTTCCCATGATGACCTTGTCACTTTTCTCAAGCTTGCCACTTGGAACTGAATTTGCTAAACTACTATGGTATAGAGTATTACTCAGTGGCTTTATACGATCTCTGTCAGCCTTCATACTTATCCATTTCATCATCTTAAGGCAACAGATGCCTTACGGCTACATATGCCTTTTATTCCTCATAACCGATAGCCCAAAATATGTCCTGCATACCACATAGTATCATGTATCATTCCTAGGATGTGAGGCTCGTGAGGCTACGTTCCACAAAGCCATGCTTTTTCACAAAGCCACGCTTTGATCATAACAGGTTCCACTTTGAATGCCACATTGCCATTCTTTCGATTACTATTGACTTTCAAGAACATACAACCTCTGAGCTCGTATGTCTCAGAGAAGGGTGTTAAGCAAAGAGAAGTTGCCTTCTCCGCCACCAAACAGATGTATGTTTGTAAAAGTCAATGTTTGTGATCTCAAAAATGTAATGTCAGACACTCGTCCATACAAGTTCGTTCTGAGACTGAACGAAACCGAAGGCACTCCTCTTACCATATCTTTTTTTGGGAATCACCCCCAGTATCAGTAGCGAGTAGTCCTTGCATTACGGAGATTTCAAAACACGATAGGACCACTGCTATAATAAATATCTCTATATTGGAGCGACCCAGAGAATGTCAACAAGTAGTCCTTTCTCTATGAAGATCTTTGGTTTTCAATACAATGAAAATTTCAAAATGCAGACACCACTACTGTTATCCCACCTTTTGGCAAGGCCGTGACACCAAGAACTTGACTAGAAACCAAGGACAATATGTCCCGAAGAACAGTTACATACGAAGTTCACTATGGATGCTGATAAATTTTGCTCGAGTCCGGATCGAGCTATAATCGATATGACATAACAAGTAAAGCTATGAAAGCCAACGTCTCAAATTTCAAGTCAATCAGAGTTCATATGCCCGAGTTGTGAACCGATCAAGTTTCATAGGAAAGGTGGTTATTTTGTACCCCCTCAGTTCCTATCCATCAAGTGCTAAAGGAAAAACCACGTTCGTATCCATCTCACTCGTAACCATCGAATCTCAGGCAAAACATGATTGGTTCGTATACATGAAGGGCAACAGTTCATTCGTACTCATCGAGTTCGTATACATCAACAACCATCTCCTTCATGTCCCTTTGCTCGTATCCATCAAATGAGGGCAATCAAATCTGCATCGATCGTTCGCTCGATCGATACGATGGAAGACACCAAATAATGAAACGAACTCAACGACACGAAGTAACTCCCGAGGCCGTTACGAAGGGGATAAAAAACCACCGATACGAGACAGCTATAAGACTCGATACAAAATGGAGCATAGTCAATCGATATGAAAGAAAGATTTTGGGTTGATACGAAAGAATCCTAGGAGAGAGGAAGACTTGGTCACTCGACATGGAAAGTGGATCGATCCTGAAAGATAGCGACACGTCATTGACCATCATGTGCCTAGGAGCGATACGAACATGTTCGATATGCGTATATCGATATGAGTTCAAGCAGCCCACCACAAATCCAAACTTGCATCGATCATAACTCAAAATCTACAAGTCCAAATGCCACCAAATTTTCACAGGAGCTTTCGTATCACCTCAAGAATGTACCTAATCAATTTCAGCCCAAAAGGATCAATTCTTGATCGATACGAATTCCATTCCTATCGCTTTGATATCGAGTCAAAATCACCTGAACTCGATCCCGTGGACCCACCCACATGAGAGAAGAAGTCCTCCGAGATCTGGGTGAGATATTTGCTGCCTACGCTTATAAATAGTGACCCTAGACCTACAGAAAATGGACTTTTGGCTTCTCTACGTCCATACTCTGCCGAAATTGCTGCTTTACTTTGATTGTACTATTGTAATCCACTTGTAACCAATGAGTTATAATCAATAAACATCAATCATTTCATAGTGGATGTAGGCCATACGCCAAACCACTCTAAATTTATGCGTTTCTGTATTATTGTTTTATCTATTGATTGGTGTGTTTGTTAGATCTGCCTCATTTTACATTTACTTTCTTCATTTTATCTCTTCAAACACATCCGAAGAGTGTTGTGCCCAATTTTGGTACAAACACTTTGGTGCTTTCCTTGAGAAAACCCAACTTTTCTCCTGCTCATTGGATCTACTGCCGATATCGGATTGCAAGAATGTAAGGAGAAGATCCAGATCTCAAACCTAGAAGTTCTTCCTTCCTATTCAGATTTGCATCAAGTCTAGGAGAGAACTTCGCTATTCACCATGGTCGCTACTAGGACTACCTCAACCGCTGCAGATCCAGAAGGACGGGATAGGCAGAACCCCACACAACTTCCCTCTGCAGACCAGAACGCTACTGGACCTTCGGATTCACAAGGCCCTATCACCAGGGAGGAGTTCCAGCTACTGATGCAAGAGCTGACTCAAAGCCGCCAGCAGCTTACCCAGCAGCTCCGTGCCAACACAGAGTTAACCAATTGGCTGAACCGAGAAAGACGAAGGAGATCCAGAAGGGATCGGGCTTCCTCCTCATCTACTGAAAGCTTAGCTTCCTCTGATTACAATCATAGATCCACACGCCCATGGATGGATGGAAGCTATGCCCAGGCTACCGGACACCAGCGCAATCTGAACCTTGGACAAGCAGGAGTCGGTCCATCCACGAGCCGCCAAACCGGACCCTCCTTCAGAGGTGGGATGACTCCTTATCACACTACTAACAACTGCGTTACTGCCGCTGCCATCGAGTTGGAAGCTGACACTCAGAACTGAACGTATCCGAACCTTCGCTAATGTGATTATACTCCTGAACTTTATGTTCCCGAAGACCTAGAGCCAAGGAGGCAAGGTATGGACCGTCGACCGCGCCCGGGCCATCCTCGCATTATGGAACCCGACCACACCTTGGCCCAGCATGCCCAGAGTGTCCAGATGCCAGACATCCCGACAATGATCCGCCAGATGATCCGTGAGAGCCAAGGCCTCACCAATGATGACTGGGGAATCTCCCGGAGTCACACCCTGTTTACCGTTGACATTCTCTATGCTGAACCGCCTCGGCGATTCAGAATGCCAACTTTACCTGTTTATGAAGGGAGCTCTGACCCTAACCATCACATTTTGAAGTATAAATGGTTGATGAATGCCGCACGGGCTGATGATGCGGTCAAATGCCCAAGTTTCCCAATTTCCCTAGGGGCATCGCAACTATGTGGTTTACTCGCCTGCCACCCCGATCTATTTCATGTTTCGACCAGTTGTCTACGACGTTTGTCGAGCAGTTTCGCATGCATGTCACAAGGCCCAAAGATGTTAATACCTTGTCCAGTGTCACTCAAGCTCCCGAAGAGACACTTAGACCTTTTTGGAAAGGTTCCATGCCGCTTGCGTAGAGATTAGTAAACCTAATGATAATTCCATATTGATGGCACTGACTAAGGGAATCGATCCTGAGTCCGAATTTGGCAACTGGTTGGTTGGGAAACCCTCTGTGTCATTGGACCATTTCTATTCCAAGGAAGCTCAATTCTTGAGGAGAGAGGATGCGAAACAGTCCAGGAAAAAGGATGATGCAAGGCCCAGTGTGAAAGGAATCCAGAGAAATGTTGCTGTGAAACAAACCGGGGAGAGTTTCGAAAAGGTGCAGTTAAATACACAGAATAAGCAGAATCAGCAGAAAGGCGATGGAAATCAAAGTAAGAAGCGGGATCAGAATCGCGGACTGCGACGTAGAGCTCCCATGTTTGACACCTATACTCCTTTAAATACATCCCTGGAGAATGTGTACTTGCAAACTTGTAATACTATCCAATATAAGAAACCTGCTCCAAAGCAATCGTCAGAGAGACAGATTCAAACTGGGAAGTTTTGTAGATTTCACGACAGTTATGGCCATAACACGAATGAGTGTCATCATCTACAGGATATTATCGAGAAGTTGATCTGAGAAAGAAAGTTGGAACAGTTCATTCGAGCGTCGCAAGCTGGAGGTGCGGGCCCATCGAATCAAAATCAAATACCGAATCAGGTTAGATCGAAGGAACCCGTGCGTACTGGCAGGAGGTTAGTGATTAACACTGTTAGTGGTTGTCCTCATCCAACGGATAAAAGCTGGAGGGAAATGGAGTCGTATGCCAGCTCTATTAGGCATGCGAGCTTCGAATGTTGCAGTAACTTGGAAGATGGGGCTTCGACCAAACAACAGAAGATGATGACAGACGACATCATTTTCCAAGACAGGGATGCCGACAGAATCGAAGCCTCTACCATTGATCCACCAGTCATTTCAGCTCAGATAGGTCTTGCTTGGATGAAGAGGATCTTAGTGGACAGTGGAAGCTCGGTGAACATACTTTTCAAGCGAGCGTACGATCAAATGAAGATGGAAGCAAAAGATTTGAAGCCTTGTCAGTCTCATATTCATGACTTCAATGGAAGTGCACTATACCCACTGGGATGGTGGAGTTACCAGTGGAGTTGGGAGTTGGAGAGCGCTGGAGAGTCCGGATGCTGTAGTTTATTGTATTGGATATTGATTCACCGTACAATGCTTTCTTGGGCCGACCGGCCCTAGCTGAGTTCAGGGTTGCTATCGCCCCTTGGTGTCTGACATTGAAATTCCCTACCGACAATGGAGTCGGAGTTGTTCAGGGAGACCAGGCTGCTGGACGGGCCTGTTATGTTGCTAAGTTGCGGGAGGCGCATCGAAAAGAGAAGGGAAAGGGCGTAGAGGAATCTCTCTACATCCGCTTTGCAGATAATTGACAGTTAACGCCTGGGCCTAGGCCTGGGCACCACAAACAATTCCCGAGAGATCTTGACCCAGGAGATAATGAAAGCGAGGACGAAGTCAAAGACAATCAGGCTTCTTCGGCAGAGCTGACGATCGATGTTCCGATCGATAATGATGACGATTCTAGAATGATAAAGATTTGATCTCAGCTAAGCCAACAGATGAAGGAGGATTTGGTTGAATTTCTCCGAGCAAACCTCGACATGTTTGCTTGGATGCACTCTGACATGTGTGGGATCTCGCCGAACATCGCGAGCCACACATTGAATATTGACCCACGGCATGTCCCGGTCAAGCAAAAAAGACGTGGTATGGATCCAAAGAGATCTGCCACCCTAAACGAAGAGGTAGATAAACTCAAGTCGAACGGGTTTATCCGAGATGCGCTATATCTAGAATGGGTGTCTAACCCTGTACTTATCAGGAAACCTAACAGAAATGGAGAACTTGCATTGACTACTCAGATTTGAATAAAGCTTGCCCTAAATATAGTTTTCCACTTCCCCGGATTGATCAACTTATAGACTCAACAGCCGGACACGAGCTCTTATCGTTCATGGATGCATATTTCGGCTACAATCAGATTCCCATGCACCTACTTGATCAGGAGCACACCAGCTTCATCACTGATCTGGGACTTTACTGCTATAAAGTAATACCGTTTGGACTCAAAAATGTTGGAGCAACTTACCAACGGCTAGTCAATCGAATGTTTGCTAACCATATCGGAAAAGCTATGGAGGTATATGTGGACGACATGCTTGTAACGTCACGATTCTTCACCAGTCATATCAAAGACTTGGATGACTCCGTTCAGGAACTAAACGACAAGTTCTCCGAAAGGCTTTGCGATTCACTATTCAGAATGGAGTCATGTATAGAAGAGGATACTCTGTTCCTTTACTCTGGTGTATCGCCCGCAATGAAATCAAACGAGTATTACATGATGTGCATGAAGGAGAATGTGGCGATCACACTAGGGGGCAAGCTCTTGCTAAGAAAGTGCTCTAATACAGTTATTATTGGCCGACTGTAAATCGCGATGCATCAGATTATGCCAGGAAATGTGACAGATGTCAGAAGCATGCTCGGATTCCAAGAGCCCCGCTTACTGAAATAACTCAAATGGTCAGTCCATGCCCATTCGCAATATGGGACATCGATATTATTGGGTCTCTACCTCTGGCTAAAGGTGGCGTGAAGTACGCCATTGTTGCAGTTGATTACTTTACCAAATGGGCGAAAGCCGAGCCCCTTGCTACAATCACGACGAAGAAAGTGATCAACTTTGTGGTACGCAACATTATCTGTCGATTTGGTCTCCCATATACCATCATCACTGACAACGGAGCCCAATTTGATAGTGTCGAGTTCAAGAATTTCTGTTAACGATTCCATATCCAAAAGAAGTTCTCTACAATTGCACACCCTCAAGCGAATGGACAGGTCAAAGCTGTTAACAAAGTTATAAAGTCCATTCTGAAGAAATGATTGGAAAAAGCCGGGGGCAAATGAGTCGATGAACATCCTATGGCCCTATGGGCATATCGAACAACCCACAAGTCCGCGACCGACCACCCTCCATTTTCACTTTCCTATGGCTCAGAAGCCGTTATTCCAGTCGAGTTGGAAGTACCTTCTCATCGTGTGGCTTACTATGATCCGAAAACAAATGCTATATTACTTGCTGAATCTCTGGACTTATTAGATGAGAAGCATGAAGAGGTTGATTTGAGAGCAGCCACGCACCAAAGTCGAGTCGCCCGTTTGTACAATTCTAAGATCTGACCCTGAACCTTTGAACTAGCCGATCTCGTGCTCAAGAGAATTTACCCGGTCCCTTCGCATATGAAGCCAATGTGGGAAGGACCGTATGTTATTGAACGAAGACTCGGAGATGGGACATTCAAATTATCAACTGTTGATGGTCTCACTTTGCCGAGAGCTTGGAACAGTGAAAGTCTTCGTCGCTACTACACATGATAGGCTTTGTTTATTCATTTAGTCTGCTTTTCATTTGCAATTTGTTTATGCATTTCGAAATTTGAACTTGTAATAAGGCAACTGACTTTGCCATACTTTCTTATTTCAGCAATAAAATGCAATCTCTTCGAGCCAGAGCAGTGATTCTTAAAATGCATCGTGCGACCATCACAATGCACGGAGAGCTAAGTTCCATCCTACGGTGGGACTTATTCAAATAGGGAGTGATTGTGATATGACCGGACACTCGCTAAGTGAAACCCGAGCTCGGGGGCAAGTTGTCACATTGAAGCCAAAAAGGGTTGATACACGACAATACTCTAACTAACTCCGGCTCCCAGAGTGCGAGCTGGAGTATAAACTTACAAATATGGGCTCGAAGAGGGTGGATCCGTCCACCTAACGACTTCGCCCGTGTTCAATGCAAGTTCGAGGGGGTGGATCCGTCCACTTAATGACCTCGCTTGTTAACTCAGGGTGGATGTGACCCGACCATCCACAATCCTGATAAATCTATCGTTCCTAGAGTGTGAACAAAATCCTAAAACTCAATACAGATGTGATCGACTGTCTGTTAACTAAATCTAAGTCCCCAGAGCGTGGACTAGAGTATAAACTTCAACTGGGTGTGACTGACCACCCAAAACTAACTCTAAGTCCCCAGAGCGCAGATTGGGGTATAAACTTCAACTGGGTGTGACTGACCACCCACAACTAACTCTAAGTCCCCAGAGCGCGGACTAGAATATAAACTTCAACTGGGTGTGACTGACCTCCCACAAATCAACCTAAGTCCCCAGAGTGCGGACACCTGTAAGGTTCGATTCTTTCTCTTAACTACTCCATTTTGTTGTGGAGTACGTGGGGTAGAGAATTCATGTTTAAATCCATTTTCATCACAAAAAATTTCAAATTCATAATTTTCAAATTCTCCACCATGATCACTTCTTAGTGAAATAATAGAAACTCCTTTTTCATTTTGAACCAATTTTGTGAATTTAGTGAAGTATGAGAAAGTTTCTGATTTTTTAGCTAAGAAGTATACCTACGTATATCTAGAGTAATCATCAACCAATACAAAACAATATCTCTTACCACCTAAACTTGCAATATCATTAGGTCCAAATAGATCCATATGAACCAGCTCAAGAACTCTAGAAGTACTTACAATGTTCTTGGCATGAAAAGATGATTTTTTAAGTTTTCCCATAGTGCATGCTTTACATAGATTTTCTGTTTTGAAATCATGAGATGGTAAACCTCTTACCAAGTCTTTTCTTTTTAATTTTTTTAACAAATTCATTCAAGCATGTCCTAATCGTCTATGCCATAAGTTTATTTCTACATCCTTAGCTATCAAACATTTTGAAAGAGTGAGATCAACAAAAGTTTGAGAGTATATATTACCTTTCCTCTTACTTGAGAATAATGTTTCTTTTGATGGTTGGTCAACAATTTTGCACAAATCAGAATCAAAAACAACATTCATTCCCTTATCACATAACTGGCTGATTGAAATCAGACTATGGTGCAGATTTTCAACATATAATACATCGTTTAAAGTAAATATTCCATTACCTACTTTACCTTTACCGATAATTTTACATTTATTGATGTTGCCCATTGTGACTCTACCACCTTTGTACTTCTTTAGGCTAAGGAACTTTGATTTGTCGCCCGTCATGTGCCTAGAACAGCCAGAATCCAGGTACCATTCTTGCTATTCCTTAGCCTACCAACACACCTACATGAGAAAAGAGTTTAGTGAACTATTTTTTTTATAGGTCCATGATTGTTAGTGACAAACTAATTTGAAAAACAAGTTTGTATAGAACCAAGATAGACTATGTTTGTTCTTTTTGGCACCCAGATTTGTATGTGATTCTAAGGAATTTTACATTTGTGCCTTTAGGAAACCAAATTGGTATGGTTTTCGTGTATTTTGGTCTATACTAGCAATTGTTTTGATTGTGCCCAATTTTTCCACAAATCGTGCACATGGAGTTGACATGATTAGTTTTACTTCTACCTTTATTAGATTGAGTATACCTGATGGACAATTGTCACTAGGTTATGCCTTTTGTTATTTTTCTTTTTACGTAGCTTTTGTTGATGTTAATTTACCACCGCTAAACGCATAAGCAAAAAAGTAGTTGTCATATTGGCCTCAAGAGCAGCGTATTTTGTTTATAGGGTGCTAAAACGAACTTCATTGCTTGAAAAGCTTGCTTTTGGATTGTAAGTCATTTATATCACAATTTTATTGCCGATCTTTTCACTACTGATTAACTTGAGTTTACATAATCTTTTTGTCTGCTTGATACTACTTGTACAACTCTTTCTTTGTAAATACTGTAGTTGTATACTTCTGTATATCACCAGCAAATGTTGCCAGTAAATACTGTATTTGATGTTAATTTACTATTGCTAAAAGATTATGTTTTCCAATTTTACTTTTGAAAACGAGTGTCATGGCACGTGCTTCATGCGTGACAATAGCACACGCTTCGCAGATAAATTGATTCTTTTACAAATTATATGTGTTAACATATTCAAGAGAAATTATTTTCATAAATATTTAGGTATGTTTTTGCGTTGGAATCATGTGTAGTTAATTTGTATTTTTATTTCAAAGTTGGAACATTTAATTTTTTTTAGGTTGAATTTTTGTTTCTATTATCAATTTATAAAGAGCAAAAATGTATAGGAAGTTTAATTTTTAGATCCTATTTTTAAGTGATATTAAGTTTGGTAATATATGTAAGAGAGCGTTTTGAATTTGTAAAAAAATATTTGCTGGATTCTATTTTTAAGTGATATTAACATTTGGTAATATCTATACAGAGACGTGTGAGGAAGTTCACGCTGGTAGCAAAAAAGTGTTACACCAAAATTATAGCAGGAGAACTTGTTTTATTTCTTGAAACAAAAGTCTAATGCTTTTGGTGTTTTAAATACTTTATTGTCTATGTGGAAAAACAAAGTGGCCATACTTTAAAGTTGATAAGAACAGATCGGGGAGGTGAGTACATTTCCAAAGTTTTCATATATTTGTACAAGATTCATGGCATTAAACATCAACTTGCTACTAGTTATGCACCTTAACAAAATGGAGTTTCAGAACGGAAGAACCAAACAATTCGAAATGGTGTGTAGCATATTGAAAGGTAAAAGTTTACCAAAATCATTCTGGGCTGAACCCATTTCATGCCCAGTTTATCTTTTGAACATATATCCAACAAAGAGTGTTCGTAATATGACGCCCGAAGAAGCATGGAGTGGACGCACACCGAATGTAGAAGCTCTTTAAGTTTTTGATTGCATTGCATATACTCATGTACCAACTACAAAGCAAAGGAAGTTTAATGATGAAGGAGAGATATGCATATTCATTGGTTATAGCGGGAGGACAAAAGGATACAGATTGATCAATACATTGAATGGTGAAGCTATTGTAAGCAAAGATATAGAATTCAAAGAAGACAAAGCTTGGGACTCAACAACTTAAGAGAAGATAAATACAACAATTCCTTTAAATAAAGATTCAAATATTCAAGAGTAGCCATCACCTGTAAATATTTAGGAGCAGCCACCAACTGTTAATATTCAAGAGCAGCCATTACTTGTTACTTTATTTCAGATTCTAATAGCCTAGAGTCTTCGGATTCTTCTCATATTTCAATTGTAGCTACTCGCACATCTAACCGCGATTGTGTGGTACCCGCACGATTGCATTATTTTGTTATAACAAATGATAATGACGTTTTAAAGATGAACTTGTGAACTTAGCACTCTTTGCAGACTGTGATCCTCTTACTTTTGCTGAAGCAGTTCAACATGATAAATAGGTTCAAGCTATGAACGGTGAAATCTGTTCCATTAAAAAGAATGATACATGGGAGCTAATTTCTCTACCACCCTAAAAGAAATCAATTGGCATTAAATGGGTATATAATACTAGTGTAAGTTTAATGGAGATGTGGATAGGCTAAAAGCTCGGTTAGTCGTTAAAGGATATAAACAAAAACTAGGCATTGAGTATTACGAAGTTTTGGCTCCCGTTGCTAGAATGGATACAGTTCGGATGGTGGTTTCCTTAGCAGCACAAAGAAAATGGAAATTCATCAAATGGACATCAAATCGACATTTTTAAATGGCATATTTGATGAAGAAGTGTATGTTGATCAACCGACTGGTTATATATATCAAGGTAGTGAAGATAAAGTTCTTAGATTAAAAAAAAGCACTTTATGGATTGAAGCAAGCACCACGGGCATGGTATGCATTGATAATAAATTTTAGGAAACTGGTTTTCTTTAGTGTTCTCATAAGCCTCATTATATGTTAAATCAAACTCCCATGGTGATTTTCTACTCATATGTTTGTATGTCAATGATTTAATCTTTATTGGTAATAATGCAAACACGTTTGTAGAGTTTCGAGCGGCTATGACTTGTAGTTTGAAATGACTGATCATGGGTTATGCTTTCTTGATCTTGAAGTTATGTAGACTCATGATGGCATATTTATATCTTAAGCAAAGCATGCTACGGATATACTGAAACGTTTTCAGCTAGATAAATGCAATTCTATCAAGACTCCTATTGAAGCAAGGTCGTGCTTATATAAGTTGGGTAATGGAGATCTCGTGAGTACCATTTATTATTGAAGATTAATTGGCAGTTTGAGGTATTTAACTTGTTGCAACGACCCCGAATTTTGTCACTTTAATTTTGGAAATATTCAATTAATTTTAAATATTCGAATTCGAATTTAAATTATAATAAAATATGTGTTTCAAATAATTGCTCGATTTTTTATGATGTATTTTTTATTTAATTTATAGGATTTTTCCATAATTACTAATTTGAGAAATATTTAAATTGTCGTTTGACGTTTTTCTGGCAAACGATGTTATTTTTGTGATTTTATAGAATTTAATAACCGGTGTATTTTATAATTGTTTTCGTTTCACATTGTTATCCGTGGTTGTATTTTTATTTCTGTTATTAGCGGTCTGTACGCGAATGGAATTCTATGTAGCGGGATACCGCAAATATTTCTTTTTGAAACTATTTTTAAAATCAAAATTCAAAAAGGTTTAGTCAAGTCTTTCGATGGGATATGAGTATGGGAATATAAGTTTACTTGTAAATATTGTTTAACTTTAAGGATCTTGTTTATTTTGTGTGTAATGAAGTGTATTTGATTTTGTTTATATAGACCATGCTCTAACACTTACTCATTTTATTCCATTTCATCTTTCCCTCCTACATCTTCTCTTCCCTTCTTTTCCTATTTCCTCCCGGTAAACAAAATTTGAAAACCATGTTAAAAATTTTGAAATCAAAACCATCACTTAACTAAAATTCATGGAACTTGATTATTTGAACTCGCATAGGTATGGGTTTCGCATCGGCATATGAGTTGGAGGATGCGACGACGTGTGGGATTGCTCCATTTTGCTCTATCAAGATTTAAAAAGGGCTTTGGCAGTGATATTGAGGGCTTTGTGCAGAACAAGGAGCACCATCGTACTTCCATTTGTAGCATGCCTCGTTTGATGGTGATGGCCAAAGCTCCAACAACGTTTGAGGGATCGCGACATATGCAGGCCGTGAGGTGGTAGAGCAGGTTTGTGTAACGACCCAGAATCTTAGTCATTTGATTTTGTAATATTTAATTGATTTTAAATATTGAATAGTTATTTTTATAAGTCAAATAGCTAAAATTTCAAATATAACGATTTATTTGATTATAAAATTGTTGAATTAATAATTTGGATTGTTTAAATAATAGAATATTGATTTTATGAGAATAAAAATGATTTTGAAAATTTATTTAAATTCTATTTAATAAGAATGAATATAATAAAACTTTTAATATAAATTTAAAAGTGATTAATTTGGGTTTTAAAATAATTCGTTTTAATTAACGTGTAAAAAAACAGCCGTTTGGAGCACCATCTTGTATTTCGACGAAACCAGTTCCATAGGATCCATAATAGTATATTATTGTACGCCGACGATTTTCATGGCCATCGGACGTATCGTTTTGTCGTGCGAGATCGAAATGCGTAGAAATTAATTTTGGAAATTTAATATAATAACTTGGTTTAAAAAGCTATCTTCTACATACGATCGAATTGGGGCTTGAGACTAGTTCCATTGCGTTTAGAATATGGGTATAACATATAGAATGCCAGGCGGCACGTCTCGTTTGGAGTTCGAGATTTTCGAACGTTTTATAGCTTGATAATGAAATTTATATATATATATATATCAGTCATATCTAGCCCATGCTCTTCACTGTTCTTGCCCTACCTTTCCACGTTCCAGCCATACCGTATATCTCCATGTTTAAATCATACTGCCCTCTTTTTATTATACACAACAAGCTTAAAAAGAAAAAATGGTGGCTAACTTAAAAATCAATACATACCTATATCTTCATCTATAAATTGCAAAATAGTTTGCGTTGGACTCGTTTGAGCTAGATCTATCACTTGGCATATAGTTTAGAGGGTCCGGTTGTGACTGGGTAGCACAGCATAGCCATGGCCGTTTAAGGGAAGTTAGGGTTAGGGATTACCGTTGATTGGGGAGGAGTTACGCATCGGCGCTGGTGGCATCATGTTTCTCGTCGTGTGGAGCAGTTGTGGACGAAGTTTGGAGGAGCTCGGTGGTCATTTGAGAGGTCCGATGTTTTAGGGCAGTGGGGAAAATGGGTCAGGTCGGTCGGTGGAGGAGGCATGCGAACGTAATGGCGATGGGTTGAATAGGTCGAGCACGAGGAGAGTGATTGGTTGGTGAAGACGGCGTTCCGTTTCGTGGAGCGAGTCTCTGTATCAAGGCGTGCATGTGCACGGCCATGGCATGGGATATTTTCATGTACAGGGGGTGTGAGCGGTGAGGAAGAAGATGAGATAGAGGGTAATTTTGTAAATAAAGGAAATAGTAATTTAATTAGTTTATTTATATTGTAATTTAAAATCGATAACTAAACCGTGAATAACTCTCTCATACGAGGTCTAATCGAGGCGTAGATTTTTGCGTTGCGTTCACAATGACAAAAGCTTCGCAATGGAATCGGTTTGGACGAATTTGGAGACCATTGAAAATTGGGCTAAAATCGGACGTCGTTCGGTTTTAGTTCCAAAACGGAACGCCTCGGCGACAACAGAAAATTTCGGTGAGTTACACTCACCTTTTTGGATAACTAGTATGATATATAGTTGATAAAAATTGTTGAATGATTGTTTGGATGAATTACTATATATATATATATTAGTTGGTTTGGATATATTCCCGCCCCTGGAGCGGATGAGATCCTATTACGCTCCTATGTAAGAGCGGATGACACTTTGTATACGAATCCCGCCTCAAAGCGGTTATTTTATATTATATAATTATATAACGTTTGTGATGCAGGGGAACAGGTTGGAGGGATCCAACAGGATTCCTCACCACTGTTGATTTTAATTACATATATATGTGCTAATATATATGAGCTGTGATGCAAGAGGACAGGTTGGAGGGATCCAATGGGACTCCTCGTTATTGTTGAATTGATTTTAATAATATTCAGTTCATATGAATTATTGGATAATAAACCTGATTTATGGAAATGTGGGTTATGAAATTTTATATGTTTGAAAACTAAAGCCTAGTAGTAATACAAATTCAATATCAATATTAGTTGAGCATTTGGTGGCTATTGGCCTCGAATTTGTATTTTTAAAATGCAATATTTACCATTGAGTTGGAATTGGTTTTGAGATAAGAAATGATTCTAAATTCGAAATTGGGTTTCGAAAATATATTGTTTTTAAAAGGTTATTTATTATATTTAATATTGTTTTAAAGATTATATATTTATATTTAATATTGTTTATTTATATTTAATATTGTTTTAAAGTTATTTTATTATATTTAATATTTTTTTTAATTATATTAATATTGTTCTAATGTTATTTAATTATATTATTACTGTTTTAAAAGTTATTTGCTAATAGTTAATATTGTTTTAAAGTATCTATCAAAATGTTAATATCTTGAAAAAGTAATTATTTAAGGATAATTATGGTTTGAAATTAATAATCAAGATTTATTAATAAGGTTTTTAAAATAAAATATTATTATTTATAATAAGGGTAAAGATTAATTGTTATTATTTCTGAAATGATTAATTATTATTTTAAGATGTTTAAGATTAATGATAATTTTCTATCATAATGTTTAATTTTAATAATTATTTTTATATAATACTGTTTTAGAAGTAAATGATCCTTATTTGTTTATAAATGTTTTCGAGACTCATAAGTTGAATTTTATAAATTGACTTGGATTTTGTAAGGGAAGTATATAAAATAGTTTAAGACTTAAGGGAAGATTTTTTTACAAGGGGAAAGATTTTTATAAATGGTTAGATATTTATAAACGAGTTTTAAGAAATAGGTTTATAAAAGGATTTTTGTAAAGGGTTTTATGGATTTATAAAGGGTTTATAAATGAGTTTTAGAAATGTACAAAAAGAATTTATAAATCATTGAAATGTATAAAAGAAGTTTTATAAAGGGACATTTCACCAGAAGGACAAACTTTGCAGTCCAATTAGTTTCTAGGACACACATTCAAAGAAATTACTTTCAAGGCCAAAGTCAGCAGAATAATTACTTTCAAGGACAAAGTCAGCAGTCCAATTACTTTCAAGGACATAATTTCATAGGTTTTTAGGCCCTAAAAACTAATTATTTTACGTTTTGTCCTTCAAAATAATTATTTCAGTTGTGTGTCTTAGAAACTAATTCCACTTGCTAAAGAGCCCGTTGTGGCTAATTTCCACTTTTATAAATGATTCCAAGAGTTTTATAAAATGGTTTATAAATGGTTTTAGAAAATTATAAGGAGATCATGAACGATTTTTGAATCAAATAAAAAGGAAAGTCTTTCTCAGTTTTATGAATATACTTATATCATTGAGATAAGTATATGAATAGTTTCTAAGTATTGAAATATAGGGATTTGCGAGCATATCTTTGTAAAGGTATTAATATACAAGTAACTTACAAAGTGATTTTTATGAATGAAAGATTTATTAAAGGAGGCTCGTGATTGCTTATGTGCTTAACCAATGTTGGCTTTCCCTATGAAATAAATCCCTGATCGAATGTTTGTTATTCGATAGTTAAATAACCGACTATCAAAATTAGACTCAAACGTAACTTTGGAAATATCTAGGAGAAACACATGAGTTATATGACATAGTCATCTCCGATGATGTTGTACTGTGCATATAAATCTCGTTTCGTTCTTCTAGGACAATGATAAGGAAATCCATCCACTAATGGTTAGGAGGTAATCTCCAATCTTATCTTTGAATGTTTATTTCCTAAAGAACTGAAGTTGAGTTTTCCAAAAATTATCGAATGTTGTTTCAAAGAGACCGAGATCGGGTATATTATCCGAAAACCACTTCGATCAAACGAATGCGTTTCGAAGTGAAGACATCTTGAAGATGACGGAATTGGAGACGGAGCTCTCAAGTGTTTCATTCAGTCCCAGAACGAACTTGTATGGATGAATGCTAGAATTGCATTGTTGCCTGGAAGACAATATTAGCATTCCAAGTGGGAAGTGCTATATAAAAGTTAAAACGTTGCCTCATGTTTTATCAACCGGGAATGACTAAAACATGGGAGATGCAGCAGAGCTAAGTGGGACACTCCTAACTAGGATATGGTCATCCCTATCTCTAGTCGCTATTATCTCTCATTTGTATGCTTCGGACCCATTAATGGAGGGGTGATCATATTCGGTACTATCCAATAAAGGGTAGGCCAGTCTTGTGTTGGCAGGGGTCGATAGGTTCGACCTCGGTGTTATTTTATCTAGAATGCACCGTGACGGGCGGTACCCCAGTAGCCAAGTCATTGTATGGAATTCATTCTCCAGTAAGCGTTGTACGAACTTAATTGTTCCCAACTATGCTAAAACGTGAGATGCAAGCATTTCAGCTATATTCATATTTTACTTTGACCCCTAGACATTATTATAATATAAATGGATTTTTTATAGAAAATGTTTTGGTTATCGTAAGGTAAAAACTCATCCGTGTTTATATGCGGTGTGGTCTTATGAGATACTTTTGATTTCAAAGATTTTTATATAACTTTAAAATCTAGTTGGGTGTGTTTTTCTCACGCTGGATTTCCAAACTGACTCGGGTGTTATTTTATTATAATGCTTGGGGTTAGACCGAGCATATTACAGCTTTAGTTGGATGCTTGGAGCTTCAGGAGACGAGTTGGAGGCCCAAAGATGTATTCACGTAGATGGTTTCCGCTATATTCATTGTTGTACTTACCAGCAATTGTGAGGACGGGGTGTTATAACTATCTAGGCCGAAATAGGTTAGTATACTTTGATTGATGTTTTTGAATATACATATATTATAGTTTGTTTATGTAAAGATTTGATGTATATTATAGATTATTCATTCTATTGTGAGATTCTATGTTGTTTAGTTTTCTCCTTATCTTCTTCCTTCTTTCTTTTTCCTTAACAATCGGGTTTTCCAACATTCGATTGCTTGGTACGCAACACAGTGGACATATTAGTATCGATTTTTGAGGGTCAAAAAATCTCGGTCGTTACAGTCGGATTTTGTTATATGCGGTGGGAGGTAGATCTGAGTGTGGCGGTAGAAAGAGGTCAGGAAGGGAAACTGGCTGGTGGTCGTAGAGTGGGGGTTAGTGGTGAGAAGGGCGGTGTCGCGTGCACGTGTGCACACCGTTCCTGGAGAATGGATTTGGGAGAAATGTTGTTTGAGGAAGATGTAGAGTTACTGTTCAGTGCAAAGGAAATTGCAAATATGTCCATGATAATATGGTAAATTACACAAGTGGAGGGGTGATTGTTTGCAGGTGGTAGAGGTCTAGTTACGGGTGGGTATGAAATGATAGTGGGCCGGGCCCATTTGTTTGGGGTGAGGAACCAATTTAAATGTGTTATTTATATTAATTGAATATGTATAATATTAAAAATGCGATAACTTGCTAATTTTAAATACGTTTAGCTCGTAGATTTTTGCATTAGACTCATATAGATGAGTACAACCTTGTAGCATAACTTGTTGATAGATATAGTAATTTTAAAATATTGATAAGATAATAGAGACCGAATTAAATTATGTTATTTTAAATAATAACGTCGTTAACTAAATTATACCTTATGGGTGATATCTATTTGGCCAAATAAAACAACATTCGGTTAAATTAAATTGAATAGATTATTTGGACATCTGGTGAGCAGAATAAAACACGGTCCTGCTATAAATCAATAATGTTGATTTATTAATGACATCTATTAGCAGAATAAATCCCCGTTCTGCTATTATATTTATTTGGACATTTTTTCATATACCGGTTAATTAATACGTGGATTTATTATTATTGGATAAGTAATGTGTAACGACCCCGAAATTTAATTTTATTTACATCGATAATTAAATGAATTTTTGAATAAAAAATATGTAAAATTAAATTTTTTTATGGATTGATTGATTGCGAGTTCCCCCGACTGTCTTAGAGTCTATATTAAGTCATATGAATTTAAACGATTTATATATATATTGATTTCTGAATTTAAGTCTTAATATAAATGGTAAAAAGATAGAAGTAAAATAGCATTTGAGTTTATAAAATAATATAAGAAAATGAATATGAAGTATAATAATAATAATAATTAATATTTAAACTAAAAATAGAAAGTAAACAAATAGATGGGTATAAGCTTACAAATGAAGAAACAACATTATAATAAGCAAGAATAAGAACAAAGCAAAGAAAATAAAAATATCTTTGTACAATAAACAAAGCATATCATATCAGCCAAATTAGAGAAAAGGTAGACAAAGAAAATATGTATTCAAGCATGAAGTAATAAGATCTCAGCCGAGTAAAGTAGTATGTAGGCTGTGAAACAAGTAAAGTGATAAAACAAAGAAAAATGAAGGAACATATGTACTTGAGGCTATCATCTCAGCCGAAGACATAAGGGTACAACATAATAAATGCAGCACCCAAATTCTCTTCTCATCAGCCTACAAACAAAGAAATATCCCTGCCTACAGTTTGTACAACCAAATTATATCAATTTGTACAAGAAAATATTACTTTGTAAACTCATTTCTTTATATCTCCCCCTCATTTCGGTTCGAGCTGAGAAAGTAAAATGGGAGCAAGCATCATAGTGAAAACTCAAACAAAAATTCAATTTAAACTTCAATAACAATATGAATTCATCAAAACCAGAACTGATCAAAGCAAACATCACTCAATTCAAAGCAAGTTCAAAACTGCAGCCTTCAAGCCTCAATCTTTCTATGTTCTTCTTGTTCTTTGTTTCTTTTTACCAAGGTGAGCAACTCTTCCTTTAAAACCCTGCTCTGTTCTTTCTTCTTGTCCAAGTGAGTAACAATTTTATTTAAACTTATAACTTAAGTTAATATTGTATGCTTCCCTCTGTGATGACATGTATCTTGTATATATGTATGTTTGTGCATATCTGTTCTGTTCTTTAATTCTCTGTTGTCTGTTGCTCATTTCTTTGAGTAGATTAGGAAATAAACTTTTATCTCATGATCTAATCATTGTATGACCTTAGAATATAAACTAATATGGTCTGTTTGGTCATAATATAGGTGTTAAAATTTTAGCAAGGCTGAAACAATATATGTTGTTTCTGGAAACTAAGAAAAACTGAGGTAACTTTAAAAATGTTAAAAACAAATTCTCTGGTTTTAAGGATTCAATAGTATAGGGTGAAACTTCATACCAAATCATGATTTTTAAAACAAGTTTTAAAATTTTTAAAGCTTGGGTGAAAGAGCAGTTTTAGTTTTACTGTGATGAGCAATTTGGTGTGCCGTGAGTTATCTCGTCGACTGGGGATGACGTGGTTGGGTCGAGAGATAGAGGAGTGATGAGGGAGCATGGGAAAAATGGTAGACTAGTCAGCAGTTCATCGTGGTGGCAGTAAGGAGCAACTAAAATCTGGTGACCTAGTTTGCGTGGCTGTCGATTTTTTTTGGTCTCGTTCGAAGACAGGAAACGATCGAGTGTTTCGAGCTTCTGGTGGATGGAAGAGGGGTGGTTGGCGAGTGTTGGGCTGGAGTTTCCGATGTAATGGTGGTCGGAGGTGCGAGAGTGAGGTGATAACAGGCTCTGATGATGGTTCCAGTTTTTGGTTCCAGTTGGGTTTATAGTCTCGAATTTGATTACGAGCTTTGGGGGACGATCTGATGATCGGACATGGGTGTGTAGGTGATCGTCGACTTGTTCGACGTGGTGACACTGACCGGAGGCGAGCGGCGGCGGTGTGCACGTGCACGGTTAAGTGATCTGGTGGCAGTGTTTTCGTGGTGGTGATAGGAAAATGAACTCGAGATTTTCTCGAGTAGACCCGTGATTTGTTCGGGGAATTTGCAGTCTTTCTCGAAGCAAAATTTGAAGATCTCGGGTAGGATAGTTTAGCACAGAATCAACAGTGCCAGGCTTAACTCGAGTAAGTACTCGGGTAAATTTCGTTCTGGCCCGGGAAATTTCATGATTTTCTCGAAGTAAGTATGGGGGAAACTCAGAAAAATTTTGTTCCAATTTAAACAGTGCCAGTTTTAACATTTTAAGTTATATAGTTTAAATTTGTAATTAAAGTTAAAACTGAGTTTAGTTTAGGTGTTTAAATCCCGATTTTTGAAATAAAAGAAAAGTTTAAATTTTTAAATATTTTTTTTATTTAAATATTTAATTAAGGTGGTTTGATTTAAAAGCACTTATAACTAGATTGTTTTAAAATTGTAATTTGTAATTTAAAATTTTGAAGGTCAGTTTACAAAGTGATTAAATTTAATTAGTAATTTTGATTTAATTTATAAGATAATTAAGAAAGGATAATTTATTTAATTAATGATTCAGGTTAATTTATAAAAGTAATTAAGAAATGTTATTAGTTAATAAAGACAATTGACTAGGGATTATTAAGTAATTAAATGAATGTGATTAATTTTGATAGTTAATTAGATTAATGAATTAAATAATCAATTATAAATTGATTTAAATGTAATTACTTAATGAAATTAATTAAGGATAAATTACTTATTGTAATTTGGATATTTTGATTAATTAGAGTTGATTAAATTAGTTTAATTAACTTAAGAAAATAATTGGATAAGTGAATTTACTTAGTAAAATTTATGGAGATAATTAATTTTAGGTTAATTAATTTATTATTAATGGTTAATTAATAAATGATTAAAGAATAATAAATCAAAATGAGTTATAATTTATTAATGTTAATTAACCAGAATTAGTAATTTATGCATAGAATTTAAATCTGATTTAAATTAATCCGACAATTAACTGACCTCACTTGTGAATGTTTGGATTTCGTTGAATGAGTTGATTGTTTGATATCCCTGATATGTGATGCTTTGTGATATTGTGATCTGTAGTTTACTCATCTGTGTATTATCTATGATCTGTGAATGAACGATAAGCGTTGTTCTTATACCGCTTATCAATTATATCCTGTATTTTGATCTGTGATGATTCATTGTGTGCACTATTGTGTGTTAAAACCCCTGGACTACACCATACACACACAAATATGGATTTCACGTGGAAATCGGTTAAGTCACAGATGATTTAAATTTGATGTTTTTGAAATTGAAATTTTAATTTCAATTGATTTTGAAATTGGAAATTTCGGTTTAAAAGTAAAAAGCTTTTGAAATGGAGTTTCAAAGATAAGACTTATTTTTGAATAATTTGATAAAGTTTTGGAAGTTTAAATAATTTGATTTAAACTTAAATTCAAGGTTTGAAATTGAATTCTATAATTTGAAACTAGGGATTAAAGATGAGATAAATGTGTTGTATGAAATTAAACTATTTTAAAAGTATAATTTTGGGAATTTGAATTTAACCCAAGGATTTCAACTCGTATGAATAAATCAGATTTTCTTAAATGAAACTGTTTGTTTTCAAATGATAAAAGCTTTCCTATATATAAGAAATGAAATTCCAATTTAAAGGAATTTCAAGTATGAATTGAAAGATGGTTTTCCAAGTTATAAATGAATTCTTTTTGAAAGTTATGAATTGAATTTGTTTATTTTTAACAGATTTAAAATGATGATTTTGTTTAAACCATTCGAAATGAAATTGTTTTGAAAGCTATAAGTTAAATCTTTAATTTAAAGATTTAACGAGTTAATCCAATTGGAAATTGAAATGTTTTGAAACCTAAGAATAGATCTTTATAAAACGAGGTGAACAGTGTGAAATAAATCTTTTTATTTAAAGATTTGAAATGATGATTGGTTTAAACTATTTTGGAAGAAAGAGTTGAATTATTAAGTTGTGACTTAATTGAAATCCCAATATCCATGTGTTTTTGAATATTGCGCTCATTATTCGGGTTAGCCGGGAAAAGACATTTGTGTCATATAACCCATTCCGAATAATGATACGTCGTATATGGATAGCATTTGAAGACCGGTGTTGAAGACCAGATATTTACGAAAACGAAAGGACAACTCGTCGAATGTCTCTGCACCGACTGGTCCCCGGTATAGAGATTTTATCACCCTTTGTGATGGGAAGTCCGGACAGGATTGTGAATACCCGGAAATGCAAGGGCTTCGTAAGAAGTGCCTTCGGTTCTGTTCGAACCCGGAACAGACTTGTATGGATACATGTCTGACATTACACTTTGAGATATAAAGCCGATTTCTTTCAAATACATTTCTGTTTGGTGGCGGAGAATTCATTCTCTTAGCTTAACACCCTTCTCTGAGACGTATGAGCTCAGAGGTTATGTAGTTGAAGTTTATCAGCGATATATCCCAATTTGGTAATGTGGCATGCTGAGTGTTGCTGTGTGGTGATCAGTGTTTGATCATTTGTGATATGATCATTTGTTTGATCTTATATCTTTGTGATCATAGGTTGATCATTTGTTTGACCCGAAGCATGGCTTTGTGTACAAAGCGTAGCTTTGTGGACGAGACTTCGTCGAGCCTCACACCCCGGAATGGTCAAAACAGGAAAGATGCAGCAAGGTTCTAGGGAGTAGCGCCCCTTAGTGTATGTCATTTCTTTCTGGATAGAGGTGGTATCATGGTATGGAGCCCAGATACTTAACCTATGTGGTTGCTGCATTATTATTATGATTATGTAGTTTGTTGCGAATCGAGGATCCTCGGGAAGATCGGTTACGATCGGGGGATGGCATACGCGTGTCAGTAGTTACCTATTATTGCAGAGGTAACCCGGCCTTGTGTTGGCAGAGATCCGGTTAGGTTCTCGGGACGTCATTCCAGAGGCGTTTCCATGTGGCAATGGGAAGTTCCTTGGCCTGACCATTTGTTGGAAATCCAAAGAAACAATACGAGCCTTTACGATTGCAAATTGTAGAACCTGTATCCTCAGGAGGCAGCTATAGCAGGCATAATATAATGGTACCTATGCTGGCTAAGATTTATATTCTACTTTCGAAATATTTTCCACTATGCACTAATAATAATATCAAAAAGGATTTGATTTTGCGTAGTAAGCATCTTTGACTAACATAAGAAGAAATCTCCTCCAAGTCTGCGTTTGCATTGTGTGTGTGGTGGGAGGTCTTATGGTAGTTTCATTTTTCAAAAGCATTGCGAATTGACTTTAAAATTCTCTACTATTTGTTTTTAAAGATAAACTATTTTTGTTGCTCACACCAGTCCCACGACTGACTCGGAGTTTATTATTCATTTCCTAAACTCTGGGTGCTCATAATTTTCTACACGAGCAGTCTAGAGTTGGGTTTTTCAGATAGTCAGGTTCAATAGATTTTATGGAGCTAGTTCAGTCTTTGGATCGGACTGCACTTGCTTATTCTTGGTGTATCGTTATTGGGAGTTCGAGCTACTGCTGGAGTTCTCTCTTGAAGACTATCTTAGAGTTATTTGTTCCGCTGTTGATATTTGTTATCGTTTTCTTTTCCGCTGCTATTTCTTGTATCATATCTCTGTTGTATATTGATATTCATTGTATCACTTTGTTGTATCAGATATTGTATATCAATGTATTATTCTTTTCTTCCGCTGTGTTATTTACTTAATTGTGTTATAGCTCCGGCGAATCGGATTTGAACGGTCGAATCTGCGACATTCTAGTACAATGTGAAGTACAGATGTTGATTTTCGAGCGGGCAAAATCCGAGACGTTACATAATGGATTAACTAGTGATTGTTAATTGTTGATTTCATTTACAAATCTGATGTTTAGGTAAATACTATTTATGTGACATGAAAGTTAAATTGAATAAAATGGTAGGTCGATTTAGTACCATTGTGGTCGCTAAGCCTCTTTCCGCATTTGTAAAGTTATGGATTTGAATTTAGCTTCAAATTTAACAATTTGATGTTAAGTGTTTATTTAATTTATAAATGATTTTCGTTTTCTTTATTAAAGATGTTCAAGTCAGATAATTCATTTCATTATCAAGATTTTTTAAAGTTAATTAATTACTTAATTATTTAATAATGTTTAAAGGGTTATTTACTTATTTCTTTATGATGTTTAAGTTATTTAATTATTTTACTGATATTGTTTAAAGTTATTTTATTATATTATTAATATTGTTTAAAATATTTAATTATGTGAATTATGGAGGTTTAATTTATTTAATAAAAGTGTTAAAAGATTAAGTATCTGATTTAAGGTAATGTTTCTGAATAAGAGTTTGGATTTAATTTCAAGTATTTTAAAGGGTATAATTGATTTATAAAAGAGTTCTTAAATAATAAAGTGATTTATAATAACTATTTTTTAAAATAGTTTCGAAGGGGATTAAAGGTTATTTAATTTATAAACGAAGTTTTAAAGGATATGATCCATATAGCGATAGTCGCTACAGATGTAGTTCAAAAATTTATCATTTAAGAAAAATATGGGTTATCTATTTCATATATTTGTAAAAAAAATTAAGGTGATTATAAGGATTTATAAGTATATAAAAAGGGATCTTGTTTTAAATGTATTTTTTTTAAATGGATCTTTGTTATGATTTTTATAAAAGAATTTTTATAAAGGAGTTTATAAAGAGAGATTTAGTAAAGAGCTTTATGGAACAAAAGGGTTTTGAAAAGGAGTTTTATAAATTACCTTGGAGATTTATAAAACAGATTGTTAATATGAAATGGGCTTATAAAAGGAAATTTTTATAAAGCAATGAGATTTGTTTTGACTATTTATCCTTCTTAATTATGGAGGTATAAAACGTTCTTTCCAGACTTAACACTGAAGGATAAGCGGTTTAGTTTTATAGTAAGTATGTTTAAATGATACTTATTTTGGCCCATTTATATTTAAATTTGGAAAGAGGAATCTCCCTCAAGTTTTTGTTAATCTATTTATACCGTTGAGATAAGTATATGGATATATTTTCTAAGTATTGAAAATATAAGAGGTTTGTGAAAATATCTTTGTGAAGGTGTTTTAAATCAAATATATGAAATGATTGGATTTATGAAAGAATAATTAAAATTAGGCTTAATGGATCCCATTGAAAATTAAATCTATGTTTTGACTGTTGTTTATTTGATAGTTAAATAATCGACTATCAAATCTTGGCTAAAATATAACTATTGAAATATCTAAGTGAAACACGTGAGTTATATGGCACAGTCATCCTTGATGATGTTGTACTGTGCATATAAATCTCGTTTTGTTCTCCAAGGACAAATGATAAGGAAATCTGTCCACTTAAACGGTTAGGAGGTGATCTCCGCTCTTTTTGATTGTCTGATTATTTCCAAAAGAATTGGATTTGAGTTTACCAGAAACTAGCGAATATTGGTTCGAAGAGACCGGGATCAAATAAGTATGAATTATCCAAACACCACTTCGAGCCATCTCAAACGTCGTATCAAAGACATCTTGAAGATGATGGAATCAAAGATGGAGCTCTTGATGTGCAAGGGATACTTGCTACTAATTCTGAGGGTGATTCCAAAATGGATCTTGTGGAAGTGGTGCCCCCGATTTGTTCTTATCCTGAACAACTATATGGACGAATGCTATCATTGCATCGTTCTTGGAAGGTAGTGTTAGCATTCCAAGTGGGAATTACCAAGAGTGAAAAAGGTAATCACGACCTCACAAGCCTCACAACCCGGTAATGACTAAAACAGGGGATATGCAGAAGAGCTATATGGTTCGCTACCATTAGGAGCAGTCATTCCTCGATCTAGAATTGATATTTACAGATTTGGTATGCGCAAGAGAGTGGAGCAATGGCTGGTGCACATTGTTTTGGAACCTTGGTCCTAAGGAATGATGTAATCCGGCCTGTCATGTTAAAGGAGCAGCCAGCTCTGTGTTGGCAGAAGGTCCATGTGTGGCCCTCGGTACATTTTTCATGAGGTAAACGATGTCGGATAATACCCAGTAGCCCAGTCATTGATGGAAATCCAATCTCCAATAGGTGCCCCCTATGGATTTAGTTGTATACCTATTATGTTGGAAATTTAACTAATGTAACAATTTCAGCTATGATTAATATTTATTTTACCCAGACATTATTATAATATTACTGGATTTTTTATAAAAGATGTTTTGGCTATCATAAGGTAAAAACTCGTTCGTGTTTATGTGCGACGTTGTCTTATGAGATACCTTATTTTCAAAGGGTTTTATAACATTAAGTAATTCATTTGATTGAGTTTCTCATATTGGTTTCACCAAACTGACCCGGGCGTTGTTTTCCTATAATGCTCGGGTTAGCCCGAGCATATTTTCCAGATTTAGTTGAACACTTTGGATCTTACAAGAGGTGAGATGGATGCCTCCAAGACGTACTTCCGTATTTTCCTTTTTTCTTTGGTTGTTTTTTGTTGTTGTATTTATCAGCAATTGTAAGGACATATTGTTATAACTGTCCAGGGTTGATGATAGGATAATTGAACTCGAATTGATGTATGTATATTAAAGTTCAGTTTTATTTTTATAAAGATCATTTGTATACTATATGTTACTTGTCACGTTTTGTGAGATTATGTTCTGTCTTTTCTTTTTTTTCAACCCAATGATCTTTTTTCTAGCACATGGATGTTCGGCACATAAATACCATGGATGTATTAGTGTCCACTTCCATTTGACTAAAAGGAGGGTTGTTACATTTGGTATCAGAGCTGAAGGTTAAGCGAGAACCTTGGTTTTGTGGGGTAAACTCATTAAAGATAGGGTAAGTGACACCCTAGAATGAGTTTGAGTGTGTGTGTGTGTGTATACAACAGTGTATTTTTTAGTACTATAAAATTGTTTAATACTATGTTGATTGGTCTATTGAGTGGCTTATGAATTCTGATCAATGCGTCCGATCAACGTTTTCAATAGGGGTTTCTAAACACTGAACAAGGCAAACCGACACGGTATTATTTTAAAAATTGGTAAATGAAATAATTTTACCAAGAATTATATTCTATATATAAAGGAATAACTTTCAGAAATTAATATAGTTATTTAGAGAATGTTTGAAGATAGGGAATGATAATATTTGATTATTATCGTTTATTGTTTGATTGGTTATGCTCGGCCAGTTTATGAGCAGTTTTGCCTTTTTACTACATGGGTTGGGTAGATAGTAACTCTAGAAAACATTGAAACAAAAACTTTATGAATTAAGTTTCACAGTTTGACACTAAGGCATTGGGTATTAATGCGGGGTTAAAACTAAAATTTTAATAAAAGTTGTTTATTATAATAATAAATAACAAAGATATACAAGTGTTAAATGTTTTTATATAAGAAAGTGAAATTATATAAATATGAATATAAATATGGTTTAAAAAATGGATTTAAATTGAGAATTTGAGAACTT
This sequence comes from Allium fistulosum, assembly GCA_030737815.1. NCBI lineage: Eukaryota > Viridiplantae > Streptophyta > Magnoliopsida > Asparagales > Amaryllidaceae > Allium > Allium fistulosum. The sequence goes on along the minus strand of CM060906.1, from coordinate 903,532,950 downwards.
AAATCCCAATGCTTTTGGATAAATGTTTTCCAAAATTTTTGAGAAGGTAATAATAGTACTATTTTATAGTATTTATGAATATAAATATTCTAAAAATATTTTAAAGGGTATAGAATGCACTGAAATCACTTGGGTCATTGGAAAAAAATTCTGATAATGACTACAACAACTTCGGTGTTCATTTTTGAGTTTCTAAGTGATAAATTGCTACTATAATAGTTTTTGTTTAAACTAGTTTGGTAATTAGTTAAATACCAAGATATGATTTGATATCTTAAAGTGTTATATATATATATATTAAATTTGATTTGAAATAAAACCCGGATGTTTAATTCTTAAGTTTTTGGTTAAGTTATTATATGGACTCATGTAACCTATGCATTAGGGTAGGTTGATTGTGCATCTATATATGATAAGTTGTATTGTAGTTTTCAATTGTTAAAAATGGAATGGAATTTTCGGCAATTTTGGGTAGTTGAAACTTTCGAATTGATATAAAAAATTAAAACTAAATGTTTGAGAAAAATACAAGAAAATAAGTTTCTATAACTTTTAAATTTGAAGAGGTAGCAAGTTAAAACAGCTTTAAAATTTGTTGAACATCTTAGTTAAGTAAAATAAGTATGATGTTGTATATATACTCTTAGGATTTAAAAGAGTATTATATGAATATGAACTCGAGTTAGGAAATGTTAATAACTCAAGTTAAGATTTTATGCAATGTTTTCATAAATAATTTTTAAAGTAAAATGAAATTGGTATAAGAAAGGAACCAATAAGAATAAGTAAGTAAGTTGTACGTGGATCATTTTTTTCACATAACTATTCTCGATATGAGATTCAAGTATACAACTTTAAGGTGACTCATGCCAATCCAAATAAGGATTTATCACTCGAATTCTTTACGGCAAACACTTGGTAAGGGTTCTTGGTATGGAACCAAAGTTTTCTATCATAGTATATGGCTATGTGAGAAGTACGGAGGTTCTTAATCAAGGAGCCTGATCGGAGCATGCACTAGATAAGTCGGGTGAGCGATACTAGTTTGGAAGAGAATCTTATGTATTCGAGTAAGAGATCGAATTATATAGTGCATAGGATGATCTATATACATCGTATGCTCTTAAGGAAAATGTTAAGTGTTTATGTGGGCGTATTTCTTTTTGAGTTTATTAGTGATGGAATTTCGGATGAAATTCTTTAAGGGGGAAGAATGTAACGACCCGGAAATTTATCACTTTAATTTTGGGAATATTCAATTAATTTTAAATATTCGAAATTGGATTTAAATCATAATAGTATATGTGTTTCAAATAATTTCCCAATTTTTGGTGACATATTTTTTATTTAATTTATAGGATTTTTCCATAATTATTAATTTGAAAAATATTTAAATTATTGTTTGACGTTTTTCCGAAAAACGATGTTATTTTTGTGATTTATAGAATTTAATAACTGGTGTATTTTATAATTGTTTTGTGATCGTGTCACATTGTTGTATGTGATTGTATTTTTATTTCTGTAGTTTGCGTTCCGTACACGAACGGAATTCTGTGTAGCTGGGTATTGCAAGTATTTCTTTTCAAAACTATTTTTAAAATCAAAATTCAAAATTCAAAAAGGTTTGGTCAAGTCTTGTGATGGGATATTGGTGTGGGTGTTTGCGCCAAAAATGATCACAAACACCCAGTTGTATGTGAAAGCATCAATTTCCAAAAACAATATCCAAAAAGAAATATAAGCACGTAAATCACAGAATAAATAGCATAATAAGTAGAGGAATGCACGAGTTTTATAGTGGTTCGGCAAACTCCGGCCTACGTCCACTTCAATAATCTTTAATTTATACTGTAAGATTACCTTTTACAGTTGTTTTTTCCTTAGAAACTGAGTGGAGGAAGAGATAAGAAGTGATGAAGGAGAGCCAGCCGAAAAAGTCCTTTGCAATGAGCTAAATCCGCGGTATTTATAGGTGAAGACGTGAATGGATCGGGCTAAAATTTCGGCAGAAGAACCACCAGGCCCATATGACCCAACCAACAAAATTTGGGATCGATTGGATAGCAAAAATAATTTTGGCCGATCATTCCATACTAACTCCAATGGGGCTGCGATTGTTTTTATAGGGTCCCCCATGCCTCTAGTCCATGCTCACAAAGTTTCACGCCATTCCGACTTACCGTTTGTGAGATAATCGATCTTCGCTATTTTGTCTAGAAATTTGATCATATGAGATCATTCCATGCTTCATCCTTTTGAGCTACGATCGATCATGTTGGTTTTCCATGATGTTAGCTATTTGATCTCCAAATTTCATGCAATTTCGTTATACTGTTTGTGAGATATCGTGTTTTCCATAAAATTATGGATCGTTATGCTGATTCGTACGATCGTTCCAATAACGATTGGCCTATTTTCCAAGATTTCATCCTTTTGAGCTACGATCAATCATGGGAGTGCTCCATGATGTAAGTTACTTGCTCTTTAAATTTAGTGCAATTCCAACGTACTGTTTGTGAGATATTGTGTTTTCCGTAAAAATATGGATCGCTATGCTGATTTGTACGATCATTTCAATAACGATCGGCCTATTTTCCAAGATTTCATCCATTTGAGCTGTGATCGGTCATGTGGGTGCTTCATGATGTAAGATACTTTCTCTCCAAGTTTCGTGCAATTCTAACATACTGTTTGTGAGATATCGCGTTTTCCGTAAAACTATGGACCGTTATGGCTGATTTGTATGATCGTCCCAATAACGATCGGCCTCTTTTCTAAGATTTAGTAGTTTTGCCATGCGATCATTTTGTGGGCTCCACTCTTCAATATAGTGATGCTCTTAAAGTTTTAAGCGCATTGGCTTTAAATATTTTTAGATATTGATCGATCTTTGTCGATTTACGCTGTTTTATGGATCGTTCCCGATCGATCCATATAAATTCTTCCTTTCCTATAACTCGAGCATACGAACTCCGATTGACTTGAAATTTGAAATATGGCCTCCCGAGGTCTTCCTTGTCACTTCATATTGATTGCACCTTGATTGGGACCTGATCCAAATCCGCCCAACTATTGTCCATAGTTCCAAATATCATCGATTTCCGAGCCTGATAACCGTCTCTCCGGGCTTCCTACCTTGATGATCATAGAAGCCATTTAGCCAACTTTTATGATATATTGCCTGGTCAAAAGGTGGTATAATAGTGGGAATATTAGTTTACTTGTATACATTGTTTAACTTGAAGGATCTTGTTTATTTTGTGTGTAATGAAGTGTATTTGATTTTGTTTATATGGACCATGCTCTAACACTTACTCATTTTTATTCCGTTTCATTTTTGCCTCCTACATCTTCTCTTCCCTTCTTTTCCTATTTCCTCCCAGCAAACAAAATTTGAAAACCCACATTTAAAATTTTGAAATTAAAACCATCACTTAACTAAAAATCATGGAACTTGATTGTTTGAACTCGTATGGGTATGGGTTTCGCATCGGCATATGAGTTGGAGGGTGCAACGTCGTATGGGATTGCCCCATTTTGCTCGGTGGAGACTTGGGATTCTTTGGCAGTAATATTGAGGGCTTTGGGTGGAACGAGGAGCACCGTCATACTTCCCTTTGTAGCATGCCTCATTTGGTGGTGGTGGTCGAAGCTTCGGCAATGTCTGAGGGATTGCGACATACGCAGGCCGTGTGGAGGTGGAGCAGGTCAGATTCTGGTATAGGCGGCATGAAGTGGATTTGAGTGCGTGGCGGAAAGAGGTTGTGAAGAGAAACTGGCTGGTGGTCGTAGAGCGGGGGTTAGTGGTGAGATGGGCAGTATCGCATGCATGTGTGCACACCAGTACACGGTTCCTGGAGAATGGATTTGGGAGAAATGTTGTTTCAAGAAGAAGTGGAGTTACTGTTCAATACAAAGGCAATTGCAAACAGGTCCATGTTAATATGGTAAATTGCATAAGTGGAAGGGTAATTGTTTGTTGGCGGTAGAGGTCTGGTTAAGGCGGGTTTAAGAAGATAGTGGGCCAGGCTGTTTGTTTGGGGTGAGGAACCAATTTAAATGCGTTATGTATATTAATTAAATATTTTGAATATTAAAAATGTGATAACTTGCTAGTTTTAAATCCGTTTAGCTCGTGGATTTTTGCGTTGGACTCGTATAGATGAGTATAACCTTATAGCATAACTTGTTGATAGATATGATATTGTTTAAAATGTTGATAAGATAATAAGGAAATTTAATTATGTTACTTTTAATAATAACGTCGTTAAATAAATTATACCTTATGGGTGACATCTATTTTGCCAAATAAAACACCATTCGGTTAAATTAAATTAAACAGATTATTTGGACATCTAGTGAGCAGAATAAAACACCGTTCTATTATAAATAAATTGTGTAGATTTTGATGATATTTGTTAGCAGAATAAATCAACATTATGCTATTATAGTTATTTGGATATTTATTCATATACCAGTTAATTAATACGTGAATTTATTATTACTGGATACGTGATGGATTAACTATTGATTGTGAATTGATGATTTCATTTACATATTCGATATTATGGTAAGTACCAGTTATGTAACATGAAAGTTAAATTGAATAAAATGGTAGCTTGATTTAGTAACATTGTGGTCGCTAAGCCTCTTTCCACATTTTTAAAGTTATGGATTTGAATTTAACTTCAAATTTTAACAATTTGATGTTAAGTGTTTATTTAATTTATAAATGATTTTCATTTTCTTTATTAAAGAAGTTTAAGTCGAATAATTAATTTCATTACCAAGATTATTTAAAGTTGATTAATTACTCATTTATTGAATAATGTTTAAAGGGTTAGTTACTTATTTTTTTATGATATTTAAGTTATTTAATTATTTTACTAACGTTGTTAAAGTTATTTAATTATTTTATTAATATTGTTTAATATTTAATTATACTAATTATGTTGTTTATGGAGGTTTAATTTATTTAATAAAAGTGATAAAAGATTAAGTATTTGATTTAAGGTAATGTTTTTGAATAAGGGTTTGGATTTTATTTCAATTATTTTAAAGCATATAATTGATTTAGGAATAATTGATTTATAAAAGAGTTCTTAAATAATAAAGTGATTTATAAAAAGGGTTTATCAATATTTTTTAGTAAAATTTCGAAGGGGACTAAAGGTTATTTAATTTATAAACCAAGTTTTAAAGGATATGATCCATATAGTGATAGTCACCATGGATGCAGTTCGAAAATTTGTCATTTTCATAAAATATAAGGGTTATCTATTTAAGATGTTTGTAAATTTCTTTGAAGGTGATTATAAAGGTTTATAAGTAAATAAAAAAGGATTTGGTTTTAAATGTTTTCTTAACAAAAGAGGATCTTTATAAGAATTTTTATTAAGGATTTTTATAAAAGGATTTTTATAAAGGAATTTATAAAGGGAGATTAGTAAAGAGTTTTATAGAAGAAAAGTGTTTTGAAAACGAGTTTTATAAATTACCTTAGAGATTTATAAAAGTTTGACTACAAATATGAAATGAGCTTATAAAAGGAATTTTTTATAAAGGATGAGATTTTTTGACTATTTATCCTTCTTAATTATGGTGGTATGGAACGTTCTTTCCATACTTAACACCGAAGGATAAGTGGTTTAATTTTATAGTAAGTATGTTTAAATGATACTTATTTTGGGCCCATTTAATTTAAATTTTGGAAGAGGAATCTCCCTCAAGTTTTTGTTAATATACTTATACCGTAGAGATAAGTATATGGATATATTTTCTAAGTATTGAAAATAAAAGAGGTTTGTGAAAATATTTTTATGAAGTTGTTTTGAATCAAATATTTGAAATGATTGGATTTATGGAAGAATAATTTAAATGAGGCTTAGTGGATCCCAATGGAAATTAAATCTATGTTTGGACTGTTGTTTATTTGATAGTTTAATAACCGACTATCAAATCTTGACCAAAATATAACTCTAGAAATATTTAAGAGAAACATGTGAGTTATATGGCATAGTCATCCTCGATGATGTTGTACTATGCATGTAAATCTTGGTTTGTTCTCTTATGGTAAATGATAAGTAAATCTGTCCACTTAAATGATTAGGAGGTGATCTCCACTCTTATCGATTGTCTATTTATTTCTGAAAGAACCGGAGTTAATTTTACCGGAAACTAGCGAATAGTGGTTCGAAGAGACCGGGATCAGATAAGTATGAGTTATCTGAAAACCACTTCAATCCAATTCAAACCTCGTATCGAAGACATCTTGAAGATGATGAAATCGAAAATGGAGCTTTTGAAGTGCATGAGCTACTTGCTACTAATCATGAGGCTGATTCCAAAATGGATCTAGTAGAAGTGATGCCTTTGGTTTGTTCTTATCCTGAACAACTTGTATGGACGAATACTGAAATTGCATCGTGTTTGGTAGGAAGTGTTAGCATTCAAAGTGGGAATTGCTAAGAGAGTAAAAAGTTAATCGTGAACTCATAAGCTGTAACAACCCGACTTTCCAGACCCGGAAAATCGAACCATTTGTGTTAAAGAAGAAGAGGTAGAAGAAGAAGAAACAGAAAATCAACAACAGAATCTCACATCGCAGCGGAATAAAATATAATATATACAAACAGATCTTTACTCAAACAGAAAAATATATCTGTTTATACAATATATTTACAGAATACATCATCAGAGTTCATCACATCAATGACATACATCCAAATACACAACGGAACAATAAACAAATACGGAAGTACGTATCACCATCCTGCTCGTCTCCTGAGCTCCACAGCTACAATCTGAACCTGTTTATCTCGGTCTGACCCGAGCATCATATAAAACAATACCCGAGTCAGTCTGGAAAACCAGCGTGAGAAAATCACACTCAATTGATTATTAAAGTTTCAAAAATCCTTTTGAAAATAAAAGCATCTCGTAAGACCGCGCCACAAATAAACATGTCGGGTTTTTACCTTACGATAGCTAAAACACTTTTTATCAAAATCCTCTGATATTATAATAGTGTCTATTCACAAATACTTATTAAAATAGCTGAAATTGTTACATTATTAAATTCCAGCATACTAGCCACAACGTGGGTAATACAAACAAACTCGTACAAGGCACGTAGGGAGAATGGATTTCCAACGAATGACTAGGCACTGGGGTACCACCTGTCACAGTACGTGGCCTAGATCACAGTACCGAGGAGTACGCCCGCTCCCCTGCAACACAAAGCCGGAATCATCCCTTACTGGATAATTCCAAATAAAATCACCCCACGGTTGGGATCAGCAACCGCACCACTAAGCCGAAATAAAAAGGGACGACATCTAGACAGGGATGACCTTACTCTCAAGTGGGTGCTACCCACGAAGCCTTGCTGCATAACCCCTGATTTTCAGTCATTCCCGGTTGATGAGGCTTGAGGCTAAACGATACCTTTTCAGAACATATCCCTTAGAATGCCCATCGTCCACCTGACGATGTCTCGAAAGCATTCGTCCATACAAGTCCGTCCCGGGTTCGAACGGAACCGAAGGCACTATTCCTACTACATCCATTTTGGAAATATCCTCAAGATTAGTAGCGACTAGCCCTTGCACTTCACTGCTCCATCTTTGACTCCGAACACGTTCACGAAACGTACAAACCGAATCGAAGTGGTATTCGAGTCTCCAGACCTAGAATCCTGGTATACGGAAACTCGATCCCGGTCTCTTCGAAACGATCAACGCATTTGGCCAATATTGATAGTCGGTTATTTAACTATCAATTTACATCCACAAGCAACCATCACACAATAAATAATTTCCCACATTATTTATTTACCCAAATCTCTTTCCAAGATATATTTCTATTTTCAAACTCCTTTTGAAAACAATTTCAAACAGTTTCCGCCTACGGAATACATTTCCCCAAATATTTATTTCTCTGAAACACCAAGTACAAAATACTTTAGATTTAAAAATAATTTAAAAGCACTTTACTATAAATATACTTTATAACATTGAAATTTAAAACTACTTTTAGTAACTTATTAAAATATATACTTTAAGAATATTTAAAATAAAACCACTTTGTAAATATAAACTTAATTTCTCCTTTAAAACAGAATACCAAATCACTCTTATATAATTACTACAATAATAGATTTGAAAAATACTTACTTTAGAATTTAAACATTTAGAAAATATAAATTTTCTAAAACATGCCTTTTAAAAACAAAATTAGAACTTTTAACTTATATTTAAAATTGCTTTGAAAAACGTACTTGGCTATCCAGAGAAATACACTTCTCATTCCTATCTTCTAAAAATAAATCAACATTTATTTTTAAACCAATCCATATTCTTTTATAAATTCCCACCTTGAATTTATATTTTCAAATATCCACTGATATTTTATTTTACTTTATAAACCCAGTTTATAAATTCCAAAATCTCACTTCTCTTATAAAATTCCAATTTTAATAACTAAATCAATTTTCCAGTTGATTTTCCAATTTACTTTACTTTGAAATAAATTTCCTTTGCTACTTCATTTATTCCAAAATACATTAACTTTTAGATTTTTATTCCTTATTACGAGTTAAACCCCTTTTTACCAATATCAATTACAGATTTCCAAAACTCCTTATTTATTCTTTAATTAATTTTAATCCTTAATTTCAAAAAAAATACTTCTTTTATTCTTCACATAATATCACTTAAGTACAAATTTTATTATCCCTTGTAAATTCAAAATCCCCTTATTTCATATTTGTTAAAATTCCAAATCACTTTATTTTTATTTCAATTCGTTATAAATTTTATCCCAATTCCTCGAATTATTTTACTTAAACCTTTATTCTTTTATTTCTTTTCAAAAATTCAATTCCATAGATTTTATAATTTATTATACTGGACAATCCAAATCAACCACATCATCCAATATAAAATCATCACATGATACCAACAAACATATCACAGAATATTTAAACAAAATTAAATATTTTGAGGAATCCAGTTGGATCCCTCCAACCTGTTTACCTGCATCCACAAACGTTAGCACAATACCAATTCCACTTCGAGGTGGAATATCGCGGTATATGGGTTTTATAAAATATCATCCGCTATTATGCGGCGCATAGGGTCTCATCCGCTATATAAATGCGGGAATATCAACAACTCAAATATATACATGCCAATATGTATATATTTCTATATACTACTATATACCATATCAATCAAATCAATCATCCATCCATATTTAGATTTAACCAATTAAATTTAAATTATAATTTAACTGAGTGAGATTAACTCACCTTTGATCTTTAATTTGCACTCCACTTCAAACTCGACCTAGTTCCATGATTCTAGACCTTGTATAACAATGTATAATTTTATTAATATTTGGAATAATTGAATGATTGGGTAGGATTGAATAGATTTAATTAATCAATAATTTACTTTAAACTACCCTTTTTTTTTTATAAAATTAAACAGGCTCATCAGACAAATAAATTCCTGCTTAATAAATTTAATTTTAACTTATCATTGACTTTAAACAAATCTTTTCTTCTAACAATTTATTTCTAGTATGTAAAATAAATTATATAAGCCAATTAGATAAGTTAACCATCTTAAATATTTATTTATTATTATATATTTTTATATATATATATATATATATATATCCTACCATATGTATTTTTATAAAACAAATTTATATACCCCTTCAAAATTCCTATTTCTAATTCTAATATATAATTTTATAACATAATAGCTTATATATATATAATTTCTATCTGTAAAAACCCTTTTTTTCTTTTACAGTAAGCAAAAATAAAATTATATTCTGAACCCATTCAAAATATCTTTATATTATTATTACCTTAAGTGAACATAATTATCAAATCAAAATTAAAGAAGGATGATACCTCACCGCTTCCAGATTTGCTTCACCAACCGCACTGCCACCACCACCAGAAGAAAACGCGAGTCGAGCTACCTTTGACCCAGCGAACGTCTCCATAGCTGACCATACGCCTACATTCCATCTTCCATCGCGTACGAACGCGAGCTCGTGAGGGTCGAAGCCCTCTGATGTAGTCGCGAACGCCACGCCTCCCTGACGTCTCGCTCTCACCGCGAACCATCGGAAACTGCATCACCCTCACCGCGAACCTCGAGTTCGACATCCCCTACCCATTGCGGCTACTTCGAAATAGCTGAACTCGATTAAAGAGGAGCGGCCATCGATTTATATATATTTATTTTTCACTCGAATTAGATTTGGGCTTTGATTTTTAGTTTAAATGAGGATAATGAGAAGCTCAAGTTTTCCCCTTCTTCGATTCTGGCTTGCGAACGGAGCGGGGAAGAAGTAAATGGAAGGGGAGGCTCGCATATATTTGGATTCTCATCTGCCATTTTTTTTTTTTACTCTCGTTTGGCTGTGAATTTAGATGAAACAAGATGCAAAAGATAATGCGTATTGAAGAAGGAACAAGGAGACATTGTACAGACGGCTGCAGAAGCTTTGATACGAAAGAAACGAAAGTTCGATGGGAAATATTTACGGCTGCAGAGTAGGTGTACAAAGGGATATTTTATTTAAGTTCCAAGCGTCTCGATAAAATTCCCAGCTCGTTTTTACAACATACGCTCACACAATCACTCCAAAAGTTACGAAATTTCAAATCCGATAATAATACAATATTACAGATCCATTGGAACTGGTTTCGTCAAATTCCGAGACTGTGCCTCGGACGGCTATTTTTAAATTCAATTTAAACGATATATTTTTAAAACTGAACAAAACTCTTTCAAAATCAATTTTAACAGTTCTAATATCTTCAGTATTATAAATATAAATTTTACGAGCTTTCAAATTATTTTTATCAAGCTTAAAATTTCAGATTCACTAATTTACCCAATTCCGATAATTAAATTCAGCAATTAATTATCCAATAAATACTGATATTTGAAATTAAAGTTAAAATTTAACCTTCGAATATTTAAAATAAATTAAGTATTTCCATTTTAAATATACAAAAATTCAGGGTCGTCACATTCCTCCCCCCTTAAAAGAATTTCGTCCCCGAAATTACTAGTTAAGAAGAATGATTCAATCCCCGTTAACTATTTCCCAAATTCAAACAGTTTTAACAATACCCAAACAATCTTCTATTGATGATACTCTAATCATCTTTTAACTTCCCAAACTTATTCATAAGTTCAACCCATACCACCTACTTATCCATTCAAATTTAAATTTGAATTCAAATTTTGAATTATCAAAAATTTCTCAAAATTTTTCTAACTCCCTAAATTCCCGAAAAATTTCGCCAGCGTCTCCTTTGCGCGGCTAGCTCGGTACAACTACAAAATGGCTCTACGGCCTCCCAATCTCAAAAAGAAAACAAAAAGCCAAGTGGCTGGATCAAAAACCCAATCAAATTTCATACAGAAATTCAAATACATACCTTTTGTCGGGCCATTAAATTTATCTTCTAAAATCAAAATCCCAATTTATCCATTGCTTTTATACACCTGTATATCCTACTAAGCAATAATATTCAATCACAATTCCAAAGTCATTTTATACTTTCCTTTACAAATTTTCAATATTTGCTTTACCTAAGCCGTACGATGCACATATATCATCCGTACGCAATATCAAATCCGATCGCTCACTCGATCACACAATTTCACTTCCGAACTAGTATTGTCCACCCGACTTCCTAGTGCGGACTCAGATTTGGTTTCTTGATCAGAAACTGTCATTCTCCTTGCATAGCCACCAACTATGATAGAGAATTTCCAGAATCAATCAACAATCCATATCCAGGTTCGCCGTCGAAAATCGAGTGAAAAATCCTGATTCAGATCGATAAAACTATCTCAAAATTCTGTGCTCGAATCCGGATCAAATAGTTATGCGAATAAAATAATATACGTACATCCTACGTATAAATTCCAATTGATTATCAATTATATCAATTTCCTTTTTATTCACATTCATTTGATTGTTATTCACTTATCACACTTATCCCATTCACATCTTCAAATTTTTAATCGTCATTCAATTATTCACCTAGAATAATTTTCCTCCATACCAAATTTACTTAAGAATTCACCATTCATTTCTTAAGTCCAATATAAACATCTTATATACTTCTTGGATTTGTTTTACTTCATTTTTGAAGTTTATATTTATTTTCACTTCCCCATTGAAGTTTATTTTCATTACTATTTACTTAGCCCTTACAGTTTCATTTAAACTCAAATTGGCTTCCATTTTGAATATGGATTAGTTTCACTTACTAATTAATTTAAATCTCAATTAAAAGTTTATTTGCAAGCTTACTTTCCTTAGTTCTTTCGATTTCACTTACTTTACATTCATATTTAAACTAGATTCAATTATTCGGTTCCAATTCCATTTGCTTAGCAAATTTAGATTATTTATCGTTAATGAAAATTTTCAAAAATTTCAAAAAATTTCTAACTCCCAAAATTTACGGAAAATTTTGGCAGAGTCTCCCTTGCACGGAGGGACTTCTGCGATATCGCAGGATGTACAAATATATATACATCGGCCCACCCGGCCGGAAAACAAAAAAAAACAGTTCATATCTCCTATTTTGAATTTTTGCGTAAGCGTACCTTATTATAGCAATTTATAAAGCAAGCGGTGATTTATTTTAGCAAATTTCGCAATCAAATCCAGCCAGACGGCTTCCCGGTACCTGTACTACTCAACTTAAACAGGTAAGTGACCAATATACAAAGTTTATTAACATTTCACTTAATAACACATAGCTAAAAACATGGATTCCATAAACGATGCATATCATATACTTCCATAAGCACAAGTGAAATGTTCGACACTTATTTTAAAGGTTTTCAATCTATATTCAACCCATTTTATCCAATTCCAATAGCTTACAATTCATTTTCAATCAAACAACTCATATCCAATTAATTGGTTCCAATTCAATTTACACTTAATTTCATTGTATTCGATTCTCATCAAATTCTATCCAATTCAAATTGCTAATTCACACTCTCAATTTATCAAAATAATATCCATGCACATATTTAAACTTGTTATATTCTTATTGGATTTCATTAGCAACTCAAGTTATTCCCTTGTAATCCAATTCCAAACAACTTCATTTCATATTTAATTTACCTACAATTCCATGTTGAATGTATATTTATAACTCAAACTTCACTTTCAAATTCTATTATTTATTCACAATTCAATTTTTAATTAACCAATTCAAGTTTCATTTTCATATTTCATTTACAACCCAACATTTGTCACATTAATTTGGTATACAACTTACATTCCATTTCATTAACCAATTAATTATCTATTGGTTTATTCCAAATTTTATACCCAGTATTAGATTTTTTTTTATTTCAAACTCACTTTAACTATTTTACTGGAGTTCAATCCATTTATAATTTAAAATTTGGATTATATTGATTATCATTACACACAATTTTATTTGGCTTATCTATTTTACTCCCAAATTTTATAAGTCACAAACTTATTTATATTCGTATTTCACCCATTTACAATCAATCCCATTCACATTTTGCTTTTTAACTCGGGATTATATATTTTATTTAGCCAATATATATTTTATTATTCCATAAACATCTTTAAATGAGATTCCAGAGTTTAAACAATTTCAAAATTTCAAAATCATTTTTGAAATCAACTATACCCAAACCCTTTTCAATTACAAAACCAAACCCCAGTTTTGCAAACGAACTCCAACCCAAACATCCAGGTAGCAATTTATCTCTTGGAAACTCGAAAATGAACACCGGTGATGTCGCGATCATCATCGGAATTATTTTCCAGCGACCACAAAGAGTTTAGTGCTCTTATTTGTTTAAAAACATTTCAAATATTTTAATTTCCAAATCTCACAAGATTTCAAATTCAACTCAAAAATATTCCTGAAATAATACTATTATTTCTCCAAAACCTTTTTGAAAACCATTTCAAAACTCAAAGGAATTTAAATTTTTCCCAAAAATCACAAATTGCAATTCCTTTAAATCTATACTCAAACATTCTCTGGAATTTTATCTCATTTCAATTTCAAAATTATAATCACCTTTACAGTTTACATTTACAAATCTCATTTGTATATGAAGTTTATTTCAATTCATAAATTACATTTATAATCTATATCTCAAATTTTATTTTATTATAGAATTTTATTCTTTGCTTTGGTTATAAATTTTACTTTCAAGTTAAGTTTCCATATATTAATGATAATAATTCCATATTATCACTTCTAACATCCAAACAACCATATATATTAACTAGAATAGTTTACAAAACGTTTCTTTTTTATACAAAAATAATTTGGGTAAAATTATTTCATTTACCCTACTTAAAAACAATACTGTGTCGAATTGTTCTATACAAGCGTTTAGAGATCCCTATCAATGTTGTGGCGTCCCACACATCGACCAGAATCCATAAACTACTCAATAAACCAATCAACACAATATAAAACAATTTTATATTCACTAACAAATACGCGCTCATATCTATTAACACTCTCAAAATTCCCACCAGAGCCAAGGTTGTCGCCAGCCTAAGCTCTGATACCACTGTAACAACCCGACTTTCCAGACCCGGAAAATCGAACCATTTGTGTTAAAGAAGAAGAGGTAGAAGAAGAAGAAACAGAAAATCAACAACAGAATCTCACATCGCAGCGGAATAAAATATAATATATACAAACAGATCTTTACTCAAACAGAAAAATATATCTGTTTATACAATATATTTACAGAATACATCATCAGAGTTCATCACATCAATGACATACATCCAAATACACAACGGAACAATAAACAAATACGGAAGTACGTATCACCATCCTGCTCGTCTCCTGAGCTCCACAGCTACAATCTGAACCTGTTTATCTCGGTCTGACCCGAGCATCATATAAAACAATACCCGAGTCAGTCTGGAAAACCAGCGTGAGAAAATCACACTCAATTGATTATTAAAGTTTCAAAAATCCTTTTGAAAATAAAAGCATCTCGTAAGACCGCGCCACAAATAAACATGTCGGGTTTTTACCTTACGATAGCTAAAACACTTTTTATCAAAATCCTCTGATATTATAATAGTGTCTATTCACAAATACTTATTAAAATAGCTGAAATTGTTACATTATTAAATTCCAGCATACTAGCCACAACGTGGGTAATACAAACAAACTCGTACAAGGCACGTAGGGAGAATGGATTTCCAACGAATGACTAGGCACTGGGGTACCACCTGTCACAGTACGTGGCCTAGATCACAGTACCGAGGAGTACGCCCGCTCCCCTGCAACACAAAGCCGGAATCATCCCTTACTGGATAATTCCAAATAAAATCACCCCACGGTTGGGATCAGCAACCGCACCACTAAGCCGAAATAAAAAGGGACGACATCTAGACAGGGATGACCTTACTCTCAAGTGGGTGCTACCCACGAAGCCTTGCTGCATAACCCCTGATTTTCAGTCATTCCCGGTTGATGAGGCTTGAGGCTAAACGATACCTTTTCAGAACATATCCCTTAGAATGCCCATCGTCCACCTGACGATGTCTCGAAAGCATTCGTCCATACAAGTCCGTCCCGGGTTCGAACGGAACCGAAGGCACTATTCCTACTACATCCATTTTGGAAATATCCTCAAGATTAGTAGCGACTAGCCCTTGCACTTCACTGCTCCATCTTTGACTCCGAACACGTTCACGAAACGTACAAACCGAATCGAAGTGGTATTCGAGTCTCCAGACCTAGAATCCTGGTATACGGAAACTCGATCCCGGTCTCTTCGAAACGATCAACGCATTTGGCCAATATTGATAGTCGGTTATTTAACTATCAATTTACATCCACAAGCAACCATCACACAATAAATAATTTCCCACATTATTTATTTACCCAAATCTCTTTCCAAGATATATTTCTATTTTCAAACTCCTTTTGAAAACAATTTCAAACAGTTTCCGCCTACGGAATACATTTCCCCAAATATTTATTTCTCTGAAACACCAAGTACAAAATACTTTAGATTTAAAAATAATTTAAAAGCACTTTACTATAAATATACTTTATAACATTGAAATTTAAAACTACTTTTAGTAACTTATTAAAATATATACTTTAAGAATATTTAAAATAAAACCACTTTGTAAATATAAACTTAATTTCTCCTTTAAAACAGAATACCAAATCACTCTTATATAATTACTACAATAATAGATTTGAAAAATACTTACTTTAGAATTTAAACATTTAGAAAATATAAATTTTCTAAAACATGCCTTTTAAAAACAAAATTAGAACTTTTAACTTATATTTAAAATTGCTTTGAAAAACGTACTTGGCTATCCAGAGAAATACACTTCTCATTCCTATCTTCTAAAAATAAATCAACATTTATTTTTAAACCAATCCATATTCTTTTATAAATTCCCACCTTGAATTTATATTTTCAAATATCCACTGATATTTTATTTTACTTTATAAACCCAGTTTATAAATTCCAAAATCTCACTTCTCTTATAAAATTCCAATTTTAATAACTAAATCAATTTTCCAGTTGATTTTCCAATTTACTTTACTTTGAAATAAATTTCCTTTGCTACTTCATTTATTCCAAAATACATTAACTTTTAGATTTTTATTCCTTATTACGAGTTAAACCCCTTTTTACCAATATCAATTACAGATTTCCAAAACTCCTTATTTATTCTTTAATTAATTTTAATCCTTAATTTCAAAAAAAATACTTCTTTTATTCTTCACATAATATCACTTAAGTACAAATTTTATTATCCCTTGTAAATTCAAAATCCCCTTATTTCATATTTGTTAAAATTCCAAATCACTTTATTTTTATTTCAATTCGTTATAAATTTTATCCCAATTCCTCGAATTATTTTACTTAAACCTTTATTCTTTTATTTCTTTTCAAAAATTCAATTCCATAGATTTTATAATTTATTATACTGGACAATCCAAATCAACCACATCATCCAATATAAAATCATCACATGATACCAACAAACATATCACAGAATATTTAAACAAAATTAAATATTTTGAGGAATCCAGTTGGATCCCTCCAACCTGTTTACCTGCATCCACAAACGTTAGCACAATACCAATTCCACTTCGAGGTGGAATATCGCGGTATATGGGTTTTATAAAATATCATCCGCTATTATGCGGCGCATAGGGTCTCATCCGCTATATAAATGCGGGAATATCAACAACTCAAATATATACATGCCAATATGTATATATTTCTATATACTACTATATACCATATCAATCAAATCAATCATCCATCCATATTTAGATTTAACCAATTAAATTTAAATTATAATTTAACTGAGTGAGATTAACTCACCTTTGATCTTTAATTTGCACTCCACTTCAAACTCGACCTAGTTCCATGATTCTAGACCTTGTATAACAATGTATAATTTTATTAATATTTGGAATAATTGAATGATTGGGTAGGATTGAATAGATTTAATTAATCAATAATTTACTTTAAACTACCCTTTTTTTTTATAAAATTAAACAGGCTCATCAGACAAATAAATTCCTGCTTAATAAATTTAATTTTAACTTATCATTGACTTTAAACAAATCTTTTCTTCTAACAATTTATTTCTAGTATGTAAAATAAATTATATAAGCCAATTAGATAAGTTAACCATCTTAAATATTTATTTATTATTATATATTTTTATATATATATATATATATATATCCTACCATATGTATTTTTATAAAACAAATTTATATACCCCTTCAAAATTCCTATTTCTAATTCTAATATATAATTTTATAACATAATAGCTTATATATATATAATTTCTATCTGTAAAAACCCTTTTTTTCTTTTACAGTAAGCAAAAATAAAATTATATTCTGAACCCATTCAAAATATCTTTATATTATTATTACCTTAAGTGAACATAATTATCAAATCAAAATTAAAGAAGGATGATACCTCACCGCTTCCAGATTTGCTTCACCAACCGCACTGCCACCACCACCAGAAGAAAACGCGAGTCGAGCTACCTTTGACCCAGCGAACGTCTCCATAGCTGACCATACGCCTACATTCCATCTTCCATCGCGTACGAACGCGAGCTCGTGAGGGTCGAAGCCCTCTGATGTAGTCGCGAACGCCACGCCTCCCTGACGTCTCGCTCTCACCGCGAACCATCGGAAACTGCATCACCCTCACCGCGAACCTCGAGTTCGACATCCCCTACCCATTGCGGCTACTTCGAAATAGCTGAACTCGATTAAAGAGGAGCGGCCATCGATTTATATATATTTATTTTTCACTCGAATTAGATTTGGGCTTTGATTTTTAGTTTAAATGAGGATAATGAGAAGCTCAAGTTTTCCCCTTCTTCGATTCTGGCTTGCGAACGGAGCGGGGAAGAAGTAAATGGAAGGGGAGGCTCGCATATATTTGGATTCTCATCTGCCATTTTTTTTTTTTACTCTCGTTTGGCTGTGAATTTAGATGAAACAAGATGCAAAAGATAATGCGTATTGAAGAAGGAACAAGGAGACATTGTACAGACGGCTGCAGAAGCTTTGATACGAAAGAAACGAAAGTTCGATGGGAAATATTTACGGCTGCAGAGTAGGTGTACAAAGGGATATTTTATTTAAGTTCCAAGCGTCTCGATAAAATTCCCAGCTCGTTTTTACAACATACGCTCACACAATCACTCCAAAAGTTACGAAATTTCAAATCCGATAATAATACAATATTACAGATCCATTGGAACTGGTTTCGTCAAATTCCGAGACTGTGCCTCGGACGGCTATTTTTAAATTCAATTTAAACGATATATTTTTAAAACTGAACAAAACTCTTTCAAAATCAATTTTAACAGTTCTAATATCTTCAGTATTATAAATATAAATTTTACGAGCTTTCAAATTATTTTTATCAAGCTTAAAATTTCAGATTCACTAATTTACCCAATTCCGATAATTAAATTCAGCAATTAATTATCCAATAAATACTGATATTTGAAATTAAAGTTAAAATTTAACCTTCGAATATTTAAAATAAATTAAGTATTTCCATTTTAAATATACAAAAATTCAGGGTCGTCACATAAGCCTCACAATTCGGTAATGTCTAAAACATGGGATATGCAGCAGAGTTATGTGGTTTGCTACCATTAGTAGCAGTCATTCGTCGATCTAGAATTGATATTTACAGATGTGGTATGCGTGCGAGAGTAGGGCCATGGCTGGTGCACAGTTTTAGGGCCTTGGTCTCGAGGAATGATGTAATCCGGCCTGTCATGTTAAAGGGGCAACAGGCTTTGTGTTGGCAGGGTGTCCATGTGTGTCCCTCGGTGCATTTTTCTAAAGATGTACTACGACAGGCAGTACCCCAGTTGCCCAGTCATTGATGGAAATCCAATCTCCAATACGTGCCCCCTACGGATTTAGTTGTATACCTATTATGCTGAAATTTAATTAATGTAACAATTTCAGCTATGATTAATATTTATTTTACCTATACATTATTATAACATCACTGGATTTTCTATAAAAAAATGTTTGATTATCATAAGGTAAAAACCGGTCTGTGTTTATGTGTAGCGTGGTCTTTCTAGATACCTTATTTTCAAAGGGTTTTATAACATTAAGTAATTCATTTGATCGTGTTTCTCATGTTGATTTACCAAACTGATGCTGGCGTTGTTTTCCTATAATGCTCGGTTCAGCCCGAGCATATTTTCCAGATTTAGCCAGACATTTTGGAGATTTCAAGAGACGAGCTGGATGCCTCCAAGATGTACTTCCATATTTTCCTCTTTTATTTCGCTATTTGTTCTTGTTGTATTTATTAGCAATTGTAAGGACAGATTGTTATAACAGTCCAGGGCTGATGATTGGCAATTGTACTCTGATTGATGTATGTATATTAAAGTTCAGTTTTTATTTTATAAAGATCATTTGATATTATATGTTACTCGTCACATTTTGTGAGATTCTGTTCTGCCTTTTCTTTCTTTCATCCCAATGATATGTCTATCCGGCACACGGATGTTTGGCACGTGAATGTCGTGGATGTATTATTGTCGACTTCCGCTTGACTAAAAGGCGGGTTGTTACACTTCTACTAGGCCTAATATTGTTGATGACGTGGGTATTATTAGCCGGTTCATGGAGACACCAAGTCAAGTTCATTTACAAGCTGCAAAGAGAATTTTGCGATACATCAAAGGCGCTCAAAGTTATAGTATCCTTTATGGAGCCGTTGACACTATTACTCTTGTTGGTTACATCGAAAATGATTGGGCATATGATATAGAAGAATGAAAAAGTATGTCTGGTTTTGTGTTTCACGTGGGCTTAGGAGTTGTGTCTTCGTCAGCAAAGAAACAACAAGTTGCTATGTTATCATCAACAGAAATAGAATAGATCAAAGCTTCCGCTTATGCATGTCAAGTTGTTTAGTTATGACAGATACTAGATGGACTACGTCATAAAAAAAAACTCTCCTACAACCATTTTTGTGACAATAAGTCAGCTATTACTCTTATAAAAAATATAGTGTTTAACAAAAAATTAAGCATGCCGGTATCAAATATCTTTTTATATGTGAGCTTATCAAATATTCTGATATTGTTTTTGATTCTACAAGTCTGAAGACCAGGTTGTTGACATTCTCACTTAATCTTTGCAAGTTAAAGTTTCCTATGGGTTAAGGGTGAAAATGGATAGTGCCATCCTTCTAATTGAATTTAAGGGGGACTGTTGGAGTTTAAACTCAAATCTTTTTTTTTGGATTAGTCATCACTAGGTTGTTGTATTGATTGAGTCTTGTTTGAATAAGTTTTAGATCATTTTTTTGGTGTAGTTTTTATTTTTTTATAAATTTCAAATAAACTGACTACTTGTTTTGAAGTAATAATAATAATAATAATAATAATAATATATATATATATATATATATATAAATATGGTCCCCTTAGTATTTTTTTTCTTTGTCTATTTATTTCCTTTAGTTTAGTAGGCTGAACAAGATTGCGTTCAAGGAGATAAAGAATGATGGAAGAACTCTGCATCATGATTTCACTGCTTTAGAAACCATGCCTCCTAAATTCAAATAGTTTGACGAGATGTACAACGACGCGATAAAGAAAGACAGATGTTTTTACAACATTCCTCTAACACCACCAGCCCACTCGACACCAAATGATACTTCAATAGTCTTAATAGGATAGCAATCGAGCTGTCCAATCCCATCACTGTTATTCCATGGTGGACATTTGATATCGTTTCAATGTCTCGGGCAAAACAAGTGAGATCCTCTACTTTGAGAAACAACAATCTGAGTTCCAATGTGTTCAAACAGACTGTTGAATATTGGCTTAGGATTCGGTTGCCTCTCTACGACTATCAGAGTGGGAGCTTGTAATAGTACTTGTGCACGAGTCGATAAATTATCAACTAGTTCATTCAATGTTGAAAAAGGAGAATGAACTTAGATTTATGTTAAACTAGATTATTCAGTAAGTTAGATCGAAAAAGATGTGACGCGCTATTATTTTCAAATTTATCATTTATTTAATGAAGTGTACCATCTTTTAATTTTCATAGTACAATTTTCCTTTTTTTCGTTTATCCATAATTTATAATTTTATATCAATTATTAATATTCATTCAAAAATACCTTAAACAGTTTGAGACAAATAAAATACAAATTCATACAAATAATCATTTTCCTTTCGTTGCCAATTTTGCACCACAAAAGCACATTCACTTTTCGTCAGTTTTCTCCGTTTGTGCTGTATTCAAAATATCTTTTTCGATGGCCACTTTCGCTTCGTAAAAATAGTACCCTAATTCTAACTATTTAATGTAAGCTTAAACACACACACACGCTTCGAAGACCAAACCGTGAGCCAAATCGTGTTGGTGCAAAGTCAAAGATTCTTGTTGTTCAACTGGCAAGATCTTGAGAACCGTGTCGGTCATTATTATTTTTATTTTCCTGATTTGCATGTAAATTTATTTCAATTAATTTGAAATTTTAAATAACCATAACTAAAATATATTAATTAAAGAAATTATATGATAATTTATTTAATTAAAAGCGTAAATTTCATAGTTTTTTAAGGTAAAAGTGGTTTAGTTTAATAAAGGTTCATAAAAAGTACATTAATAATGGTACATATTATCAAAATTGATAATATAATCCAATAGTTCGGTGATAATGTTATGAAATTATTTTTTAAATTAAATATGTGAAAAAATAAGAATCAAACGATACTTTATTATCAGATTGAAGAACCCTGTGTTTTAGAGAGTTTGGTTTAAAGGTTTTTTTAAGGTTTCGATGATAGATCGTTGATTTATGCACATGCAAGGTTATTTCATTTTCAGAACCGTAGGAATCAAAAATTAAAAGTTAATCTTAATCAACCCGTGGTTGGATCGGGTCTTTAAACAAAAATATACACACATATACATACATAATAATTATATATTATTTGTAAAAATTGATAAGGTATATATTTTAAAAAATGAATAATATTATAAAAGTTGATGTTGAAGGATAATGAAAAATGGGAATGATAAAAAAAAGATTAGCAGCAGCAGTGAACGTGTGGTTAATCCCGTTGGTCGACTGAGCTAACTCTATTGAGTAGGTTAATTATGTCAAGTCTTTATATAATCTATATTATCGATGCGGCCAACATCTACAATGTTATTTTAATTTGATTCCTCTTCGTTCCTAGTGGCTGAGCCTACAAACGCGTAACTACTAAATATACAATCTGAACTTTCTGGCAGCTTCTTAAGTTAGGTACGAGAAACATATATTGGATCGGTTGCATAATCAGTCTTGATTACCTTCAATTATTATCAGCTATACCACTTAATCAACTCTTACAACCTTAATAATTATCAACTACAAATGAATAAGACCGAAGAAATGGCTGCGGTTGAAGCGCTGACGAAAGGACTTGAGCAAACTACTGCTCTTTGGTGCAATCTTGATTGTCAGTCGAGTCCGTTAACTGGTTTATGTGATGAAGTAATTACTAGAATCGAAAATGGATTATCGATCTTGAAGAATATGCATCCCAGGTATATGTTGGTATATGTTTACGTGATTCATAATGAAGTAATCATATCCAAGTATGTTAATGTATCAATATAAAAACAGGCATATATTTCTGGGTTTGAAAATAACAGTTCTTTAAGTTTAAGTTAGAAAGTTGAAACTCTAATACAGCAATAACTTGGTTGAGTTGACAGCAAGAAGCGGAATATGAACAAAGTGGTTACTGATTCACCGTTTGCCGATAACCATCAGTGGAGGAAATACGGGGAGAAATCGATTAAGAAATCACAGCATGAAAGGTATAGTATCAGTTATTTCTTGAACTTATATATATATACTATGTATTGAAAAATAAAATCCTGACTATGCTGAAAAGAATTTACTACACTTGGATCGTAGAAACTACTATCGATGCACGTACCAGAGATGTGATGCGAAGAAACAAGTTCAGTTAATAAATTCGGGTGATTTTCCAAAGTACGAAGCGATAACAGTAAATGAGCATACATGTAATGCTTCTGGCTTCCAATATGAAGACGGAAATATACTGAGCTTTGAGCCAAGATCTGACAAATTTAGGTCATACAGAGATTTTTGAACATGACGTCTGCATGCTAGCTAGTTTCTCAAATGATGACGATCATCGGCTTGTTACTTCGTTTTTATTTTAGTTTTATGTGGCTAAAATTTGTATTTTCGTATTAGGCGTTCTCATATATTTCCTTTCGGAGCTTAAAGCTGATTTTCAAGCAAAAAGTCCTAATGTTTATGTGGCTAAAATTAGTACTATAGAAAGAATTTGAGAAAATATATAAAAGAATTTATTTTATTACTTGAATTTTACAGAGATACGAT
This sequence comes from Allium fistulosum, assembly GCA_030737815.1. Taxonomy (NCBI): domain Eukaryota; kingdom Viridiplantae; phylum Streptophyta; class Magnoliopsida; order Asparagales; family Amaryllidaceae; genus Allium; species Allium fistulosum. The sequence continues at coordinate 903,508,930 of CM060906.1, read as the reverse complement.
ATTTGCAGCATCACAAAATAATCTGTTACAGCATGCACATTCGGTATTTACACAGAAAACTATTGTAAATAGCTTATTGGGCTTTGGATTGACCCATGATGCAAGTAACCCGAACCGTTGATAGAGTGATATTTGTATATGCTGGGGTTGAACAGCGGTTCATTTCTTATTTTTTTCAATACCCCCCTCAAACCTAACTTAGGGTTAGGGTTTGCAATTCCTTTGAAATTCAGCCGCCATTATAGAAATGGGAGCTTCAATGCTTTTTACTCTTCGATATCTTGAGAGACTGTTCAACAGAGATTGTTGGCATCAATAATTTGTATATCTTTACCACTTGACAACATGAAGTTAATATTTTTGCAGAAGCTTTCTTCATCAAGTGGAATTTCACTTGATTAACAAGTGGAATTTCACTTTGATTGAAGTAATTGCTGTTATGCTTCGATTTTGTTAGAGTTGCTGGAGATTTTGCCTTGCTTGTTGCTGTTAGGTTCATTCACCTTCAGCTCTTGTTTGAAGCGAATGAAGTTTTTCTTCGATAGAGGCTTTGTCATAATGTTAGCAACTTGGTAAGATGATGGTAAGTGGTTTATGTTGATTTTTCCTTCTGTTACCTGTTCTCTTACAAAATAGAGATCCCGTTCTATGTGCTTAGTTCTAGCATTTAGAACTGGATTTGCTGAAAGCAGAACAATGGTCAAATTATCGCACGAAATTGTTGGTTTGTTGGTGGTCTCGACATGAAGTTCACTAAGAAAAGACTTGATCCATCCATATTACTTCAGCAGTTGCATTAGCAACACTTCTATATTCGGTTTCTGTACTAGATCTGGATACCGTAGGTTGATTTTTTGAACACCATGAGATTGGGTTGTTGCCTAAAAATATACAGTAGCCAGTGGTTGATCTTCTGTCATCGATGCTTGTAGCCCAGTCTGTATCTACATAGCCTTTTATATTGATAGATTCACATGATTGTAGTGTTAGTCCATGATTCATGGTTCCCTTCAGATATCTTAGAATTCTCTTGACAGCTTTCCAGTGTTCATCAAGTGGATTTTGCATATATTGACTTACTTTATTAACACTGAATGAAATCTCAGGCCCGGTAATTGTCACATATTGTAATGCTCCTACAATGCTTCTGTACTGCTTGTCATTTGATATAGATTCTCCTTTATACTTTGACAGATGTGAATTGCTTGCCATAGGAGTAGACAGTGCATTTGCTTGATCCATTTTTTCTCTTTGTAGAATTTATGAGATATATTTTCTTTGATTTAAATGTATTTCTGTGTCAGAGATCCTTTTAACTTCAATACCAAGAAAATAATTCAAGTTTCCCAAGACTTTGATTGAAAATTCCTTGTTTAAGAGTTCTGTAAGTTTGTTGATATCTGATTCACTACTACCTTTAATAATAAAATCATCAACATATATCAGTATATATGTAGTTGCATTATTATTAAATTTTGTGAATAAGGAATTGTCTGATTTTGCTGAGCTGTAGCCAAGTCTGACTAGTGTTGACTTTAGCTTTTCAAACCAAACCCTTGGTGCTTGTTTGAGCCCATAAATTGTCTTATTCAATATGCACACAAGCTTTTCACTTACTTCTCGTTTGAAACATGGAGGCTGCTCCATAGACACTTCCTTCTGTAAAATACCATTCAAAAAAGCATTATTCACATCTAATTGCTTGATGTTCCAGTTTCTATGTAAGGCAATGGTAAGAATAACTCTAATAGTAGAGGGTTTCACAACTAGTGAGAAAGTTTCAGTAAAGTCAAAACCACTTTGTTGTGAATACCCTTTAGCTACTAGCCTTGCCTTATATTTAGAAACTGAACCATCAGCATTCCTTTTTATTCTATATGTCCATCCACAGCCTATAACATTTTTATTGCTTGGTAATGAAGTTAGACTCTAGGTTTTGTTTTTCATCGGTGTATTGTACTCTTCTACCATAGCAGCCTTCCAATTTTCATTTTACACAGCTTGATAGTAGGTATTTGGTTCTTCAGTATCCATGACAGCACTGAATATTTTTGGTTTGAATATACTACTCTTGGCTCTTGTTATCATGTGATGTCTAGTTTGTGCAGGTGGTTGATTTGGCTCATCAGCTATGGCTTCCTATTGATCATTAGATGATTGTGAATCATCTAACGGTTGACAGTAGTCTGATCGAGTGTTGGGGCATTGATGTGGTGCCTGACTTGTACTTTCAATTGGTTCAACTTCTTCATGACCTGGCTCAGGACTGGGCACAGTGTGTTGTGAAGTAAATCTAGCAAGTGACTCTGAATTTATGTCATTTTGCACTCTTTCACCTTCAACTTGAGTTATAACATCAGGTTGTTGGGGTATTGGTGGTATAGAAAATTTTGAATTATATACCTTCTGTGAAGTTTTTATATTTGATTGGCTGAAAGGAAATATCCTTTCATTGAACACTACATGCCTAGATATAAAAAAAATTCCATTGCTATCCAAGCATTTGTATCCCTTCTTGTTAGCTGCATAGCCTAGGAAGGTACATGGTGATGACCTAAAGCTTAATTTGTGTGTATTATATGGCCTCAAGTAGGGAAAACATAGACATCCAAACACCTTTAGACTTTGACATTCAGGTTTAATTTTATGTAAATCCTCTACTGGACTTTTAAACAGCAAGAATTTTGTGGGTAATCTATTTATTAAGAACACAGTAGTAGCAAAGGCATCAGGCCAAAACTTTAGAGGAAGTGATGCCTGAGCAAGTAAAGTAAGCCTAGTCTCAACAATATGTCTATGCTTTCTTTCAACCACTCCATTTTGTTCAGATGTGTATGGACAGGTTGTTCTGTGAATTATACCTTTTTTTTGAAAATATTCTTTAAGTGGTTGGAACTCAGTTCCACCATCAGTCTGCATGACTTTTACTTGGCAATTAGTTTGCCTTTCAGCCTGAGTTATAAATTGTAAGGCTGCATCATAAGTTTCAGACTTTGATTTCAAAAAATAGATCCATACATGTCTGGAATATGCATCAACAAATAATATGTAATATTTATAGCCATAATTAGTGTTAACAAGAGCTAGACCCCATTAGTCACTAGCAACTAATTCTAAGGGTTTAGTGTAATTCGTTTCTGAGACTGGAAATGCAAGTTTGTGACTTTTACCCATTTGACAATATGCACATACATAAGGCGTTAAAAGGTCTTTAAAAGAAATACTATCAGTACTTAATACTTTCTTTACAATGCTTACACTTGGATGTCCAAGCTTGGAATGCCAAATAGCAAAATCTTTACATTTATCTTCTTGTTCAATTTCAATAACATTACACAATTTTCTTTGAAATTCAGATTTTCTTGGTTTTGCAACATTGAATTTGTACAATCCTTTAAATTCCTTACCCTGCAAAATGATTTATTTAGTTAGAATATCTTTAATCAAATAGTGTTTTGGATAAAATTCAAAATACACATCATTATCTTGTGCAAATAGTGACACACTTAATAAGTTTTTTCTTATAGATGGAACTCTTAACAAGTTTTTAAGAAAGAATTCTTTTCTGCCAGCAAAACTTACATTTCCAGTATGTGTAATTTTAACCGACTCGCCATTACCCATATGAATTAATTGCTTACCTCTGTACTCCCTGCTTCCTAAGTTTAGATTGCCGAGATTGTTTGTTACATGATTGGTAGCTCCTGAGTTAGGATACCAGCTTTCATCCTGAATATCATCCATCTTTGCAGTCTCAGTGCTTCTGGTATCTGTTTGTTCTTTGTAATCTGGATAAGCATTGATCATGTTTGCACTAAGATTGTGATTTCTTGAATTGTTGTTGCTTTGTTGAGATGGTATGTAGTTAGCATCAAATCTGAAGTAGCATTTGTTGGCTGCATGACCAAATTTTTCACAAATTTGACACCTCAGTCTGTTGTTATTGTTGTTGTATCTTCCATTTCTGCCTCTGGATCTGGAAGATTGACCATCTCTTTGAGAATTAGATTGATTTCTGCTATTGCTTTTTCTTTTTTTATTCTTGAATTTATTGTTGCTGGTGAAGTTTACAGAGAAGTCTGAAACAGTTGATCTTTTTTGCTCTATTCTCCCTTCATGGGTAAGTATAGTGGAGTGAACATATTGTATACTTGGTGTTGTTTCCTTTGAAGATATCACTGCTACCACAACCTCATATTCTTCATTTAATCCACCTAATATGCATAAAACTTTCTCTGTGTCAAAGATTTTATGACCTACAGATGTAAGTTGATCACACAATGTCTTGATCTTAGTCAAATACTCTCTCATTGGCAAGTTTTCTTTTCTTATGCTTTGTAGTTGTCTTTTGTAATACATGATTCTTGCTGCAGATTGAGTGTTAAAGATCTGCTCCACTGTTGACCATATCTTATGTGCACTTTTGCACCCAATTAACTGTGGTAGAATATTTGCACTTGTAGATGACAATAATCATGCACTGATTAGACTGTCTTTCCTTTAATGACTAACATAATCTTGATTTCTCACCAATCTGTCGTCTTTATCTGCAGTATATCTTGATGGTGTAATTAATGTTCCAAGAACATGATCTTCAAGGCCATATCCCCTTATTGCTGTCTCTATTTGGAATTTCCAAAGGAGATAATTGCTTTCATCCAGTTGAACACTGACTAGCTAGCTTTCGGGATTTATTATGGCTTTGATAAGATCTTGGGTATTGGTTGTCTGAGATGTTGAATTGGTGGTTCTTGCCTCAGAAGTGGTTGTGTTGTTAATGTCTCCTTCAGCCATATTCAAGAACTTGCGAGATCTGATGAAATGACGTTGGAAAAAGGATTACAACAGTAAGAATCAGCAAACTTGATGAAACCTGCAGCCAGAGATCAACTAAATGATGAAACCGACTGTGATAATTGATTTCTTGGCGAGGCACAGTGGGTATATGATCAGGAAGACTGGCCAGTGGGATAAAAACTCTGATGAACCACAGGCATGACCGATTAGTCATGATCAGATGAAGAGAATGTCAGTTCTTTGATGATCTTATAAACGCAGCCTAATCTCTATGATGAAATTACTCTGAGAGACAATGGCATGGCGCAATTTTGCTGTTAAGCAATTCTTGTCTCTGATACCAAGAAAGAATTTGAGAAAAATGTAAAAGAATTTATTTCATTACTTGAATTTGACAACCAGTAAGAGATATGATATTTGCAGTATTACAGAATAATCTGTTATAGTATGTACATTCGGTATTTATACAGAAAACTATTGTAAATAGCTTATTGGGCTTTGGATTGGCACATGATGCAAGTAACCCGAACTGTTGATAGAGTGATATTTGTATATGCTGGGGCTGAACAACGGTTCATTTCTTATTTCTTTCAATAACTATCGATGGCTTATTAGTTTTCGTTGCACTTTACCGAACAAATAGAAAAATTATGAATGCTTCTTTTCAAATCCAGCGCCTTTAAAATAATACAAAATAACATGATAATTAGAAGTTTGTTACAACTATCGAAGTAACTTCCATGCTAAAAGTAGCAATATTTTACCCTTTAAAATGTGGAATGGAGGGTTTCATCCAGTCAAAACAGATCCCAACCCATTATCCAGCCCACTAATACAAATATATAATTGATTGGGTTTAAACCATTAAAAAAATTAAACCCCACCCATTTGGAAGAAAAAATCTCAAAATAAACCAACCTACTTACCCATCCAATCCTACTTTCTCCTCAAATCTGCAAAATATGATAACTCTAATTCTAATTTCTCCTCAAATTTGAAAAACACATAGAAGAAAAGGAGGAGCTTTCTTCTACTCTTCGATAAAACCTCGTTTGACAATGACAGTGTAACAACCCGCATATTTATCAATTGTATATTTAAATATTTTATTTAAATATTTCATCATTCATCGGATTTTAGTCCGAAAACCTACTTTTAGCAAACAGTCAAATTGAGACTCGAGACCACTTCCATTGAGTTCAAAATGCCGTTTGCGACCTTTTTAAGTATAAACTTCGATATGATTGGAATTGATCGAATTTGGCTACTTTTTCTATTTGGGTTTTGGGTTTGGATTCAGCCCACTAGCTAACTTAATACCCTAACTCAGCCCTCTCCTCTCCTTAAACTCATTCCCACTCCTCAAACTCAAGCTAAAACTGAAAATGGTGGAGAGGAAAGGGAATTAGAAATTCCAAGCCCTAGTTTCTTCTTTCAAACTTGAATTCTTGCTCCAAAATCAAAGAGAAGCTATAGGTAAGCATCTCCTTCTTCTTCTCCAACTCTTTCTCCTTCTAATTTCAGAAAATTCCTAAACCTAACTTTGGGAATGTTATTCTTTTAAGCTTTGATTCAAGCTTGTAGAGTTGGAATTGAAGTGTGCTTGCTTTTGCCATTGCTCTATAGCTTCTTCTTCATTTGTTTTCGGTTTAAAGGTGAGATTTTTATCTCACATCTATGTCTATATCTATCTTTGTTGTTAGGTATGAATTCCTAAAACTTATCCATGCGTATTTGATATTTGGATTGGATTGATTTTGTGTATATTCCAATTTTTGGTGTTTTGGTTTAATTTATGTGAAAATCCTTTTATGGATGTTTGAACATGTTTTTGGTCATGCATCGAAGTGCCTATAGGGCTGGGTTGCCGATTGGCGTAAACCCTTAGTGTTCATCGCTCGTTCGATCGCATTTTGGTTCGGATTCGTCGATTTTTGAGCTAGGCCATTTTTTTTGCCTAGTAGAAAAATTCAGACGTCTGAAATAAATTTCAGACGTCTGTCACCAAATTTAGACGTCTGTGACAAAAATACAGACGTCTGTGATAAAATATAGACGTCTGTAACAAAAAATTTAGACGTCTGAATATAGTTCAAAATGTTTTTTACTCTCTGTTTCAATTTTCGACCTCTGAGCCGTCTGTCACAAAAATTCAGACGTCTGAGATAAAATTTAGACGTCTGTCACAAAAATTTAGACGTCTGAACTGCTGATTTTGCCTAATTCGCCTATTTTCGATTAAATTTCCAAGGTTTATCGATTTTTGTCAATCCGACTTATTGTTATCAATTATTATCGAGTTTGATGACTTCTTTCTTTGGACTTTTGAGAATATCCATTTTGATGGATTTGATATCGATTTCTTTGGATTTTATTCATGTCTTCGAATGTGAATTTTTATGATTGATTGTTTCTACAATCACATCTATGATTTGTCACTTCGAAATATAAAGGTTTTCTATACTAGTATTAAATATCAAAACTTCTTCATCAAAACGATTTCAACTCTATTTTCAATATCAAACTCGTTTATAAAACTGTTTTCTAATCTATTAGTATATACAAACCTTTACTTCATTTGTATGAGAAAATATAATTAAACGGCCTAGCAAAACAAGTGGTATGAAACGCTTGCGTTTACTTCGTCGGTTAATTGATGGACTTGTTCGATTGAACCCTCTTGTGACAATTTTCTAGTGGAGATCTACAATCTGTTCGTAAATATTTGAGTTAAGCAAGTGGTTATGGGACATGAAGCTAAACTCTTATATTTATTAGCTTAGTGTAATCGACACTTCTTTATGATCGATGATGATCATTTTATGGTTTAGACTAGCAATGTGCGATGTCTCTTTGTCCATGTGAAGGACTGTATTTCTTTTTATTGAGCTTCGTCTCATTTCTTTGTGGGCTGGCAACCCAAGTACTTTTAATGTGTTTCGATTCATCTGATGTACCGTTTGCACTACATCGATGTCCCGGCCTTCCGATTCATTGGACGTACCGTTTGCACTACGTCAATGTTCAATTCATTGGACGTACCGTTTGCACTGCGTCAATATTCGATTCATCTGATGTACCGTTTGTACTACATCGATGTCTCGACTTTCCAGTTCATTGGACGTACCGTTTGCACTGCGTCAATGTTCCAAATTGTATTGTCTTTCCAGTTCATTGGACGTACCGTTTGCACTATGTCAATGTTCAATTCATTGGACGTACCGTTTGCACTGCGTCAATGTTCGATTCATCTGATGTACCGTTTGTACTACATCGATGTCTCGGCTTTTCGGTTCATTGGACGTACCGTTTGCACTGCGTCAATGTTCCGACTTTCATGCTCCTGTTTGTGATTTTCCATCCTTTTATTGTGATTTCTGGATTTCTAATTGATGATTTCTGGAATTTATGTTTTACCACCTTTTTCAGTTGGCATCGATATGTATGTCATTTATTGTGGCTTGGTGAATTAAATAAAGAATATGATATTCTTTTTGATGCTATGAGATTCTTGAGATTTTGTATGATTTTCCTTTGTTGATTTTCTAATGTATACTTATCACGGTATGACTTTATTGTTATCATACGTTTTATTATCATATCTCATATTCTATCTCATTTTATCTGATAATTATAGCTAGACTGATCCGTTTATTATTTTCTTCTTAAATAATACTCGGGTCAGACTGAGATGTTACAGGTGCTTCTTCATGACTTCCTATCTGGAACCATCACCTGACTTTTGGCTAACTACTCTAGTTTAGTAGTTTTTGTTGTATACATTTGAGATTAGATTCCTTGATGTATACATATTCTTTTGCCTTGCACTTGTATCTATTCTTTTGTGTTATTGTGGATCTTATTTGACCACTACTCTGATGTACACCTTCATGTGTTATATTCATATCTATTTCCGCCTTTGTGATATGAATTGCCTGTGACTGATTTATGTTATGCTTATTTCTATATTTGTTTCCGAGGTCCATATAGCCACTGTGTAGCAGCTTTGAGTTTGTATCTGTATGTCGGATTTCCTCTTTAAAATGCTATACTATCTGACATATCGGTACTCGCACAAAGCAATTATATAGATGGTCGCTCCTCAACAGCCTTATTCTCCGTACTAGTTGACGGCATTACCCCGTAGTGTCCTTGGCTAGCGTGGGTATAGAGGTGGGGCGTCATAGCTTGGTATCAGAGCCAAACTTTGGAACAATGTAGAATAATCTAGCAAGGATCATTGTCCTAAGTCTTTCTTAGGAATCGTGCCATAGGATTTAATTCGGGCCTTCGTACCGTTCTATCCTATTTCATTTTATGATTCCTTGTTTTATCAATCAAGTTTGTTTGATATTCATTCTGAGATTAACCTTTTTCTCTTTTCTTTCTTTCTTAAAGAAAAGAAATGGTTAGACCTGGCCGTCCCAGCGCCGGTCAATCCAGTGCTACTCCTCAGGAGGGAGTATTTATGTCTGCCCAGCAGCTTCTAGATCTTGTTAAGAATGCTCAAACTATCGGACCCATTCTAGAGCCTACTCATCCTAGGTCCAGTTTTGCACGCTTGTGTAGAGATTACACCGATTTGGGTGGAAGGCCATTCCGGGGATCCAAGAGTGTCATTGAAATTCAAGCTTGGCTTAGATCTTGCGACCGCATCTTTTCTCGCATGAATCTTGTTGATCTCCACCGAGTCCAAGTGGCTTCTAGCATGCTCCAAGAAAGAGCATTGGATTGGTATGAGCTTCTTATTTCTAAAATCGTTGAAGCGGATCTCACTTGGGAGCAATTCCGGGAAAGATTCGAATTGAAATTTGTGCCGGAGGCTGAAAAAGTAACTTTGGCCCGGCGTTTTATCGACCTTGTTCAAGGTGAATCTTCTGTAACAGACTATGTCGCATCTTTCGAATCTCTTTCCAAATACGGGGTTGAATACATTAACACCCCGTTGAAGAAGTACCAGAGATTTGTCTATGGCTTGAATAAGAATCTTAAGAAGCCATTACTCCTGAAACTCGAGGTTTCATTTGATCAGCTTATTGATATCGCTCTTCGTCTTGAAGAGGCCGATAGAGAGTGTGATGTTCAAGTTGTGGGTGCTAAACAAAACTTCAACAACAACATGAAAAGGCCTATTAAGTTCATAGGCCCCAATCCAATTCCCAACAAGAAAGGGAAGCAAGAATCTTCGGTAGCAAAGACTCCTACCTCTAGTCGTGGACGATGCTACAATTGTGGCCTTACGGACCACTATGCAAATGAGTGTCCGAAACTATTTTTTTGTCGTTATTGCAAAGGTTCGGGACATCTTTTATCTTCATGCCCCAAACTTCCAAACAAGAGAGAGGGAAAGCTAAATGCCCCTAGTGACACTTCTCTTGGTCAATGTATCCATTCTATCCTTGATGACATTTATTTTGTGATTATCTTATTCGAGTTCTTTTTGATATGGGTTTCATCTCATTATTTTTTTATATCAAAAGAACTTAAGATTAATTTTCTTTAAACATTTCTGGGCTTGATGACTTCTTTGAGGATTGCGAATCCGGATTGGTGGGTCCGCAACACTCAATTTGCTTTTTATTGACGTCGAAATTATTTTATGTGATTTTTCTTTCCGAGCCGAGTTTTACTTATGCTTCGGAATTGACTTTTGTAAGGATTGGCTTAATTATTATGAAGCCATATCCTTTGTCCCGTGTGGACTATTCATCTTTGACATTTTCAATCTGTTAAGCAGATTTCTGTTTTTCCTTTGTGATTTTGATTCCAATTTGATGGCATCATTTTATTCTTTAAGCTCACATGATGAGGAAAGTGTTATTTCTCTCATTCATGTAGTTTGAGAATTTTCCGGTATTTTTGAGCTTGTCTTAGGATTATCGTCTAAGAAATCTTTTGAGTGGTGTTAAGGTCTTTTCAGCTCGACCTTGCCACCGGTTTTCTTTAGCTACGAGTTGCGAAAGTTAGCATCCATTTACCGCATTTCGCACTCGTTATGATTCTTATGAATGACTTGTTATGTCATTCAGTTTATCCAGTTTATTTCATCCATTTTTGTAAATCGAGTATTCTATGAATATTTCGATGAGACCATTCTTGTATTCATTGATTTTGGGTGAAAATAGCAATTTAAAATTTTGCAAATCTTTTTCATAAGATTTATTTATAAGTACAAATGGGATTTTTGTTCTTTAAGCAAACAAAGAATATTCTTAAAAGTTTTTAAGAAACATGTTTATTATCTTGAAGATGATTTTGTGATTGTATTGCCCATTGAGTGCTTTAAGAATTTTGGTCGATGCGCTTGATCAACGTTATCGATAGGAATCTCCTAAACGCTTTGATGAGACAATCAGACATAGTAAATTGACTTGAAAAATAAAAGTTTTTCTAGAAAGATTATTACATAAAGATAATTGTGATTTTGAAAGTTTTAGCTTTTCGGGAAAGAAGATTATTTGAAAGAATTCTTTTCCGATACTTCTATTCTTGTGATTCCCGATGGGAACCAAGACTTTATCTTTTGTACCAATGCTAATCGTATTGGTTTGGATGTCGTTCTCTTTCTTTTGCTTTTAAATCATTAATGCCTATTGAGACTAGATATGCCACTCATGATCTAGTGCTCGTGGCTATCGATTTCGCTTTTAAAAATTTGGCATCATTATTTTTGGGTGAGAAATTTGTTCTCTACCCTAATCATAAATCTTTGGAATATTTATTTTCTCATAAGGAACTTAATATTGGATCGAGTTCCTTGCATCTTATGATCTTGATATTCTTTGTTTACTCCCGGATGGGTGATCGTGTTGCCGATGCCCTTAGCCGAAAGCAACAAGTAGTTGTTTCTATGATGATATCCGGATGGAATGATCTCGAGACTTTATCCACTTGTGAGATTCGAGATCGTGAATCCAATTTATGTTTGTCTCTTGTTTTGTGTAGCATGGAGGCTCATCCTTCTTTTGGAATATACTTTTTTAGCTAAACTCTATGTCAAGTTAAATTTCATGGAGTTCTTACTTCTGTTGATTTGCAATCGTGATCCATTATCTTACTAGTGGATTTTTGGTAAGGTCTTCAAAAAGCTTTAGGAACAAAGCTTAAAATTTTAGCATCGCTTATCATCTTTGTCCGATGGACAAACCGAGCGTGTGAATCAACTCTTGAAGATCTCTTTCGTTCATGTGTTCTCGATTTTTGTGGTAGTTGGGAAGGTCATATTTCTCTTGTTGAGTTTTCTTCCTATGATAGCTTCCAATCTTGTATTGGTATGGTACCTTTCGAGCCACTCTACGGAAGGCCATGCCGATTCTCTTTGTGTTGGCTTGAAGCCGGTGAGGGGCTGGTTTCAGGTCCAGATCTTATTGGTGTTCATTCATGTTTCACCTATGATGGGTGTTGTGCGTTTCAGTTGATCGGGAAAGTTAGCACCACGATATTTTGGTCCATTTCCCATCACCGAACGTATTTGTTCCGTGGCTTATCGCCTTTTTATTACCGGCTCAATCTTTTGTTATTTATGACGTTTTCCACGTCTCTTATATACGGAAATGCCTTTGGGATTTCGATTTTTATTCTTGAGCCCGGTGTTATTGTGGAAAATTGAAGTTTCACCAGATTTGACTTATGAGCAACATTCCATTCGCATCATTGCTTCGGAGGTTGAGCGCCTTCGGAATAAAGATGTTCTTCTTGTGAGAGTTCAATGGTTCTCAGATCCTAAGAATTGCTCTTGGGAATCCTGGGAATTCATCGAGCAATCCCGATCAGGCTTACTCTTTCATGCTCTTTATGGTGAACTTCCTATTTCAAATTTCCTTTGTGTTGATATGCTTTTATGGTTGTTACTTTGTATTTTCTTCTTAAGAATTGCGAGGACGCAATTTCTTTAAGGAGGGGAGTCTGTAACAACCCGCATATTTATCAATTGTATATTTAAATATTTTATTTAAATATTTCATCGTTCATCGGATTTTAGTCCGAAAACCTACTTTTAGCAAACAGTCAAATTGAGACTCGAGACCACTTCCATTGAGTTCAAAATGCCATTTGCGACCTTTTTAAGTATAAACTTCGATATGATTGGAGTTGATCGAATTTGGGTACTTTTTCTATTTGGGTTTTGGGTTTGGATTCAGCCCACTAGCTAACTTAATACCCTAACTCAGCCCTCTCCTCTCCTTAAACTCATTCCCACTCCTCAAACTCAAGCTAAAACTGAAAATGGTGGAGAGGAAAGGGAATTAGAAATTCCAAGCCCTAGTTTCTTCTTTCAAACTTGAATTCTTGCTCCAAAATCAAAGAGAAGCTATTGGTAAGCATCTCCTTCTTCTTCTCCAACTCTTTCTCCTTCTAATTTCAGAAAATTCCTAAACCTAACTTTGGAAATGTTATTCTTTTAAGCTTTGATTCAAGCTTGTAGAGTTGGAATTGAAGTGTGCTTGCTCTTGCCATTGCTCTATAGCTTCTTCTTCATTTGTTTTGGGTTTAAAGGTGAGATTTTTATCTCACATCTATGTCTATATCTATCTTTGTTGTTAGGTATGAATTCCTAACACTTATCCATGCGTATTTGATATTTGGATTGGATTGATTTTGTGTATATTCAAATTTTTGGTGTTTTGGTTTAATTTATGTGAAAATCCTTTTATGGATGTTTGAACATGTTTTTGGTCATGCATCGAAGTGCCTATAGGGCTGGGTTGCCGATTGGCATAAACCCTTAGTGTTCATCGCTCGTTCGATCGCATTTTGGTTCGGATTCGTCGATTTTTGAGCTAGGCCGTTTTTTTGCCTAGCAGAAAAATTCAGACGTTTGAAATAAATTTCAGACGTCTGTCACCAAATTTAGACGTCTGTGACAAAAATACAGACGTCTGTGATAAAATATAGACGTCTGTAACAAAAAATTTAGACGTCTGAATATAGTTCAAAATGTTTTTTACTCTCTGTTTCAATTTTCGACCTCTGAGCCGTCTGTCACAAAAATTCAGACGTCTGAGATAAAATTTAGACGTCTGTCACAAAAATTTAGACGTCTGAACTGCTGATTTTGCCTAATTCGCCTATTTTCGAGTAAATTTCCAAGGTTTATCGATTTTTGTCGATCCGACTTATTGTTATCAATTATTATCGAGTTTGATGACTTCTTTCTTTGGACTTTTGAGAATATCCATTTTGATGGATTTGATATCGATTTCTTTGGATTTTATTCACGTCTTCGAATGTGAATTTTTATGATTGATTATTTCTACAATCACTTCTATGATTTGTCACTTCAAAATATAAAGGTTTTCTATACTAGTATTAAATATCAAAACTTCTTCATCAAAACGATTTCAACTCTATTTTCAATATCAAACTCGTTTATAAAACTATTTTCTAATCTATTAGTATATACAAACCTTTACTTCATTTGTATGAGAAAATATAATTAAACGGCTTAGCAAAACAAGTGGTATGAAACGCTTGCGTTTACTTCGTCGGTTAATTGATGGACTTGTTCGATTGAACCCTCTTGTGACAATTTTCTAATGGAGATCTACAATCTGTTCGTAAATATTTGAGTTAAGCAAGTGGTTATGAGACATGAAGCTAAACTCTTATATTTACTAGCTTAGTGTAATCGACACTTCTTTATGATCGATGATGATCATTTTATGGTTTAGACTAGCAATGTGCGATGTCTCTTTGTCCATGTGAAGGACTGTATTTCTTTTTATTGAGCTTCGCCTCATTTCTTTGTGGGCTGGCAACCCAAGTACTTTTAATGTGTTTCGATTCATCTGATGTATTGTTTGCACTACATCGATGTCTCGGCCTTCCGATTCATTGGACGTACCGTTTGCACTACGTCAATGTTCAATTCATTGGACGTACCGTTTGCACTGCGTCAATATTCGATTCATCTGATGTACTGTTTGTACTACATCGATGTCTCGACTTTCTAGTTCATTGGACGTACCGTTTGCACTGCGTCAATGTTCCAAATTGTATTGTCTTTCCAGTTCATTGGACGTACCGTTTGCACTACGTCAATGTTCAATTCATTGGACGTACCGTTTGCACTGCGTCAATGTTCGATTCATCTGATGTACCATTTGTACTACATCGATGTCTCGACTTTCCGGTTCATTGGACGTACCGTTTGCACTGCGTCAATGTTCCGACTTTCATGCTCCTGTTTGTGATTTTCCATCCTTTTATTGTGATTTCTGGATTTCTAATTGATGATTTCTGGAATTTATGTTTCACCACCTTTTTCAGTTGGCATCGATATGTATGTCATTTATTGTGGCTTGGTGAATTAAATAAAGAATATGATATTCTTTTTGATGCTATGAGATTCTTGAGATTTTGTATGATTTTCCTTTGTTGATTTTCTAATGTATACTTATCACGGTATGACTTTATTGTTATCATACGTTTTATTATCATATCTCATATTCTATCTCATTTTATCTGATAATTATAGCTAGACTGATCCGTTTATTATTTTCTTCTTAAATAATACTCGGGTCAGACTGAGATTTTACAGGTGCTTCTTCATGACTTCCTATCTGGAACCATCATCTGACTTTTGGCTAACTACTCTAGTTTAGTAGTTTTTGTTGTATACATTTGAGATTAGATTCCTTGATGTATACATATTCTTTTGCCTTGCACTTGTATCTATTCTTTTGTGTTATTGTGGATCTTATTTGACCACTACTCTGATGTACACCTTCATGTGTTATATTCATATCTATTTCCGCCTTTGTGATATGAATTGCCTATGACTGATTTATGTTATGCTTATTTCTATATTTGTTTCCGAGGTCCATATAGCCACTGTGTAGCAGCTTTGAGTTTGTATCTGTATGTCGGATTTCCTCTTTAAAATGCTATACTATCTGACATATCGGTACTCGCACAAAGCAATTATATAGATGGTCGCTCCTCAACAGCCTTATTCTCCGTGCTAGTTGACGGCATTACCCCGTAGTGTCCTTGGCTAGCGTGGGTATAGAGGTGGGGCGTCATAGACAGAGTCTCTTCTTTTGTTGTTTGGAAACAGAGCAACTTCGCCAGTGATAAAATCTTGTTTGAGACCTTGTTTGAGGCGATTCCTCCATTTTCGTTCGCCAATTTAATACTTACGTAACTCCTTACCATTATTGTTCTTTTTCTTCATAATACTAACTTATTTGTTGGATGCTTTTCGTTTTAAGATCGATGCTACACCTAAAAAGTTTTCTTTCTTTTTATTTGGTGAAATATAGTTTTTCAAGTCATGCTCATTCAAGAAGATATCATTCTATTGAAGATATTAATCACATGAAAATCGACCTTTGTTTGTTCAATTTTGTGCAAATGATCAAGATACTTTATTGGAAGCAACTAAATTAGTTGAAACTTATCGTGATTACGTGGATATAAACTTCGAGTATGTGACTTTCTTAAAAAATTTATGTACAAAATTGGAAATACATAAAATTGTTACACTGTTTTAAACATTATATTTATTTTTTACTTGCTTACTCTCCACTATAAAATATATATGACAAGAATATAACTTGAATACAATATTTTGGTTTGTTGCCGAAATATTTTGCTTTAAGAAGGATAAATGTGCTAGATTTGGTGATACAATGTTTCCATACTAAGGAAGATGTGGAAGATATTATTGATTTCAGTGATATAATATTTCTAGTTGCCCAAGATTTGGAAGATATTTGAGATAATTACTCAAATATATTGCCTTTTTTATAGCATTAAAGAGAGCAATAAATTACCTACATGAGATTGAAGTAATCAATTAATTCCCTTATCAGCCGATTAAAGAAGAAATCTTATCAAACACATGTAAATTGGGGGAAGCTGAAAAATCAAATGGATAAACGTTTTCCGTATGAGTAGAATCATCATCTCAAGTTGTATTTCTTATTCTTCTTCTTAGCCTCCATTATCAATCTTGTAAAATTCTCTTTTCTTAGAAATAAAAAAATCTCCTCTCTCCAAAGTGAATGTACGCTATCTCGTAATAGTTGAACCACTATAAATGTGTGTGAACTCTTTATTTACTTTCTTATGTGATTTGATGTTTCATTCTCTTGTTTATGTTTGTTTTATCACATTACAACACGATCTTATTACTTCTGCACTTATTTCGGTTGATTTACACTCATTTGTGTGAAATCTACCATAATAGTCTGGTATCAGAGCATTGAAGGTTGTTGTTGAACCCTAGGACTAGAAGGTGATCGATAAAATGGTAGGATCTAGAGATGGAAGTGAGGTTAGACCTACCCAGGAGTATGCACCCTATGCACTAGGAGTTCATATGCATCATCTGATTCACAGCTGACTATAGAGAAGTGGAACGAAGATAATGATTTTGAGAAGTGGCAATGGAAGATGAAGGCATCAATGAGATGAAATCGTGTTCATCAGGTTGTGTTTGATGCTAAATCATTGCCAGTAGATATCTCAGAATTGGAAAGAAAAAAGATGGAATAATGAGCCTTTCCTACTCTCCAATTGGCCATGGATGAGGACATCATCCCAGAGATTAGCAGTGAAACTGCCGCTGGAGGCTTGTGAAAGAAATTAGAGGACCTTTACATGAAGAAGTCGCTCACAAATAGGCTGATGTTGAAGACTTTCTTTACTTACAAGATGCGGGAAGGTACGTCGGTAAAGCAAATCTTAACTTCTTCAACGACTTGATGATGAAGATGAAAGCTGTTGATTTAAATGTGGATGAGGAGCAAAAGGCAATGATGGTATTGTGTTCTTTTTCAAAGCGATAAACGGTATTCGCTAACAACTTGATCTATGGAAAAAGCATGTTGACATTAGAAGATGTGAAGATTGGACTCCTGAATGAAGAGATGAGAGATCAAACGAAGCTTATGAGTGAAAGTAGAGAAGCTAGTAGTAGTCAAGGACTGTTCGTAGAGAGAGGAAGAAAGGAGAAGAAGAATAATAATTTTAAAGGGTGTTCTAAGTCAAGAAATCCCAGAAGAGGTTGGAGAGGCAAGCCTAGAGACAACAAGTGTTATCATTGTAAGAACCATGGCCACTGGAAGAAAGATTGTCCAGATTTGAGAAAGAGGAATGAAGCAGATGGTTTTTCATATATTGTGGTGGAGAAGGTTGTTACTGATGAAGTGCTGACTGCATCTGCTTTTGATTTATCAGACCATTGGGTGCTGGTTTCAGGGGCGTCTTTCCACATGATGCCTAGAAAGGAGTATTTCTGTTCTTATGAAGATAAGGATGGAAGTGCTATATTTATGGGGAACGATACAACTTGCAAGTCATTAGGAGAAGGATCGATGCGTATTCGCATGAATGATGGTGTGGTGCACACAATTACTGGAGTTTGCTTTGTTCCAGGTTTAAGGAAATTTATTTTGTCTTTGGATCAGCTAGCATCTTTGGGTTACAGGATTATGATAGAATTGGATAGCTTGAAGGTGACATGTGGTGCTCTTATATTGATGAATGGAGTAATGGTCCAAAATCATTATCTGCTGAAAGGATCAACATTTCTTGGAGAGTCGTGTGTTGGAGTTGATAGTTCATGAGCTTTGGATGCCACTAGACTTTGGAACCTCAGATTGGATCATGTTTCAAAGAAGAGCTTGGAGTTGCTTCGTAGAAGGAAGATGGTCAAGGGTGAAATCTTTAAATGTTTAGAATTCTGCCAGGAGTGTGTATTGGAGAAACAGATAAAGGTTTCTTTCGGTGTCGGTAGACATGAGTCCAAAGTAGTACTGGAGTATGTCTATACGGATGTTTGGGGACCAGTAGCTATAGCTTCTATTAGAGGAACTAAGTATATCATCTCTTTTATCGGTGACTACTCTTGGAAGGTTTAGGTGTTCGTGATGAAAGGTAAGTCGGAGTCATTTGACAAGTTCAAAACTTAGAAGGCACTAGTAGAGAATGAATTTGAAAGGAAGTTAAAGGCGCCGAGATCCGACAATGGCGGTGAGTTTATTCTAACAAATTCATAAATTTCTATAAGCATGATTGAATTCAAAGACATTTCACTACATTTGGAGATCCGCAATCAAACAGAGTCATTGAAAGGATGAATGTTACCCCGCCTTTTGGTCAAGGCCGGGATATCAACAAATTGACTAAAAAGGATGGATATCAGGATTGGAGATCGATTGGAACCAAGGCTATGATCGATACCGTCAAATTTTGACCAAGCTCCTATCAATGTAGGATCGATCGAGAATGATAAACAAGACTCGATGAGGCTACACTTGAATTTCAGGTCAATCGGAGTTCATATGCTCGAGTTATGGATGGATCAATATTCATATGATCGATTGGAAACAACGCTATGATCGATACCGTCAAAATTGGACCAAGCTCCAATCAAGGTGGGATCAATTGGGAATGATAAACAAGGCTCGATGAGTCTACACTTCGAATTTCAGTCAATCGGAGTTCATACGCTTGAGTTATGGATGGAACAATATTCGTGAAAAAATGGCCCGTGTCGATGCTTACTATCCATAACTATGGATATCAGATGATGGATACCAAATGATGGATACGAGATGATGGATACCAGATGATGGATACGAGATGATGGATACCAGATGATGGATACCAAATGATGGATACGAGATGATGGATACCAGATGATGGATACGAAATGATGGATACCAAATGATGGATGCGAGTTGATGGACACGAAGTCATCAGCCTACACTTGCAAACTCGAACTTGGATCGATCATATCCACAATCTACGCGTTGGAACTTCATGAAATTTAGTGATCAAGGACTTTCCACTATCATCTTTTACTATGATCGATCTCAGCTCGATCTGAGCAGTTTATGATCGATGCGAACTCGCTATGGATCAATCAAGGATCGACCCAAATGACTCTCGATCGATCATGTGGGGCCATTTGGGCTTGAGAAAGAGTATTCCAAGATTCAAAGCAGATATTTCTAGCTCCACACCTATAAATAGCACCTCCATTGCAACTAAAAGGGTGTCTTTTCTTGGCTCCTCTTTATCTTCTTCTCTTTTGGAAAAACTCTGCCATTTTTGGCTATTGATATTCAAAGGATTGTAACTATAACCACAGTATAAAGGAAATAAAAGGATCAATTCAAAGTGGACGTAGGCCAGAGATAGTTGAACCGCTATAAATCTTGTGTCTTCTCTTACTTTTTTCCATTTTAATTTTGTCATTTCTTCATTTTTACTATCTACATCATCTGGGTCTGAGATCTGTGACTGGATACTAAGGATTTGTGTGCAAACACTGGTGCTCTCATTACATTCGGGGTTTGTGATCATTTTTGACGCAAACACTTTGGTGCTTTCACTGAGAAGGACTAGCACTCGCTATATCAGATTTGGAGTTCAGATTTGGAAAGCTAAAGGACCAGATCTAGGAGGAACCATGGTTAGGCAATCAGCTAGAAGAACATTACCAGAAAGAAGCCAACAAGAGGGAAGTCAAGAAGCTTTCTCTGGAGCTAGAGCAGATCAGGCATCCATCTACATCACAAGGGATGAGATGCAGACAATGATGGATTCCATGCAGGAGAGATTATTGAAGAGCCAACAGGAGATGATGCAGAATCTCTTTAGGTAAATGGGCACGACAGGAACCCAGAACCTAAGAAATGGAGCAACTATAGCTGCTGGTAATGTAGAACAAGGAGTTGGAGCTGTAGAAATCTGTGGAGGTCAGATCTAGAACCAGAATGGAGGACGTGAAGGGAATTAGCAAAGGCCTGGGGGCAGTCCCTCAGGAATGGATATTGAAAGGCCCATGAATGAAGCTCAACAAGCTGGGGTCAACGCAAACGTGAATGAGCAACATGAAGAGTACTACCTAGAATACCCTCCAGGACATGGGGGGAAGGATGGAAACACATATAGAAGGCCACCCCCAGATGGAGACGAGCGGATGGCTGGATTAATAAGAAGGATTATGAGAGGAGGGCTACCGAGCGGAGGCATGGAGGAAGTTAGTCGGAGTTCGTTCACCCCGAATATTAGAAACGCAAGGAACCCTCAAGAATTCAAACTACCAACGCTGGACGCCTATGATGGGAAGTCAGACCCAACTATGCATGTAACCAGATACATAAGGCATATGGAAGTGCCGGGGGCATCTGAGGAGGTTATAGCAAGATGCTTCCCTTTATACCTGACGGATTTGGCTGCGCTCTGGTTTAGGTAGCTAGAGAATGGATTGATCAGGACATGGGGCGAACCAGTGGAACGCTTCATGAGACAGTTCAGGGTCCATGTTACGCAACCCAAGAGTGTAATGACATTGGCATCGATGAAGCAGAGGACAGGAGAGTCCGTAAGGAATTTTATAATGTGGTTCAATGCAGCCATGGCTTCGGTGGATCACCGGGATCCGTCAATGATTTTGATGGCGGCGGTATAAGGAATTGCAGAAGGCACTAAGTTCAAGGATTCATTGGCATGGTATCCACCACAGGATCTCGAGGAGTTCTACCACGAGGCAGAAAGTTTTATACGATTAGAGGATGCACGCGCCGAAAGGCAGGAGTAGAATGCTGCGCAAGGCAAAGGAACATCTGGAGAAGGACGTGGGATGGATAAAGGAAAGCAAAAGCAGGACGATTGATATGATGGTTCTAACAAACGGAGGAGAGAGTGGGAACCCAAATTCACCACATACACAAACTTGATGGAGAATCTAGAATGAATTTACTTGGAAACACGGGGGCAACTCCCTTATCGAAAACCACCCAGAAGGAATCCCACAAAGCGGGAGCGCAGGAGAGGGAGCTACTACCTATTCCATGAGCTGGAAGGGCATACCACAGATGAATGCTGCCACTTGAAGGACATAGTGGAAGAACACATCAGGAGTGGCATATTGCCACAGTATGTGAGGAACCGAACAACAGTGGTAGAATATGAGCAGCTACCGCCTGCACCAAATAGGAATGACCCTAGATCGGGGTCACGACTCGTCATCGGTTGATCGTGATGGCAAGGGCCAAGTTCTGGATTTGAACTTTGGTCATCAAATAATCTTTCTGGTTTTGTTTCTAAAAATAAAGTGGCTATGCCACTTACACATGTATGGGAACCGGAGCGATTCCCAAGCATGCTCTAAGATGGTAATAGACTGCTCTGCCCGGAGAGGCAGCACTTAGCTTTTTCTGTTTTTTCATTGAACATTTAGAATTTGGATTTAATAAATGGATTTAGATTTTGTGAAACAAATCCCTAACCGGAGAGTTAAGGGATGGATACTGGAAGTCAGTTGGGAATTGATCGCTTTATGACCCTGTCCGGAGAGACAACGACCGGAGTGCAGGAAGTGAATCGCTTCGCCGGAGAGCGACAGGATCGGCTCACTTGACGTTGTTCCCCATTCACTGGAGAGTTATTGGATCGGGGTTCTGCAAGAGCCCAGAGTGGCTACAATCGGTCTAGGACTTAGGCCATGGCATCGCTTAATGTTCAGGGATACTGAACCGGAGTGTAGGGAGAGACACCGCTTCACCAGAGAGCGACGGGATTGGCTTGCTCGACGTTGTTTCCCCTTCACCGGTGACTGACAGGATGGGATCCAGCAAGAGCCCGGAGAGGCTATAATCGGTCTAGGAGGACCAGGACATCGCTATATGCCCCCACCGGGGTCGAAGTGCAAGGGATAGGTTGCTTCGTCGAAGCGCGACAAGATCTGCCTATTCAATCATTAAGTTTGGATCGAGCTTAGCAAGGGTTCAGAGAAGCCGTCAATGATCCGAAGAGATCATAGGATTCGGTTACTGGCTTCCAAGATGTGAAATGGATATTGGTTTGGCTTTGAACAACTAAGGATTTGGTTAAGGACCCGGAGTGGTCTCAGATTTGTATATCGACTCGGAACAGACGCGGATTTGGCTATCGGACTTGGATGGAATTGCTTGGTAATGGATTGAATTATGGATTGGATGATATGGCTATGGATGGAATATGGACTTTGGATGTCGAATTAAAGCTATTCAAAACACGCCTTCCTACCATAAGGCATGTTTTGGGGGAAAAATGTTACCCCGCTTTTTGGTCAAGGCCCGGATATCAACAAATTGGCTAAAAAGGATGGAAATCGGGATTGGAGATCAATTGGAAACAAGGCTATGATCGATACCGTCAAAATTGGACCAAACTTCAATCAAGGTGGATCGACTGGGAACGATAAACAAGGCTCAATGAGGCTACACTTTGAATTTCAGGTCAATCGGAGTTCATATGCTCGAATTATGGATGGACCAATATTCATATGATCGATTGGAAACAAGGCTATGATCGATACCGTCTAAATTGAACCAAGCTCCAATCAAGGTGAGATCGATCGGGAATGATAAACAAGGCTCGGTGAGGCTACACTTTGAATTTTAGGTCAATTGGAGTTCGTACGCTCAAGTTATGGATGGATCAATATTCGTGAAAAACTGGCCCATAACGATGCTTTCATATCCATCACTATGGATATCAAATGATGGATACCAAATGATGGATACTAGATAATGGATACGAAATGATGGATACCAGATGATGGATACCAGATGATGGATACCAGATGATGGATACGAAATGATGGATACCAGATGATGGATATGAAATGATGGATACCAGATGATGGGCGTGAGTTGATGGATACAAAATCATCAGCCTACACTTGCAAACTCGAACTTTGATCGATCATATCTCACAATCTACGCGTTGGAACTTCATGAAATTTGGAGAGCAAGGACTTTGCACTATCATCTTTCACCATGATCGATCTCAGCTCGATCTGAGCAGTTTATGATCGATGTGAACTCGCTATGGATCGATCCCAACTGACTCCAAATCGATCATGTTGGCCCATCTGGGCTTGAGAAAGAGTATTCAAAGATTCAAGGTAGATATTTGCAGCTCCACACTTATAAATAGTACCTCCATTGCAACTAAAAGGGGGTCTTTTCTCCACTCCTCTTTATCTTCTTATCATTTGGAAAAACTCTGCCATTTTTGGCTATTGATATTCAAAGGATTGTAACTGTGACCACAGTATAAAGGAAATAGAAGGATCAATTCAAAGTAGAAGTAGGCCGGAGATAGCCGAACCACTATAAATCTTGTGTCTTCTCTTACTTTCTTTCATTTTAATTTATTTATTTCTTCATTTTTACTCTCTACATCATTTGGTTCTGAGATCTGTGACTGGATATTAAGGATTTGTGTGCAAACACTGGTGCTTTCATTACATTCAGGGTTTGTGACCATTTTTGATGTAAACAATGAATACGACTCTACTGGAAAAAGCCCATTGTTTGAGATTGACATTGTGTTTATCTATAGGCTTTTGGACTGAAACTTTATCGACTATGGCGTATTTTATCAATCGAATTTTATGCTCGGCCATTGATGGGAAGACTCCAAAGGAAAGGTGGGGTGTACCTATACATATCAGTTATTTTTGTATATTTGGTAGTCCTGTGTATGTTCACCATACATGAAATGACAAGTCGAAGTCTAGAGCCTATAATAACATATTTTTGGGTTACATAGAAGATATTAAATGGTATCGCATTTGGAACCATGTTGATAGGAAGGTAGTGCACTTTAGACATGTCACATTTGATGAGTCTGTTGTGTTCTGCCGAAGGGGAATCCACCTAGTTCAACAGATTTAGAAGCTAAAAGGCTCAAGATGATGAAAATTATTCCCACATATCAGCCTAGTAGTAAAGTCGGAGCTACAAAAGAAGACAGAGTAATATAACGCCAGGATCAGTTTGGAAAATACTTGAGTCTGGCCTGAGTATTATAAGAAAATACCATCAGGATCAGTCTAGTAAACCAGTGTGAGAAACTCAAATCTTATGGATTGTTATATTTATAAAACCCTTTCAAAAATAAAGGTATCTCGAAAGACCACGCCGCACATAAACACAAACAGGTTTTTACCTTATGATAACCAAACTATTTCAAATAGAAAATCCAGTGATATTATAATAATGTCTAGGCTTTAAAATAAATATATAACATGGCTGAAATGCTTGCATCGTATGTTCCAGCATATTTTTTATATAACTAAGTCCGTAAGGCACGTATTTGAAAATGGATTCCATACAATGAAAAGGCTATTGGGGGTACCGCTTGCCATAGTACACCTCTAAAAAATGTACCAAGGGCCTCACATAGGACTCTTACAAATTAGAATTGGCCTACCCCTTATTGGATAGTACCGAATATGTCATCACCCCAGTTATAGCGGACAACCGTTACAAGCCCCGAGCATACATAAATATCGATCTAGATCATTTGATAACCATACCCTAATGGTAGCAAACCACATAGCCATGAAGCATATCCCCTATTTTAGGTATTACCGGATGTGATGGTTGAGGCTACAATTTACTTTTTTAGTAAATCCCACGTGGAATGCTAACACTGCCCTCTAGGCAATAGTGCAATCCCAACATTCATCCATACACGTTATTAAGGATATAAACAAACTGAAGGCGCTACTTCTACTACATCCTCAGGATTAGTAGCAAGTAGTCCTTGCGCTTCAAAAACTCCTTTTGCAGCTCTGACGTTACTACTAGACTCTAGGTAAACTCATTGGATTTGAACGGGACACAAAATTAAAACACCCACTTGGATTCAAACGGAACACCAAGCAAACCCACTTGATTTTGACATGACACAACCACACTTACTTGGATTTCAAGAAAACTAAGCACACCCAAGGGTATAAGAGTATGATTTGATAGAGTTTACAGACTTAATTTCTTGATCTTGAATACAAATGTTCCTATAACCTTCTTCAATAGCACTTTGATCTTGATTTGAGTGAGAAAGATGAGAGAGATCATAGAGGAAATAGGAGAGAATCAAACCGGTAGAGTTTGAATTTGATTCTGGTTGAATTTGAGTAGATTTTGAGTACAATTTTTTTAGAAATCAAGAGAGTGAAAGAGGAGAGAAAACATAAGAAAGTAGTAAAAAAAAATTCGTTTGGAAAACCCCTATTTATAGAGAAACGGCAATCATGTCCGTTCGTGAAGAGATATGACGAAAAAACACTTCCATTCAAATTTGAATTTTGAACTTCCCGGCCTATATGTCAACATACGTGATGGGGATATGTTGACATATTCCTTGTAATTTTGAAAAACCACTAAATAAAAATTATTTTGAAAATGTTAAGTTTTGTAAAATATTTTGATATTTTGCAAAATCATTTAAACATAGTTTATACACATTTTAATCATAATAAAATTTAAGAAACCATTACAAAATTATTTTGAAATATTTTAATATATAAAGTATTGAAATATAAATAATATTTATAAAAATAATATATATAAAGTATAAGTGAGAATATATTAAAATCCAAGTATTAATGAATGTCAACAATATACCATATCATTTAGAAAATATAAAACCAAAAACTATATCTAAATATAATAAATTAAAAATATATTAAAATATAAAATGCTTAAAAACTTAATTACTAAAAATATAAAAAACTTGTTAATAAAAAGAAGTATAAAAATCATTTGAAAACTATTTTGAAAAGATGTTTGAAAAATCATTTTGAAAACATGGATTCTTTAAAAATCATTTTTGAAAACCAAGATTTTTGAAAATTATTTAAAATCAGATAATAGATTTTAAAACCTTTTTGAAAAAATGGAGAGGGATCAAAAGAAGTGCTACCAAGGTTTTAACAAAATAATCAATGACTCTATAACTTTTCTTGAAATCTTAAATCTTCAATACTCACGAGTCTTTAATCTCTAACTCTTGAATCTCTATATCAGCCTCTTGAATCTGCTCATGATATTGTATAGTCTTCTTAATCAACGCCTGTCTAATATCCTGCACTATATACTATATATAACTTGATAAAAACATTAGTATCTATATTTTGTATGATCTCATATGGTTGTTGTCATCAAAACCAATACCTGAGATGCTAACAATCTCCTCATTTTTGATGATGACAACCATGTTTATAAAATATGATATAACTCCCCTTGAGTTACCAAACTCCCCCTTAATCTATGCCTTGATATTTTATATATTTCTCCCCCTTTATCATCAACAAAAATATAACCACGACTCCCCATAACTAAGGTATTATATGATATATTAAAGTGATGAGAACGATATATAAGAGTGATATGTAAATAAGAAGTGATAACACAAACCGATTTTATTAATTCAACCTAATACATTCAAATCAATCCAGGTTAATACAATCATACATACATGTCAATCCAAGTTAACACAATCATAAATGCAAATCAATCAAACTTAATACAATCATACATCCAAATCAATCCAAGCCAATACAAACATAAACCATACCAAAACCAAATCACTTGTAATTCTAAATAAGTCCACCAATCCATACGTCTTTTTCTAGAGTAATCTTTTATCATACAAACTTAAATCAAATCTTAAAAATACAAACCAATTATTTTAAACTTCCTTAGAAACTTTATACCCAATCATCGAAATCGAAAATTGGATCTGCTTTGATGGCATCCCAATCTTTATTGTTTTTGTTGATGGTACAATCTGGATTGTTGGTTGGTATATCTTTGATAAGGGAAGAAATCATCCATCAAATTGCATCAAAATGCTTTTCTTGTTCTTTAATCCTCTGCATTTGACTCAATTCTAAGTGTTTTTTTATTTCTAAGGATAAAAGTGAGAATATTCTTGAACGATTGAAGTGTTTGTTCAATATTTTCATACAATTTTTGATGTGGAGAAGCTATTTTTGAAAAGTTAAGTTTATAAATGAAAAGAGAGAAGAAACATTAGTGAAAATGGTGTTTTTTGAGTGAATAGGTTTATACAGAGGTGAGAAGTCGTTTCAAATGAATAGGTGTTTGGTCGTTTATTTTATCTTGAACTTTTAAAAAAAATTGGTTTCTCGGCGTTATATGTCGATATTAGGTTATACATATGTCGACATATGTACCATTTTTGCAAAAACAACAATCTTGCTATATTTTTGTAATTAGCCTAAACTATTGTACTTTTATGAATTCCTAGAGACTAATAACAATATATAACAGCATGGAACACGATTTCATTGATGATCATAGATGAGTACATGGAATTTCAAAGATAAACATAAAGATATATGGATTAAAACTAAGATAATCCAAACTAAAAACTAGAAAATTAAAGGAAATACAACTAGGAAGAAGTAGATGAAGATGAAGCTTTTCCACTAATTTTGCGAAAGACCTTTCCAAAGTAATTATCTACTATGTTGGAAAGATAGGTGAATTTCTTAGAAAATGATCTCTTAAGCTTCTTTTGGTTATTAATAATTTTCTATTGATTTTTGAGAATTTCATTGTTGGATGGATGAATTGGCATTTCTATACTTTCCAAAGAAGTATCTTCCTCCTCTTCCTATTCTTCCTTCTCCTCCATTTCCATTTCTTCTCCTTCCTCTTCCTCTTCTTCTCTTATTTCACCTCCTCTTCCCAAGCCAATCTTTCTTCCTTTTCCGCAAGTATTTCATAAGGCTCAAATATGGGTGAAATATTCAAAAGAGAGATCTTGGCCATGTCAAAAAGTTTTCGAGGAATGGTTTTCTCTACTCATAATTCACCACTAAAATATGTGAATATTCTAGTGAGATACACACCATGTTCTTGTGTCTAGAGATATTCTTAGGAACGAATTCATCCAAAATAACATGTGACGAATTTATGTCATAATGACCATAAATTGCAAAAGGTGCTTTGCAAACTTTTTTAGTCGGGATATTATAATTTCCCGACCTCGGAGTTATGATTTGTTACAAAAGAAGACTCAATATTCTTGCTTTTGGATGCAAAAATTTTTTGTTGAACTCAAAATCATCGTTTTCAAAAATATCATGAAGAACTTCACAATTTAGAATATCGATTTTAAAAGTCAAAAGGTCCATTCCACTAGATTTGCATCCAAGAATGTTACCTAAAATTTCACGATTTAAAACAATTTGAGTGCCTTTGACACTACTCCAAACTTCACCTTTATTCCCTTCATAAAACTTCCCTTTTAAATTTGCATAAAACATTTTTACTAAATTTGGAAAACATACAAAATCATTTTGGAAAGCATCAATCAAACCAAGGATTCCAATTTGAATACAAAGATCATAAGTAGAAAAATCATCAAATTTGGCGAATCTTCCGGAAGAGGCTTTTCTAAAACAAACATATTCCATATTGGCTTCCATTCCATCTTTATCATAGAAATGATAGCTGTTAGTTTTCTCAGAAAGCCTTACAAATTTAGGAGTATTGCTTAAGGATGCCGTTGATGAATTGTTTTAAGAGATAAGAGAGATAATTAATTTTTGAATTTTTAAAATGAGAATGAAATGAATGGATGGAGATAGAATAATTAAATAGAGAATCAATAGACATGTTCTTTAGTCAAGAGATGCATTTTCAGGACATTGGAGTTAGTGAAAAGGTGGAGGAAATTTCAAAATTTGAATTTCAAATGAAATTTCAAATTCTGAATTCATGTGCATATGTCGACATATGGTTAGTGGATATGTCGAAATATAGCCCATGATTTTCAAAATTAAGAGCTGAATAAATTATTACTATTTTTTTGTATATGCATTTATATAATGATCCTTTAATTATTAGTAATCTATGTATTTAGTAAATAATTTTAAAATTAAAAATATACGTATATTTTATGTTATTTTTATTATATTATAAAAATAAGTTTTATAAAATATTTAAAATATATATATATATACACACTAAATTCATCCAATATTATCACTAAACTATAGATTGTTCCTATAATCAAAAGCAACCAAAAACTCCATTCAAAAGTTCAAAATTTAAATTTTAAACCCGTACCTATTTTTGCTCCATTTCTTCAAACTTTTCTGAATTGATTATTGTTGTAAAGCACATATTAGCATTTTCCGTATCTGTTTATTATCACTTGAGGAAATATCCGAATCTTCTAGTATTGCAGTATAAGCCTTCTCCATTTTTGGACGAATCAATTTTTTGGTGTGTTTTTTGGTTTTTTCGATTGTGGATAGTCTCTCTGCATATGGCCAAATTCATTGTAGTTAAAACATCTAACATTTCCACTTCCACTTCTTGGATTTTTGTTATCATTTCTCCATAGATTATTTATCTTTCTATATTTCAAAAATTTTCTAAAATTTCTGGTCATAAAGGCAATTTCTTCATCATTGTCTGAATCCAGATCATCTGTTATGGCATTGAAAGCAATGATTTCTTATCTATTGCCTTGCTTTCTCTCCTTCAATGCATTTTTGCTTTAAATGACATTAAATTGCCAATTAACTTTTCAATTTTAGGACTGCTAATGTTATTAGCCACCTCAATTGCAAGAGTCTTTCGATCCCACTAAGGAGTAAATGAATTGAGGATTTTTCCAACTTGTACCTCTTTAGAAAAACTTTTACCCAATGCAATTAGTGAATGTACTATATCTTGAAATCTACTATACATATCAGAAATAGACACATTCAGACTCATTTTAAATAATTGAAACCGATTAGTTAACATAGAAATTTTGATCTGTTTGACTTTATTAGTGCCATCATATTTAATTTGTAGTGTTCTTCATATTTAATATACAGACTTACAAATAGACACTTTATTTAATTCATTCTTATCTAAAAAAATATTCATGGCTTTAGAGTTACTTTATGGAAGTGCCTTTTGGTCGGCAGTCCATTGGGAAAAGTTAGACCGGAGCTCAATGTACTTATTTTGTGTGACATTCCAAATATCTAGACCAGTTGATTGTAAATATATTTTCATTCTACACTACAAATATGTGTAATTACTGCTATTAAAAAATGGGGGTCTAGTAGTAGATTGTCTTCAAGAAATGTGTTACTACTAAGTAAACTAACAGCGTTACTAATAGTGTTGTTAGCCATTAAATTTTTCAAAAATCAAAATTCTGAATACTTTGAAAACCAATGCTCTGGTACCAAATGTTAGTTTGCGAAAGATGGGTCTTAAAGCTAATTTAACACTAGAGGGGGGTGAATAGTGTTTACTGATTTTTGTGAATCGTTATAAATTCTTTTAAGATTATAATTAACAATGCAGAATTAACAATCACAGATGAAAACATAGACAAATATAAATGCAGTGAAAGTAAAAGGTAAAGAGTTAGAGAGATCACACTAGGAATTTTTATATTGGTTTAGAGTTACCCTACATCCAAACATGTACAATTTCTTATATAGATTTCTTTTCAAATATCAAAGTCAATACAATCTCAATTTCAAGGCCACGAGACACACCCTCCAGATTTTCCAAGCATTGGGTACACTCATTATGTGACAACCCACATTTCGGAAGGTTTAAATCGACAATAATCCACACATATCCAACTTAAACAATCCAGAACATAGATAATCATTGGGGTTAATTAAGAAAAATAAGAAAAGAAGAAAAAACAAACATAGAATCTCACAGCGGAAAGATAAAATACAAAAATCAAATAACCAGTTTATGAAGTTGTTTACTATATATTTGGTTATAGTTTATACAACATTTATCAGAGTTATATATACATCAGGGATAAATAAATAATGCAGCACACAACATGATGCTGAAATACTAATAGTAATAATATACCAAATCTTCGTCTTTGTCCTCCAGAACAAATCTTTAATAAGATGAAAAAATCAGGACTGACCCGAGCGTAATGAAAAGACAAAATACTAAAGCGAGGACAAAAATATTATTATGTAAGTCAAATCAAAACCGCATATAACATGAGTGTCATGGCGTCAGAGATGTTTATGGGTTTTCACATCTCCTATCTAGTGTATAACGTGCGTGCAATAAATCAAGAGATGTTACGAGATTTTCCATCTCTTAAGGATCCATCTAAATATTTATACATAGTAGAATACGCTATATATATAATGTCTAATCAGTAAAATAAATATTAGAATAGCGTTAAGGCTTTACATTGATCCCCCTTAACACATTTTTAAGCATTGTCGTATAGTTTACATATAAAACACCAGTTAAACGGTCGGTGAATAGGGATGCGCCGTGATATGACAACACTAAACCAAAATCGTATGGGTCTCGTATAGGGATAAAAGTATGACAAGGCACGTGAGGCAATGCTCAAGGTAAGATACTACCAGTTCGGGTCGTAGGGCTGGTGGTAATGCATCATAGCCATAACCGCCCACCGCATCCATCCATCCCATATCGAGTCAAAGGGAGGCAATCCCAAATCAAGATGCACCAATCAAAACTGACAACAAGAGTAATAATATGGCCGAGTCTAAGAATATTGAAGAATGGATGTCCGCTCGGGGTAATTAGCCCACTTGGCCCTATCAAGCCGTCCTTTTTTATTCATTTCAAATTGGCACAAGTGTCAGGGTCTATCCATCATCGTTCTCTTTCTTCAAATCCAGCAATTGCCTTCAAATCCAACCACTTTGTTTTGGAGTATCCTCCGCGTACACAGTTGTTAAAGTGGTTCTGGTATCGACAGAGAGTATGCCCATATCCGGCCCCGGTCTCTTTAACAACCGAACGTCTTTTTACACATCGGTTGGTGCTTTTATATTTCGAAAACAGTTCATACTTGATATCAAAATATCATATTTGCTTCAAAATCAAATCCATTTCGAGATCATCACATTTACTCAAAATATACTATTTCAGCTCAAAATCATTTCGCCTTAATATCACGATTTCGCTTCCAAAATTGTTTCGAATTTCAATTTAGGTTAAAACTTCATTTTATCCCAATTCGTATTTAAATCCATTATTTAAAATAACATTTCACTCTTGACCAGTTTGAATTTTTGAAAAATAGTTTGAATAGTTAAAAATAGTTTAAATAATTGAAATAGTTAAAAATAATGTAAATGGTTAAAAAAGTTAAAAATAGTTTAAATAGTTTAATATAAAATAGTTTGAAATATTAAAATGGTTTATATAGTAAAATAATTTGGAAAACCAAATAATTTAAATATTTAAAGAATATAGATTTTAAACATTTTATATTAAAATAATTTTATTGAAAATAGCTTCAAAGTCAAACCGATTCAATTCCAATTTTCGAATTCAAATCAATTCCAATTTCCTTTCAATCGATTCAATTTCGATTTCAATTCAAATCAACTTCAACTTCGATTTCAATTAATTCAATTCCACTTTCAAATCCAACTAATTCAATTTCAATTTATATATCGATTTCGAGCTCGATTTTCAAAATCTCGATTCAAAACACTTAAATCAAATTAACTTTCAATATTCAATTTAAAATCCAATTTTCAAATATAATTTAATTCCAAGTTCAATTTCGAAATATCGTTTTAAATCACTTTTACCTAGTACTATTCGAAGTTCGAGTAAAAATCCAATCTTTTATAAACAATCAAATTTCCAAATTTCAAATCTTATTTCAATTATAACTTCAAAATCTCCACTTCAATTATTTAAACAATCTCTTTTAACCAAAATTAATTTTAACATTTCAAACTCGAAGTCGTGATTAATTCAAATTTCATAAATTCAATTTTTCATTTCCTTAAATTCAAAATCATTAAATAACTTCAAAATAAGAATTTTAAAATTATTTAATTTAACCAAACCGGTGTCCGTATATAATCTTCTATCCTATGACCAAGTGATCAGTTATTTTAATTTAATTTCAAGGATGGATATATATCATTTCAACCCAAAACACAGTGTCATCTATATATATATATATATATCATTTCAACCTATTTCTTAATTTATTCGAAATAATTCAATTTAAAGTTTATATACTGTAAATAATATACAGGGTGATAATAGGATATATCAGAATAAATAAACGTCCAAATCATCCAAAATATCAACCAACAACATCCATCGCAATCAATCATATAAACAGTCAATATAATTCACAACAATTTCATAGTTATTAAAATTGGGTGTTTTTCGGTCAAATAAATTCCTATTTCAAATTTAACTGTCAATTTCAATTTTTAACAGTTAATTCAAATGACAATTAAATTTATCAAACAATGACCAATGAATTTATATCACTTCACAATTTCACATTTTAACTAGCATAAAAATATTCTAGTACTTATGAGCGTTATAAAACACCCATCTTGAGTTTTCAATTTTTAAATCAAATCGAACGACGTTCGAGTTAACCTAAAAATTTAACTAGCTCCAAATGACTCCAAATCAGTTCCAGAATGCAGTGTACGTCGCCATGATTCCATCGCCGCTTGTTTCGTCCAATTCCGACCTCGTATGACAAAGATATATCATTTATAATTTATAATATATAAAAATTTACATTTTTTTATAACCTAAATAAATCTGGCCGCTCCTTTCAGTTTTAGTAAATCACGGCCAATCTACTTTATCTCCCTCTCCTTCGTGAACGTGCGTGCCAGGAGAAAACGAACCCAACATCGCATATTTCCATCGAACCACACGCCAACGTCGTCGATCGAGACGACGATCCACCAGCCCCACGTCGACACGCATGCTTCAGCGCACCCACACCCCCAATCTGGTCGAACTCGGCCACTGCTCGGCCTCGGATTTGTGCACGAACAGAGGATGAAAGCGAACTCCATACTACTCCTCTGGTCGACAATAGCCAAAATCTACCGATGGATCTGACGAGCTCGACAAGTTGTTCGATTTTCTAGTTGGAGATTTTCGCTAAAAAATGATGGATGAAGAGAAAACGAGGAGAAGATTGAGTTGATTTTCGGCCATTGGAAAAATAAGTGGAGGCGCATATAGATTAGGGTTAGGGTTACCGTGCAAGCTTATTTATACGTGAAAACCAATTATTTTATTATTATTTTCAACTTTTTCAGGACAAACTCCAGATGAAGCATGTTGCCTAGCATTTATAATGTTTTACCTTTATTCCGAACACAATGGAACATATCTCGAGTCCTAATTCGATCGTATGGAGAAGATAGCTTTTTCTATCCAATTATTATATTGAATTTTCGATTTTATATTCAACGCGTTTCTATCACGTATGACCAAACGATAACTCCAAATGCTACGAAATTGGAAATCCGATAATAATGCACTATTATTAATCCAATGGAACTAGTTTCGTTGAAATCTAAGACTGTGACAAAAATGACTATTTTTACACGTCAAATAAAATAAAATATTTTCAATTTCTGGTTATTCACTTTTAAATTCAATTTTAAATGTTAACAATCTTCATTGTTGTTCAAATAAAATTTAAATCAACTTCCAACATCATTTTCAATCATATTAAATTCAGAATTCAATTATTCAAATAATTTCCAATATTGAATTTAAATAATTTTATTGTTCAATATTCAACAAATTTCAACATCAAATTTTAAATGAATTTTAGTTATCAATTAATTACTTTATTTACATCTAATAAATTCAAAATTTATTATTTAATATAACTACTGATTATAAACACATTCAATACATAGTGTTACCTTTCAATACTTGTTATTACTTAAATCTTCGAAATTAGTTTATTTCAAACTTTTATTCAAGTTCACATCCAATAACTTACATTCAAAATCATTAAACCTTTATTTTTAACCACTTTTATTTAATAATTATATCAAATTCCATAATTTAAAGTGGTTAAAAATACGGGGAGTTACAATCTCCCCTACTCAAAACTTTTCGTCCTCGAAAAGATGTTAAGTAAAGAAGTTAACATTGATACATTTTATTCAAAATTATCAACTTATAAGACAATAAAATTTCATTTATAAAACCATTACTACGTTTCTACTACGCTACTCCGATCGTCTTACGGAATGTACAAGTTAGTTATCAAAACAAGTTAAAAAAAATTAAAACTCCTAAATTTTTCTAACACCCGAACTTATGGAAAATTTCGGCAGAGTCTCCTTTGCATGGCTCGATCCGAACAACTACAAAACGCCACTACGGGCCCCAAACCAATAAAAGAAAACAAAAGCCAAGCGGCTCAATCATAAAACCATCAAATCCAATGACAAAATGAACATGTACCTTTTTGTCGGGCAATCCAATTTTATCTTGATTTTAAATACGTGCATCTTAATTACCAATGATATCCAATCATATAATTTAAACTCTTTTTTTATTATTTTGCATTTTTAGTTTCCAATATTTTCTTTACTTAAGCCCGTATGATGTACATATATCATCCGTACGTAATATCAAATCTGATCGCTCACTCAATCACACAATTTCACTTCCGAACTAGTATCGTTCACATGACTCTCTAGTGCGGACTCAGATTTGGTTCCTTGATCATAAACCGTCATTCTCCTTGCATAGCCATATACTATGATAGAGAATTCTAAAATCAAATCAAAAATCCATATCCATGGTTCACCGTCGAGAATCGAGTGAAAAATCCTAACTCGGATCGATATAAATTATCTCGAAATTCTGTGCTCGAATCTGGATCAAATCATTATGTGAATAAAATAATATACGTACAACTTACATATTTATTCCAATTGATTCTTAGTTACACCAAATTCTCTTCATTCCCATTCATTTTATTTATATTCGATTTATTCAATTTAATTGTTAACTTTCAATTATTTCATTTTACGTTTTGCAACATCTCATATAAATTCACTTATTCACTTTTATTTTCATAATTTCCTTTAATAACAAATTTATTTGTGAAACATTTTATTAATCATCACTTTAGTTTATAATCATTCTATAGAAGTCTAATTTCTTATATGTGACTTTATTTAAGTTTATGATTATCTCAAAAGTTACAAATTCAATTTCAAAATTTCTTTGCAAATTTCTATTTAATTCTATAACCAATTTACAAAGATATTATTTAATTCATTTGTCTTCTTTCTTAAGTTCCACTTACTTATTCCATTTAGTCATTCATCATTTCATAATATACTTAAGTATATATATACACACATTTATTATTACAACTAAATTGTCATTTATATATATTTTAATTACTTTTAAGTTTTGTTTACTTGTATAATATCCCATTACATATCTAAATCATTATTTTAACTTTTTAAGATTTAGTAAGTCTTATTATATGTTATTAGAATGCAATTTGGTATTATACAAATTAATTTGATTCATTTTACTTAATTAGAATGCTCACTATTTTAACTTATTTAAATTTTCTTTAATTTCAATTTAAGAGTTGCAAACTTCACTCCAAAGTTTCTTAAAACATGTAGCTTAGATTTCTTAATTCGTTTATTTTATAAGTTCTAATTATTCAAATATTTCACTTCCTTCAAATAATTTGAAGATTATTAATTAACAGAACGTAAAAATTTTGAATGTCGGGTTCATTAAATCATTCGAAATAAGTATATATATATTTATATCATATATATCAAATCATACTTTTGGAATTTAAACCAAAATCCGTTTATCAAAACAATTTCGAAGCAAAGCAAAGCATCTTAGAAGTCTCCCCCACTTTGAGATTCGAAAATGAACGTCGATTATGCTGCGCAGTCATCGCCGAAATTATTTTCCAACGATAGAAGAGGGGAGTACTAAATTCATTCCTTTTTATATCCTTTCAAAACTATTTTCCATAAATGTTTTCCAACTGATGTCACTATATTTTTCCAAAGCTTTGAAAACCTTTTTCAGAAACACCAGAACTTAAATTTCTCAAATTCTCAATTTTATATTCATTTTACTTGCAAATCATATTTTATAAATCACATTTATACCGTTTAATTTTCTTATAATCGTATCATAGCTAATAGTTTAAGAATCAATAATGATCTATATTATCATTTCTAATAACCAATTCACACTATATATACCATAATAATTTCTGAAAATTATTCCTTTATATATAAAATATAATTAGGGTAAAATTATTTCATTTACCAAATTTCAAAACAATACTATGTCGAATTGTTCCGTTCAAGTGTTTAGAGATCCCTATCAATAACGTTAATTACTCATATTGACCAGAATCCATAAGACATTCAACAAATCAACCAACACAATATAAAACAATTTTTATACTCACTAACAAATACACGCTCATATCTATCAATCCACTCAAACTCATTTTAGGGTACTACTGACCCTATCTCTAATGAGTTACCTCATCAAAGCCAAGGTTATCGCTAAACCAAAGCTTTGATACCACATGTGACAACCCACATTTCAGAAGGTTTAAATCGACAATAATCCACACATGTCCAACTTAAAAAATCTGGAACATAGATAATCATTGGGGTTAATTAAGAAAAATAAGAAAAGAAGAAAAAAAAACAAACACAGAATCTCGGAGTGAAACGATAAAATATAATAATCAAATAAACAGTTCACGAAGCTGTTTATTATACATTTGATTATAGTTTATACAACATTTATCAGAGTTATATATACATTAGGGATTAATAAATAATGCAGCAGACAACATGATGCAGGAAACTAATAGTAATAATATACCAAATCTTCGTCTTCGTCCTCCATAACAAATCTTCAATAAGCTAAAAAACTCAAGACTGACCCGAGCATAATGAAAAGACAAAACACTCGAGTCAGGACTAAAATATTCTTATATGAGTCAAATCGAAATCGCATATAACATGAGTGTCATGGCGTCAAAGATGTTTACGGGTTTTCACATCTCCTATCCAGTATAACGTGCGTGCAATAACTCAAGAGATGTTACGGGATTTTCCATCTCTTAAGAATCTGTCTAAATATTTATATGTAATAGAATACGCTATATATAATGTCTAATTAGTCAAATAAATATTAAAATAGCGTTAAGGCTTTACATTGATCCCCCTTAACGCGTTTTTAAGCATTGTCGTACGATTTGCATATAAAATACCAGTTAAACGGTTGGTGGGTAGGGATGCGCCGTAATACGACAACACTAAACCAAATCGTATGGGTATCGTATAGGGATAAAAGTATGACAAGACATGCGAGGCAATGCCCAAGGTAGGATATGACCAGTTCGGGTGCAGGGCTAGTGGCAACGCATCATAATCATGACCGCCCACCGCGTCCATCCATCCCATATCGAGTCAAAGGGAGGCAATCCCAAATCAAGGTGCACCAATCGAAACCAACAACAAGAGTAATAATATGGACCAAGTCTAAGAAAATCGATGAACAGATGTCCGCTCGGGGTAATTAGCCCACTTGGCCCTATCAAGCCATCCTATTTTAGTCATTTCAAATTGGCACAAGTGCCGGGGTCTATCCATCATCGTTCTCTTTCTTTAAATCCAGCAATCGCCGTCAAATCCAACCACTTTGTTCTGGAATCTCCTCCGCGTACACAGTTGTTAAATTGGTTCAGGTATCGACAAAGAGTATGCAGATATCTGGTCCCGGTCTCTTTAACAACCAAACGTCTTTTTACACATCGGTTGGTGCTTTTATATTTCGAAAATAGTTCATACTTGATATCAAAATATCATATTTTCTTCAAAATCATTCCCATTTCGAGAACATCACATTTACTCAAAATATACTATTTCAGCTCAAAATCATTTCGCCTTAATATCACAATTTCGCTTCCAAAATTGTTTCGAATTTCAGTTTAGATTATAACTTCATTTTAACCCAATTCGTATTTAAATCCATATTTAAAATAACATTTCACTCTTGACCAGTTTGAATTTTTGAAAAATAGTTTGAATAGTTTAAAATAGTTTAAATAATTGAAATAGTTAAAAATAATGTAAATGGTTAAAAAGGTTAAAAATAGTTTAAATAGTTTAATATAAAATAGTTTGAAATATTAAAATGGTTTATATAGTAAAATAATTTGGAAAACCAAATAATTTAAATATTTAAAGAATATAGATTCTAAACAGTTTATACTAAAATAATTTTATTGAAAATAGCTTCAAAGTCAAACCGATTCAATTCCAATTTTCTAATTCAAATCAATTCCAATTTCCTTTCAATCGATTCGATTTCGATTTCAGTTCAAATCAACTTCAACTTTGATTTCAATTAATTCAATTCCACTTTCAAATCCAACTAATTCAACTTCAGTTTCAATTTATATATCGATTTCGAGCTCGATTTTCAAAATCTCGATTCAAAACACTTAAATCAAATTAACTTTCAATATGCAATTTAAAATACAATTTTCAAATATAATTTAATTCCGAGTTCAATTTCGAAATATCTTTTTAAATCACTTTTACCTAGTAATATTCGAAGTTCGAGTAAAAATCCAATCTTTTATAAACAATCAAATTTCCAAATTTCAAATCTTATTTCGATTATAACTTCAAAATCTCCACTTCAATTATTTAAACAATCTCTTTTAACCAAAATTAATTTTAACATTTCAAACTCAAAGTCGTGATTAATTCAAATTTCATAAATTCGATTTTTCATTTCCTTAAATTCAAAATCATTAAATAATTTCTAAACAAAAATTTTAAAATTATTTAATTTAACCAAACCGGTGTCCGTATATAATTTTCTATCCTATGACCAAGTGATCAGTTATTTTAATTTAATTTCAGGGATGGATATATATCATTTCAACCCAAATCACAGTGTCATAGATATATATCATTTCAACCTATTTCTTAATTTATTCGAAATAATTCAATATACAGTTTATATACTGTAAATAATATACATGATGATAATAGGATGTATTAGAATAAATAAACGTCCAAATCATCCAAAATATCAACCAATAGCATCCATCGCAATCAATCATCTAAACAGTCAATATAATTCACAACAGTTTCATAGTTGTTAAAATTGGGTGTTTTTCTGTCAAATAAATTCCTATTTCAAATTTAACTGTCAATTTCAATTTTCAATAGTTAATTCAAATCACAATCAAATTTATCAAACAACGACCAATGAATTTATATCACTTCACAATTTCACATTTTAACTAGCATAAATATATTCTAGTACTTGTGAGCGTTATAAAACACTCACCTTGAGTTTTCAATTTTTAAATCAAATCGAACGACGTTTGGGTTAATCTAAAATTTTAACTAGCTCCAAACAACTCCAAATCAGTTCCAGAATGCAGTGTTCGTCGCCATGATTCCATCGCCGCTTGTTTCGTCCAATTCCGACCTCGTATGACTAAGATATATCATTTATAATTTATAATATATAAAAATTTACATTTTTTTATAACCTAAATAGATCTGGCCGCTCGTTTTAGCTTTAGTAAATCACAACCGATCTACTCTATCTCCCTCTCCTTCATGAACGTGCGTGCCAGGAGAAAATGAACCCAACATCGCATCCTTCCATCGAACCACACGCCAACATCGTCGATCGAGACGACGATCCACTACCCCCACGTCGACGCGTGTGCGCCAACGCACCCACACCTGCAAACTGGTCGAACTCGGCCACTGCTAGGCCTCAGATTCGTGCACGAATAGAGGATGAACGCGACCTCCATACTACTCCTCTGGTCGACAAGCTCTTTGATTTTCGCTAAAAGCTGATGGATGAAGAAAAACGAGGAGAAGATGGAATTGATTTTCGGCCATTGGAAAAATAAGTGGAGGCGCATATAGATTAGGGTTGGAGTTACTGTGCAAGCGTATTTATACATGAAAACCTATTATTTTATTATTATTTTCAACTTTTTCTGGACAAACTCCAAATGAAGCATGTCACCAGGCATATATATTGTTTTACCTTTATTCCAAACACAATGGAACATATTTCGAGTCCTAATTCGATCGTATGGAGAAGATAGCTTTTTAGATCTAATTATTATATTGAATTTTCGATATTACATTCAACGCGTTTCTATCCCATATGACCAGACGATAACTCCAAAGCTACGAAATTTGAAATCCGATAATAACGCCTATTACGGATCCAATGGAACTAGTTTCGTCGAAATCCAAGACCGTGACAAAAATGACTATTTTTACACGTCAAATAAAATAAAATATTTTCAATTTCTAGTTATTCAATTTTAAATATTATTCATTGTTGTTCAAAAAAATTTAAATCAACTTCCAACATCATTTTCAATCATATTAAATTCAGAATTCAATTATTCAAATAATTTCCAATATTGAATTTAAACAATTTAATTGTTCAATATTCAATAAATTTCAACATCAGATTTTAAATGAATTTTAGTTATCAATCAATTACTTTATTTACATCTAATAAATTCAACATTTATTATTTAAGCTAACTATTGATTGTAAACACATTCAAGACATAGTGTTACCTTTCAATACTTGTAATTACTTAAATCTTTGAAATTAGTTTATTTCAAAATTTTATTCAAGTTCACATCCAATAAATTACATTCAAAATCATTAAACCTTTATTTTTAACCATTTTTATTTAATAATTATATCAAATTCCATAATTTAAAGTGGTTAAAAATACGGGTCGTTACACATTAGATTCAGACGGGACACCAGCACACCCACTTGGATTCAATCGGGACACCAAGCATACCCACTTTATTTAGATGGGACACAAGCACACCCACTTAGATTTTAAGGACACCATGCACACCTAAGAGTATAAAAGTATGATTAGATAGAGTTTACAGACTCAATTTCTTGATCTTGAATACAAATGTTCCTATAA
The DNA here is from genome assembly GCA_030737815.1 of Allium fistulosum. Lineage (NCBI taxonomy): Eukaryota > Viridiplantae > Streptophyta > Magnoliopsida > Asparagales > Amaryllidaceae > Allium > Allium fistulosum. The sequence goes on along the minus strand of CM060906.1, from coordinate 903,466,499 downwards.
CTTTCTTTGCAACGACCTAGAATTTCACCGCTTTGATTTGCGAATATATAAATTATTTTAAATATTCAAATTATAGGTTTTATAATTAAAATAAAACCCTTTTAAATAATAACTAGTGATTGTGAATTTTTTTTTCAAATTAGTTTAAAAAATATTTATTTCATAGAAAAATCGAAAATGTGATCAGAAATCGTTTTCCGAATTTTCAACTTTTCATCACCTAAAAGTTGTCAGAAATTTTGTGAACTCTAGAGTAAATACACACACACATTTAAGTTTAAATTAGGATAATGTAAATGTTTACTTAAGTATATAAAGGGTGATAAGACACTTTATGAAAAATAAAATATAAAATAAAGAGTTTTAAGTGAAAAGATTCCATGTGAAACATAAGTACAATTAGCATTTAATGTATGTTGTCTTAAACATGAGAGAGGGGGCATGATTTTGTGAATTGCATAGTAGGAAGGGAACAATCATGGTAAGGTGGCAACTAATGAGAGGAGGGCATGTACTAAAGGGTATTTTAGTAATTTACAAAATGCATTTGATATAAAAGAGATTTCATAATTTCTCTTTTTCTTTTCCTTCATTTCCATTCTTATTTTCGAAACTCCATCTTCTTTGTGAACACTTTAATGGTTTCCTTAGCTTCAAAATATAAAAAATCATGTCTTTTTCATTTTTAAAACTCTTAAAAGTCATCTAAAAAAACATTCTCTTCTCTTCCTACAACTCCACCTTTTCAAAAGCAAACCCAAACTCACCCCTTCAAGCCATGGTCGAGCACCCCATACCCATGGCCGAACCCATTTTCCACGCTTAGCCCACCATAATCTCATTTTTCCAAAAGCTAAGCTCTAGGACGTTTTGCAATGATTAGTGGAAGCTCGAGTTAGTTTGGTTATCTTTTAGGTGAGAAAAGATCTCCTTCTTACTTAAAGTTTCTAACTTTAATTTTGATGACGATTATTGCTTATCTTGGTTGTGAAAATATGTTAGTTGTTAGGTAATTGATGTTGATTTGTATGTTGTAACAACCTGTATTTTATGTATCGGAGGATTATAAAATATTATTATTTTTAATTCATATGTGGCCGTATGCTCTATGACTTTAGGAAATGCTCATTAGAAACATTTCTTGTCTTTATAATTTTTTCAGACGATTTTACCCCTTGGATGGCTATAACTTTTGATCGAAGATGAAATAGTGTTCGAGACCACTTTCATTGGAAAGATAAGATGGTTCTCTTTCCGTAGACTGGTCATAATAACGATTTGGAGCTTATGGCTAGAAGATATAGTTGTTTGAAGGTTTGACTCTGGTCGGTGTTATGCGTGTTCAGAGCTGCCATGGTTCGGCGTGCTCGGTTCGACATGCTCTGTTCGGCGTACCTCTGGGAAGTGGGATGCTTGGGGATTTGCCCATAAATAGGAGTGCCACCCTCTCACAAATCACTTTTTCTATCACCTCTTATTCCAACCCAACCTCCATTATTTCTATCTTCACCCAACTTCTTCCATATCTCATTTAAATCATAGTTAAGCAAGGGCATTCATCAAGGAACTTCAAATCTACATCTTTGGGAAGGAAATCAAATCATAGTTGGGATTTTTGGATTTGCCTAGGTTTGCATGAAAATCTCCATCTTTGGGTGTTTGGTGAGCGATTTATCATCTCTCACCTTATTATATATGTATCTACAGGTTTTGGCATGTTTTAAACTCATTTTTAAAGTCAAATTTTCATTTTGGGACTGTTTTCTAAATCAAACCTGAAGTAAAACGATTTTAAAATGTTTCTAGTTGTTTTAGTCGCATTGGTTTGATGTATGGTTGCATTGATATGTGTTAGGCTATATTAGATACATATTATAGGATTTTTTCCAATGAATTGTAAACAGCAGTATGGTTGAATGCTGTTTGGTGCATGTTTAGTGTTTGTGTAAATGCTTGTATGGTTAAAACGATCATGGGAGCTACTAAGAGTTAGGAACCACGAAACCGGACTTTGATGGATAGGCTCGAGGATGGTAGGAGTTGTATCGATGCATATGGAAGTCACGTTAGTCAAAGAATGGAGTATAGCGATGAAATCGAAGAAAAATTGGAGTTTGGAGAAATCTCAACGTTTTGGTTCGGTGCTTAGGGTTGGGTCTGGAATTTTTGAAGGTTTGCTTGGAGTCCGTTTGGTGATCAAGTAAGATTTGCGATTCAATGGTTACTTGAAGTCAGGTATGAAAAATATGTGGTTTGGCTTGAAGTCGGTTCGGTGACCGAACATGATTTGCGGTTCGGTGGTGGCTTGGAGTCAGGCAAGGGAAATATGTGGTTCGGCTTAGGGCTAGTTCGTTGGTTGACTAGGATCCACGGTTTGGTGGTTGCTTAGAGTCGGGCATGAGAAATCTGGGGTTCGACTTGGAGCCGGCTGGGCAAAGTTCTGCTTTGGTGTCAAGTGAAGGTTTCCTTAGGGCTCGACTCTAATATAACCGACCCGAAACGGAAGTTAGAGATTTTCATCGTGGCATAGTAATACTTCGATAATTTCATCGTGATGCATCCTGGGGTTCTTAGGGGTGATATGGAGTAGGGTAAGCAACTCCAAACGACTCCAGATTACATTGGATCTTATATGGCGATGAGCGAGGCGAAGGTGTGGCGCTTCGACTTGATAACACCGACGACGATGGTGATGACTTCGGGACTTAGTACAATGACTGTACGACTTGCGATGGTTGTCTAGAGGCGTTCCGAAGATGACAACTTAACGATGGGAGTCATGAAGGTGATCCACAAGGGCAAGTTTAACGATGGGGTTTGCGAGTGGGATTTGTGGATGTGTCCTGCTGTAGAAATAGTCGTTATGGAATAACGAATGAGTTCCATTATGGAGACTCATGCAAAAGGACCATTGATAACTTGAAGTCTTCTAGTGTGCTCATAAAGAAGGGGTATATGTGGACGCCCACCTGAATTATGATTGTGTTCAGATCTTGCGATAGTAGATTACCCTAGGCTTTTACGATGTGGGCCAGGTTCCTAGCCTTTTGAAGTGGTATGGATTCGAGCACCAATGAAGCCAGGATAACGATGGCTTCCTGGTTTGCGATTTTCCATACGACTTATCATATACCAATGCACATGAGTGATGGTGAGGATTGTTTGATGGATGTTATGTTTGCCATAGTTGTTTGTCACTATAGGGTGTCACATGATGTAGGTATTTTCGATTGTATACCTTAACATTGGACATCGAACTTCAATTGTAGTACATATATGACTTTGATAGTAGATTGGTGTATATAGATTGTTATGTACTTACTCTTAGTATGCAGGGACAAGTCAAGTATGGTTCTACCTACCTTATGTTCATATTTACTATATATGAATTTATAATATTTTTGAATTAATGTATCGCTCGCACCAGACTGTTGTCTGACTCAAGGTTTTATGGATTGCTTCTTACTACCTTGGGTACTCTTAAATGGGTAGATTAGGGATAATAGGTCTAGATAGTGCATAGAGCTAAATGGAGTACGAGCAAAAGGCTATGTTTTTATATATCTATACTTGGAGCTTACTATTGCTTATATTCTGCTATGCAGTACTGTGGAGCTGTTAGTACTTGTATTGTTAGAGACAGTTTTAGAGTTTATTTTGGAGTTTTGGGATGTATAAACTGTAATGGCCGGGGCAATTTTCGACCCCCGAAAATCGATACTAATACGTTCACTGTATAGAGTGCCGAGTAGTCGAGTGCCGGAATGCCAGGCCGTTAGGGTTTAAGAAGAAAAGAGATAGAAGAAGAACAGAAAACAACAGCACAGAGTCTCAGAATCGCAGCGGAACAAAATATAATATACAATAGCAGCATTTTATACAAAGAAAGTTGTAACTGTTATCATACATAGTAGTTATCAAAGTACAATTATCAACAAATAAACCTGGACAGTTATAATAACTTGTCCCTAAATGCTGAATAAAACAGCCTATAATACACAGCGGAATATAATCAATACGTCTCTGCCAGCCAGCTCGTCTCCTAAGCTCCAAAAGCGTCCTAACCTGAAATTCTGTAATACTCGGTCTGACCCGAGCATTACAATAAAGTAACACCTGAGTCAGGCTGGAAACCAACATGAGTAAACACATTTAACTTGAAATACTTAAGTTATAAGAGTCTTTTGAAAGACCAAGGTAACTCGTACAATACGATGAGTTTTTATCTTGTTATAACCAAACACTTTTACAGAAATCCATTGATATTACAATACTGTCTAGGTATAGTTAATTATCTAAAATAATCAAATTTGCTTAATTTTATTTAATTCCAATCTATTAGACTCTACAGTCAAGCCCGTAAAGATTTGTACTGCTTATTAAATCGAAGTGGTTCCGGATATCACTGAAATCTAGCCCTGGCCTCTTCCAATCCAAGTGGTAAATTTAAAAGGGTAAATTGTTTAAAATAAACAATTTATTTCTTAGGGTGATAATATCATTTATGGTAATTTATTACAGATGTATTATTTCAAATAAAACATATTATCATTTTGATCTAATTAGTTTAACTCGTTTGACCACTCGAGGGTACATACAAGAATAATTAAAATGAACATCTGATAGAGACAAGCAAAGATATAGAGTGGTACCAAATATCAAGATGATCCACTCCTTAGGATTTTTATTAACTTTACTTAGCCAACTTTATTCATATTTTTATCCGAATTAGTTTCAATTTAAACAATTTATTAACTAATAAATAAATTATAACATACTATTAATTATCTATAAGTTTATGACAAATAATAATAATATAATTAATTGCCATTAAACTATAAAATATCATTTCATTTTAATTTACGGATTTTAAATGGAAATAGATTTTTTGTTAAAGAAAGAGAATATAAATTTCTTATAAATATATATGTATAAATTCCATCCCTTCTTTTCTTTCTTCCCTTTTATTTTCTTTTCCTTATCTTTCCCCTTACTTTTTATTTTCCTTTCTTTTCTTTTTTACTTATCTTCTTATTTTCATTTCCTTTTTCTTTCTCTTTTTTTTCTTTTTTCATTTACCTTTTTATCTCCTTTCCACTTCTTTTTTCTTTTCTTTTGCTTTTCTTTCTTTTTATTTTTATTTTTCTTCTTTATGGCCCAACCCGACCCAGTCCCCTTCTTCTCCCCTCCTTCCTTTCTTCAGTTCTCATCTATTCTCCTTTCTCAAACTTCTAGACACAAGTGCACGCAGACGTGCACGTACACGCTACCCCTGATGGCCGTCGTTCGACACCGGCCAACCAAACATGTCTCTCGCGACCATCATGCCACATCCAACCACCCAAGACCTGGCGAAACAGCCCCACACGAAAAACGACCTTCGACCCAAATTTTAACCCACGTCGAAGTCACCAAAACGTCACGCCTTACCACCCCAGGCCGCCATCGCCCACCAGGCTCTACCCAAAGCCTCGCTGATGTCTCCCCTTCCAATCCCCCTTGGAGCGCAGGTCCCTACGCCTCCCTCGACGACACCATTCACCTTCGACCGAAACTACCCAAAACCCGACCCTTAACCCTATATCCAGCTCGACAAGCCACCACGACCCCCGATAAATCACCAGATCATTTTTCCCTTACGCGCCTCCACCTGAGCCTCCTCCATGTCAAGCCCTTCACCACGAAATCAAGCATGTCGCCTGAGTGTCGCATATCTCTCAATTCCGTTCACCCAAACATTTCTCCTTCCATAAGTTACTAAAAATCCTCCAATTACTCTCAAAAATCATGATTTCGACTCTACAAACACCTCCATATACCAAGAGGTTAAATTATGATGTTCGAATTTGTCCACTTTTAAATTTATTTACAGTAAAATGAACCCTCCTCCCTCTATGCCACATAGTTTCAAACAAAACTAATTTTAGGATAATCTATACTCATAGACAATCGATTTCCCTTTTGGAATCAAAGACCAAAACTAAATGGATTAAAGGATATTGATTTTTAAAGATTGCCAGATATCATTTTTTTTTGAAGGATAGAGGAACTAAAACTGGTTACTATGTTTTACCAGTATTCAATCATGACTAAATCCTCATGTACCCCACATAGATATCAATTGATACATGTACACTCTACAAAAACACATTAGTTCATACAAATTCAAAAGTATATAGGTGCATATGAGAGTTACAGTGAGCAAAGATTAGTATTTACTCACCTTTCTTTGAAGAAGATGAAACACTGGCTTTGTTTTTCTTTGCTTAGTTCCTGCTTTTACTTTTACTGTCTTAATTCTTGTTTTAGTTAACTAGTTAAGGAAGACTGGTTACAAATGGCGCCCTCTCCCCACCCAGTACCACCGATCTCCTTCGTCCCTAGCAAATACAACTCCGTTCTGATAGACCACTCCCCCCTCCCTCCTCCTCTGCCGCCCCATGCCATCACACGATCCCATCTCGAGCCCCTTTGCCTCCGCCCGGACCCAATCAACCTCTCTGTATCGAGATCCCCGCCGCCAAGACTTACGCCCAGGTAGCGGGTTCCGCTCCTCGCTCCCCTCTCCTACCCAATCCTCCGGCCAAGCGTCGCCACCCCTTGCCGCAATACAAAAACGTTCGCCAAATGGTTGAATTTCTGAAGCAGGAAAACCGTTGCCTTCGCTGTGCAGGCCTTAGACACGTGGCGCAGTTTTGTCGGGATGCAAAGATATGCTATAAGTGAGGATTTTTTGGGCATCCCTAATCGCACTGTCCCGATAAAATCCTCAATCAGACTCTGGCTCGTAAAATCAGCAAAGTCCATTCCTCTCCCACTAAAGACAAACCCACCTCTGCTCGCTGGGCCCCAAAGTCACATCTCCTCTCAGCTCAAACGAAACCTTTCAGCTCCCCAATGCAACCCATATCCTCTGTAGCTACACATAGTCTGCCCCAATCCCCGAAGCAACATCATAACACATTCTCGAATTCCAAAACATTCTCAATGGCGGACCCAACATTGCTCCTCATCGCTAACATCATCTCTGGCACATGGTCTATAGAATCTCTTCACCAAACACTATCCTCCACCTTCCATCACAGAGACTGGCCGCTTTGGCTTCAGACCAACACCAGCTTCATCTTCTACTGCCCTACATTCTCAATCAGAGACCAAATCCTCCAGCGATCGACCATCTCTAGGGCCGGAGGAACCGTGCAATTCCAGTCTTGGTCTGAGCTCGACCGTCCTGCGCCATCCTTGGACCCACCATCGTGGGCGAGAATCTCAGGTTTCCCGGAGCTCCTACGCTTCAACCTAGAAGCCATCTCTGAAGCAGTCAAGCCAGTGGGTAGATTCCTGGCCCAAGATGACTGTGAATAGGCGGAACTTGATCATCGTTTTTTATACATTCAAATACAATTCTTCAGTGGCATCATCACTCCATCATCCTTTGTCACCGTCCTCAACAACTTGGAATACCTCCTAAATATCGAAAGATGGGAGCACGAACATCCAAACAGGCGCCCGGAGAACCACCTGCTGGGGTTGGATTACGAGAGAAATTTCCCCCTATTTGAGCACCACATCCCGATCGAAGACTTAGAGTCGAAAGACAGATTCGACGTTATGAATTACTCCCCAATCTTCTCTGGCTCCCCGCCGGCGCCCGGCCAACACTATGATCAGTCATTTGAAGTGGTGGGTCCAAGGGGCTGGGACCCATGGCCAGTCCAAGAGCATAGGTGGGACCCTTTCTCTGATTTAGACCTCTCATCCCCGTTCTTCCAGCAGATCCCAACCCCCCTGATGCCGCATCCCCACCCCATCTGCCACATATTTCTACCCCTCAAATTGATACCCAATCCCTCCCGGTGCAGATCCAAAACACCACCCCCCAAGCTGACCCCTAATCTCCCATTCACCAGTTCCCCGCTCCTAGCCCAGCAGAATTTAGCCAAGCGGCCCGCCCAAGGACTAGTCAAGGGTCTCAGCCAGCCACTCCAGCGGCCGCTCAGTGGTCTCAGCCAATCACTCCAACAGCTGTGCGCCGTAGCTCCAGACTGGACAGAGCAGCATCACATCCTGGTAGTTTCTTTAAACATGTAGTCTTTTCCTCTCTTAATAAAAGCTTAAATAAGAAAATGGCACGTTGCATGGGAGTGAACTTGCATGGAGAACACTACACCTCCATGCAGGCAATAGAATCGGAGCGCTTATCATTCTCCCAATGAAGCTAATTTCCTGGAACACACGGAGGTTGGGGGACCCCAGTAAAAGACATTCTGTTAGCCTTGTCATATCCACACAAAAAGTAGACATTCTTTTCCTGCAAGAATCCAAACTGTCAAACCCAACCCCCAACACACTCAGATAGATCGGTGGGCCTTTCCTAACTGGGTGGGCCCACATAAATGTTGTCGGTTTGAGCGGAGGTATTTTGACAGCCTGGAATGAATCCATGTGGTCCCACTACCAAACCTTCTACCACACAGCAGCCCTACATGTAGCCCTTCGTCACTTACAAACTGGAACAATCTTCTTCTTCTCCAATATCTATGGCCCACAAAACCCTCGAGATCGAAATGAACTTTGGTCAAACTGTCTCACCTTCTCCTCTCACATTAATGGTCCTTGGGTTGTCGGAGGCGATTTCAACACCACCAAATCCCCATCAGATAGGAACTCAGGCAACCTTTCCCAAGACTCTGAAGCCTTCAACCATTTCATCAACCTTTGCTCCCTGATAGACCCACCCATCTGTAACCGCCTCTACACTTGGTCTAACCGCAGATCAGATCCCTCACTAGCTAAATTGGACCGCTTCCTTTTCAACCCGGCCTGGGAGGATTTACACCCTCTCTCCACTGTCTCGGGCCTAGCCACAGTTATCTCCGATCATTGCCCACTCCTCCTAGACACGGGATCCCCCACATGTCATATCAGACCCTTCAGGTTCGAACGCCTCTGGCTCCTGGAGCCATCATTTGATAACTTCATCAAAGAAATCTGGTCCCAGCCCTCCCCCATCCAATCAGCCACTGCCAGGGTCGTCTCCAAACTCCGTTCCCTCCGAAAAATCATCAAACCCTGGGCCAAATCAGTTTGGGGCTCTATCCGCTCGCGCATCTCCGCTATCCAAGATGAGATTCTGGACCTAAATATCCTGGAAGAATCCTCTCCTCTTTCCGAATTAGACCGATTTCGCCTGAGAAAACTGGAAGCTGATCTGGACAGATTGTCACTGCAAGAAGAAATAGGTTGGAAACAATGTTCCAAAGCGAAATGGATTGAGGAAGGCGACAAGAACACTGCTTACTTCCACCGTCTCACAAACGGCAGACGTAGATCCACTTTCATTCCTGAAATCACCCTCGACAACAACACCATCTCAGACCAATCAGACATCCTTAAACTATTCACCGACTACTACCAAACCACCTAGGCAAACACCACCCCCTCTTCCTCCAATTGACTGGAACCTGCTCTACCCGGAGAACCCTCCCATCCCCCTTGACCACCCCTTCACAGAAGCAGAAATTTGGGCGGCGCTTAAGAGCATGTCTGACGACAAGGCTCCTGGCCCAGACGGATTCGGACCTCTATTCTTCAAACACTATTGGGAAACAGTCAAATTCGACATCATCGAAATGTGCTCTGAATTTCATGCCGACCCATCATCCGTAGCCCGCATCAACTATGCAAATATCATCCTTCTCCCCAAATCCCCTGGCGCCACTTCCCTTTCGTCCTTCCGTCCTATTAGTCTCCTAAACACAACCTTCAAGATCATAACCAAAGTCCTAGCCAATCGCCTTCAAGCCTTCATCACCCCTCTAATTGGAAGTGAGCAATCCGCTTTCATCTTGGGCCGTAACATCATGGACTGCGTAGCGATGACCCAAGAGGTCATCTCCTTCTGCCACTCTACTTCAACACCAGGTATGCTCCTCAAACTAGACTACTCAAAAGCTTTCGACTCGGTCAACTGGCAATTCATCTTGGAGCTTATGAAACACAGAGGCTTCCCCGCAAAATGGTGCAACTGGATACATTGTATTCTCAATTCTAGCCTATCCGCTATAGTCATTAATGGATCCTCGGGGGGTCTAATCAAATCGGCTCGTGGACTGCGGCAAGGAGACCCACTTTCTCCTCTGCTTTTCGTTCTGGTGGCCGATGTGTTCAACCGTATGATCAAGCTAGTGATCTCGAACAACATCTTTCAAGGCATCAAACTTTCCAACTCAAATCTGGTCATATCCAACCTTCAATTTGCCGACGACACCATTCTATTCGCATCACCCATGATCAACCACATCCACTGCCTCAAAGTAGCTCTATACTCTTTCGAACTCATCTCAGGCCTATCCATCAACTTTAGTAAAAGCTCCATCATCATGCTCGGAAAAGCTGACTATCTCGAGCAAATCTGTTCCAGCCTGCTTAACTGCAAGATCGCTCACTTCCCTATCTCCTACCTCGGGGTCCCCCTCCGTCCAACTAAATTACACAGATCTGATTGGTTCCCCCTTATCGCCAAAATCGAAAACAGACTCCATTCATGGAAAGCTCACTCCCTTTCCTCAGCCGGACGCCTAGTCCTTGTTAAATCTGTCCTATCAGCAATCCCCACTTACTGGATGTCAATATACAAGCTTCCATCCTGGGTTATCAAAAAAATTGACTCGATCAGAAGCTCCTTTCTTTGGAATGGCAGTAAAATAAAGAGACTCGTGAACTGGCGGACTGCTTGCCTGCACCCGAAAAACGGCGGCCTTGGAATCGTTAATCTTCATGACTTCAACATCGCGCTCCTCACCAAATGGCTCTGGCGGTTCCTAACTCCTGGCTCCTACCTCTGGAAATCTTGGATTACCTCTCTTCACTACCACTCAAACCGTCATCTTGTCCTCCATGCCCCCACCAAAAACATACCATCCCCCTTCTGGTCTGGTGTCTTATCAACCCTACCACGCGTCAAACGGCTCTTCCACATCAACCTGGGTAATGGGGCTAATTGCCTCTTCTGGTTGGATACATGGCATAGCCAGCTTCCCCTCTCCTCCACCCTTCCCAACCTCTTCTCTCACACAACTAACACCTTCGCTTCCACCCTGGACATTTCTACTTCGGGCCCAGATCATCTTCTCCCGACCTCCTACTTCGACCTTGCCACCCTTGCCGAGCTTCACCTTGCCGCCTCTATCCTCCGTAACATCCATTTCAACCCCCGGCCAGATACCTTCACTTGGGCCCCTAACCCATCAACCGGCTTCTCTGTTGCCTCCTGCTATGCTCACCTGAACAACCCCGAACGCCTCTTCACCTTCCCCAGACTTTGGAAGTGCCGGATCCAGCCCCGCTTCGCCTTCCTGCAATGGTGCCTTATCCACGGGCGCATCAACACAAGAGACAGGCTCCTTCGTCATAATATCGTAGTTGACCTCTGCTGTGCCTTATGCTCCACCACAACAGAAAGTTTGCAGCATCTATTCTTCGAATGCGATTTTGCTGTCAGGGTTTGGGCTGCAACGATTGTTCACATTCTTGGTCACATACCAACATTTAACTCGTTTTTCGACCACTGGCAGTATAACCCCCCCAACTACCACTTAGACCTCGTTGTAGTTATATTCACTTGGTGCATTTGGGCCGAGCGAAATGCATGGGTGTTTCGCAAGCCCGCATCAAACTTCGATGGAACTTGTAGACGTATTATTCACTATTTCTCATCTGTATCAGGACACAGCTTCTCCGCGCCATTCAGGCTGAGATTGCCATTCCCCAGCTCTCCACAAGCTGAATCAACAGGCAGCACAACAGAAGCTCCTTCTGATAGGCATCGAGGACATCAGTAACCGCTATGTAGTTCTAGCCTTTTTTCATTTCAGTTGTCTGCACCATGTACTTTGTATATAAAACTCTGTCTCGTAACGACTAGCTTGCTGTTTCCTACTACTTTTTGGCCAGCGATCAGGCTTGTTGATCGCGCTATTTACCTATTAGTATGATATCTAATCGGCTGTGTAGTATCACGCTACACAACCGTTTTGCTCAAAAAAAATTCTTGTTTTAGTTCTTTTTTTTATTATGCATGAACAAGGAAGTATACATGAAAGCCCCAAGGCAGTGGTATGTATAAGTATATATATATATGGAGTGGAAGATGTTCAGGGAAAGCTAGAGTGGCTAATGCTTTGTTACTGGCTTCAAAATTTTCCAAAGGTTTTTCTCCTTTTTATTTTATTTTTGCTTTCTTGATTTGATGATTTGATTTTACCTCTGACCTGATTTCTTTTGTGGATTTGATTTATTTCATGACTTGATTAAATGTTTGAGTGCTTGAAAATAAAGTTTTGCCATGATTTGAGATTTTTCTATGATGATGTTCCCTTGTATGTTTACATATCCATTCATGTATGTATATATATTTACATATTCATATTTACATATACACATAGGTATACAAATGTTTACCCATGTATAGATATTTATTTTTCCATCATGAGTCTTTTATATGCACATATCTATATATACATTTTTTTATATGCACTATCCATAACATATAAACATATCTTTTATTTACATGTGTTTGTTATCTTATACATACATTTACATTTTTACATATTTTTCATACACATTGCTTATGTATATTCTATCATTATATATACATATTCACATTTATACACTTTCCTATATTTTACTTCATATAGGAATATATACATATATATCTCTATATACTTTTAAATACACACGTGTTATATACATTTACATGTTCAACATATATACATATATCAACAAATTTGAATTTTCCGTTATGAAGCTTTACATTCATGTATATCCATACTTTTACAATATTTTCATAACATACACGCATAAATACTTATATATACTATCAACATCATAAAGTTGTAATATATTTTTATCTATATATTTATGGCTGTTTTGTCTTAATTTAGATGGCAAAGTTTATATACACATTTCTATAATACTAATCATATCTAGGAATTTATATTTAAACTTTGAATATAGTTTTTAATCAGTTTTATACGTTCAGATATTTAATTATCAGAAATTTATCAATATTTCAATAATTGAAAACAGTTAGTCACCCAATAACAGACGTCAGAAAATCCGGGTCGTTACATAAACTCTATGTTCCAGTTTTTGTATAGTCTATGAACCTGATGCACTCTGTTGTTCTTATTTATGGTTCATTTGATTATATCACTATCTTTTCTATTTTACATCTATGTTCTTATATTATATTTTATCTGTAAGTTATGAGATGTTCTACATGTTCTATGTTCGATTTTATTTCCTTTAACCCTTAGCTACCATTTTTCATCGGTCGGGTACCATCATAGCACTCTTTTTAGGTCTATAGGGTACTAGAGGTATAAGACGGTTGTCACATATGTGCATATGTATGCTTGAATGTGATGTTGTTTAGACTTAGAAATAAGTCAAAAAAGGTTAGTTTAGTTGTAAGTTATGATTTGTTGCTTGTGTATGTTGCTTATAGCATGTGTTTGGATGTATGAGTTTATGTATGGGTGTAGTAAGCTAAAAAGAAGGTAGCACTTGATTTGTAGTCGTATCGACATCGAGATCCTTTGGTTTAAAACTTGTTTACACTGAAGTGTCATTATGAAAAGTTAAAATTTTTTTAAATTACTTTGTTTGGTTTCCGAAACCTTATTCAAAGTTTATAAGATGGCTTAAGCCATGAAAAGAAAAAGGTTTAAAGTTAATTTGTTATAAAAACCAAGTTTAGAAATTATGGGCCATATAGCGATGGTCGCTTTGGATGTAATTCATAAAAACGAGCTCTTTTGCAAATTTCAAAATGCTTTTACTTCAGTATATTTTACAAAAATGTTTTCAAACTTATTATAGTAATAAAAAGTAATTATTATTAATTAATTAATTATTTAAGGATTACTTAATTAATTAATAAAGTAGGGAATTAATACTTAACCATTAGTTAAAAAGGTGATTTGTACTTAAGTTTTAATCAAGTAAGTTAATTATAAATAGTTAATAAATAAAAGGTTAATTATTATTTAATTACTTATTTAAGGATTAATTATTATTTAATTTATTTATTAAAGATTAATTATTAATTAATTATTTATCATAAAGGGTTTTATTATTAATTAATTTCTAATTAAGTTAAATTTAATTAAGATTAAATTAAGACTCAATTAATATTTAAATTATTATTAAATGAAGTTTTAAACTATTGCTTAATTATTATATAACAATTAATTATGGTTTAAATTATTTATTTAAAGATTAACAATAATTTAATTATTTATTTAAAGGATAATTATTATTCGATTATTTATTTAAAGGTTAATTATTGTTTAACTATTAATTAAAGTTTGACTATTATTAAAACAAAGAGATTAAGTGTTATTTAATTATTAAATAAACGTTTTATAGTTTTAAACCACCTTATTTTTAAGGATCGATTTGTTTTTAAAGCAACTATCTTTTAAAGAATGTTTTTAAATCTAAGCTTTTCTTTATCGATTTCCTTTAAGTAACCTCAAATAAATATAAAACCCAATGACATATGTTTAGCAGAATAAAATACCGTTCTACTAATTAAATTATAGTTGACATCTACTAATAGAATAAATCACCATTTTGCTATAATTCACCGAATAGATTATGTTTTGACATATATTAAGCAGAAATTAAACCCAGTCCTGCTATTATGGTAACTTAGATATTTGCCTATATGATTGATTGATTATTATTGGTTGATCCCTTACATATCTGCCTGTTATGCAAATACCCTTGTTTTAATTAGAAAGTTAAACTGAATTAAATAAGAGCCATTGTGGTCACTAAGCCTCCATCTGAATTTGTAAAGCCAATTATTTAAGTATATTTTTAACAAAGGGTTTTAAAGTTAATTAATATATTTTTGAAGGGTTTTAATGAAAATTTATTACTTATTCATTATGTTCAAAGTTTATTATCATTTTAAATATGATATTTAAAGGTTGATTGAGTAATTATTTTATAAAAGGATGTTCTAGATAATAACTCGTTTATATAAAAGGTGTTTTAAATAATTGCTTTGTTTATCAATAGGAACTTTATCAATTAAGATTTATTTAAGGAGTTTTGTTTTAAATAAGAAAAATTTGTAAAAGTGTTTTATAAATAAACTTGAAGATTTATAAAGAGTTTTATAAATGGATTTTGAATTTTAGTAAAGGAGATCTTCATAAATGAAAGAGATTTATCAAAAGGATTTACGGAAGAAATTTATAAAAGAAAATTGAGATTAGATTTCCCTTAACTGGCCTTCTTAATTATGGTGGTATGGAACTTTCGTTCCATGCTAAACGTTGAAGGAATAGTGTTTGGGGTTATCCTTATCCCAAATTAAAATAAATTTTGTTTTGATCCTTTTACTATGATTTTGAAATAAGAAATTTTTCATAATGTTTTGTAAATATACTTATGCCAATGAGATAAATATATAAATATTTTGATAAATATTCTGAAAGGAGATTTAATAAATGAAAGGTTTATTTAAGATTAGGCTTAGTGGTTGCTATTGGGAACTAAATCTCTAGGTTTTTGGTTGTTTTTTACTTGATAGTTAAATAGTCGATTATCAATCCTGGACCATAAGGTAGCTCGGGAAATATTTAGGAGAAACAAGTGAGTTACATGGTACAGTCATCTTCGATGATGTTGTATTATGCGTATTAATCTCGTTTTGTTCTCCTAGGACAAATGATAAGGAAATCCGTTCACTTAATGGTTAGGAGGTGATCTCCGCTCTTATTTATTAGTTCGGTTATTTCTAAACTAGACGGATAAATTAGGACCCCTTCGTGAATATGTTAGTCTGTTTATTTTCAAAAGAACTAAGGTTGAGTTTATCGAAACTATCGAACATTGTTTCGAAGAGTCTGGAATCAGATAATTATAAATTATCGGAAAACCACTTCGATCCAACTTAAGCATTTCGAACTGAATACATATTGAAGAACATGGAATCGAAGACGAAGCTTTTAAAGTGCAAGGGCTACTTATTATTATTCTTGAGGGTGATTCCAAAATGGATGTAGTAGAGGTAAGGCCTTTGGTTTTTTTTCAAACCCAGAATAAACTTGTATGGATGAATATTGCCATTGCATTTATGCCTAGAGGGCATTTTTAGCATTCCAAGTGGTAATTGGTGTGAGGAAATGGTAAGAGCGTAGCCTCTCGAGCCTTACAACCTAGAAATGGCTAAGACAGGGTATGCCATAAGGCTATGTGGCTCACTCCCATTAGGGTGTGTCATCACCTTTCTAGATCATTATATTATGGATTTGGTTGTGCATGAGAGCTCTCTATAAAGGTTGGAAGCAAACGAGGTGATGACATATTCAGTACTATCCACTAAGGGGTAGGCCGGTCTTATCATGCTGAGGTTGAATGGTTTTCGTTCTCTCAGTACATTTATCTAGAGGCGTATTGTAGGAAGGTAGTCGCTTACCTTGCCATTATTGGAATCCATTCATCAGTAAGCACCTTCAGTTTTCGATTGTATACCTATTATTGATGTGATGTACAAGCATCATAGCTACTTGATTATTGAATACTTTAAACCATAGACATTATTATAATATCACTGGATTTTTATCATAAAATGGTTTGGTTATCGTAAGGTAAAAACCCATTCATGTTTATATGCGGCGTCATCTTATGAGAAACCTTTTATTTTGAAAAGGTTTTCAAATATAGAAATCAATATTATTTGATTGATCTTTCTTACGCTAGTTTACCAGACTGATTTGGCATTATTTCCTTACAATGTTTGGGTCATCCCGAGCGTATTTTCCAGATTTAGATGGATGCTTTGGAGCTTAGGAGACAAGCTGGATTCTCCAAGACGTATTCACGTACCTTATATTCTTCTGATGTTCTGTTTTATTTTGTTCTTGCCTTTATTTATTAGAAATTGTAAGGACAAACTATTATAACCATACAAACTAGTAATAGGTTAGAGTACTCTAGTGATTGTATATTAAAGTTCTTTTGTTTTGTAAAGATCATTGTTATATTATATATTTCTCATCAAGTTTGTGAGTTTCTGTTCTGTCTTTTTTTTCTTTAACCCTAAATGACCTTTCTTTCAGACACTTAAATGAGGCATACGAATAACGATGATGTATTAATTGTCGTCTTTAGATGTAAGAAAGGTAGATCGTTACCACATGGTATCAGAGCTTAGGCTGAGCGAACACCTAGGTCTTGGTGGGGTAAACTCATTATAGATAGGGATAGTAATGCCCTAGAATGAGTAAATCAACATCCTAGTTTGAGTTTGAGTTTATTTTATATATGAGAGCGTATGTGTTAATGATATAAAAATGTTTTGTGTTAATCGGTCTGTTGAGTCTGGATTTTGGATTCTAATCGATGTGCCTGATCATCGTCATCGATAATAATTCCTAAACACTTGAACGAAAAAATCAATACATAAATTTTAAAATTGGTAAATGAAATAATTTTACCTAGGACTATATTTTATATATAAAGGAAGAGTTTTTCAAAAATTAATGTAGTTATGTTGATTTGCTTGGTTGTTAGGAATTGATAATATTTAATTATTATCATATAAGTTTGATTGCCCAGTCTTGAGCATTGGCTATGGGTTGTAGATTCATCTGCGATCCTTCTTTTTAAACCATAGGGTGGGTAGATAATGTTTGCGGGAATATTGAAACAAACACCTTGTGAATTAAGTTTCACAATTTGACTTGAAGGCATTTATTGATAATGTCGAGTTAAAATTGGGGTTTAATAAAAGTTTTTATAACTTAAATAAAATTAGGTTTTAAGTATAAATTAGGATTACGTAACATATTTACTTAAGTATATAAAGGGTGATAAGACTCTTTACGAAAAATAAAATATAAAACATAAAAAGATGTTATAAGTGAAATGATTCCATGTGAAACATAAGTACGATTAACATTTAAAATATGTTGGCTTAAACATGAGAGGGGGTGATTTCGTGAATTGCATGGTGGGAAGGGAACAAGCATGGTGAGGTGACAACTAATAAGAGCAGGGCATGTACTAAAGGGTACTTTAGTAATTTACTAAATGCATTTTATATAAAAGAGATTTCATAATTTCTCTTTCTCATTTTTCTTCAGTTACATTCTTATTTTCAAAACTCCATCTTCTTCATAAATTTTTTAAAGGTTTCCTTAGCTTCAAAATATAAAATATCATGTCTTTTCCATTTTTAAAACTCTTAAAGGTCATCTAAAAAAACATTCTATTCTCTTCCTACAACTCCACCTTTTCAAAAGCAAACCTAAACTCACTCTCCCAAGCCATGGTCGAGCACCCCATACCCATGGTCGAACCTGTTTGCCACACTTATGAAAGTCTATATGAGTGGATCGTATAGAATATATATATATATATATATATATATATATGCAAGTATAAACAGCTAACTATATAATATAACTTGATAAATGATAGTAGCAAAGTAAATGAAAATAATCACACCAGGATTTTATACTGGTTCGGACCTCCCGTCCTTCGTCCAGTCCCGAAGCTCCTCTTCGGAATTTCCTTTCAACTAACCCTCACTTGACCCGGAGGAACATGTTTACAATAGCAGAGTTTCTTTGTCAAGAATGTGTTCTATAACACAGATGTTGACTATTGAGTACAAATGCTTCCAATATATATATATATATATATATATATCTAGAGAATATTTGAATGAGGAGTTCTGTATATATGGAAGAGTTAAATACAGATAGTTGATTGCTTAGAGATCAGGTATAAATCAAAGTATAAGAGACAAGAGCGTAAGTGAGTAAGGTAAATCTTTCTCTTGAATTCCCGATGCTATTTATAGTGGTGAAGAGTTTCTATGTGTAGTTGCCTCCATTAACAATCGTTGTATAGTTGCTCCTGTTGGTGATGAAGAGTTGCAGTGAAGAGGAGTGGATGTGGCTTTTCAGATGTGACAGTTAGACTTTGAAAATACACAGTCGAGCCTATAATCAGACGTCTGGAAAGTGACTACAGACGTCTGGCCTTCATATAATTTTTGAGTCTGGTAGCATTTCAGACGTCTGCGTTTATTATCCAGACGTCTAGTCTTCATTTCTGTTTTATGTCTGGATGTCTTTCAGACGTCTGAGTTCAGGATCAGACGTCTGTTTTCTTCTGAGTTGTGAACCAGAGGAATCATTTAGACGTCTGGCTAGTGCATTCAGACGTCTGAATGTGGGCATGTTGCTGTATCTGTGTCTGTGCAATTCCTTTTCTAATTCTATCGACTTGTAGCCTCTTGATACTTCTTTTGAGTCTTGTTCTTGTCTCTTTGGTGATGTTACTTTATCATCTTCCTGTAAATGTAGATATATATGTACATTTGTTTTCCATTGCATAGTTGTGATCATCGAAACCAAGGAATTGATTTCCTAACAATCTCCCCCTTTTTGATGATGACAACTATTCAATGTACTTATATATATATTCTAAATCTCCCCCTGAATATGTGCTTAGTTTTGTTTTAAGTTTATTTCTATATTTCTCCCCCTTTGACATTATCAAAACGAATATAAAATTTCAAGCCATATGTAAAAAAGAAATTTGCATTAATAACACGAAGGACTTACATTCATAGATTTGAACAGAAAGACAACAAATCCTAAATTCTAGAGTTGCTTAGGAGAAGCTTGTTTTGGATCATCTTGCTTTGGTTCTATTTTGTCAGAAGTGCTAGCCTTTGAAGGAGATGTCAAAGCTTCTTTGGAAGGTTCATCCTCAAATAGTTTGGAATGTTTTGCGGGAGGAGAAGGCACATGAGTTGTCCAATCTTCTGAGGGTGGAGATGGACCACGTACTTTTTGAAGTACCTCCTTGAGAACTGATAAAACAGTCGAAAGAGATTCTTCGACTGTGGCTAGTCTTGTAGCAAAAGATGTCTCGAAGCTGTCGATTCGTTTTGCTAGAATTTTTTGATTCTGAGACAAGATTTGTTGATTTCGAAGCGCTAGATCTCGAATGCTTTCATTTTGATTTGTTTCCGTTCGAGTTTCCAAAATGTCATCTTGTCCTGGATAGTCAAATGGAGTGGGAGGTGGGGGAGTGATTTCCCGATTTTGTTCTTCTTCTTGGGATGGACCAATATGTGGTTGAGGAGGAGGCTCAACCCTTCTAGATTGTTGATGGTGAGTCCAATCGTCGAAGGACATGAATTCTGGGGGAATTTCGGTTAAGTGCATCAAGGAGAAGAATTTGGTGGAGGCATACTTAGGTGAAATCTCTTCGAAGGTTGATAGGTAAGACGGAATATTGTTTGCACGAAGAAGTTTCATAATATAAGTTGGGTAAATGATTGATGGCCGCGATCGATTCCAAAATTGCTTGAGTTCATCGAATATGAATTTGGCCCAATTAACTCGAGTTCCACTAAAAAGGGCATAGAGAGCTTTGTGTTCCAATTCGGTGATTTGTTCGTGACTACCCATGCGTGGAACAATTGTATTTATTATCATTCTTGTCAAGAGTCGAGCTTTTGGACGTAAGTATTTTGAAGAAAACTTTGGCATTTCATCCTCCCAAATTTGATGAGTAATGTTATTTCATGGTTTGAAACGCATATCAGGGATATTATGTAAATCTTCCCCATTGTCAAAGCATCCCAAGGCTCTTCCTATTAATCCTGGAGTTAGTCGAATAGTATTTCCGTAGATACTAGACCAGAGCCAGTCGTCTTCATTTTCAGGATTCCATACCGAAGTACTATCTAAATTTGCGTAAAATAGAAATATAGCTAACTGGTCTATTTGAATATCATTGGGAGTAAAAGAAATTAGAGTGTCTAAACCCGCATTTTCACATAGTTCATCTAGATCATACATAGGAAATTTAAGAAGATTGTAGAATGGACCTATGTGGATCTTCTTCTTTTGAACTTCTTCATATCTTTTGATGGGTTGCGGTGCTTTATTCATCCATCGTTCAATCTGATCATCGGAACAAACCTGAGGGTTAGAAGAGGAAGTAGGATGATCTTGTTTCCTTTTGGATACTTTTGGATTCTTTGTTCTAGGAGGCATTGTGGAATTTGATTTTTGTTTATACTTCGATTTTTGTGTTGCAGAGAAGGTAGAGAAGAAATCGATTGTTAAGTTTATGATTGGGATAAAAAAATCGAACGTTATATGGCTAATTTTTATAGTCGATTGAAATTCAGACGTTTGGAATTGAGAGTAGACGTCTGGTTATGCCCTAATTTTAGTAAAGTAGGTAAATTTAGACGTATGTTAATTTGGGGTAGACGTCTGATTTGAAAAAAAATTGGGAAATTGGGAGACAGAAGGTTGTATTAGACGTCTGGTTTTAAATGTCAGACGTCTGGTTTGATAAAGTTTTGAAAAACGTTGAGACGTAGAGATTTTTCAAACGTCTGGAATTAAACACAGACGTCTGTTTTGGTTTGCATATGAAACAGATTACTAAGGCAGACGTCTGGAAATTATTTCAGACGTCTGAAATATTCTGAATGTAATTTGGAGAAGGCAGAGCTTCATGCCAGACGTCTGAGGGGTATATTAGACGTCTGACATATGCACATTGCTTAAAACTGCGACATATATTAGTGGATCAGACGTTTGAAAGGAGCAGTTTTGCTAAAAATAGTCTAAAATTGATGGTTACATTTATTTATCAAATGTTGATAATAGAGATCTTTATTATTGTAAAATATAATAACATATAAATACATACAATAATTAATTTGATTTATTTATTTAGTAGGCGACGGAGTTTTAGGATTTCCTGAGTCGTTATCCTTCCATGGTTTAAGTGGAGA
Source organism: Allium fistulosum (assembly GCA_030737815.1). Lineage (NCBI taxonomy): Eukaryota > Viridiplantae > Streptophyta > Magnoliopsida > Asparagales > Amaryllidaceae > Allium > Allium fistulosum. The sequence goes on along the minus strand of CM060906.1, from coordinate 903,444,640 downwards.
CCATATATTCCTACGTTCGTGGGTCCATGGGGAGCCAGAATATCGTCTTAGGGAAGGATCTGAAGGAGTGCGATATGAAGAAGATGGATCTAATGAACTACAAGGTTTTGGTAGCGATTCATGAACATCTTTCTTTCGTGACGAGCAAAACTTCATCGCCACTTGTTCTAGAAAACTTAGCCTTTGTGCCGTAACTTTTTGTTCGAAATAAAGCTCTCGTTGAAGATCCATCTGTTGTTTTTGGTAATGATGAATTTCATCAATTTTCTCCTTTGTATTAGGAGAAATAAACAAGGATCTTTTAGTTTTCTTATTCTCTGGAGTAAAACCCGTATGATACGAGGACCACCTATTTGTTGGTTTTTGCTTTGGTGTAGGTGTCGGAAGGTGTTGTGGTGTGTCTACTGAGCTGTCCGTCGAAGGTGTGGAGATGGAGATAGATATATAGGAACTCCCAGAAGATATTGTTTTTCAAAATTTTAAGAATTTGATATTTTGTATATAGTTGTGATGTAAATATGTGTATATATATATGATGAAAACGTTATTTATAGGACAACTAATTTTCTAAAATTTTAATGGTTCAGAAAGTAATCAATTTGTGGTGATGAAGAGGTGAACTAAATTTAGTCTTTAATTCAATTTTAGTTAAGATCTTGAAGTGAACAAATTCCCAAACTTCGTTTGAGTTTAATGAAAGTTTGTTCGTTTAATGGTTTTGTAAATATGTCGGCTACTTGATTTTCGGTACTTACGTATTCTAAAGAGATAGTTCCTTTTTCAACATTGTCTCGTAAAAAATGATGTCGTATATCTATATGTTTGGTTCGTGAGTGATTAACAGGATTTTTTGATAAATTTATAGTGCTTGTGTTATCACAATATATTGGAGATTTTTTGATAATTTTACCAAAGTCCATTAGTGTTTGTTGCATGTATATTACTTGCGCACATGCTAGAGCTGCGGAGATGTATTCGGCTTCACATGTAGATAAAGAAACACAATTTTGCTTTTTGCTAAACCATGAAACTAAAGATTGTCCGATAAAATGACATGTTCCACTAGTACTCTTACGGTCTGTTCTACAACCACCGAAATCCGCATCGCTATATGAGACAAGTTCAAAAGATGATCCTTTAGGATAAAACAAACCATAATCTTTAGTACTAGATAAATAACGTAAAATGCGCTTAACAGCTCGTAGATGAGATTCTTTTGGTTTTTCTTGAAATCGAGCACAAAGACATACACTCATCATAATATCCGGCCGACTAGCCATTAACTATAGTAAAGAACCAATCATGCTTCGATATAACTTTTCATCAAAATCTTTTCCAGTTTCATCTTTTTCTAAGTGAATAGTGGTACTCATTGGTGTTGGTTTGCTTGAAGTTTTATCCATTTTAAATCGATGTAATAAATCATTACAATATTTTTCTTGATGAATAAAAATTCCATTTTCGAGTTGTTTTATTTGTAATCCTAAGAAGAAATTTAATTCTCCCATGTGTGACATTTCAAATTCATTTTTCATAATATTTGAAAAATTATTACATAGATTTTCGTTGGTTGAACCAAAGATGATATCATTAACATAAATTTGTGCAACCAAAATATCGTTATTTTCTCTTTTAATAAATAAAGTTGTATCTATTTTTCCTATATGGAAACCGGATGTTAATAGGTGATTTTTAAGACGTTCGTACCATGCACGAGGTGCTTGTTTTAATCCATATAGTGCTTTATGTAATTTAAAAACATGATCGGGATATTTTTCATGAACAAAAAGTGGTGGTTGTTCGACGTATACATTTTCTTTAATCAAAACCATTCAAAAAGGCACTTTTGACATCCATTTGAAATAGTTTAAAATTGTTATGAGTTGCAAAGGAGAGTAAAGTACGAATGGCTTCTAATCTTGCTACCGGAGCAAAAGTTTCATCGTAATCTATGCCTTCTTCTTGATTGTAGCCCTGAGCAACTAATCGTGCTTTATTTCTAACAATATTTCCATTTTCGTCCGCCTTGTTTTTAAATACACATTTTGTTCCTATCACCAATTGATCTTCAGGTCTTGGTACTAATTCCCATACGTTATTACGTTCAAATTGATGTAATTCTTCTTGCATAGCTATTATCCAAAAATTATCATTTGAGGCTTCTTTATAATTCTTTGGTTCAAGATTTGATACAAACGCTATATGACTTATTTGATTGAGTTGATTTCTAGTAACTCTTGAATTAAGATCTCCAATAATATTATCTATTGGATGATTCTTAAGAATTCTAGGAGATGATACAAGAGTGTTATTTTGTATATTGGCTTCATTATTAATAGAATTTGTTGAATTTGTTAGTGGAATAATTTCTTCTTCATCATTAGTCTGATGTTTGAAAGGATTTTCGTCGAATGAGACATGTAATCTCTCTTCTATAGTATTATTCCTTTTATTAAAAATTCTATATGCCTTGCTACGATCCGAATACCCAACAAAGATACCCTCATCGGCTTTTGGATCAAATTTTCCTAATTTATCTTTTGTATTTAATATAAAACATTTTGAGCCAAAAGTTTTAAAGTATGACACTTTAGCTTTTTTACCAAATAATATTTCAAAACAAGTTTGTTTAGTCATTGGGCGAATAGTTACTCGATTTAAAACATAACAAGATGTAGCAATAGCTTCGGCCCAAAAGTGTTTTGGTAATCCGCTACTATTTAATAATGTTCGTGCGCATTCTTGTAATGTACGATTTTTTCTTTCTACGACACCATTTTGTTGGGGTGTACGAGGAAAAGAAAAATTATGAGTTATTCCTTTTTTATTGCAAAAATTTGAAAAAAGATCATTTTCGAATTCTCCTTCATGATCACTTCTAATATTTTTAATTTTCAAATTCATTTGAGTTTTAATTCGTTTCGCAAATATTTTAAAAATACCAAAAGTATCGCTTTTATGTTTTAGAAATAAAGTCCATGTATATCTCGAAAAATCATCGACTATTACAAAAACATAGTTGTTGTGATTAATAGATCTTATTCGTGTTGGACCAAATAAATCTAAATGTAATAATTCTAATGGTTGTTTTGTAGAAATATTATTTTTAGATTTAAACGAGCTTTTCTTTAGTTTACCAATTTGACAATAGTCACATAAATTTTCTACTTTATAACTTATTTTAGGTAACCCTCTTACTAACTCATATTTAGCTAACTTATTAACATTTTTAAAATTAATATGACAAAATCGTTTATGCCATAACCATGGATCATCATGTTTGGTGGTTAAGCATAAGTTTGAATTTTTATTAATATTCATGTTTAATACATAAATATTTTTGTTTCTAAAACCTTCAAAAATGAGTTGTTTGTTATTATCTAAAATATTACATCTATCTTTTTCAAAATTTATTTGAAAACCTTTATCACATAATTGACTAATGCTTAACAAGTTGTGTTTTAAATTTTCTACTAATAAAACATTTGTAATAATAGAAGAGTTAGATATACCAGAGTTGATGACTTCTCCAATGCCTATGACAAATCCCTTTGAATTGTCTCCAAATGTTACCGTTCCACCATCGATGTATGTTATATTTGATAACATTTTTGAATTTCTGGTCATATGTTTGGATCAACTGCTATCTAGTATCAATTTCTCGTTATTTTTTATTTTGGGTACCTCATCATTTTGTGCCATAAAACATACATTAGCTTGTTCTCCGTCACTATCGCTATCAATTTCTGAAGATGAAGAATCGGTGTTATCCCATGTTACTTTGAAAGCTTTCTTCTTTTTGAATTTTTCAAATTTGCTCTTCTTTTTATCATTGTTAAGTTTTGGGCAATCCTTTTTCACGTGTCCGTATTGATCACATTCATAACACTTAATTTGAGATAGATTTGTTGAGTTGGTCTTTCCTTCTTTTTGAAACTTGGTCATCTTTCTAAATTTCTTGAATCTATTATAGTTTTTGGCAATAAATACTATCTCATCTTCATCTAAATCTGAGTCATCATTCTTTATTGATGGAAATGCTATGTTCTTCTTCTCCGAATTTAATTCTTTACGTGCCTGCAAATTAGCTTCATAGGACATCAAATTTCCTATCAAATCTTCAACTTTGAGAGTAGAGAGATCATTAGCTTCTTCAATAGCTAATACCTTTATTTCCCAATCAGGTGTCAAAGAGTTGAGTATTCGAGAAACTAAATCAAAATCAGTAAACTTAACTCCTAATGCCATAAGATCATGTTGAATAGTTTGAAATCTAGAATACATGTCTACTATAGTTTCATTTTGTTTCATTTTAAATGATGAAAATTGGTTTTGCAAAATAGAAATTTTAGTTTGTTTGACCTTTGTTGTACCTTCATGTGTAATTTGTAAGGTAAGCCAAATATTAAATGCAGTTGTACATAACATGACACGTGAAAATTCATTTTTGTCTAGTGAGCAAAACAAAACATTCATAGATTTAGCATTATTTGATGCTAAGGTCTTTTGTACATCGGTCCATGTGTTCATAGCAGTAGTTGGAGCTTCATATTTATCTTGAGTGGCTGACCAAATTTCTAAACCATTAGCTTCCATAAAAATTCTCATACGTGTTGACCTATATGAATAATTAGAGCCATTAAAAAGTGGGGGCCGGTCGTGCTGTGGATTGTCCTTCTTGAAAAATACTTGCCATATTAGAATGATTAAAAAACGTGTTACTGTTCTTTTAAACAAACCTTGCTCCGATACCAATTGAAAGTCTATATGAGTGGATCATATAGGATATATATATGCAAGTATATACAGCTAACTATATAATATAACTTGATAAATGATAGTAGCAAAGTAAATGAAAATAATCACACCAGGATTTTATACTGGTTCGGACCTCCCGTCCTACGTCCAGTTCCGAAGCTCCTCTTCGGAATTTCCTTTCAACTAACCCTCACTTGACCCGGAGGAATAGGTTTACAATAGCAGAGTTTCTTTGTCAAGAATGTGTTCTATAACACGGATGTTGACTATTGAGTACAAATGCTTCCAATATATATATATATATATATATATATATCTAGAGAATATTTGAATGAGGAGTTCTGTATATATGGAAGAGTTAAATACAGATAGTTGATTGCTTAGAGATCAGGTATAAATCGGAGTATAAGAGACAAGAGCGTAAGTGAGTAAGGTAAATCTTTCTCTTGAATTCCCGATGCTATTTATAGTGGTGAAGAGTTTCTATGTGTAGTTGCCTCCATTAACAATCGTTGTATAGTTGCTCCTGTTGGTGATGAAGAGTTGCAGTGAAGAGGAGCGGATGTGTCTTTTCGGATGTGACAGTTGGACTTTGAAAATACACAGTCGAGCCTATAATCAGACGTCTGGAAAGTGACTACAGACGTCTGGTCTTCATATAATTTTTGAGTCTGGTAGCATTTCAGACGTCTGCGTTTATTATCCAGACGTCTAGTCTTCATTTCTATTTTATGTCTGGATGTCTTTCAGACGTCTGAGTTCAGGATCAGACGTCTGTTTTCTTCTGAGTTGTGAACCAGAGGAATCATTCAGACGTCTGGCTAGTGCATTCAGACGTCTGTATGTGGGCATGTTGTTGTATCTGTGTCTATGCAATTCCTTTTCCAATTCTATCGACTTGTAGCCTCTTGATACTTCTTTTGAGTCTTGTTCTTGTCTCTTTGGTGATGTTACTTTATCATCTTCCTGTAAATGTAGATATATATGTACATTTGTTTTCCATTGCATAGTTGTGATCATCGAAACCAAGGAATTGATTTCCTAACAACTTAGCCCACCAAAATCTTATTTTTCTAAAAGCAAAGCTAAGCGCTAAGTCATTTTGCAATGATTAGTGGAAGTTCGAGTTAGTTTGGTTAGCTTTTAGGTAAGAAAAGCTCTCTTTTTTAATTAAAGTTTTAAAATTTAATGTTGATGATAATTATTGCTTATCTTGGTTGTGAAAATATGTCGGTTGTTGGGTAATTGATGTTGATTTGTATGTGCATATGTACGCTTGAATGTGATGTTGTTTAGATCTGAAAATAAGTCAAGAGTTAGTTTAGTTGCAAGTTATGATTTGTTGCTTATGTATGTTGCTTAGGGCATGTTTTTGGATGTATTAATCTATGCATGGGTGTTGTAAGCTAAAAAGAAGGTAGCACTTGATTTGTAGTCGTATCGACATCGAGATCCTTTGGTTTAAAACTTGTTTACACTTGGGTGTTATTATGAAAAATTATAAAGATTTTAACTTTACTTTGTTTGGTTTCTAAAATCTTATTCAAAGTTTATAAATGGGTTAAGGCACGAAAATCAAAAGGTATGAAGTTAATTTGGTATAAAAAAAATTTGAATTACGGGTCATATAGCGATAGTCGCTGTGGATGCAGTTCATAAAAACAAGCTCATTTTGCAAATTTAAAAATATTTTTACTTAATTATATTTTAGAAAAGTATTTTCAAACTTATTATGAGTAATAAAAGGAATTATTTATTTATTTAAGGATATTTTAATTAATTAATTAAGTAGGGTAATTAATACTTAATCATTAGTTAACAAAGGTAATTAGTACTTAAGTGTTAATCAAGTAAGTTAATTATAATTAATTAATAAATAGAAGGTTAATTATTACTTACTAATTATCTAAGGATTAATCAAGTAAGCCAGATACCCCAGCAAGAGGCCGGTCAGATGCCCCAGTTCCTCACTCCGACGACCGTACGCCGGAGCTCCAGGTTGGATAAAGCGGCATCGCATCCTGGTAGTTTCTTTAAACATGTTGTTTTCTCCTCTAATAACAAAAGTCTGAACAAAAAAATGGCACGTTGCATGGGTGTGAGTTTGTGTGATGAACACTACACCTCCATGCAGGCGCTAGAATCGGAGCGTTTGTCTTTATCTCAATGAAGTTAATTTCTTGGAACGTAAGGGGTCTGGGGGACCCCAGCAAGAGACATTCTGTCAAACTCATAATTGCCCCCTATAACTTGGATATTCTATTTCTGCAAGAATCTAAACTTTCGGACCCTAATCCCAATCTCCTTAGACAAATCGGTGGGACATTCCTAACCGGGTGGGCCCACCTTAACGCAAATGGTTCTAGTTGGGGTATCGTGACAGCCTGGAACGAATCTGTATGGTCCCACTGCCAAACTTTTTATCACTCTTCAGCTTTACATGTAGCACTCCGTCATTTACAAACTGGAACGATCTTTTTCTTCTCCAATATATACGGCCCACTAAATACCCTTGACCGTAATGAGTTATGGTCAAATTGCATTACATTCGCCTCTCATATCAATGGGCCTTGGGTTATTGGTGGAGACTTCAACACCACCCGTTTCTCCACCGAAAGAAATTCTGGCAAACTTTCTCAAGACTCCGAATCCTTCAACTCTTTTATCAACCAATGTTCCTTGATTGACCCTCCCATCAGTAATCGAACGTTCACTTGGTCTAACCGTAGATCAGATCCCTCCTTGGCCAAACTGGACCGTTTCCTATTCAATCCTGCTTGGGAGGATTTATACCCACTCACTTTGGTCTCTGGCCTCGCCTCCATCATCTCCGACCACTGTCCAATCCTCCTTGACTCCGGTTCATCCATCCGTCCTCCCAGTCCCTTCCGCTTCGAGCGACTTTGGCTCCTTGAACCTTCATTCGACCCTTTCATCAAAAACATCTGGTCCCAGCCTTTCCCAATCGCCTCTGCTTCCGCCAGAATCGTCACCAAACTTAGAGCCCTTCGTAAACTTATCAAACCCTGGGCCAATTCGGTCTGGGGTTCAATTCGCTCACGCATCTAAGCAATCCAAAATGAAATTTTAGATCTTAACATTCTTGAAGAATCTCACCCTCTCACCGAATCTGACCGAGCTCGTTTGAGAAACTTGGAATTGGAACTTGATAGACTGTCTCTACAAGAGGAGATTGGCTGGAAGCAACGTTCAAAAGCGAAATGGATTGAGGAGGGTGACAAAAACACAGCTTATTTCCATCGTTGTGCCAATGGTAGGCGTAGATCCACTTTTATCCCTGAAATCATCCACAATGATGTATCTATCACTGATCAATCTGCTATCCTCGAACTATTCTCCACCTACTACCGGAACATCCTAGGCAAACATTCCCCCCTACCCCACACATTGACTGGAATCTCCTCTACCCTGATAGTTCCCCCATTCCTATTGATCAACCATTCTCGGAGGAAGAAATCTGGTCTGCATTGAAGGAGATGTCTGATGACAAAGCCCCGGGTCCTGATGGTTTCGGCCCCCTCTTCTTTAAACATTTCTGGGAAACTATCAAATACGATATTATGGAGATGTGTGTTGAATTTTATGAGGACCCATCATCAGTGGCTCGTCTAAACTATGCTAATATTATCCTTCTTCCCAAGTCCTCTGGTGCCACTTCCCTTTCCTCTTTCCACCCCATCAGTCTACTGAACACCACTCTCAAAATTATCACCAAAGTTCTGGCCAACTGCCTTCAATCAGTCATAGACCCTCTTATTGGGATTGAGCAATCTGCATTTATTCTTGGCCGTAACATTATGGACTGTGTTGCAACCACTCAAGAGATTATTTCGTTCTGTCACCAATCTTCAACTCCAGGCATTCTCCTCAAATTAGACTTCTCTAAGGCCTTTGATACTGTCAACTAGCAATTCATCCTTGATCTTTTGGAACATAGAGGCTTCCAACCAAAATGGTGCAGTTGGATCCGACATATCCTTAGCACTAGTTTTTCCTCAATTTCTATTAATGGCTCCACTGGGGTCTAATTAAATCCGCTAGGGGTTTACGTCAAGGTGATCCACTCTCTCCCCTGCTTTTCATCCTCGTGGCCGACGTTTTCAATCGTATGATCAAATTAGCTATATCTAACAACATCTTCGAGGGCATTAAACTCCCTAATTCCAACCTGTCCATATCCAACCTACACTTCGCCGATGACACAATCCTGTTTGCGTCCCCCAACGTCAACCACTTCCGATGCCTCAAAGTAGCTTTGTATTCTTTTGAACTTATATCTGGTCTATCTATCAATTTCAATAAAAGCTCTATCATCATGCTACGGAATTCTGATCATCTCGGGCCCACATATTCCAATTTGCTCAATTGCTCTATCGCCCAATTCCCTATCTCTTACCTCGGTATCCCTCTCAGACCAACCAAGCTCCTTAAAACTGACTGGCTCCCCCTCATTTCAAAAATTGAAAATAGACTCCTTTCCTGGAAGGCACATTCCCTCTCCTCTGCTGGTCGTCTTGTCCTCGTCAAATCTGTCCTATCGGCCATCCCTTCCTACTGGATGGCATTCTACAAAGTTCCATGTTGGGTAATCAATAGAATTGATATGATAAGGAGTTTTTTCCTTTGGAATGGTGGCAGAATAAGGAAACTCATCAACTGGCGATCCGTTTGCACACACACTTCTAATGGTGGCCTTGGAATCGTCAATCTTCACCACTTCAATCTTGCTCTTCTAGCTAAATGGCTATAGAGATTTTTATCCCCTGAAAATCTCCTTTGGAAATCATGGATTGCCTCTTTATATTACCACTCAAACCCTCATCTTGCTCTCCATGCCATTCCCAACCCCAGGCCTTCCCCTTTCTGGTCCGGTGTCCTCTCCAGCATACCCCGAGTTAAATCACTTTTTCATGTCATAGTGGGCAATGGGTCGAGCTGCCTCTTCTGGTTAGATACTTGGTTCAGCCACCTTCCACTTTCCTCCACCCTTCCCAACCTCTTCTCCAATGCAGCCTCCCAGCGCATCACAATCTCTGATTCCCTCCTTCTCGACCCCGACCATCTTCTCCCACCTTCATATTTTGACCTCAATACCTTTTCTGAGCTGCTGCATGCTGCCTCCTCTCTCCAATCCATTCGTCTCTCCCAGTCCTCAAACAAAATCCTTTGGGCCTTAAACCCTGCAACCGGCTTTTCCGTCGCTTCCTGTTATTCTTACCTGAACAACCCGGGTCGCCTTTTCAACTTTCCCAGACTTTGGAACTGCAAGCTCCAGCCTCGAATCGCGTTCTTTCAATGGTGTCTTATCCATGGTCGTATCAACACCAGAGATAGACTATTCCGACTAAATATCACACTGGTTTTCGACTGTTCCCTTTGTTCTAATGCAACTGAAAGTATACAACACCTCTTTTTCGACCATGACTTCTCGGTTAAGGTTTGGGCTGCAACTGCTGCACACCTGCTTGGTTTCATCCCAACAATAACTTCATTTTATGACTTTTGGCAATTTAACACCCCGAACAAACGATTGGATCATTTTATAGCTATCTTTAGTTGGTGCATCTGGATCGAGCGAAATGCTCATGTGTTTAACAAGCCCAAATTACTATTTGAGGGTACCTGCAGGCGGATTATTTACTATTATTCATCCTCAACAGGTCACAGCTTCTCGGCGCCCTTCAGACTTAGGCTGCCTCGCACTAGGTCTTCTTCTGTTGAATCAACTGGAAGCTCCTCAACTGTCCCTGGAAACCGTAGCATTGATAGTGATTGTACCTTCCATCATATTTTGTAGTCCATTATCCGGGCAGTTTCCATACTTTATGTTGTATAACCGCTATGTTAAACTATTTCATCTTGGCCAGCGGTCAGGCTTGTTGATCGCACTATTTATATTTAGCTATGATATCTAACCGGCTGTGTATTCTCACGCTACACATCCGTTTTATTCAAAAAAAATTATTTATTAAAGATTAATTATTAATTAATTAATTATCATAAGGGTTTTATTATTAATTAATTTCTAATTAAGTTAAACTTAATTGAGATTGAATTAAGACTCGATTAATATTTAAATTATTATTTAATGAAGATTTAAAATATTATTTAATTATTAATTAATAATCAATTATGGTTTAAATTATTAATTTAAAGATTAACTATTATTTAATTAATTTTTTAAAGGATAATTATTGTTTAGTTAAAGGTTAATTATTGTTTAATTATTAATTAAAGGTTTGGTTATTATTAAAATAAAAAGTTTAAATGTTATTTAATTATTAAATAAAGGTTTTAATGTTTTAAACCACTTTATTTCTAAAGATCTGTTTGTTAGTAAAGCAACTCTATTTTAAAGAATGTTTTTAAATCCAAAGGATTTCTATGTCGATTACCTTTAAGTAACCTCAAATGAATATGAAACCCAATGACATATGTTTAGTAGAATAAAAAATGTTCTACTAATTAAATTATAGTTGACATCTGTTAGTAGAATAAATCACTATTCTACTATAATTCACCGAATATATTATGTTTTGACATCTATTAAGCCGAAATTAAACCCAATCCTGCTATTGGGGTCACTTGGACATTTACTTATATGATTGATTAATTGTTATTGGTTGATCCCTTACATATCTACTTGTTATTTAAATACCCATATTATAATTTGAAAGTTAAACCGAATTAAATAAGAACCATTGTGGTCACCAAGCCTCCTTCTGAATTTGTAAAGCTAATCATTTAAGTATATTTTTAATAAAGGGTTTTAAAATTATTTATTATATTTTTAAAGGATTTTAAGAAAAGTTATTACTTATTTATAATGTTTAAAGTTTATTACCATTTTAAATATGATATTTAAAGGATAATTAAGAAATTATTTTATAAAAGGATGTCTTAAATAATAACTTGTTTACTTAAAAGGTCTTTTAAATAATTGCTTTGTTTATCAAAGGAACTTTATCAACTAAGATTTATTCAAAGATTTTGTTTTAAATAAGAAAAATTTGTAAAAGAGTTTTATAAATAAACTTTGAGATTTACAAAGAGTTTTATAAATGGATTTGGAATTTTAGTGAAGGAGATCTTCATAAATGAAAGAGAATTATTAAAAGGATTTATGGAAGAACTTTATAAAGGAAAATAGAGATTGGGTATCCCTTAATTGATCTTATTAATTATGGTGGAATGGAACTTTCATTCCATGCTTAATACCGAAGGAATATGTAACATCCCCTATCTGGAGGCCTGAAGCTAAGCGCCACAGATGCTGCAGTCTTTCATAGTATTAACTTTCAGTGACCAAATACGGTAATGTTAATGGTCTGCATAATATAATAAGCACATGAATATGAAACAAAATCACAGATTTCAAAAAAAAGAACAACATTTTTTATTACATTTCCAAAACATGTTCCATATTCAAATTACATAATCTCATCGCTTTCCCAGGTTCAGATAAAATATAGTTATTACATAAATATGTCAAGAGCGACATATGATGATGCCCCATTGGTTGACCAGAGTACTATATATACAATACAGCGGAATCAATCCAAAATAAAACAACTCCTAGTTAGTTATCCGTCAGCCACCTGCTCGTCACCAGAAGCTTTATTCGCCAATCCTACTAAAACCTGTAAGCCTAAACCCTTAGCCTGCTCACATCAATTTTGAGCACCCGAGAGTTTAAGGGGAAAAACATAAACTTCAAGTCAGACATAAAGCCTGGTGTGAATAGTACTATACATCTCGGTTATTTGATATTAAGTGAGACCTCACCGCTTAGCAGAACGGGTTTTCCCTCACTAATATCCTTTTAAAACATGTCTTTTGCAAATTATAATCCTGCAACCAAAACTGGTTAAACATGTAAAGTAATATCATGTTTTTGTACATATCAGTTATCAAATGGACTATCTATCCATATATTGTAGTTTTGTTTGGCTAACTACTAACCCTTGGCTGACTCGAGCCAACCAGAAAAACATAAAAATCTAACATTGTTAGATACTCCTCTTCTGTACGGTCTGTCCGTACTTACTTTTATAGGTCTAACTGATCCTAATGGTTTTGCGGGCTCGCCAATATCCTGTATTTCCTTTTTAGATTCCTTTTTATGTGTAACATAATTTTAGTCTCACCTGTGACAAAGATCTACACACTGGAATTTTGGACCTATTTTAGCTAGGGGCTACTAGCTAAAGTATAGGGCGTAACCCCAAACCAGTCCCATCTGGTATTTTAATATTTGAGTCATTTTACTTAGGGTTATCTACCCATAAAATTTCCCTTTAAAACCTTTTCTTTCAAATTGATTTAAACCTTTAAATCATTCTTTAAACAAGGAAATTATATATACTCTTTGCTTTACTAAAATCACCTTGCCATGTTACTTATTCTTTACACAAAACCTTGTTGATGAAAACGTTTAAACGTTCGAAAGTTCCCCTTTCGAAACCTTTGAAAGTATCCCTTTCAATACAAGTAAAATCTTAGGCCGAAGGCCAAAACATACCTTTCAAAACCATTTATATTTATCCTTTCAAAAGCATTGAAAACATCTCCTTCGAAAGCTTTAAAACCATAGACATCCTATCTTTAAAACACTTAAACATTGCCTTTCGAAACCATTGGAAAACCTTTTCCTTTTAGACCTTTCGAAACCATTGGGGAACCACCCCTTAGAAACCTTTCTTTAAAACCTTTCGAAAGCATCGAAACATCAAGCCTTTCGAAAGCATTTGGGTTCAATTTATAACATGTGGAAACACCTTTCAAAACCATTAAAACTATCTCTTTCGAAACTATTTGGGTTCTACCTTTTATAGAGAAAATGGGTCATTTAAACATTTAAGTCAAAAGCACCCCTTTCGAAAACATTCCCCAAGTAAAGAAGTGATGGTGTCAAAACCATCCCTTCGAAAGCATTAGAGGAGCGGCTTGGTTTTAAAACAAGGCAACACTTTCGAAACCAATCTGGGTTGAAAGGTAAAAAGCGGCAGTCATTGGTTTCGACCCCTTCGAAAGGGTTCATTTAAAACAAAAGGCACAACCCATTCGAAACCTTTCCTTTTAAACATTTGACTCATCCGAAATCCAACCAAGTCGAAAGCACTTCCTTCGAAAGAAAAAGCAGGCGCCTTTTCTATTTAAAACAAAGCATGCTTCGATCCCATCAGAACCTTTGGTTTTGACCCAAAACCTTTCCGCATATATCCAATTCACTATGTACCAGGTATCTGATACCATATGCATTAGTTTCGATGAAGTCGGAGGCGGAGGTAAGGAGTCGGAAGCCTTGTGCCGAAAGCATTGAAATGGGAAAAAGCATGTTGATTTGACTTTTAAATTAGTCCTTTATACCTAACCTGCCTTGTTTGTCAAATTATGATTGGTTGCAAAATTTTCTTTTCTAAATGTACTGCCAATTTTCAAAAATAACAATTTGGATTATTTACAAAATACCTCTTCCCCTTTATATAAATATATAAAAATTTAAGTCCCATACCTTAAATAATTTTATATATCCATTAAAACACTTAGGAAAATTCTACATAAATTAGAAAAAATCATTTTTAATATGTTTTCTAACTTATATAAATTTCAGATCCTAAGCCAAATAATTAATTTAAACCCAAATTAGCATTTTCTTCACTAGAAAATTCATATAAAATCCACATTTAGTTTAGAAAATTATAAAAATTAATACCCATTTCTAAATTATTGTTTCTAATCTAAATTTAAATTTGCAAGGCAATTGGATGTCATATAATATAATATTAATATCAAAGCATATCATAAAATCTATGTGAATTAGCATAAATCATCAACAATATATAGATATACATTTTATCATCCAGAACATGGCAAAACATTAGCAAATAAATCAGATTTCATACTAAAAACCGAAAACCATTAAAAACTTGAGATGTAGTCATTATTCACCTTAGCTTTTTGATTAAAGATGTGAGATTTGTTCTTGATTAAGTGATTTTATTCTCTCTCTTAAAATCCTTGCTTTTATCTTCTCTTGAGCTTGCTAATAGTGGCCGTCCTTAGCTTGTATTTTTGATTTGTGAAAAATTAAGTGAACGTAAGTGTTGAGGTATTAAGGGTTTAAGATATAAGGATGTGCCTTTTTCCTATTTTGCCCTTGTATATTTCCTAACCATTTATTCCCTTTTGTTCTTTAGTTCACTTGTTTAACATGGCATGGCTACCCCTTTTTAATCACAAATCTCAATCCATTATTCATCTTACATTATTTTATTCTATTTAACTAATTAAATATCCTAAATAATGTTATTAAAAATATGGGGTGTTACAGACTTCCCTCCTTAAAGAATTTCGTCCTTGAAATTATGATAAGGTACACATCAAAAGAATCAACGATAAAACATATCATCAAACAAATCAGGATAAGCATCTCTCATCCTGTTCTCATTCTCCCAAGTACTGTCTCTCTCGTCCTCACTCCACTAGAATTTAACTAATCTGACTATCTTTTTCTTAGCCTCTTCTCATCTCTTGCGACTATGCGAACTGGCTTTCTAACTATAGTCAAATTCGTCTCTACGACTAAGTCATCTAACACAGTCGGTGATATAGTAGTATCCGGATATCAAATACACTTCCTTAGATGAGAAACATGGAAAACATCGTGGACTCCTGCCAAACTGCTCGGTAACTCTACTCTATATGTGAGTTTCCCGATCCTCTCAGTAATAGGAAACGATCCAACGAATCTCGGTGCCAACTTCCCTGATTTCCCAAATCAAATCACACCCTTCATCGGCGACACCTTAATGAAAACATGCTCTCCAACAGAAAGCTCTAAATCTTTCCATCTTTTATCCACATAACTCTTCTGCCTAGATTGAGCTTTCTTCATTCTAGCTCGAATCAACTCAACCTTTTCTACAGCTTCTCTAACCAAATCTTGACCAAGAACCAACCTATCCCCGATCTCCAACCAACAAACTGGAGATTTGCATGGCCTTCCATACATAGCTTCAAATGGTGCCATCCCTATACTAGCCTGATAAATGTTGTTATACGAAAATTTGACTAGATGTAGATGTTCTTCCCATTATACCCCAAAATCTAGCACGTAAGTTCGTAACAAGTCCTTTAAGACTTTGTTAACTCTCTTCGTTTGCCCACCAGTCTGTGGATGGTAAGCGGTACTCATCTTGAGCTTGGTACCTAAGGTATCCTGTAGACTCTTCCAGAACTCGCTAGTGAATAAATAATCTTTATCACTCAGTACACTACTAAGAATTCCGTGCAGTCTAACTACATTCTTCATAAACAACTTTGCTAACATAGGTGTTGTTAATTGGAATGAAATGGGAACTCTTGGTCAACCTGACCACAATGACCCATATGCTTTCATTTCCTCTATTAGACCTTTGGCAACCCATCACTGAAATCCATAGAAATAGAATCCCACTTCCATACTGGAATGTCCAAAGGTTGAAGCAACCCACTTGGCTTCTGATGTTCGCTTTCACCCCTTAGCATTTCAAACACTATTTCACCCATAAGCCTACATCCCTCTTCATTCCTTCCCAGAAGAAACTTCTCTTCATGTCCTGATACATCTTAGTTCCTCTCGAATGAATACTGAACTTTGAACGATGGCATTACTCCAAAACTTCCTTCCTAATCTCCCATATTCGGAACGCACAATCTTCCTTTCTTTCTAAACCACCATTCTGGTCAAGACTAAAATCTTTTAAGTCATCGCTCTCCATTTCATCTCTCAGCTTTTTGATCCGTTCAGCCAACACTGGATCCTCTAGCTGTTTAGAAGCAACCTTTTCGATCATAACCGGTCAAACTTCCAAACATGATAACAAAGTAGTTTCTGTACATGCACTACTCTTAGTTCTCTACTGTACTCTACATGTCGCTAATGCTTCCAATTCTTTCCACTCAGCCATCATCGCTAACACCACATGTTTATGTTTTCTGCTAAGTGCATCTGCAACCTAGTTTCCTTTCCCCGGTGTGTACTCAATACCGAAATCATAAGCGGCTAAGAACTCTAACCACCTCTATTGTCTCATGTTCAGCTCCTTCTGAGAGAACAAATACTTCAACGACTTATGATCCATATACAACTCAAATCTTTCTCCCAAAAGATATTGTATCCACACCTTCAGCGCAAAAATTACCACAGCTAACTCCAAGTCATGGGTTGGGTATCTGACTTCATGCGGTCTAAGATGTCGAGAAGCATATGCAATTACTCTACCCCTCTGCATTAACATAGCTCCTAACCCAGTCCCACATGCATCTGTGTACACCACCAAATCCTGATTCCCCTCTAGAACAACCAACACAAATGCATTAGTCAATAAGTGTTTCAACTTTTGGAGTACCCCCTCACACTTATCGGTCCAAACGAACTTCATATCCTTTCGAGTTAGCTTGGTCATTGATGCCGCTATCCGAGAAAATCCTTAATAAACCTCCGATAGTAACCAGCCAACCCCAGAAAACTTCTTATCTCAGTCACCGTTTTTGGTCTCTTCCACCTATTCACGACCTCGATCTTAGCTGGACCCACTGATAACCCGTTCTCTGAAACTACATGGCCAAGAAACTTCATTTTTTTCTTCCAGAAATGACATTTCGAGAACTTCGTCTTCTTCTAATGCTGCCTCAGCGTTTCAAGCACTACTCTAAGATGAACTTCATGCTCTCTTTCATTCTTAGAGTACACCAAAATATCATCAATGAAAAACAATACAAACCTATCCAGGTGCTCTCGGAAAATCCGGTTCATCAAATCTACAAAGAAAGCTAGCGCATTAGTCAGTCCGAACGGCAAAACTAACAATTCGTACGATCCATATCTGGTTCTAAATGTCGTCAAAGAAATACTATCCTTTGCCACTCTAAGCTGATTGAAACCTGTTGCTAAATCCAACTGCGATAATAACTTGGCTCCACACAACTGATCGAACAAATCATCAATCCTAGGCAACGGATATCGATTCTTTATCGTTTTCTCATTCAACATAAGATAATCGATACATAACCTTAATGATCCGTCCGGCTTCTTAGCAAACACTGCGGCTGCTCCCCAAGGTGAACTACTAGGTCTAATAAAAATTTTACCTTTCAAATCCACCAATTGCACCTTGAGCTCCCTCATTTCAGTAGATGTCATCCTACTTGGCGGCTGTGCAGTTAATGCCCCGCCATTACCCTGCTATATCTCATAGCGGATTTCTACCGCTATGATTTTCCATATAGCCCCAAATATAGCCTTTCCGCTTTAAGCCCCGCTATTTCCGCTATATCCCGTTATTCCCGCTATATTTTGCTATTTCCGCTATATCTTCTTTAAAAGAAATGAATTAAAAAATGACATTTATACATTATAAAAATTATGAAATTAATTTATTTAATTGAATTTTTAATATATTTTCAAAAATGAAAATACTCTAATATTCTACTAAATTAAATTATGTTATATAATAGTTTTACGTTTATTTATAGTATATTCACACATGTTTTCATATAAAATTATTTATGTATTAATTATAATTCAATTGAATGTTAATTTTTCAATTAATTACCATTTATATATTTGTAAAAACATTAAGTATGAGTTTTATATGATATTTTGGAGTCATCTGCTATATCCCGCTATATCCTCGCTGTATCCCCGCTGTGACTTTTTGCACCTCCGCCGCATTGAATCAGCCGAGCGCTTTAACTACACAGCTTGGCGGTCTACTTACTGGTTCTGCTCCAGGCACCAAATCTATCCGAAACTCAATGGCTCGTTTTGGTAGCAATCCTACTATGGGTTCAAAAATATCCATGAATTCTTTAACCGCATAAACTTGATTCAGCTCGTCTTCTATCTCCACAACACCCAACAAAGCATTTACCTCACAGCTAGGGTTTTCTATGGTATATACAATCTGCTCCCTATAGTCTAGGTGTCTAAGCGATATTTTCCCATCATGGAAAAATACCCTAGCATCGTACTTAACCAATCCTTACCCAAAATAATTTGAACCCTATGAAATCAAACACATGCAAACTGCAAACAAAAGTATGACCTAACAAGTCAAACTTTAAGTGGTCACATCTCATCCCAAGTGTTGCATACCCTCCTATCAGATTTGCAACCCATAAGGAAGTAACTAGGTACGAGGGTTATAGGTTAAGCTTATCTACCAAACAACGAGATATAAAAGAATGCGATGCACCAGTATCAAACAGAACACTAACTGCCATACCAAGAATCATAAGCGTACCTCCCAACACTGCTTTCCTTTTTTTCCCTACAGTGGGTCTTGAGGTAGCTGGCTCTAACGCATATACTTTGCCATTTCCATCCTTAGCAGGCTCCTTGCATTGGCTCTAGTAATGACCCGTCTGATCGCAGTTGACGCATTTGATATTCTTCTTCCCGGTCACCTTCTTTTCCTCTTTAGAATGACATTCATCTGCAAAATGCCCTTTCTTGTCGCACTTAAAACAGACAACTTCTGGCTTTCCCTTCTTCACGGCTCCACCCTTCTGGCCTCTCTTCTTAGGAAAGAACTTCCTTTTCTGACTATGCCCTACCTGGACCTCCTTCGCCTTATTCTTCTCCGCAGAAGCAATCATTTCCTCGTGTCTTAGAGCCATCTCTACTACAACATCATAAGGATCCCTTATATGAGGTAATGCAGCCCTAGCCAATTCAGGTTTCAACCCCATAATGAACTTTTCGTTTCTCTTAATCACGGTATCCATAGTGGCATGACCATATCTTGCCAACTCCTCAAACCTTGTAGCATACTCTAACACAGTCATCTCTCCTTGCTCTAACTTGGCAAACTTTCTGAGCAAGGTACACTTTGCCATCACAGACATGAAACTCTCCTCGAACCTCCTCTTAAACTCAGCCCATGTCATCGTTCCATCATCCACAACCATCACAATATTCCACCAGTATAAAGCTGCTCCTTGAAGCTGCCTCGAAGCGAGCCTTCTTTCTGCTCATCACTGAGCCCTAAATCTGTAAAAATCCTCTCACAATGCAGCAACCAGTTCCCCACTTCTATGGCGTCTTTAGTCCCAATGAATGGTTTTCCACCCAACTTATCATAGTCCTTACTCAAAGCATCATAATTGTTGACTACTGGAGCTTCTTAGGCTCCTACTCCAACTACTCCAGCAGCAACCCCCACTTGCATTATATTCATGAAAAACTGATACATGGCTCCCATGTCAACTTGCGGGACTTCAGCACCAATATTTCCAGCTCGTGCCTGACCTGGGTTCCTTCTAGTATTAGGTCTGGTGTTTCCATCTGCAGTGGTGCCTCCTCCTCCGACGTTATATATTCGAGAATCCATATCTGCATTCGAACCTTCGTGAGATATAGAAAAATAACTTAATAGAGATAGGAGACTAGAGATAAAGTGCATACTTATATATGGCAAATACAAGTACATTACTATAACGTTATCTCTTACCCCAATCTTATCACTAATTCCTTAGGATTAGATTTTCAAAAATCATTTTTTTAGTTAAAGTTTTTCATAAACCTGTGCTCTGATACCAAGTTGTAACTTCCCCTATCTAAAGGCCCGAAGCTAAGCGCTACAGATGCTGCAGTCATCCATAGTATTAACTTTTGGTGACCAAATACGGTAATGTTATTGGTAACCATAATATCAGAAGCACATGCATATGAAACAAAATAATAGATTTCAAAAAAAGAACAACATTTTTTATTACATTTCCAAAACATGTTCCATACTCAAATTACATAATCCCATCGCTTTCCCAGGTTTAGATAAAATATAATTATTACATAAATACGCCAAGAGCGACATATGATGATGCTCCCTTGGTTGACCAGAGTACTATATATACAATATAGTGGAATTAATCCAAAATAAAACAGCAACTCCTAGTTAGCTATCCGTCAGCCACCTACTCGTCACCGGAAGCTTTATTCACCAATCCTACTAAAACCTGTAAATCTCGACCCTCGGCCTATTCAAATCAATTTTGAACACCCAAGAGTTTAAGGGGAAAAACATAAACTTCGAGTCAGACATAAAGCCTGGTGTGAATAATACTATACATCTCTATTATATGATATTAAGTGAGACCACGCCGCTTAGCGAAACGGGTTTCCCCTCACTAATATCCTTTTAAAACATGACTTTTCCAAATTATGATCCTGCAACTAAAACTGGTTAAACATGTAAAGCAATATCATGTATTTGTACATATCAGTTATCAAATGGACTATCCGTCCATATACTGTAGTTTTGTTTGGCTAACTACTAACCCTTGGCAGACTTGAGCCTACCAGAAAAACATAAAAATCTAACATTGTTAGATACTCCTCTTCTGAATGGTCTGTCCTTACTTACTTCTCCAGGTCTAACTAATCCTAATGGTTTTGCAGGCTTGCCAATATCATGTCTTTCCTTTTTAGATTACTTTCTGTATGTAACATAATTTTAGTCTCACCTATGACAAAGATCTACACACTGGAATTTTGGACCTATTTTAGCTATGGGCTACTAGCTAAGGTATAGGGCGTGACCCCATACCAGTCACATCTGGTATTCTAATATTTGAGTCATTTTACTTAGGGTTATCTACCCATAAAATTTTCCTTTAAAACCTTTACTTTCAAATTGATTTAAACCTTTAAATCATTCTTTAAACAAGGAAATTATATATACTCTTTGCTTTACTCAAATCACCTTGCTATGTTACTTATTCTTTACATAAAACCTTGTTGATGAAAACGTTTAAACGTCCGAATGTACCCCATTCAAAACCTTTGAAAGTATCCCTTTCAATACAAGTAAAACCTTAGGCCGAAGGCCAAAACATACCTTTTGAAACCATTCATATTTATCCTTTCGAAAGCATTGAAAAACATCTCCTTCGAAAGCTTTAAAACCTTAGACATCCTATCTTTAAAACACTTAAACCTTGCCTTTCGAAACCATCGGAAGAACTTTCCTTTTAGACCTTTCGAAACCATTGGGGAATCACCACTTAGAAACCTTTCTTTAAAACCTTTCGAAAGCATAAAAACATCGAGCCTTACGAAACCATTTGGGTTCAATTTATAACATGTGGAAACACCTTTCGAAACCATTAAAACTATCTCTTTCAAAACCATTTGGATTCTACCTTCTACAGAGCAAAAGGGTCATTAAAACATTTAAGTCAAAGGCATCCCTTTCGAAAACATTCCCTAAGAAGTGATGGTGTCGAAACCATCCCTTCAAAAGCATTAGAGGAGTGGCTTGGTTTTAAAACAAGGTAACCCTTTCAAAACCAATCTGGGTCGAAAGGTAAAAAGCGGCAGTTAGGGGTTTCGACCCCTTTGAAAGGATTCATTTAAAATAAAAGGCGCAACCCATTCAAAACTATTTCTTTTAAACATTTGACTCAACCGAAAGCCAACCAAGTCAAAAGCAGTTCCTTCGAAAGCAAAAGTAGGCGCGTTTTCTATTTAAAACAAAGCATGCTTCGATCCCCTCGGAACCTTTGGTTCCGATCCAGTACCTTTCCGCCTATATCGAATTCATTTCGTACCGGGTATCCGATACCATGTGCATTGGTTTCGATAAAGTCGGAGGCGGAGGTAAGGAGTCGGAATCCTAGTGCCGAAAGCATTGAAATAAGAAAAAGCATGTTGATTTGACTTTTTAAATTAGTCCTTTGTACCTAACCTGCCTTGTTTGTCAAATTATGATTGGTTCCAAAATTTTCTTTTCTAAAAGTACTGCCAATTTTCAGAAATAACAATTTGGATTATTTACAAAATACCCCTTCTTCTTTATAAAAATATATAAAACATTTAAGTCTCATACCTTAAATAATTTTATACATCCATTAAAACACTTAGGAAAATTCTACAAAAATTATAGAAAATCATTTTTAATATATTTTCTAACATATATAAATTTCAGACCCTAAGCCAATATAATTTGGCCGTAATTAATTTTAAACCCAAATTAGCATTTTCTCACTAGAAAATTCATATAAAATCCACATTAATTCAGAAATTTATAAAAATTGAAACCTATTTCTAAATTATTGTTTCTAATCTAAATTTAAATTCGCAAGGCAATTGGATGTCATATAATAGAGTTTTCATATCAAAACATATCACAAAATTTATGTGAATTAACATAAATCATCAACAACATAAAGATATACATTTTATCATCCAAAACATGAAACATTTGCAAATAATTCGGATTTCATACTAAAACCGAAAACCATTAAAAACTTGAGATGTAATCATTATTCACCTTAGCTTTTTGATTAAAAATGTGATATTTGTTCTTGATTAAGTGGTTTGATTCTCTCACTTGAAATCCTAGCTTTTATGTTCTCTTGAGCTTGTTAATGGTAGCCGGCCTTAGCTTGTATTTTTGATTTGTGAAAAATGAAGTGAACATGAGAGTTGAGGGGTAAAGGGTTTAGGGTTTAAGGATGTGCCTTATTCCTATTTTGCCCTTGTATATTTCTTAACCTTTTATTCCCTTTTGTTCTTTAGTTAACTTATTTAACATGGCACGGCTATCCCTTATTTAATCACAAATCTCAATCCATTAATCATCTTACATTATTTTATTTTATTTAACTAATTAAATATCCTACATAATGTTACTAAAAATATGGGGTGTTGCAGAATAGTGTTTAGGGTTATCCTTATCCCTAACTAAAATAACTTTTGTTTTGATCCTTTTACTATGATTTTGAAATAGGAATTCTTTCATAATGTTTTGTGAATATACTTATGCCAGTGAGATACGTATACAAATGTTTTGATAAATACTCTGAAAGGAGATTTAATAAATGAAAGATTTATTTAAAATGGGACTTAGTGGTTGCTATGGGGAATTAAATCACTAGGTTGTTGGTTGTTTGTTTATTTAATTGTTAAATATCCGACTATCAAATCTGGACCAAAACGTAACTCTAGAAATATCTAGAAGCAATACATGACTTATAAGGCGTAGTCATCTTCGATGATGTTGTACTATGTGTATAAATCTCGGTTTGTTCTTCAAGGACATATGATAAGGAAATTCGTTCACTGAATGGTTAAGAGGTGATCTTCTCTCTTATCTATTGTTTGGTTATTTCCAAAAGAATTAGGGTTGAGTTTACCGAAAACTATCGAATGATGTTTCAAAGAGACCGGGATCGGATAAAAATAAATTATCCAAAAACCACTTTGATCCAACTTAAGCGTTTCGAACTGAAGACATCTTGAAGAATATGGAATCGAGAGATTTTGAAGTGCAAGAGCTACTTGCTACTAATCCTGGGGGTGATTCCAAAATGGATGTATTAGAGATAGTGCCTTCGGTTTCATTCAGACCCAGAATGAACTTGTATAGATGAATATTGGCATTGCATTTCTGCTTGGAGGGCAGTGTTAGAATTTCAAGTGGGAATTACTACAAAGAAATGGTAAGATCGCTGCCTCTCAAGCCTCATAACCCGAGAAAGGCTAAAACGAGGCATGCCGCAAGACTATGTGGGTCGCTTCCATTAGGGTGTGTCATCACCTTTCTAGATTATATTATGGATTTGGTTCTACATGAGAGCTCCCTATAAAGGTTTGGAGAAACCGGGGTGATGATATATTTGGTACTATCCACTAAGGCGTAGGCTGGTCTTGTCACTGTGAGGTCAAAAGACTTTCGATCTCCTGGTACATATGTCTAAAGGTGTACTATATGGAAGGTGTCCCTTACCTTTCCATTGTTGATATCCATTCTCCAATTAACACCTTCGGTTTTCGATTATATACCTATTATTGATGTGATGTACCAGCATCTCAGCTACTTAATTGTTAAATATTTAAACCCTAAACATTATTATAATATCACAGGATTTTTATAATAAAATGGTTTGGTTATCGTATAAAACCCCGTCCGTGTTTATGTGCAGCGTGGTCTTGTGAGATACATTTTATTTTGAAAAGGTTTTCAAATGTAGAAATCAACATGATTTAATTGAGCTTTCTCACGTTGGTTTACCAGACAGATCTGGGTGTTATTTTCTTCTAATGCTCGGGTCAGCCTGAACATATTTTTTAGATTTAGCTGAACTCTTTAGAGCTTTTAGGAGAGGAGTTGGATTCTCCAAGATGTATTCACATATCTTATATTCTTCCGCTGTTCTGTTTTGTTTTGTGCTTACATGAATTTATCATCAATTGTAAAGATAGGCTGTTATAATTGTTCAGGCTGAAGGTTAGTGTATTCTAGTGATTGTATATTAAAGTTCTTTTGTAAAGACCATTGTTATATTATATATTTCTCGTCATGTTTGTGAGCTTATGTTCTCTCTTTTCTTTCTTTAACCCCAAGTGACCTGTCTTCCGGACACTTAAATGATTAGCACACGAATAACGATGATGTATTAAGTCTCGTCTTTAGGTGTAAGAAAGACAGATCATTAAATTCTTGAATAGCACTTTGATTTTGATTTGAGTGAGAGAGATAAGAGAGATTGGAGAGGAAATAGTAGAAAATTAAATCAATAGAGTTTGAATTTGATTATGGTTGAATTTGAGAAGATTTTGAGTAGAATTTCTTTTAGAAATTAAGAGAGTGAAAGACGAGAGAAACTATAAGAAAGTAGTTAACAAAAATTCATTTGTAAAACCCCTATTTACAGAGAAACAATAGTCATGCCCATTCATGAAGAGACACAATGAAAAGACACTTCCATTCAAATATGAAATCTAAAAATCCTGGCCTCTATGTCGACATACATGATGGGGATATGTCGATATATCCTTTGTAATTTTGTAAAACCGCTAAATAAAAATTGTTTTGAAAATGTTATGTTTTGTAAAAATGTTTTGATACTTTGCAAAATTATTTAAGCATAGTTTATACACATTTTAATCATAATAAAACTTAAGAAAACTTTATAAAATTATTTTGAAATATTTTAATATATAAAGTATTTAAATATAAATAATATATACAAAAATAATATGTATAAGTATAAGTGAAAATATATTAAAAAAATGGAAGATAGATCAAAGAAGTGCTACCATGGTTTTAACAAAATAATCTATAACTCTATAACTTATCTTGATATCTTGAATCGTCAATACTCATGAGTCTTCAATCTCAAATCTTGAATCTCTATATCGGTCTCTTGAATCTGCTCTTGATGCTATACAGTTTTCTTAATCAACACCTATCTAATATCCTACACTACATACTATATATAACTTGATAAAAACATTAATATCTATATTTTATATGATCCTACATGGTTGTTGTCATCAAAACCAATACTTACGGTACTAACAAGTGGAACCATTATAAATTCGTATGAGAACTATGTATTTACTTTATTTTGTGATTTGCTGTTTAATTCTCTTGTTTCTGTTTGTTTTATAGCACTACAACACGATCTTATTTCTTCCGCATTTATATGGGTTGATTTACAGTCATTTTTGTGAAATCCACAACAACAAAATGATGCATATGTTTCTTTCAGTGAAAATAGACCCATCAAACGAGTCGGGTCGGGTCATAAATGGATTGGGTAGAATTTGACCAGATCCATTCAAGACATAAACAAAACAAATCCGTTTGATCATTTTAAACTAGTCAGCCTGACCAAATCCATTTTATAAAAAGGTTTACCCGACCTGACCTATTTAACAAAACCTGCAGCGTAAGCAACAAAACCTGCACCAGAAAATGAAAAGTTGCACCATAATATTATTAATAATACATAAAAAAACATAGTAATTGCACCAATAAATGAAAAATGGCACCATTATATGATCAGTTCTACGTAAAAAAAAACTGCACCAACAAATAGAAAAACAGAACTAGATATTGCAAACTAGAAACTATTAGAAGGTCTTGTATAGTACAATTACAAACAACAACAATAAAACTAAAAGATTCAGCATAGTATAAATTTAGGTGAGAAACTTCACAGTTGAATACAAAAACTGCATCAAATAATCAAAATAAACTGAACCGAGGTAAAAATAGCAGCATGTCATACATAAGTAATAAAATAGTAAAATATTTGAAAGTTCTACAACATATGAGCACAACTTTATAGTCCTGAAGCATTAAGCACTGCTTTATAATGCTGAAGCAAATGATATTGACTATCAATTCATGAATGTTGTAAGAATTAAGATGATGAATACACAATAATATAATGTATGTAAGAGAAAAGAACAAAATGCTTCATTACAGCATGAACAAAAGCCTTCATATTTATATAAAGCAGAATATTGGATATGGTACAACATGAACGGGATGCTAATCAAAATGTGCCTTAATTACCCATATAGTACAAAATCCATTATGGTAGTTAAAGCCTTATAATAATGCAATTACATTAACACTATATAGTCAATAACTCATTGCATATCTGACAATAATTAATGCCCAAACAACTACTTTAGTATTTAAAGCATTTATCAAATCATTGATCTTTCCTTCCAAGATTGATAAGTGCTGAACAATTTTGTAATGAATGATAGACATACAAGATGAATAATTGGCTGGCATATTGTTTCAATAAAAATTAGGTTCGAAAATCCTATTCAATATGTTCTAGAATTTTGTATTAATCTTCACAAATTTTCATACTACCAACAAAAGAGCATCATATTTGAGCACATGAGGTTAGTTATGGTAATTGCAAAAATTAATTTATTTGTATATATGAATCATGTGCATATTTAAATATCAAAGCTGGTTCGACTAGAAGCATATGTCAAAATAAGGATTATTTTATTCAAGGCCCTAAAAGGTGTCAAGGTATAGGTAAGTCCTTCTTATCTACAATTTACAAATTAAGTTTATGTTATTTACAAATTAAGTTTATGTTATTAACCTATTATGTTATAAATACCATCTTTATTTTTAATACTGTAATCCTAGTTATCTTTTCATAGAACAATGAAAAGTAATTATATCAAATAATATAATATATAAAATTGTACCTTCTACCATAACAATCAATGATCACCTAAGAGTGGTGTAGAAGTTAAGTAAACTGCTCCGCATTACCATGAAATTTGAAAATATCTTTATCTTCTTGTCCGACTTCCGTTGCAATAGCATTTCCATATAAGCAATCATGCCTGCAAAGTAATGCCTCCATAATATCATCTTTAAGGAAACTGTGATAATCGTCCAAACCCTTATGTTAATGCTAAATGCACTTTCGAATGCAGCAGCAGTGATAGGCATGGCTAAAAGATCTTTTGCCATGAGAAAGAGGACATGATATTTAAGTTGTTGAGACTGCCAAAATGAAGGAATATCGAGTGGTAATTTACGATTTATAGTCCATCTTCTAAATATAACTTAAGTTCTAAATTATTAGAACTTTCAACAAACTCGGACTTCCTAATCATATCAAACGCTTCCATTACATCGGCACACTCTACGAATAAGGTCACATAAATGAATCTGTAACAACCCAGATTTTTGAGTTAATTAAATAAAATAAATAATGATTTAAATTAGAGAATTTAAATCATTAGTTTAGAATTTATAGCCTTTTATAAATGATAATTTGTTTTAGATTGAAAAAAATCTGAATTTTTAGAATATTTGAGAAATGAGAATTTAATAGTTTTATTTAAAGATAATTAGAATTAGAATTTGGACAAGGATATTTATTTAATTAATATCTTTTATTTTTAAATAAAGGAAGAATTTGATATTAGTAGATTTTTTTAATAAATTGTTAAAATAAATTAAGAAGCCATTTTGTTCAATTGGCTATGGTTTAAATGCTTAAGCTTTTGATTAATGAAGTTATTAGCAAATAATTAAACAAAAGTGCCAAGTTAATTCTTAATGGGTTGAGCCCATTTAAAAAGAAATCAAAAGAGAAGTCTCCTTCTCATTTTTCTCTTTACTGTACGTTCTCATTCTGCTGAAAACAAAAGGAAGAAGCTAGGGTTCTAACCCTCTTTCTTATTCAATCAAAGTTTCCAAATTTAAATAGAAATAAAATCCAGAAAATTCATGTAAAATCAAGGTGATGTTATCAAAACCTATTTTATCATTTAGATTAACCAATTTTAGTTTTTATTGTACTTTGATTTTGTTTGTTCTTCTTTCGGCTGAGGTAAAATTCTAGGGCTTGCTATCTAATTAAAAGCAGTGAATAAATTAAAGTCTAACTAGCTATTACAAGAGGAAATTGTGAGTTAATCACTCACAAATCTATTTCTAAATCTTTGTTTAATGTATATAATTATTTGGATGATTTGTTGAATTGAACGGGCTATAAATTGATTGCAAACTTGGATGATTGTTGTGTTATTGTAAATGGAAATTTAGTATGAAAATCGCTGCAATAAAATAGCAATATCCTAGTGCAAAATATTCTGAAACAACTCAATCTTTTTATGGTAGAAATTTCTTTCAGTTAGCTACAAATTCTATATTAATTACATTTCGATATTCTATAATTTAGAGGGTCGAAATTGAGTTTGAAACCTATGGTGTAGCTCTGTCCTGTGCAATTTCCTTAGGTTGAAACCTGAAATTAAAATTATCATAACTTTTGATTGGTAGATCGAAATTGAGTGAAATGTTTCTCAGTTGAAAGGTATTTTTATAAGGAGCAACTTTTATGTTTATCATTTTTTGTAAATTTGTAGTTTACTAAGAGTGATATGGGTTTAAAGAAGAGGCAACCTCTCTGTCTTATGTTTAATCTGAGCATTAAAACACAGAAATTGTTTTTGGCACAACATTTTCGTTACTTATCGGAATTTGAAAATTTTTGAATTTCCGAAAATCATATACATTGTGCTACAACTTTTAAGTTTTGAGTTTTTCATAATTTTGATGTTTAAATGGTCAAAAATTCGTTTCTTTGTTGATGTCCGGTCAATGAAAGACAGAGTAAATAAATTTATATCTGAAAAATTATTTTGTTCATAACTTTTAAACCGTAAGTCCAAATTAGATTATCTTTACTTGCTGGTAAGCTGAGACTTTTGTCTACAAATTTCATGTTTTAAGTTTTGTAAAATTATGAGATTTAGGTGGTCGAAACTGCATATCTTGAAATCATAAATTTGAGTTAAACAAAGTAAATAGACAAGCTTCGTATACAAGTAATTTTATGAAAGAAAATTATTTTTAATTTATAAATCTTAGAATTATTTCTAAATTAAGTTAATAAATATTAAAAATTAATTTTTTGCATGTTATTGTATATATTAAGCATGTTTGGTGAAATATTTATGGATTTGGAAATATGACTTTGGAAATACAAATCTAATCTATTTTTACATAAAAGTGATTATGGATTTGGAATATAAGTATTACAATTTATTAAATAAATAATATAGGATTCATGGAATTTGGAAATGTAGTTTTGAAAAGTATAAAATTAATTTATTTTTAAATAGAATGGTTATATTTTAATATGGATTTAGAAGAGTAATTAAATATGGTTTTAAAGTATAGTTTTGTGAATAATACAACCATATGGGAATTTGAGACAACTTTGTGTATATAAGTAAAACCTTGGAACAATTCAGAGTTATGGAATATTTTAGCAAATTTGTGAATATTTGTATAAAGTTAAATAATAAGCGGATTTATGGAAATTATAATAAGTGTTTTAAATAATAAACTCAAAAGAGGAAAATGTTTTGAGAACCTTAATTCTATAATTTGAGGAGTACTAACAATCGACTTAGTGTCATCGATTGGTTTAAATGCTTTCGAATAAGACTTCGTCGAATATGGTGTAACTCATTGAATAGAACGTTTAAGTGGAACTTACTAGCCCATTAGCGAATACTCGAATTTCACCGGGTAGTATGGGATGCCTTGGTTAAATTCACATGATTGCTATTAGGAAGTATTTTACAGTTTAGAGTTGTATTCTCTTCTAGTGTGCAACAAGTGGGTGCTAGATCCTTAAGATGATGTAGTTTAGGTTTTCTAGTTGTAACGACCCGCCTTCCTATGCCCAGAAAGACGCATCATTATGAAGAAAGAAAGGGATAGAAGAAGAAAAGAAAAGAAGAAAGAACAACAACACATCAGAAATCTCACAGCGGAACGAAAAATATATTATATCACATAAGATATTACATAGTATCATATACATCAGAGTACACAATTTATACATCACAGAATAGACAGTTATAAACTTCTGTCTATTATACAACACAAGTACATCAGTACAATACAGACTAATACAAACACAGCGGAAACTCTATATATCTACACGCTGAAGCCTCCTGCTCCACAGCTCCTCCAGTATTCGTCAAGACTAACCTGAATCCCTCGACTACTCAATACAATATTGAGTACCCAAGAGTTTAATAAAACAGAAAATCAACACTTGGGTCAGACATGGGTCTGGTGTGAGTAAACGGTTAAAATTGTTTAACTTTGAAAACCTTTTGAAAACAAAAGTATCATGTAAGACTTCCCACACATAAACATGGGTAAGTTTTTACCTTACGCTAACTAAAACATTTGATAGGAAATCTGATTGTATTATAATAGGGTCTAGGGTTTTCAAATAAATATGAAATAGCCGAAATTGTTACATTCATTAAATTTCAGCATACATAGGTATACAATCAAGTCCGTTGGCACTTATTGGATTTTGGATTCCATACAATGGCAGGGCTACTGGGGTACCGCCCGTCACAGTACGTGGCCTAGATCACCGTACCGAGGAGTACGCCCGCTCCCCTGCAACACAAAGCCGGAACCATCCCTTACTGGATAATCCCGAACAAGACAACCCCATAGTTGGCTGCAGTTCCAACTACCCACTAAGCCGAAATATAGAAAGGGACCTCTAGACAGGGATATATCTTGCTCTCAGTGGGCGCTACCCACGAAGCCTTGCTGCACCTCCCCTGTTTTAGCCATTCCCGGTTGATGAGGCTTGAGGTTACGATTACCTTTAATCAGAACATCACTTAGAATGCTCATCGTCCGCTTGACGATGTGCTGAAAGCATTCAATCCATACAAGTTCGTTCCGGGTTCGAACGAAACCGAAGGCATTATCTCGTTACACTCATTTTGGAATCACCCTCAGAGTTAACGACAATAACCCTTGCACTCTGAATCTTCATCTTCACTTGAGATTCACGACCTATCGTTAATTTGGATCGATGTGGTATTCGGGTCTCCAAACCTGGAATACCGGTATACGGAAACCCGATCCCGATCTCATCGAAATCCAAAACGTATCTTTTAAGGCCAAGTTGTTTAAAGGTTTAAACAATTTAACTTATCTATATTCATACAGATAGATAATTCACAAATCACAATTGATAATCACATTATCAATAAACAAATGATCTATAACCAAATAGGTAATCCATATCAACATCACAATAGTTAATCTATATTACCATCATAATGCAACCAAGCATTTATACCACACAACATTACTTATCTCATTTCTGAGATTACATCCATTCAAGACAATCAATGTCATCCATTCTTATATAAGCAATGATTTACTTAATCACAACATAATTAATTTAAAATGAATTAAATTAACTATCTCTATCTTTAATTAATTTAAAGTGAATTAAATTAATTACTTCATCTCTTAATTAATTTAAAATTAATTAAATTAATTACTTCATTATAAATCTTACTTATATAATCATTAATTAATTACAAATAAATTAATTAATCTTTCTCTAATTATCCACTTAATTAATCACCTTGATTAATTATACTTTAATTACATTTAAGTAATTATCCTTAATTAATTTCACAAATTAATTATTCTTAACCAAATACAGTAATTAACCTTTTAATTACTTCATTAATTAATTAATTATAATCAATTACTTTAATCCTTAATTAATTACAATTAGTTATTCTATAATCTCTTATCATTTGATTAATTAATCTTAATTAATCAATCCTTAATTACATCATTAATTTATTATAACTAATGATCTCTAATTACATTTTAATTATTTATTTTATTTAAATTAATTTCATTAAGTAATTTATCTTAATTAAACCACAATTATTAATCACCTTTGATTAATTTAATCCAGTAATTAACTTTCCTTAATTACTTCCCTTAATTAATTAACTTTTTATTAATTACCTTAACAAATAATTAATTACCTTATTAATTAACCTTAAACCACTTTAATTAACTTTATTAAATAAATTATTTAATTAATAACACTAAGTAATTAACTCTTAATCACCTTTATTTAATTATTTATAATTATCCTCTAATTACTTAATTAAATAATTTCTCTTTACTTAATTACATCTAGTAATTATTCCTTAATTACTCAATTCAGTAATTAATTTATAAGTGATTATCTCAAATTAATCACTAATTAATTACTTAGTTAATTATTTAACTAATTATTTAAATTTAATTAAATAATTTCTTAACTATTTATACTTAAAGATCTTAATTAAGAAAAATCATTTATCTTAATTAAATTAATTAAATTGACCAACAATTTAATTATCTCCCCATATTAATTATCTTAAATTAATCAACTCTTAATTACTTAAGATAAATTCTTTATTATAATTGATTATTTAATTCTTAACATTAAATTTATTTAAAAATAAAACATTTGGAAATCAATTATAATTAAAACATTATAAACTTCTATTCCATTTTCAAAATCTTTAACTTTCTAAAGTTATTAAATAAATTTTAAGACAATAACATTTTGAAAATCCACCTTCCTATTCTTCTTTTAAAACTTATTTATTTAAATTATTTTAAACTTGTTAAAACAATTTTCTAGAAACAATTTAGTTTAATAGGTAAAAATCTTGTTTACCTTTATTTTAAAAGTCAAAAATACTACAATATAAATTTCTTTTGCTTTTAAAACTTCAAAACATTTCCTGTTCAATTCTTAATACCAGCTAATCCCCAAACCCGAGTAAAACCCCTGGAGACTCGAAGAAACACTCGCGTTAACCCACTACTTCCTTGCTTCGAGTAAAACTCGAATATACTCAAATGAAAACCCGAGAACAAGCTTTCTTCCCCAAACCAAAATCTCCAGATGCACACAATCGTACTCGTGCACGTGCACGTCTCTTCTGATCGACGACGATCTACGACCTGGCCTCTGACAAGTCAGATTCCATCACGCCTTCACGTACGACCATCCCATTTTCTCGATTCGAACGAGAATTTAAAACGAGCATTTAACCCATCACCATGGAACGAACATCACCAGACAAACTCGATTCGCCTCCGACGATCTATGCCACGAGAAACTTCGCCATCATCACCGTAGCTCATCCTTGACCTCCAGCTCCTATTGAAGGCCTCGCGATCGACTCCGATCATCTCTCGACGTCTCGAAACCCATTTGAACATCCACGTTGAAACCAGGGTGTTAAACCCTACATCGTCTTCGCATACCTACTCCGATCACTTAAAAATTCAAACTCTATTTTTCTGATGATCATAGTATTCCCCTCGACCTTCAGATCCAAACACTCCGACCATCTCGCCGTTGATCGATAGAAATCGACCAAAATGTCACCAACGTTCAACTCGAGAAAGCCCCTTAATTTCTAAGTTAAAAATCGAGATATACCTATTAAAATTCCTAGTTTTCTATAACGAATAAATTCATGTAATCAATACTTAAAATTAAATCAATAAATTTTTGACCAAAATTACATTTTCACTGTTATTTATAAAATTTCCAGACAAATAATTTATAAAAATTCCAGAACTTATTTTTAGTAGTGATATTACACGTTTTCAAACATCTTTCATTTACAAATCAAGGGCTATTAGGGATTAAATGATGAGATAATGGTTTTATTAAGAGATCAAGTTTATTATCACTACACAGAGGCTTTATTATATCTATACAGACATTCAAACACCCATATTCAAACATGCATACATTTTCACCAACATTTCAGATAATAATACTACATAAATCATCACATATATCATAGATTTTTAATCTATTTTTAAAATAAGATTTACTCACCAGTACTTAGAACAGAGAACAGATAACCTGTTCTTGATTTCCAGATCACTTGTTCCAGATTTGAACTTGCTTTTTTTCTTTTTGCTTTGTTGATTTTAAATTCTTGCTGTTTGATCTCTGGTTACTAGTTGATAGATTTGAAACTGATTTGCAGTTGAATTTCCAGATTTTTATTTCCAGATTTACTTCTTCTTTTGCTTTGAGTTTTAGTTTCCAGGTTTTCATTCTTCTTTGATTTCCAGGTTTATCTTTTCTTTTGATTCGAATTGTATTTTTAGTTGAAGAGTGAAGAAAAATGAATTTTAGCTGAAAAGTAAAATCAGATCTTCTTTCATATATTATTTATTTATGACTTTAATTTTCAAAAAGATAAATTAAGCCACTTGTCCCCTTTAGTTAATTATCTAGCTTACACCTATACTTATTTTCTTACAAATGTCTCTAAACCACCTTAATAAGCTAACAAGTGTTAATCTTGTTTTTAATTAATTTACTTAAGTCATATATGTGTATTTAAGAAATATTTATGTGTATAAAATGATATATTTGTCTTTTTATAATTAAGCTTTTACATTCCTATATAAATATACAAATGTGAAAACTATTATTTAAGTAACTTATACTTTAATCAAATATTTATAACATATTTATATATGCTTGAGAAACTTATTTTAACTATATATATATTTACAAATCAATTTATCTTATGTTTTGAAATTTAAAATGAAAGAATATTAAAACAAATGAACTTCTTATTTAAATCTTATTTAAACTTAAGCTTACATATATATTTATAATAAATAAGAAATTATACTTGTTATTTAAATCTCAAATATCATTTTCAAAAGTATTAAGTCAAATTACAAATTATATAAATATTAAAGTTTGAAAACATCTTAATTAAATTCAAATCCAATACTCTTTCCATTCCAATATATACAAATATATATATTCTAAATGGAAAATATTTTAATCATTAGTTTTTATAATTATCATATTGAATTTTAATACATAACTTCAAATCACACTATATATATACATATATATTATAATTTGAAAACATATCTTTTTATTAAATTTAAAGATTCCCTATTTACAATATATATATATCTATATATATATACATTATAAATATAAACATTTATATAAGTTTTAGAAAGATAAATCTTCCCAATTTTAAGTTGTTAGAAAAGATATTCCCAAATTAAAATGATATTAGTTTTTCAAAAGAAATAAACTTGCCAATTAAAATATTATTAACCTTTTAAAATGAATAAACTTGTCAATTTATAAAATAAAATCAACAAATCAATTTAATTATAAATAAAGATTATTAAATTGATATTGCCAAATTCCCGGGATATCACACTAGTGGTATTCGTAATAAGTGCTATTTACTAGCTTTTAGTAAATACTTGGATTTCACCATACGGTATGGGACGTATTGGATAAATTCTAGTGATTACTGAAGGTGATAGTATTTGGCACTTTACAGTTTACTCTCTTTTGGTGTGCGGCAAGTGGCTGCTAGATCCTTAAGAAGTTTATTCCTGGATTTCTTTTCGAACATAATAATATTAAATAAATGCAGATTTATCGAGTCTTGGTTTCTATGATCACCTTAATCGGTATGGACTATCCTTGAGATCATTCTACGATTCTATGTTCCCGGTCTGAGTACGATCCTTGGTGTCAAATCAGTTCGAGTGATACCAATTTGTTTGTTTGTATGCCATTAGTTTTGAATACAATCATTGCGAATGTTTTGGACGATCATTACGATCGGATTGGATTAAGATCTCTTGGATTCTGGATATTTTCATTCTGTGACTAATTTATGTTCGTGAAATAAATATATATTATTGTGTCTTTTGTTAGTGAAATAAATATATATATTCTTGTGCCTTGTGTTAGTGAAATAAATATATGTTCTTGTGTCTTGTGATGGATGTTAAGTTAATTTTGTTATTCTGTGTTTAGTGACTAATATGTGCTTGTGACTTAAATGTATAACCATGTGCCTTGTGATGAACTCTGAGATAAATTAATTCCAGTGACTCGTTATTTCATGGACATCTGTATTTACTTATATGTTGTTTGTTCTTGTGTTATGTCTTGTTCTCACCCTATTAGATATTTAGAGATAGTCTGACCCGGGTGTTATTTTACTTGGATCAGGCCAAGACTTTTCATGTTACAGGATAGGTTAACCTTTGAATGGTTACGCTAGCATGGAGATAAACATTTGGACTTTTAGTTTATCCCATTTAGGAATTTGGACCTTGTGTGTAAAATGTATAATTGGGATTAGAGAATTGTAAAACTTGTATATCATGTGAGTTTAGTGTTTTATTTTGTAGACTCACAATTTGTATATGTATATGAGATTATTATTCCGTTGTGACCTGTGACTGATGCTTATATAATATATTTTTCTGATTTTGAGAAATCGGTGTGTCTATTACTTTGTATTAATACTGTACACCACAAATTTCAGTTCAGATATTAAGTAAAAAGGTATAAATGACGTGTTAGTGTTAATATAAACAAACGTTCACATTCGATCGTCCTTACCAAGTCGTATTCTCCAGATTAGCGGATGGCATTATTTGTAATGTCCTTTGCTTGCGGTGGGGTTGTTACAGTTGGTATTATAACATCCTGAAATTTTCAACCATTCGCATCCATAAAGTCGGATTTGAATTGCCCAAAATCTCAGATTGTTAATTTAAATTTGGCAAAACTCAGCATATACAATAAATAAATAATCATAGAATCACAGACACGGAGTAATATAATAATAATGCCGCGGAAACAAAAGAATAGTAGTTCATAAAGCTACTATATATATAACAGAGTTAAACCAGATACAACAGAAGTCTCGAATACATAGATGTCTCAATACAATAGTCAAATACAAGATCAGAATACATCACTGGAATCAACTGAATAGCTGAAGGAAGATTCGATATAGCTGGATCTCCAAGCGAAGCTCCAACTCCAAAGGTGAGTCTCGAACATTGAGCCACTCAGTCTGACCCGAGCGTAAAGCAGAACATAAACACTCGAGTCAGGATTAACATTCTTATATCAATAAATCCAACTCAAGTGAAATATCAACTGAAATACAAGTAACTCAAAGGATTTTTGGGATAACCATCCTTTAAGGATCCATTAAACTATCTACTATGTAGTAATATACGCTATTATAATAATGTCTACAGTGTATACTATTTAAAAATAGCGTTAAGGCTTTACATTTTCCACCTTAACACATTTTTTTAGGTGTGCCAATAGTCTATACAGTACCGTAATACCCCGTAAACTGGAGCTACCAGAGGATACTCCATAGGTACGACACAAATCAAACTCGTAGTAAATCTCGCTATGGTAGGTGACACAGCACAACGAGGCAATACCAGGGTAGATATACCAATTACGCATCCGGACTGTTGGTAACGCAAAGCCGCAGTAATCGCCCAACTCGAGCCACACTCCCGAATCAAGGGTGCGCACGAAATCAATCACAAAGTAATAGAATGGCATACGATGGAGTGTGTCTGATAAGAGGAGCTACCTCATTAGCCCGGAATCGCTCCTATTTTAGCCACCTTATGCCAACTCACGGGAGTTGGGTCCACGTATACACTTTTAGGATCGTCGCCACCATCCTACTTCATTCTGGAATCTCCACCGCGTACACAGTTGTTAAAGTGGTTTTCGGTATCGATTGAGAGTATGCCCATATTTGATCCCAGTCTCTTTAACAACCAATCATTATT
Source organism: Allium fistulosum (assembly GCA_030737815.1). Classification (NCBI taxonomy): domain Eukaryota; kingdom Viridiplantae; phylum Streptophyta; class Magnoliopsida; order Asparagales; family Amaryllidaceae; genus Allium; species Allium fistulosum. The sequence goes on along the minus strand of CM060906.1, from coordinate 903,406,037 downwards.
ATAACACCGCGATCATTTCAAAATAGATTATACTTCAAAACCAAAATATAATTTCCATTTCAAAAACCATATCAATATGATATCATTTCCATTTCAGAAATATATTCACTTCCAAATCATAGTACTTTCAAAGTTATAATACTTTTCGAAATTAAAACACTTAAAATTATAATACTTTGGAAATCACAACATTTTGAAATCGCAGCACTTCGGAAATCATAACACCTTGAAATTATAGCATTTTTGGAAATCATAACACCTTGAAATTATAGCATTTTGGAAATCATAACACTTTGAAATTATAGCATTTTGGAAATCATAACCCTTTGAAATTACAGCATTTTGGAAGTCATAACATTTTGAAATTATAGCATTTACCTTAAACCGTTTAGATATCAATAATAGTATATATAATAAAATAGTTTATAAAATAAAATAATTTATATAAAATAGTTATAAGTTAATACAATATATATTAAAATAATTAGTATAATTAAAATAGTTTATATTAAAATAGTTTATATTAAAAATAGTTATATTAAAATAGTTTATAAAATAATATAAAAATAGTTTTAAATATAATTTAAAATACTTTATATAATAAAGATAGTTCCCACAAATTCACAAATCGATTCAAATCAACTCGACTTTCAAATTCAACTTAATTCAATGTCAATTCATAAATTTCAACTCAATTCAATTTCTCAATAAATCATTTCAAATTGTATCGATTTCAAAATAAACCATTAAATTTCAATATATTTCAAAGCTTTAAATATTCCACATTTCCTAAACTAAATTTGATAATTCCATTTATATCTCAATTTAATTTCATTACATTTAGTTTCTGAAATATTTATTTAATCATTTCAATAACATCTAAATACAACTTCAATTTACAAATTTAAATAAACAAAATATCCCATTTTAAATTTATATAAGTTTGAAATATTTATTTAAGTCACTTTTAATCAAATTCAAGTTATAAAACATATCTTAAAAATTTCAAATTTAATAAATTTCAAATCAAACTTATTTAAGTATAATTCTTAAATAATTAAAATTCCAAATCAATTTCAAATTTATCTTTCAGCCCGAAACATTATAAACTCTATATTTGAAAATATAAATTTACATAAATACTTAAACATATTTTATATTGCTTAAACCAACTTTATTAAATCAACTTTAATAAATCTTTAAAATCAATATTTATTAAACCATATATTTCTTTTCAAAACCATAGAAATCATTTTCAAAATATTTATATATAGACCAACGGTGTCTGTATATAATTTTCTATCCTATGGTCAAGTGATACAGATATTTATCATTTCAATCCGCAATTTAAATATATATACGGGTATATATCTTTTCAACCTGCAATCCCAAATTCCATTCAAATGAAAATCGCTTGGGTTTATCATTTCAACCCATAACGATTTTCTTCTATTCTACAGATCGTTCGGGTATGTATCATTTCAACCCATAGTGAATTCTATACTAACAGGGAACTTGCAGAGTGATAACAACAATGATAATAATATAGCAATCAGTAACAGGCATATATCATCAGTGATAAATAACAGATAATGGTGTCAGATTTCATAGGTGAACAGATACAGATAATAGCAATAGCATATGTATAACAATGTAAATAACAGATAATGATGTCAGATGTCACAGGTGAACAGATACAGATAACAGCATATATATAGCAATGTAAATAACTAGCAGAAGTATATTTCAATTGACGTTTCAATTGAAATCAAATTTAATAAATGTAAGAACGTTAATCGTGAGTGATTGCTCACGTTTCGAGGCTAGAGAGATTCGACGACGAATTGAGTTACGAATCCAAGAACGAATTCCAAAGCGAAGCAAAATTGAATGCGAATTGGACGAACAACACTGATAAATAGGAATTGACAAAATCAAGTCAGAACTGGGTCAATGCAGATAAATGGTATAAGTGAGCTATATATAATAATATATATAGAGTCATATTCCAAATTTAAGCACATTTTAAATATATATGTATTTAAAAATCATTGTTTTAAATAAAATACATATAATAAAACAAACATAATAAAATTTTAAAATAATTACATATATATACTTCAAACTATAAGTAAAATATGCAAATCATAGAACCATGCTAAATAAGACATGCCTATAGTACTTATATAATACCCATATATATATAATAGGAAAGGAACTATCATATACACATATTGTAAATGCAACAACTTATATTATGCTGTATAAAAATGTATTGCAAATCAGAATCACTTCATATACTTTTATAGACAAATATAAATATGGCTACTTAAAGGATGTGCAGACTATGGTGATATGCAGACCAAACTCAAGTATAAATAGCTCATATATACTTACATGTATAAACACAAATGCAGACTATCTGGGAACACAAAATTAATTTAAATATATATGTAAAATTCAAAATCATTGTTTAACAAAATTTCATTATTACAGTCAAGCATATATTTATAATAAATTTAAATCAATACATTCAGCTTAACAGTTTGACACATATATAGATTTTGTATATATACATACTCGCGCAAGCACCCAAAGTTTTCAACATATATATAAGCTAACAATATATAACTTACATGTTATATTTACAACCATACACATAAACATATATAGATTATACTATAGACAGGCTAGACTACCTACAAATGCTTGCTACCCACATATGTGCAGATATAGATATGTGCAGACTACATTTAGATATACAAACCAGGTTTTTATACTACATATATAAATTTATAAACATAATATAAACTGATATATATATATATTAATATACACTCACCTACTTAAATGCAAAACTTACATAAACTAATGTATATGTATATATATACACACACACACACACATACATATAATATAACTGCTAATATATAGGTCAGCAAACATATGAAGGATCAAAACTATATCTCTTAAAAATCAAAATACATATATAATAAAATGTAAAATCTGTAGTCATTTCCGAAATCAAAGCCGATAGTAAATAAACTCATACCTACCATAACTTTTTATGAAATATATATATACTAATATATAACAGCAATATATTATAAAGCCTTGAGAGAAAATAAAATTCTCAATACAACAGATCTTATATAAATAAACTTATTATATGTATAAACTCAATATATATAAAATGGGTAAATTGATAAACAGGAAAATATATACAGTACCTCTTCAAGATATCATTTTGTAACATATATATATATACCCATATATAAGAGAGGAGAAGGCAGTTCGGCCGAGTGTTGGAGCGGTTACGAATGGAGGCCAGAGACAAGCAAAGCTGCAAAGGGTGGTGCTCGGCCCTAGGCAAAGAAAAAATGGCTGCCGCGGTAGGGTTTGAGGGGAGGAGAGATGTCGGGTCTGGTTGACAGGCTTGATGGCTCGGGTAGAGAGACAAAGGGCGGGTCTTGCTTGTTGGAAATTGAAAGGGAGGAGATGAAGATTTGGGTTCTGTTGGGTTGATCAGGGGAGATGCTCGAAGGAAGAACGAGCAGTTTATATTTTCTTTCTCCTTTTTTTTCATGAGTACAGATTGCAAAAGTGGATGGGCAAAGCATGGAAACGAAATTGTAATTGCCGACTAACCAAAAAAAATATAAATTGAAACGTTGGAACAAGAATGGTCAGAGAAAATCAAAAGTTCAATGACTGATGGGTATTCATTTTTAACCATTTGATAATTGAATTGACAGAAGGAATTCAAAAGATTTTAGAAATCGCACCGATACGGTTATCCATTTCACGGATTTCGCTGCATACCGGACTTCAAACACAGAATTGAATATACCGCAGAGATCAGTACGACGAGATGATCAAAACGGTATATAGACATCGGTGGTGCGATCATCCTATCAAAAGTCAATAATCGGTACCGAAAAATGCTGCAAATCTGTCGAAAATAAGATAAATGGGGCAATAGCAGTTCAAATTTGAAGAAACGAAATATGACGTCTCACTCAGAAGATGATTTACAAATTTTCTATAGAAAAATATTCAGGTTTGGAAGAAATTTTATTATCATCAAATATTAACTGATTTAAATTGAAATAGAATTACACAATAAAAATAACTTCAATATTATTTGATGAAAATTTACCATTTGCTATGTTTAAAAAGACGTATTCCAAATATCAAATTTTTATTTCAAAATTTTATTATTTAAAATTTTCACAAAATTTTAATTAAATATATTAATAAGACAAATAAAATTATTAAAAATTTACGGGTTGTTACAGTATCAAAGCTGGGTCAGAACATTATAACATATAATATTACAAATCCGAGACTTAGATGACTTAGAGTCGTATCCCCTAGAGTGTGTGGTAGATAGTTATATTAATTATCTAATTAGAGATAGAAATATAAAATGATTATCGGGATAATCATCTTTGGCGTAAACTGATTTAAAATTTAAAATTGATAAATTGGAATTTGTAACATTAAAACCTTTAGTGAATAACGAGAAAAATCTTTAGAGTTGAGAAAATTTAGGAATTAAATTGGAATGAATTGAATTAAAGTGAACTATTTTCTTTTAATAGAAAATTTGGGAAATTTGAGTAAATAAGTATAATATTTAAATGATCTAGGAATAATCAGATTTGTGCAACGGAATTTCAGACATTGAATTGTTTTGCTGTAATTGATTATGTATGTTTTGGTTGATTGGTTGCTAGGAATTGATTGCTTGGTTGTATTTATTTAAAATTGAATGCATGGATGTTAGTGATAATAAAATAAATGCCTCTAAACTTGTGATTATATATTGTGTTGACTTATCTGGACGTTGTATAAGGATTCTGATCGATATGTGGAACGCCATGTTATCGATAGGAGTTCCTAAACATCGAACGTAACATTTTGACATAAGTAATAATTAAAACTTGGAAATTTAAGTACAGATTTCTTTCGTTATCGAATATTGTGATGTCAATCTAATTAAAGTGTAATCATGAATCGTTAATATTTTTTATATGATATGAATTTGATATTAAACACTAACATGAATTTTTGAGATAGATGCAGGTATCCGAAGTTAAATAGATATCGTTTAAAAGATTATAAATTGTTTGATTAAGAAATATTAGCGGACTCGCTAATATTTCAAATATAAGGTACGTTTCTCGGATTAAATATCGCATTTTTGTGTTTTTACCTTTGGGATTCCTCATCCTTGAAATGAGATGTATATTATGTAATTATATACCTGTTGTAAAATTCTGAAACGCTAGCCGCACAAAGGAGACGCTGGCGAAATTTTTCACAAATTCGAGGCGTTTAACTAAAAATTTGAGTTTAGTGTTATAATTTCGAGTGATATTAATTGAATTTTTTGGAAATGAAATTAGAAACAGTTAACAAAACAATTGTTTAAAGAGGAAATTTATATTTTGGATTTAGTTCGTTAAGGAAATTGCGGGGATGCAATTTCATTAAGGGAGAAGTCTGTAACAACCCTGATTTTTGAGTTAATTAAATAAAATAAATAATGATTTAAATTATATAATTTAAATCATTAGTTTAGAATTTGTAGCCTTTTATAAAAGATAATTTGTTTAAAATTAAAAAAATATGAATTTTTAGAATATTGGAGAAATGAGAATTTAAGAGTTTTATTTAAAGATAATTAGAATTAGAATTTGGACAAGGATAATTATTTAATTAAAATATTTTATTTTTAAATAAAGGAAGAATTTGAGATTAGTATTTTTTTAATAAAAATGTCGTTCATTGTTAAAATAAATTAAGAAGTCATTTTGTTCAATTGGTTATGGTTTAAATATGTAACGACCTGCCTTTTTGGACGCTTTAAGCAGACACACGTGTCGACTCAAACCATACAAAGAGGCAGATTGTTATTTGGGTAAATAAGAAAAGAAATAAAAGCAAATACAGAATCTCGTAGCGAAATGACAAAATATAATAATCAAAATAACAGTTCATGAAGCTGTTTACAAAAACCTTGATTATACTTATACAACACAGAATCAGAGTTACACATATCAGAGATAAATAAATGGCAATGGGGCGGAACAGTATGATGCAGTGGAATAATATAGTAAATAATTATATAATCTTCGTCTTCTTCCACCAGAAATAGGTCTTCAAATCCTGAAATACTCAGGCTGATCCGAGCGAATTGAAAAGACAAAACACTCGAGTCAGAACTAAAAGATCTTATGTAATTTAAATCAATGGTAAATAAATATGAGTGGAATGGCGTCGGAGATGTTTACGGGGTTTGACATCTCCTATCCAGTGTCTAACATGAGTGCAGTAACTAAAGAGATGTTCGGGATTCACATCTCCTAAGGATCCATTAAACTATCTACTATGTAGTACAATATGCTATTATAATATGTCCATAGTAAGATAAACTATTAAAATAGCGTTAAGGCGTTACCCATATCCCCCTTAACACATTTTATATCCCCCATAATCCATAGGTACGACACAAAATAAACTCGTAGAAGGCACGTTATGGCAAGTGAACACGACACAACTAGGCAATGCCGGGGTAGATATACCAATTACACATCCGGGCTGGTGGTAACGCATAGCTGTAACTATCGCCCACCTCGGAACACACTCCCAAATCAAAATCAAGGGTGGCCACCAAATCAATCACAAAGTCAGAATATAGCATCGCAGGAATGTCCCCAATCGAAGGAATGACCTCACTTGGCCCGTCAATTTCTCCTATTTTAGTCACATTAAAGCTGACTCACGGGAGTTAGGGTCACGTCATACCTTACAGAAATCATTCACCAAACCATCCTACTTCATTTCTGGAATCTCCACCACGTACATAGTTGTTAAAGTGGTTTTCGGTATTGGCAGAGAGTATGACAATATCCGATCCCAGTCTCTTTAACAACCAATCGCTTATTACACACTGGATGGTTCTTTTACATTTCAAAAGTCAATTCACAATTTATGCCAAAATATCATGTTCTCAAAACCATAATACTTTCGAAATCATATTCACTTTGAAATCATATTCACCTTTGAAGATCATATCGTTTCCAAATCATAATTTTCCAAAATAGGTTAAATCCTTACTTCAAAATCATCATATTCAATTTAATACGACATTTAAATCCCAACCGAGTTTATAATATCATTTAACCATATTCACTTAAAATCAGAGATTTCAAATATAAACACCTCTACCTTATTTAGTTTGAAATTTAGAAAGATAGTTTTTGATAGTTATAATTAGTTGACAATAGTAAAAGTACTCTAAATTATTTAATACTATATTAAAATTAGTTTAACTTGATTTAAGATAGTTCAACAGATTTAAAATAGATTTAAATATAATTAAAATAGATTAAATAGCTTTAAAATAGATTAATTAGAGTTAAATTAAATTAAATGGTTAAATTAGTTTATAATAAATTAACCTGGTTCAAAAATAGGTTAAAATACTTTATATAGTTAATATAGGCTAAGATAGTTTAATAAAAAAAATTCATCTTAATAATTAGGAATTTTAAAATAATATTTTTTTTAAACAGTTTATATTAAATATGAAATTTGGAATTCATATAAATTTAACTATTTATTTTATTTCAATATATCTAGATAATTTCACATTTCCAAATCACAAACCCAATTTCAATACATTTCAAAGTTATATTTCAAACAATTTTAATAACTCAATTCCGGTAGATATCAATTCATACTTCAAGCATCAACTTTAAAATTTCAATTAAATTCCTTTAAACAATTCCTTTAAACCAATTCCAATAATAATTCAATTTATATAAATCAAATTCTTATTCCAAAATATCATTCAATTAATTTCAAAAATTAAGGATTCAAAGATCATTTAATTTAACCAATCCAGTGTCCGTATATAATTCTCTACCCTTGGGTCAAGTGATACAGATATTTATCATTTCAATCCAAAATTTAGAATTTTATGGTTATATATCATTTCAAACCGTAATCCCGAATTTAACAATAAAAATCCATAAAATTGCTCGAGTCCATCATTTCAACCCATAACGATTTTTCCCTAATCTATAGATCATTCGGGTATGTATCATTTCAACCCATAGTGAACTTGTAGTTTATAACGATATAAAATACAGCATCCATTCATCCAATATCAACAATCAAGCATCCATCACTATCATCGTCCAAATCAACCAAATAAATATCAGCAATTAACTAATTTACAATAACAGGTATTTAAGTGGCAATTTAATTTCAATAATAAATTAAATAACGATTTAATTCAAATAAATTCAAATTAACTGAGATGACGATTTAAAATATACCAAACAGTCACAAATAAATTTCCAATCACATCATAAATTTTATTTAACAAACATAAGAAATTTTAGAAGTTGTGAATGGGTCAAAACACTCACCTTTGAATTTAAATCGAATTTAAATTCGAAATAGGGCCCAAATTCAAACGATATCAAAATTCGTCCAAACCCACACCAAAATTTCTGAAATTTCAATATGATCCCAACGCAAGAAATCGCGTGTGAATCGAACCTCGTATGCGACAGTTATTAAGGTTAGAACGTTTAAATTTGAAATTAAAATAGAATAAAATAATAAAAGGAACGGACCAATAAGATCATGTCGCGTCAGCCCTCCTCACGCAACTCCCCAAACGAAAATCGTGACCAGGTTTCAGCCGCCTCCACCTCGTCGATTTTCCACCACCCACGTCCATCATCACGTCGTTCAAACACCACCCCACGCCTCCACACTCCATGCCGACGCCACGCACAGCCTTCTCCTCTGGCCGTAAAATGCTCTACCTCCGCCACCGTTTCTAGCCAATTTTGGCAAATTCCAGTGACCTGTGACCCAAGCTAACAGCATGGATCGAAGCTTCTCAACGTCCTCTACAGTGCATCACAACCCGATCGACCCATCGACGAAAATCTACCGTCAAATCCAAAATCACCTATGGACGGCCGTGGATAAATGGTCGATTTCCAGTCGAACCATGATCCAAATTGAAGAACGGACAGAAAAATTGAGTTGTGCTCGTCGAGAGCTTCCCAACGATATAAAATTTGTTTGGATTGGAGGAGTTTGAATTTTTTATTTGATTTGCAATTGAGTTTGGAATTGAGAATTGGTTTGTCTGCCATTGGAAAGAGGAGATGAGAAGGTAATGTACGTACAGACAAATGAAAATAAGAAGTGGCTAGTGTTTATAACAGGTTATTTATAGGTAGGGCTGAAAATAGAATAAATGGACCAGATTGATTTAAAAGTTGAACGATAAACAACCCAAAAAGCCCGTTCTGTCTCCGAATGAAATTGGATCATCTCATATATCAAAATAGATGTTTTCGATAATTTTAAACTCAATGGAACGGGTTTCAAGTCCTAATTCCATCGTATGAAGCAGTTATGATAAAATCAGCTTATTTCAAATTGATTTCAATTGATTTTAATTAAATTGACTTCTAGGCGTTTCGAGCCCGTATGATCAAACAACAAGTCTGATCATTACGGGACTTGAAATCTTATAATAATTCACTGTTACGGATCCGATGACACTGGTTTCGTCGAAATCCGAGACAGTTGCCAAAATGGCTAATTTCACGTTAATTAAATAAATTAATAATTAAATTAATTAAATCACCTTTCAATTCCAATTTAATAATTAAATTTTTTTATAAATTTTGATTACCTAGACATATATAAAAATTTAATGTAAATTTACATATCAATTTCAGTGTTAATTATTTCAAAAATTACAGTGTTCAATTTCAACTGTAATCATATCCAAATAAATTATAATTTAATTCAAATAAATTGTTTTAATTTGATCCCAACCTTTATATTCAACCAATTAAAATCTGATGACATAGTTAACATTTGTTTTACATTTCATTACATTAATATACTCCAATTTCCATATTTTATTTGTATCAATTACTATAATTTAATTATATTGGATTTTTGTTAATTTCACACATTAAATAAAATTTAAAATCCCAAATTGATTTATTTATCTTGATTTCACTATTTTATTAATTCAATTGTTAAAATATGAATGTAATTAACATTTCTATTTATTTTATTACATTCACAATTTACAGTCATAATTTAATTATATTGAATTTTTGTCAATTTCACACATTAAATAAAATTTAAAATCCCAAATTGATTTATTTATCTTGATTTCACTATTTTATTAAATCAATTTTTAAAATATGAATATAATTAACATTTCTATTTATTTTATTACATTCATAATTTAGAGTCATTGTCTTGACTCGCATTAATGTAACATTTACTATCATTTAATTGTAATTAACTTCAAATTAAATTTAACAGACTAAATAATAGATAACTTATAATGATTGTCACAATTAACCTTTAATCATCTTTATAAGTTTATTACTTACAAGTGAATGTTGAAATCACTTTCACAATACCGATGTTATTCAGTTATCATTTATTATACTATTTCATTCAATTACCATTGACAATATATTATTTCATTACTTAATTAAATATTTGCATTTGTTTTCTTCTGTTAAATTTATAACCAAGTTATAAAAATTTCATTATTTCCATTGATTGGAATTTCATTAAAGTTGTTAATGATTGACTTAAATTAACATTGTTATATTCCATTTTGGTTATTATTTCATTAAATAATCTACAAAATTTATTTCTTCCAATATTAATTCACAGAATCTAATTAAATTAAATATTTTTAATCGTCGAAATTTATGGGTCGTTACAAAATGCTTAAGCTTTTAATTAATGAAGTTATTACTAAATAATTAAATAAAAGTGCCCAATTAATTCTTAATGGGTTGAGCCCATTTAAAATGAAATCAAAAGAGAAGTCTCCTTCTTAATTTTTCTCTTTACTGTACGTTCTCATTCTGCTGAAAACAGAAGGAAGAAGCTAGGGTTCTAACCCTTTTTCTTATTCAATCCAAGTTCCAAATTTAAATAGAAATTAAATCTAGAAAATTCATGTAAAATCAAGGTGATGTTATCAAATCCTATTTTATCATTTAGACTAATCAATTTTAGTTTTTATTATATTTTGATTTTGTTTGTTCTTCTTTTGGCTGAGGTAAAATTCTAGGGCTTGCTGTCTAATTAAAAGCAGTGAATAAATTGAAGTCTAACAAGCTATTGCAAGGAAAAAATGCGAGTTAATCACTCAAAAATCTATTTCTAAATCTTTGTTTAATGTATATAATTATTTGGATGATTTTTTGAATTGAATTGGCTATAAATTGATTGCAAACTTGGATGATTGTTGTGTTGTTGTAATTGAAAATTTAGTGTCAAAATCACTGCAATAAAATAGCGATATCCTAGTGAAAAATGATCCGAATCGACTCAATCTTTTTGTGGTAGAAATTTCTTTCAGTTAGCTACAAATTCTCTTTTAATTGCATTTCGATATTCTATAGTTTAGAGGGTTGTAATTGAGTTTGAAACCCATGGTGTAGCTCTGCCCTATGCAATTTCTTTAAGTTGAAACCTGATATTAAAATTATCATAACTTTTGATTGGCAGATCAAAATTGAGTGAAGCTTATTTCATTTGAAATTTATTTTTATAAGGAACAACTTTTATGTTTATAATTTTTTGTAAATCTATAGTTTACTGGGAGTGATGTGGATTTGAAGAAGAGACAACCACTCTGTCCTGTGTTTAATCATAACATTGAAATTGTTTTAGGCTCTACTTTTTCGTTACTTATCCGAATTTGAGAACTTTTGAGGTTCTAGAAAGCATCGACTTTGTGCTACAACTTTTATGTTTTGAACTTTGCATAATTTTGAAGTTTATATTGTCAAAATTTGTTTCTTTATCGCTGCCCTGTCAATGAAAGACAAAATTAATAAATTTATATTTCTAAAAATTATTTCGGTCATAACTTTTAAACCTTAAATCCAAATTAGATGTTCTTTTACTTGTTGAAATTTGAGACTTTTGTCTACAACTTTCATGTTTAAAGTTTTGTAAAATTATGAGATTTAGGTGGTCGAAACTGCATATCTTTAAATCATAAATTTGAGTTAAACGAAGTAAATAGACAAGCTTCGTATACAAGTAATTTTACGAAAGAGAACTATTTTTAATTTGTAAATCTTAGAATTATTTATAATTTAAGTTAATAAATATTAAAAATGATTTTTTAGCAAGTTATTTTATATATTAAGCATGTTTAACAAAATATTTATTGATTTGGAAATATGACTTTGAAAATACAAATCTGATCTATTTTTACATAAAAGTGATTATGGATTTGGAATATAAGTATTACGATTTATTAAATAAATAACATAGGATTCATGGAATTTAAAAATGTATTTTTGAAAAGTATAAACTTAATTTATTTTTAAATAAAATGGTTATATTTTAAGATGGATTTAGAAGAGTAATTAAATATGGTTTTAAAGTATAGTTTTGTGAATAATACAACCATATGTGAATTTGAGACAATTTTGTGTATATAAGTAAAATCTTGGAACAATTCAGAGTTATCGAATATTTTAGCAAATCTGTGAATATTTGTATAAAGTTAAATAATAAACGGATTTATGGAAATTATAATAATTGTTTTAAATAATAAACTCAAAAGTGAAAAATGTTTTGAGAACCTTAATTCTATAATTTGAGGAGTACTAATAATCGACATAGTTTCATCGATTGGTTTAAATGCTTTCGAATAAGACTTCGTTGAATATGGTATAACTCATTGAATAGAATGTTTGAATGGAACTTACTAGCCCATTAGCGAATACTTAAATTTCAGCGGGTAGTATTGGATGCCTTGGTTAAATTTGTGTGATTGCTATTCGAAGTATTTTACACTTTAGGGTTCTATTCTCTTCTGGTGTGCGACAAGTGGTTGCTAGATCCTTAAGAGAATGTAGTTCAGGTTTTCCACTGGTATCCATAATAAGTGATATTTACTAGCTTTTAGTAAATACTTGGATTTCACCATATGATATGGGATGTATTGGTTAAATTCTATTGATTACCGAAGGTGATAGTATTTGGCATTTTAGTGTTTACTCTCTTTCAGTGTGCGTCATGTGGCTGCTAGATCCTTAAGAAGTTTATTCCTGAATTTTTTTCGAACATAATAATATAATAATATTAAATAAATGTAGATTTATCATGTCTTGGTTTCTACGATCACCTTGATCGGTGTGGACTATCCTTGAGATCATGTTGTGATTTTGTGTTCTCGGTCTGAGTACGATCCTTGGTATCAGATCAGTTCAAATGGTACCAATTTGTTTGTTTGTATGCCACGGCTTTTGAATACAATCATTGCAATTGTTTTGGAAAATCATTACGATCGGTTTGGATTAAGATCTCTTGGATTCTGGATATTTTCATTTTGCAACTATTCTGTGTTCGTGAAATAAATATATATTCTTGTGTCTTGTGTAAGTGAAATAAATATATATTCTTGTGTCTTATGATAGTGAAATAAATATATGTTCTTGTGTCTTGTGATGGCTGTTAAGTTAATTATGTTATTCTGTGTTTAGTGACTAATATGTGCTTATGACTTAAATGCATAACCATGTGCATTGTGATGAACTCAAAGTTAAATTAATTCTCGTGACTCGTTATTTCATGGACATCTGTATTTACTTATATGTTGTTTGTTCTTGTGTTATATGTCGTTTGTTCTTGTGTTATATGTTATTTGTTCTTGTGTTATATCTTGTTCTCACCCTATTGGATATTTAGAGATAGTCTGACCTGGATGTTATTTTGCTCGGGTCAGGCCAAGACTTTTTAGGTTACAAGGCAGGTTGACCTTTGAATGGATATGCTTGCAAGGAGATAAACATTTGGACTTTTAGTTTATCCCATTTATGAATTTGGACCTTGTGTATAAAATGTATGATTGAGATTAGAGAATTGTAAAACTTGTATATTATGTGAGTTTAGTGTTTTATTTTGTAGACTCACATTTTGTATATGTATATGAGATTATTATTCCCCTATGATCTGTGACTGATGCTTATATGATATATTGTTCTAATTTTGAGAAATCGGTGTGTCTATTACTTTGTTTTAATACTGTACACGTCAAATTTCAGTTCAGATATTAAGTAAAAAGTTATAAATGGCACATTAGTGTTAGTATAAAGATACATTCACATTCGATCGTCCCTAACAAGCCTATTCTCCAGATTAGCAGACGACATTATTTGTAATGTTCTTTGCTAATATGGGTATCGCGGTGGGGTAGTTACAGAATCACTATAAACTAATACTTTTGATCCACTTACTCCATTATTAGATTCCTTCTCATTTTGGTACTCCTCATAAAGACATTTTAATTTTGTCTCTAACACCTCAAACCTTTTGCTATTATCATTGCCGTGAAGCCCTTTGTAAGATAACTTGACTAAATCCACCATATATCGTGGATCAAGAATACAAGCAATACAAAGAAATATACTAAATTCACTTCAATTTTATCGAACTTTAATAACATGCTACTTGCAATGTCAGACATAAAACTGTTAGATCCCATACAATTTGGCAATATATATAAAATTATAATAACTTTCGAAAAAAATAAATTAGAAGTTTGGTACTTCGTTTTAGAAAATAAGCAAGTAACATCATTAAAAACTTCTAAAAAATCAGCGATATTTTTTTCTTTCATCCACTCCTCTTGTGTAGGACAATAAGTATAATTTTTACCCACAAGCTCTAAGCTCTAAACGACAAAGTGCTTGTTTATAATATATAGCACTTTTCAACATAACAATGATTGAATTCCATCTTGTTGGTACGTCTTAACGCAATTCTTTATTACTATTATCACATAAATGATCTGGTTTACATTTTACAAATGTTTCTTTCTTGATTGCGAACCTTTAATATACTTGATGATTTCCCTTAGATTGCTTATACATGAAGCAATACATTTTAAACCATCCTGAACCATTAGATTTAATATATTTAGTGTACATCATATATACAAAAACTCTATGTTTCCAATCAAGGCTTTATGATATGTAAGAGCAAACTCTAATAGCTCTACAAATTTATCAGTAGAATAAGCATTAGCTAATGTGTAAGCAAATATCCTATCTTCAATGTACCAACTAAGAAAAAGACTAAATATTTTTCCTAAATTAGAAGTTTTGGAATGGGGTGGTGACATAAGACAAAAACTAAACAATTTTTTCTTTAATTTCCATTCATTATCTATCAAGTATGCCGCTCGAGTGATATAGCCATCTATATTAACCGATGTCCATAAATTGGATGTCAAACTTACACTCATCGTACATGTTTTCAAAATCATTTAAGCTTAGACTTTTCATTTTCATATAATTTTAGAGCAATGGTATGGGGTGTACTTCTAGGAAAGGATACAACTTTTTCATTAAGATATGAATGTATCTCATGAATACCTTCATAATGAACATACATAAATGGAAAATTATGCCTAGTGACTTCCTTGGCCATTGATTTATTATAATATTTTGATTAAAATAGTTTGATTTGTTTCAGTGCTTTTACACCTATCATCGATCATCTCGATAAGTGTTTTCTCAGATTGGAAGTACCATACTTGCCCCCCTGCCCATAAATGTATGACTTCTTACATTCCCTACAATAACAAGTCTGTTTTTCCCCGTCAACAACATCTATCTTTTGAAAATGTAAGAAGCTATTAATATGTTGAGTTCATCAACTCTTATGATACTCCCATTGAATGAGCATTTTGCCCTTAATTGTTTGAGATATAATTCACTAGTACCGTATGGTTCATAATCAAATAATCAAAGAATTATTTCTCAAAATCATAGCTTAGTCTATAACTCCAAAATTATTTATGGTCACTAAGCCTCCTTCCGAATTCGCAAAGCCAATCAAATAAGTATATTTTTAATAAAGGTTTTAAAGTTAATTATTATATATTTAAAGGGTTTTAAAGAAAAGTTATTACTTATTTATAATGTTCAAATTTTATTAATGTTTTAAATATGATATTTAAAGGATAATTAAGTAATTATTTTATAAAAGGATGTTTTAAATAATAACTTGTTTATTTAAAAGGTGTTTTAAATAATTGTTTTATTTATCAAAGGAACTTTATCAATTAATATTTATTCAAGGGTTTTGTTTCAAATAAGGAAAATTTATAAAAGAGTTTTATAAATAAACTAAAAGATTTATAAAGAGTTTTATAAATGGATTTGGAATTTTAGTAGAGGAGATCTTCACAAATGAAAAAGATTTATTAAAAGGATATATGGAAGAAATTTATAAAAGAAAATTGAGACTGGATTTCCCTTAACTGACCTTATTTGTAACGACCCTGAATTTTGAACAATTTGAATTGAGAATATTTAATTAATTTTAAATATTTGAATGATGATTTGACTTGAATTTCAAATTATCAGAAGGAATTGGCGATTAAATTTTTGAATTTAATCTATTGAAAGTTGACTAAAATTTGAATCTTCAATTTTAAGCCGGTTAAAAATAATTTAAAGGCTTGAAAAATTCATATTGATAATACTGAAGGTAATAGAAGCTTCAGAATTGAATTTGAAAGCGATTTGTTCAGTTTTGAAATTGTATCGTTTGAATTGAATTTAAAAATAGTCTTCCGAGGCACAGTCTCGGAATTTGACGAAACCAGTTTCATTGGGTCCGTAATATTGAATTATTACTGGATTTCAATTTTCGTATTTATCAGAATTGTTTTGTGAATATATGGCGTATAAACGCGTATAAAATTTAATTGAATTCAATTTGAATTTCTGTAACAACCGGGATTTTACCCAAAATTTTAATCATCAATAAACGATTTGTGTTGGCAGCTAAATTGATGATGTTGTTGGAATTTTTATAACAGTAAAATTTTCGTCAATTGACAATATAAATTTGGTTGTTAAATTTTAGTTGGGATTTGTAAATCGATTAAAATTCTTTTGTTGAATTTTATTAATACAAAATAAATGAATAAATACACATAGTTTAAAATTTTAGCAACAAGATTTAAACAAAACAAATTAAAGAAAATATCTTTACAAAATAAATCAGTTTTTAAATGAAAACAAAAATAAAAGATAAAAAAATAAATATAAAATAATACCATACCCTATATCACCAGCCCATACTAACCCATACCGACCCACGTTTTCCAGCCATACCCCCACGATATCTTCTCTGCTAAAATACGACATCCCCTCCAAGTTCATTCTCATCCAAAACCCTAAAACAAAAATAAGCGACGAAAAAAATGGCGGCGATTTTGTTTTCGTTGGATCGTCTTCGAAAAAGAGGCGGCTCCGATTCTCTGGTTTCTTCGATTTGAAAATTAGGGCTTCGAGAAAGGGAAACAGGGGGGGAGCGATCAATCTTCGTTCATCTTCCATCCTCCATTCGCAACCGCTTCGCGACCATTTCCGATTTAAAGGTGAGTAAATTCATTACTCACATCTACTTCAAATCCAGTGATTTCGTGTGTTAAATTGTTTGAGTTGTTGATTTACTTTGCTCGTTGTCTGATTTATTTGTTGGCTTGAGGTCTATCTAATTGCCTCTGGAAAGTTCGTTTTTCGTTCTGATTTACTTAGTAAATGTTTTCGAACTTATGATATCCTGGTTAGCCCCGCTCCACTTCGATTTATTAAATTGGTTTTAAAATACTTCGATGTTGATTTCTCTTGCGACTTCGGTGTTAATTTCTGGTAACACTAGTGAATTACCACTGTTTTGTTCGATTTTAGCCTTGAATTATCGAAACGTTTTTATGCTCAGTAGTTTTGGGTTTTGACTTGTTCGACTTGTGGTTTGATATGGCTTCGGCTTCGAGCATTCTTATATTGTTTTGGGAATTTCTTCCAACTCACGGCTTTGATTTTTTGTTTATGGCTACTATGACTTCGATGTCTGTTGAACATGGCTTCGAATTTAATTTTCGTGAAAACTATTTTGGAAAATGTTTGTTTCGGCTTTGGCTTGAGATTTTATTGAACTATGGCATTAACTTGATAATGTCTTCAAGTTCATGATGGACGTACTTGAGTCTGCATCCTCGATCATGTATCTGTTGCATGGTCGACATATGTGATATATGTAGTTGAAGTATTTGTTGTCTGGATTATTTCGAAACTGCTGCTAAATGCTTTTGGGTGCTTGAACCTTTATGTGCACTTGAATAGGCACTGAAACAATGTGTATACATACATTTATGTATGTATATATATATGTATTGTCCCTGTAGTCTTTATTCCACCTTGGTCCAGTAGTTGCTTTCATAACTTGAAGTTGATTTCTTATTTGTTGACTTGTAGTTTACATACTTGTTGACATCTCTGACTGTATTTTGGAGTTTGAGTCACGACTTGATGGAGTTGCTGTCATTACTATTGGCACTGACTTCATTCTTGTCTGCACTTTGATGGCTGATCATTTGTATACATACATTTTTGTATGTATATATGTGTATGGCCACTGCATTCTGAAATCTTGGGTTTGGTTTGTCTGCACTCATGTCTTTAATTCAAGATTAACTGTGATCGCTGACTTGTTCGTTGTTAAATTGATATTTCTTTTGTTTGATCCTAAAGTAAAATTTTAAATTTGAATCCAAGTTAAACAAGGTAGGACTGTTTTGAAACCTTCAAAACCGTGAGTAAACTTTAAAACTAAAAGTTTAAATAAATTATAACTTGTTGCTTGTGAAAAAAATTCGTATGATTGTTGATGCTTGCATGTTAATAATTATGTGATGTTCAGTATGAAATTTGAATTATATGCTGTGATACAAGTATGCATGTCTGAATTTGTTGTTCTTCCCTGTTTTTTTTATACACGGTTTTAAATTTAAAACTAAATTCCAATTATTTTTATCTGATCATTTGTTCATGATGCATTTAGGCACACATTTATCTTGGAGCCTGGGCAGTTGTACACTTGTTATGCATTGAATATTCAACTCTGCACTTGGAGTTTCATTTACTCTTGTAGCTTGTCGTATTGGGTCTATGTATTTGTGTAGTCTGGTCTACATTATTAGTTTACTTGAGTGTTGTTGAGTTCATCATAGTTTGCATTCTGATGCTCTTTGAGTCGCAGTGCTTTATCACTTGAACTACTCTCTGATTTTTGTCTGGGTTCATATATATATACTCCATTGTTCATGTATGTCTGCATTGTTGTGGCCTAGTCTATTGTTGTCATTTCTTGTCTGGTTCATCTTGGTGTCCTGTAGTCACTTATGCATTGTTTAAGTTAAAAATGGATCTGTTTGAAATATGGGCTGCATATCGAGATGTTTTCACTGATGCATCATGTAGTGTCATTTACTACTCTGGTAGTTGATGCTTTTGTAGTGTATGGCCTGGTCCACTTGTCGAGTTCTTTGCTTGATGTACTTGAGTCGGCATCTACGTTATCACTGTTTGATATAGTGCATTTCAGATGTACTAGCAGTCTGCATTTTTCTTGTTGCAGTCCTACCCTTGTTTCTATGTGTGACTTTATATTCGGTGGTGGCGAGGCGGTGCACGCGTGCGTGCACTGCAGCCACCCAAAATCGACAATTTTGAATTGATATTTCTTTGCTTCGTGATGCATTGATCTTCTATGCCGTATTGGCGAGGCCGTACACGCGTGCGTGTACGGCAGCCAATAACACTGTTTATCTCTGTTGATGATTTAAATCTGTTGATTTATGGTTAACACTGTTAAGTGTTAAAATTTTCGTTATCCGATTTCTTTGTTAAAAGGTTCGGATAGACGGGAATTATTGTGACTGTCGTCTATTTAAATTATTACTGCCTCTATGCACTAATAAACTGGCTTGAATTAGACTGACCTGTGTATTATTTTCTTTTGAATATAATACTCGGGTCAGACCGAGTATTCCTACAGCTTGAAGATTTTCGAGCAGCGAAGTTAGAGAGAGAGTAAAGAATCACTTTAGTTTTCAGAAGAAAATTGTATTTTAAGATATTCCGCTGTATCAGTATTAAAAATTGTATAAACTCTGATGTATTCTAAAAGATTTATAGTAATGAAATAAAGATTCATTTGTTTTAATTGATGGTTATTATCTGTGTTTCTGTGGCTGATTCTGTTTAAACCTTATAAACTAAATAACAATTCGTCTTTTTGAACGTTTCGAGTTGGTTTAATTACCGACTGGAGGCGGTCAAAAGGGGGAATGTTACAGCGTGGTATCAGAACTTTGGTTTACACAAAGCTTAGTTTATGACGTTTAATATGAATAGTTACTAGAAACACTTTAAAAAGGAAACGTTTTTCAAATCCAAAGAAGTATAAAATTGTCATTGAAAATGAAGATTTTTAACTTAAGAAAAGTTAAATTGAATTGAATTAGTATTAATAAATATATGATTTGAAGTTTAACTAAAGGAAGTTAAATAAATTGAAATTGATTTGATAAATTATTGAGATGAAAAGTTGAACTTAAAAAGATAAGTGATTATATAATATGAATTTGGAAGTTTAAATTAATAAGTTGTATAACTTATAAAATGAGAAAATTTAAATGAAACCAGTTGTTAAATGGTTGAACAGTTTTGTTAAGTAAAACAAAATCTGAATTTTGAATAGTTATATGAATTTGACTTTAGTAAAGTTAAATAAAATAGAATTTCAAATAAATTTGAGACAAACTTAAGCTGTATAGTGAAAATAAATGCAAGTGAAGGTAAATGAAACATGGCTTAAGTAATAGTGAATCAAATTTAATTTGATATAAAAATGAATGGATAAAGTGATGTAATGAATATGAATTTGAGTATATAAAGGAAACTCAACTTTAATTGTAAAAGTGAATTTGTGAATATGGTGGGTATAAAAAAAAATTTGGTTAAATTGAATAAATTTGGTTTTGCTAGTTGATCGTATAGAAATTCATTAAGTATTAATGAAATTGAATTAATGGAAATTGAAAACTATGTAAATTGAATTCAAATTGAAAGATAAGTAAATCAAAATAGAATTGATTTGAATTGAAAGCAAACTAATTTGAATGTAAATTAGTGAATGTGAACTAATTGGATATGAATTAATGTTAGTAAAATCCAATGTGAATAAATCAAATGTGATTTAATTGAAAATCAATTCGATGAATGGTTTACTAAAGAACTAGTGATTATTTTGGAAATGGAAAACTGATAAATTTATATAATAGTTTAAATTGGAAATTTTGAATTATTATAAACGGCTTAAATTGAAGATTTGAAAAGTGTTAATAAAATATTGGAATTGTATAAGCGTTAAAAGTGAAATATTTAATGGATTTCATAAGTGAATTGAAATTACAGAATTAAAATTGTGAAGTTATAAAATGATTCGAAGTTACGAAATAAAAGAATTTATAAGTAATTTACTTGTAAATTAAAATTTTGATATAAAATTGAGTTATAAAGGAATGGTTAATAAAGCATTTTTTATAAATTGAAGTCTTTATGAATAGCAATGGAATTTATAAACGTTGCTTATAAATTCGAAACTGACTTATTTTGATAAGTAAATTCTGTATAGTTTGTTAAATGAAGTATATTCACAATTTTGGACCGTGAATATATTATTGAATTAAATGGACATGTTTAGGAAAATGATATTTTAAAACGAAGTTAATTGTTTTGAAAAGATGTTTTCAAGGCATTGAATATCGAAACCATAGATTTCAACATTCATTGTTGAAATAGACGTTTTCGAAAATAAGGAAATGGTGGACTATAACACTGTTGTTATAGTAAATGATTTTCGAAAGGAAATATTTTGTATAGTATTGGGATTTATACATCTATCTAAATTTCGAATCCCTATACTAGTAATTTTGAGTTGTCGTAACGATGTTTTACGTAACATTCGTTTTAACTCAAATAAATGTGTGAAAGAGAATGATTTCCTTAAAGATGAAATATGTACTTAATTTTGATTTAAGTATATCGAATATTTTCAAATGTTGAAAATAAATGGATTTGTGAATTACTTATTTTTAAATAAGTATGGAAATGTTTTTCCAAATATGAAATGTTGTGAATATATTCCGTAAGGGATAAATGATTTGAAATTCATTTTTGAAGTCGAAGTTGAAAAGTTAAATGAGAAATTTGAACAATTTGTTCAATTTGAAATTTTTCAAAAAGATTGAATCGTTAAGTTAAAATTGAGTTTAACTTCGACATCAAAGACAATATAAGTTGAGCTTTGAATTTCAGATGATGATTTGGATTGTATGTCTAACATTGTGAATTGATGACATAGCAATTGATCTCTATTAAATATATATCTGTTGGTGGCGGAGAATTTATTCTCTTAGCTTAACACCCTTCTCTGAGACGTACGAGCTCAGAGGTTATATATCGATAGACATCAATTCTGTGTTGAGAATTGACGATGTAAGCGTAAAATTCAAATCGAATGTGAAAGTCGATAATAAATGGAATTATGAATATGAATTAGGTTTGAGATAACCTTAAATTTCTAAATCGACTTAGAGGAAAATTTTGAAATCCTCTATTTTGTTATGAATATGGATATGTAAGTTTTTAGAACTTATATATATATGAATGCGGTAAATTTGAAACCGTTAGTTTGGAACAGTAATTGTTATGGAAAACCTTATGTAAGCTTACATGGATATGATATGTACGAAATGTGAAATGTAGTACTACATATATATGATATTATGTTTTCCAAACTGAGGATGTGGAAAAGTACCTTCCATTTATTATTGGAGAAGGTATTGGAACTCTCGATGAGTGTCCATTTGAAATTCGTAGCTACGTAGAATTTTAGTCAGAGTGACTATTTGAATCGGAAATCCTTCGCGATAGTTCATCGCGATGAGATTAGATTTGATTGATGATTAGCGTAATTTGAGGGGCGAGATGCCCACAGTTACAAGCGATTCCACTGGGATAGTGGCGTAACCGCCGGGTAAACTGCAATCTAATGCCAGGCGAAATTTGAGGGGCGTGATGCCTACAGACACGAGCGATTCTACTGGGATAGTAGCGTAACCGCCGTGTGTACTGCAATCTATGGCGACAACCATGGCGAAATTTAAGAGATGAGAAATCTACAGCCACAAGCGACTCTACTGGGATAGTAGCGTAACCGCCGGGTGGAACTGTAATCCATGGGGGAACGTGCTTTCCATATCCATTTTTTTAAAAGAATTTTCACTGGGAATTGAAGCAAGTATATTTAGTACTTGGAGATTTTTAGACCTGCGCCTGGCCAGCGTATGTCTAATGTCTGTGAGAACGAAGATGGACTTGTTAAATTTCGAGTTAGCAAGTATTTTCAAATTGTAAATAGTGAATCAATGATTTGAAAGTAAAATTACGAAATTCCTACCTAATGAACTAAGGAAGAGGATCTTTGAAATGTTTTGAAAGTCCACAGCTTTGGAAGAGGTATATTATATAAATCTCTAACGTGAAGAATTTTAAGTTTGAATCTGAATTGTAAATCGAAAATGTTGATAAAAGACTTTTGCGTTTTGATTTTAGAAATCAATGATTGTAGAAATCATTTAACAAAAGAGAAGATAAACAAAACTAGTGAGATTAAACAAATGAAATGAATCCTATATTCATTTATTTGTAATAAGTTTTAAGTTTAGTAAAAATTGACTAGACTATAAATATCGATGAAATTTTAACAACCTTTCCTTTTCGTGGACGAAAAGTTTTTAAGGAGGGGAGTTTGTAACGACCCTGAATTTTGAACAATTTGAATTGAGAATATTTAATTAATTTTAAATATTTGAATGATGATTTGACTTGAATTTCAAATTATCAGAAGGAATTGGCGATTAAATTTTTGAATTTAATCTATTGAAAGTTGACTAAAATTTGAATCTTCGATTTTAAGCCGGTTAAAAATAATTTAAAGGCTTGAAAAATTCATATTGATAATACTGAAGGTAATAGAAGCTTCAGAATTGAATTTGAAAGCGATTTGTTCAGTTTTGAAATTGTATCGTTTGAATTGAATTTAAAAATAGTCTTCCGAGGCACAGTCTCGGAATTTGACGAAACCAGTTTCATTGGGTCCGTAATATTGAATTATTATTGGATTTCAATTTTCGTATTTATCAGAATTGTTTTGTGAATATATGGCGTATAAACGCATATAAAATTTAATTGAATTCAATTTGAATTTCTGTAACAATCGGGATTTTACCCAAAATTTTAATCATCAATAAACGATTTGTGTTGGCAGTTAATTGATGATGTTGTTGGAATTTTTATAACAGTAAAATTTTCGTCAATTGACAATATAAATTTGGTTGTTAAATTTTAGTTGGGATTTGTAAATCGATTAAAATTCTTTTGTTGAATTTTATTAATACAAAATAAATGAATAAATACACATAGTTTAAAATTTTAGCAACAAGATTTAAACAAAACAAATTAAAGAAAATATCTTTACAAAATAAATCAGTTTTTAAATGAAAACAAAAATAAAAGATAAAAAAATAAATATAAAATAATACCATACCCTATATCACCAGCCCATACTAACCCATACCGACCCACGTTTTCCAGCCATACCCCCACGATATCTTCTCTGCTAAAATACGACATCCCCTCCAAGTTCATTCTCATCCAAAACCCTAAAACAAAAATAAGCGACGAAAAAAATGGCGGCGATTTTGTTTTCGTTGGATCGTCTTCGAAAAAGAGGCGGCTCCGATTCTCTGGTTTCTTCGATTTGAAAATTAGGGCTTCGAGAAAGGGAAACAGGGGGGGAGCGATCAATCTTCGTTCATCTTCCATCCTCCGTTCGCAACCGCTTCGCGACCATTTCCGATTTAAAGGTGAGTAAATTCATTACTCACATCTACTTCAAATCCAGTGATTTTGTGTGTTAAATTGTTTGAGTTGTTGATTTACTTTGCTCGTTGTCTGATTTATTTGTTGGCTTGAGGTCTATCTAATTGCCTCTGGAAAGTTCGTTTTTCGTTCTGATTTACTTAGTAAATGTTTTCGAACTTATGATATCCTGGTTAGCCCCGCTCCACTTCGATTTATTAAATTGGTTTTAAAATACTTCGATGTTGATTTCTCTTGCGACTTCGGTCTTAATTTCTGGTAACACTAGTGAATTACCACTGTTTTGTTCGATTTTAGCCTTGAATTATCGAAACGTTTTTATGCTCAGTAGTTTTGGGTTTTGACTTGTTCGACTTGTGGTTTGATATGGCTTCGGCTTCGAGCATTCTTATATTGTTTTGGGAATTTCTTCCAACTCACGGCTTTGATTTTTTGTTTATGGCTACTATGACTTCGATGTCTGTTGAACATGGCTTCGAATTTAATTTTCGTGAAAACTATTTTGGAAAATGTTTGTTTCGGCTTTGGCTTGAGATTTTATTGAACTATGGCATTAACTTGATAATGTCTTCAAGTTCATGATGGACGTACTTGAGTCTGCATCCTCGATCATGTATCTGTTGCATGGTCGACATATGTGATATATGTAGTTGAAGTATTTGTTGTCTGGATTATTTCGAAACTGCTGCTAAATGCTTTTGGGTGCTTGAACCTTTATGTGCACTTGAATAGGCACTGAAACAATGTGTATACATACATTTATGTATGTATATATATATATGTATTGTCCCTGTAGTCTTTATTCCACCTTGGTCCAGTAGTTGCTTTCATAACTTGAAGTTGATTTCTTATTTGTTGACTTGTAGTTTACATACTTGTTGACATCTCTGACTGTATTTTGGAGTTTGAGTCACGACTTGATGGAGTTGCTGTCATTACTATTGGCACTGACTTCATTCTTGTCTGCACTTTGATGGCTGATCATTTGTATACATACATTTTTGTATGTATATATGTGTATGGCCACTGCATTCTGAAATCTTGGGTTTGGTTTGTCTGCACTCATGTCTTTAATTCAAGATTAACTGTGATCGCTGACTTGTTCGTTGTTAAATTGATATTTCTTTTGTTTGATCCTAAAGTAAAATTTTAAATTTGAATCCAAGTTAAACAAGGTAGGACTGTTTTGAAACCTTCAAAACCGTGAGTAAACTTTAAAACTAAAAGTTTAAATAAATTATAACTTGTTGCTTGTGAAAAAAATTCGTATGATTGTTGATGCTTGCATGTTAATAATTATGTGATGTTCAGTATGAAATTTGAATTATATGCTGTGATACAAGTATGCATGTCTGAATTTGTTGTTCTTCCCTGTTTTTTTATACACGGTTTTAAATTTAAAACTAAATTCCAATTATTTTTATCTGATCATTTGTTCATGATGCATTTAGGCACACATTTATCTTGGAGCCTGGGCAGTTGTACACTTGTTATGCATTGAATATTCAACTCTGCACTTGGAGTTTCATTTACTCTTGTAGCTTGTCGTATTGGGTCTATGTATTTGTGTAGTCTGGTCTACATTATTAGTTTACTTGAGTGTTGTTGAGTTCATCATAGTTTGCATTCTGATGCTCTTTGAGTCGCAGTGCTTTATCACTTGAACTACTCTCTGATTTTTGTCTGGGTTCATATATATATACTCCATTGTTCATGTATGTTTGCATTGTTGTGGCCTAGTCTATTGTTGTCATTTCTTGTCTGGTTCATCTTGATGTCCTGTAGTCACTTATGCATTGTTTAAGTTAAAAATGGATCTGTTTGAAATATGGGCTGCATATCGAGATGTTTTCACTGATGCATCATGTAGTGTCATTTACTACTCTGGTAGTTGATGCTTTTGTAGTGTATGGCCTGGTCCACTTGTCGAGTTCTTTGCTTGATGTACTTGAGTCGGCATCTACGTTATCACTGTTTGATATAGTGCATTTCAGATGTACTAGCAGTCTGCATTTTTCTTGTTGCAGTCCTACCCTTGTTTCTATGTGTGACTTTATATTCGGTGGTGGCGAGGCGGTGCACGCGTGCGTGCACTGCAGCCACCCAAAATCGACAATTTTGAATTGATATTTCTTTGCTTCGTGATGCATTGATCTTCTATGCCGTATTGGCGAGGCCGTACACGCGTGCGTGTACGGCAGCCAATAACACTGTTTATCTCTGTTGATGATTTAAATCTGCTGATTTATGGTTAACACTGTTAAGTGTTAAAATTTTCGTTATCCGATTTCTTTGTTAAAAGGTTCGGATAGACGGGAATTATTGTGACTGTCGTCTATTTAAATTATTACTGCCTCTATGCACTAATAAACTGGCTTGAATTAGACTGACCTGTGTATTATTTTCTTTTGAATATAATACTCGGGTCAGACCGAGTATTTCTACAGCTTGAAGATTTTCGAGCAGCGAAGTTAGAGAGAGAGTAAAGAATCACTTTAGTTTTCAGAAGAAAATTGTATTTTAAGATATTCCGCTGTATCAGTATTAAAAATTGTATAAACTCTTATTTATTCTAAAAGATTTATAGTAATGAAATAAAGATTCATTTGTTTTAATTGATGGTTATTATCTGTGTTTCTGTGGCTGATTCTGTTTAAACCTTATAAACTAAATAATAATTCGTCTTTTTGAACGTTTCGAGTTGGTTTAATTACCGACTGGAGGCGGTCAAAAGGGGGAATGTTACATTATTAATTATGGTAGTATGGAACTTTCATTCCATGCCGGCTGGCCTTTCCAAAAAAAACTTTCATTCCACGCTTAATACCGAAGGAATAGTGTTTGGGGTTATCTTTATCCCTAATTAAAATAACTTCTATTTTGATCCTTTTATTATGATTTTGAAATAAGAAATCTTTCATAATGTTTTGTGAATATACTTATGCCAATGAGATAAGTATACGAATATTTTGATAAATATTATAAAAGGAGATTTAATAAATGAAAGATTATTTAAAATGAGGCTTAGTGGTTGCTAGGGGAATTAAATCTCTAGGTTGTTGGTTGTTTGTTTATTTGATTGTTAAATAATCGACTATTCACTACACCAGAAAAGATCTTTCGTAGCGGTGTAAAAATGATGCCAAAATTTTTATAGCATTTCTGTAAATGCTGCGATACGACATGCAACTAAAAGTCTGAAACTTTCTGTAGCGTTGTAGAAAATGCTACCAAAACTTGACCTATTGTAGGGTTTTTAGAAACGCTACAAAAAAGTTTCAGACTTTTAGTGGCATGTCATATCATAGTGTTTACCAAACTCTACTAAAAGTTTTGGTAGCGTTTTAACAACGATACGAAAGTCGTATCGCAGCTGTTTACATTTATTTCCGTAGCATTTTTTAAACGCTAGTAAAAATTATTAACTGTTTGAGCGTACTGTACATGCTACTGGCTTGTATTATTTCCAGCCATTGCTCACATAATAGTCTTATTAAAACCATCAATCAATCACATAATCGTCGTATTCAAACCAACAACCAATCAATCAATCACATAATCGTCATATTCAAACAATTGAAAAAACACATTAATCGCATAATCAAATATAATATCCATAACCATTTCGATAATAGTTTTTCGACCAAATGAGAAAATTCACATAAAATCCATAACCATTCATAAACAAGTTTACACAACAAGTATTAACAGAATGTTATAGTGTATATAATAATTAAAGCCATGTTCATTACTTGATTACCCATAATTCTTTGCTGCAACTGTCTTTACTCCTAAAAAGCTAATTACCTTTAGACAAGTTTAATAATTAACGGATGATTATGACATATTTAAAGTATATCAAACATCCTTAGTTAAAATTTTATTAAATTTAAATAATTTTTATAAAACTTAGTTAACTTAGTTATAACTTTATTTATATTAACTCAAACTTATAAATTATCTCAATTGCTAAAACTTAAAATGTCATAACTTATATTCTAATTAACTTAAATTTATAAATTATCTCAAACTTAAACTTATTAACTTAGTTAATTTTTACAAATTATCTCAAACTTATAAATTTTTCATAGACTTAGTAATTTATTATTATTATTGTAAGTTTAGTTATTTTATTATTATTATTATTATAAACTTAATTAATTTTTATAAACTTATTTAGTTTTTTTTATAAAATTTAGCTAACTTAGTTAATTTTTGTAAACTTAGTTTTAGTTATTATTGTTGTTGTTGTTGCTATTATTAATTATAAAACTTAATCAACTTAGTTAATTTATTATTATTATAAACTTAGTTAATTTTTATCAAACTATAGTTTATTATTATTATTGTTATAAACTTAGTTAATTTTTTAGCAAACTCTGTTTATTATTATTTATTGTAAACTAACAAAATAAGAAGCCATTAGAAAAGAGGAGAGAGGAGAAAATGTTATTACTCAGATGTTAGTCGATGATTTACATTACATAGACTCCTTTATATATAGGCCATGGAGCATAGCATTGGACCTATCCCATAATGTGGGACTAAACAAAATATAATAAACATTGTATAGCATATTCACACTTTATAATATTACAACACTCCTTCTTGAATATGCGTCTTCAAAATTTTGAATGCTCTGTTAACTTGAAGTTGTCACTTTTGAAACATATATGATAATTGCTCCCCTTCATTATTATCTTGCTTGTATATATCCATTCAGCTATATAGATATTGTCTGTTGCCTCATTGAAATCCTCAGTTAGGAAAAACCCAATGGGAAAAATCTTGAACAAAGTGTGACTTGTAAAAGAATAGATATCATAAAATGATATTCCTTCTAAAGAGTTTGATACTTCGGGATCAAAATAATGCCTCATTAAAACCTTACTAAGAAAAACCCTATGGGAAAAATCTTAGTGAAGGAAAAAGAGTACAATGACATATTTTATTTTCTCATTTCTTCGAATGAAGTTTGATGCTTTTGGATCAAACTAATGCCTCGTTAAAACCTTACTAAGAAAAACCCTATGGGAAAAATCTTAGTGAAGGAAAAAGAGTACAATATAGTATGACATATTTCAATATTTATAGAATCAAATAGAGTTTGATACTTTTGGACCAATACAATACTTCATTAATAACCTTACAAAGGAAAACCCGATGGGAAAAACCTTAGTCAAAGATAAAAATACAATTTAACTTAAATAACATATTTGAGATGTTATTTCTTGAAAAGACGTTTGAATCCTCTAGACCAAGACAATGACTCGTTAAAACTTTAGTAAGAAAAACCCAGTGGGAAAAATCTTAAATAAGGAAAAAGAGTACATTATAACTTATTTCAAATGTTACCGGGGAGTTGATACTTCTGGATCAAGATAATGCCTCATTAAAACCTTACTAATAAAAACGCAGTGGGAAAAATCATAGTTAAGGAAAAAGAGTGCATTATAAAATACTTATGAATTCTCCCCCTGATTTAAAATTTCCTCTGAATTCATATTCGTCTTTCGATAACTCAAACTGGTTATAGATACTTCTGGATCCATAAATATGTATCTCATTAATAATACAATTTATTAATAGTTTCATTCGATACAATCAAATTTTCTAAGATTGCTTCTTCCAAATATGATTTGCATTTTATGCATTTTGTATGCTACTTTTATGAAAAACACTTCATGTGCTTTCATTTTTGTGCTTCAAATCAGTTTTGCGTATTGCTACTATACATCTGTCATGAATGTTAAAAATTTCATTACAACATTAATAAAAGCAGGAGGTAATCTACTCATCTTGAAGTATATCAAGAATTTCATTACAACAATACTTAGAAGAAGGTTGTAATCTACGCTTCTTGTCTTTTGCATTCATTATAACTACAAAAGTTATATATATTCTTCAGGAATTTATAAACTTTAATAAGTATTTGCATACCGCAACTACCACTTCAATAGATATTAAGAGTTTCATTACAATAATACTTAAAAATAGGAAGTAATCTACTCATCATGAATTATATCAAGATTTTCA
Source organism: Allium fistulosum (assembly GCA_030737815.1). Taxonomy (NCBI): domain Eukaryota; kingdom Viridiplantae; phylum Streptophyta; class Magnoliopsida; order Asparagales; family Amaryllidaceae; genus Allium; species Allium fistulosum. The sequence continues at coordinate 903,375,087 of CM060906.1, read as the reverse complement.
TTACAACAATACTTAAAAGAAATTGTAATTTATGCTCCTTGTTCTTTACCTTCTTTATAACCACCAAAGTTATTTATATTCTTCAGGAATTTGTGTACTTTCATTGTTTATTATCATTTAAACAATATTAATACCTTCAGGGTATTTTAAGTGTTTCAAACACTTTCACTGCTTCAATCAATTCAACTATCTCTAAAAACAACATGCCCATGGCACTTAACATGCTGTTGATACTATATGTGCTTTATTAATTTTATTGTGCTTTTGCCACTTTATATACATGTTTCTAATTTCATTTTGTGGACTACAGGTCCACATTTCTTATTTAGGAGAATTTCATGATGGCCAATCATGTTTTTCTCTAATCCAGGATCTTTAATCCATTTATAAACATAAGCGCTTTGTTATTTATAAATTTATAATCAATGATTATATAATGTCAGTTCTAGATATGATTTATTGAGATCTCTTGTAACAGCCCGATATTTTAAACGAAATTTTAAATAAAAATAAAACATTTGGAAATATTGAGTTAAAAATAATAAAGTGTGGTAAATTGGTATAAAACGAAATAAAAAAAAAAAAAAAAAAAAAAAAACGTTACATTTCGTTACGTTTTGTCCGTTTTAACTTTACTGTAGAATAAAATCTTATTTATGATATTAATAACTATTTTTTTTTAAATTCGGTTTAAAAGATACGTTCTATTTTTGATAAATCGTTAACATTTATTAAACTTATTTAATAAAAGAAATATAACAAAATGGTACGTTATTTGGGCGTTTCATAAATTCTTTGTTTCCACCGTCCGTTTGATTTTGGAGGCATTGGCAATTCAAGCCTCAGCTGTTCAAAAATTCGTTCACGTGAAAAATTATTCGTTCGTTTGGCCTTCCTTACGTTTCACGTTTTAATATGAGTTATTGCTAATTTCGTACCGTTCAAAGAAATAAAGCCTGGCCTGTCACGTTTCGTTTCCCATTTCATCCTTGCCAAAACAAAAATTATAATTCCAGACCGCATTTTCATTTCCTCCCATCAATCTGCAGAGCCTTCTTCAGGTATGGCCTCTTATTCTTGTTTTGTTTAATCTTGTTTCTCTATCCCTTCTTGCTTCTACCCCATGCCACCGCATACCTACCCCATGCATCTGACCGCGTCAGACAACCATCAGCCTCCCACTCTATCAACCACCAGCCATCACCAGACGACAGCCCTGCCCACGCCCTACCAGCGAACCCCACCACCAGACCAAGCTGGCCGCGCCTACCCATTCGCCACCCCATGCCAACCATCACGGCAAGCCGTCCCACGCCTTCGCTGCCACCACCACGCCACGATCCCCACGCCAAACCCTTTCCCAGTGCCTCGCCAGAACCCACGTCAGCGTCTACCCATAGCAGACGTCAGCCTGACATCACCACCGCCCCATACCCAGTCCACCATCACGGCAACCCAGATCCGTCACCACATTCCCCACCAGCCACCAACTCATGCCGAAACCGCCTCCATGCCCCAGCACTCCATCTCACCACCCGAACGAGACCAGCCTTCGCTTCCCTCCATGTCCAATCCAACCTCCCCACGCCTGACATCACCCCACGCCTGACATCATCACCAGCCTCTACCCTGACCCACCGCGAGATCAAACCCACCCCAGCTGACCTAGGCAGCCAACCCAGTCGAGCCCAACTGCCAACACCAGACCGAGACAGCTGTCGAATTCCAAATCCCAACTGTTCGTTCTTTTTCTTTTTATTTTTTTTTTTATTTTATTTTTCTTTGTTATGTGTTGTCTTCCTTGAACCAGTTTGAAATCAAAAGTAGGAGTTGTACTGAGAGAGCATTTTGGTTGAGTTGTTTATAAAAAGGAAGTTGCTTTTGCCACCTGTATTTGTAAACTTAGCTTATTCTTCACTGACTTTGGGTTTTAAGAAAAAAAAAAAAAAATGAAAATGTGTTTTGTCACTTTACATTTTTAAAGTTATAATCGGTATTTCAACCGTGGTCGTACTAGTGTTTCAATTTCGTTATTCGTGCAATCTTAGAGTGGTTATTTATTGTGCTTTTGGTTTGAATCTAGTTGGCGCATCCGCTAACGACTGATCGTGCTGTCCGCGTGCTTTCGTTTGACTTCGTACTTCTTTCTTTCCGAATCTCCAGCTCCGTAGAGGTGAGTAAACCTCACACGAATATCCATACTTATATAATTGTGAAACGACCGCAACTGAATGTGTAGAAATAAATAAATAAATAAATGATGTTATAATTACCTGTGATTTATTTATAGTTGATGTTAATTGTTAAAACTGCATATCGTATCATCTGTTATATCTGTTCTTATTTTACTGTTATTCTATTCTGTTAAATCACACTGCAAGTTCCCTGTAGAATAGAATCACTATGGGTTGAAATGATACATACCCGAACGGACTTTAGAATAAGGGAAGGTCGTTATGGGCTGAAATGATAGGCCTGAGCGATTTTCAATTAAATTTTATTTACTTGGGATTGCGGGTTTGAAATGATAAAACCCGGATTTTTCTTTGTAAATTACGGATTGAAATGATATAGTATCCGTATCACTTGAATTAGGCTAGAAAATATTATACAGACCCGTGGTTATTTTTTTTGTATTTTCTGAATATTTTTAAATCATTTAAGAATTGTAATAATATTTAATTTGATTTAAACCGAATTTTTAAATGATTTATTTAAAATAGAAATGATTTTTCTATGTGATAAATATAAATAAATGGAGGAATATTGATTTTAAACGAAACTAAAAATTTTGAAATTTTGATAAAAAGAAAGATGGAAACTTAAGTTAATTTAATTAAAAATGAAATTAGTTTTAAATTGGTGGAAAAATGAAGTTTAAGTTTAAGTGTTGAAATGAATGTAATAAGCAAATTGGTAAGTTTGGGTTTTAACTTGTAAAATTTCTTTCGAAATAAAATTAGTTAAAGGATTGAAATGAACATTTTTAATGTATAATTTTATAAGTTTTAACTAGGTAGAATCTGTAGCACTTGTTAAGTGTTGTGGATTGCATAAGTGAACCAAAAGACTAAAATGAACTTAGGCTATGATAGTACTTGGTAAGTGCTGTTGTAGCAGAAACTAAAAATTGAACCTGAACTAATAAAGGGTTACTGTAGCACTTGTTAAGGACTGCAGTAGGCTGAAAATCTGATTTTGTTTAAAACTGAATTGTTATAGCAGTTTATAAATGTTGGTTTGTTGAATAAAAATTGTTTTCAAATATAACTTAACGTTATTGTTTTAAGTGAATAAGTGAACTCCGAAAAGGTTAGATTTTTGAAATTTAATAACTTAATAATTGTTTTAAGGGATAATGTCTTCGTTTTAAAATGGTTTAATTCAGAGTATATTTGATAAATTGTTTAAACCTATAACCACGGGTTATAATAACGATTGGTTGGCAAAGAGACCGGGATCGGATATGGACATACTCTCTGTCGATACCGAAAACCACTTTGACAACCGTGTACGCGGTGGAGATTCCAGAATGAAGTAGGATGGTGGCGACGTTCTTAAGGTATGTTACGTGGACCCAACTCCCGTGAGTTGGCATAAGGTGGCTAAAACAGGAGCGATTGACGGACCAATGAGGTAGCACCTCTTATCGGACACACTTCTTCGATACCATTCTATTACTTGTGATTGATTTGGTGGCCACCCTTGATTGGGAGTGTTGTTCGAGGTGGGCGGTAGTGGCTGCTATGCGTCACCACTAGTCCGGATGCGTAATTGGTATATCTACCCTGGCATTGCCTAGTTGTGCCGTGTCACCTACCATATCGAGCTTTACTACGATTATGATTTTAAGATCCGACCGCGTTAAGGTTCTCCATCCCCTTAACGCTATTTTCCGATATGATTATACTTTACTTATTTAGACACTATTATAATAGCGAATATTACTATATAGTAGATAGTTTAACGGATCCTTAGAGGATGGGCGGTCCCAAGCATCTTCTAAGTTACTTGTACCTTTACTACAGTTCATTTGAGTTGGTTTACATTGTATAAGTATGTATATCCTGACTCGAGTGTTATGTTTTATTTTACGCTCGGGTCAGCCTGAGTATTCACAGCTTTGGACTTCACTTTTCTGGAGCTCGGAATCACTGGAGATTCTGCTTATCTAGTTATCTTCCTATTTCAGTTTCAGTTGCCTTATTTCAGCTTTTGTTTTAGAGACTTGTGTATTTGGATCTCTATTGTACTTGTTTCAGAACTGTATTTGGGTTTCAGACTATGTATTTTGTATTTGATTTGAGACTATGTATTTTAGTGGCTTCATGAACCACTATGGTTATTTTAAATTCCGCTGCGAGTTATTCTGATATTTCTGTGTCTGTGATTCTGTGAATGATTTTATTTGCTCCAAATTTTATTACAATCTGTTATTTTGTATTATTCAAGTCCGACATGTGTGGATTATTGTCGATTTGAATGGTCCAAAATAGTGGGTCGTTACATTTGGTATCAGAGCCAGGTTTTAGGCAAACCTTAGCCTATGGAGCAAAAACTCATTAGAGATAGGGTAGAAATACCCTAGAATGAGTGAAATCAAACTCAGAATTATTTCCTTGTGAGTGAACGTATTTTTAAAGTATAAAATGATTTTAAATGATTTTTCAAATGATTTTTCCAAAGATTATTTTGATATAAAGTTTTTCTTGTTTTAAGAAGAAATTTTCTAAACTTCCTTCTTTCCGTATCTACCTTGTTAGAAAATTTTAGGATATTCATCCAAGTATTCCTATCGTGTTTATCTTAACTTATCGTAGTCTTCTTTGTACCTTGTCCTAAATTTATTCTTGACATTTCCAGGATGAATCGTGGAAATGCTAGAGGTAGGGGTCGTGGTATTGCCCCAGTTCCTCCACCCGTTGCACCAGTTAAGTTTACAGTTCTCTGCAAAGAATTTTCTCAGCTCGGTGGCACTAAGTTCACCGGTTCAGAAAGTATCATCGAAGCCCAGCAATGGCTACGAAGTCTGGAAAGAATCTTTACTGGTTTAGAGATCACTGATGCCCAGAAGCGTCAGTTAGCAGCATGGCAGCTGCAAGAGGCCGCTCTAGATTGGTGGGAGTCTGTTACGACTCGCACTAACGAAGGTGACCTTTCATGGGAGCAGTTCAGGTATCCTGTGTGTTAATTTGAATTTTCCCCATTTCCTTTCTTTTCAATTTAGCTTAAAGAGTTTTGTTTCTGTATCTTCCTTTCAGGGAGGCTTTTGTGGCAAAATGGATGCCCGAAGCCGGTAAATCTCAGCTTTACCGCGAATTCATGGACCTCAAGCAAGGTACCATGTCCTTCTCAGAGTATGAACGGAAGTTCAATGAACTTTCCAAATTCGGTCCTGGTCTTATCGATACTCAGCTAAAGAAGAATGAGAAGTTCATTGCTGGAGCTCGCCCAGAGTTCTACGACCGTCTTATTTCGCATGTTCACGGCACTTTTACTGAGCTCATGGATATGGCTATTCGCTATGAGAACCCTACTTCCAAGGGTCCTGCTGCTTCCAGTGCTCATGTATCTCAGTCCTCCTCTGCTAATTCCAAGAAGAGAAAGCCCAACTTCCACCAGCAGAAGAAGAATTGGCTCAAACATCCGGGCTTAGGATCTTCAGCATCTGCTCCTTCCCAGAGACACCCTATTGATCTTTCCTCCATTACTTGCTTCAAATGTGACCAAAAGGGACACTATGCCAATAGTTGCCCAAATCCGTCTGTTGCTGCTGTTCCTCCACCCCAGGTTACCAGGAACGATCTCTGTCATGTTTGTCTTCAGCCGGGTCATTTTAAGAAGGACTGTCCTTTATATCAGAAGGGAAGGCCATCTGGTGTATTTGCTGTTACATCTGCTTCATCACCTGCTCCTGCACCTACTCCTGCTCCCAGCGATGATCAAGGTACTCTTCAGGGCACCTTTACTTTATTTCATCATCCTGTTCGTGTTTTATTTGATACTGGGGCTTCGCATAGCTTTATTTCTGATGTTTTGTGTAATAAGTTTGAAACTCTCCTTTCTCCTGAGTATGTTTCTGTTCCTCTATGTGTTTCAAACCCTATTGGAGGTCCCGCAAACCTAGATAAGATTTGTAAGCAAGTGAGACTCTTCTATTCTGATCATAAATTTTCTGGAGATTTCTATGTCCTAGGTTTCGATGCTTTTGATTTGTTGCTTGGAAGTGATTGGCTTGATGGACACGATGCCCGTATCTCGTGTAAATCCCGAATTGTTTCTCTTAAGGATGATCGAGGAAATTCTTTGCTTATTCAGGGCCGTATGCCTCATGATTATGCTGGTAGTTTTATCTTTTCTCTGGATGCTTCTATTGATGATCTTCAGTCGACCCGTGTAGTTAATCACTACCCGGATGTGTTTGGAGAAGTTACTGCTTTACCTCCCAAGCGGGAAATTGATTTCCGCATTGACCTCATTCCTGGAGCTCGACCTATAGTTCTTCCTCCTAGAAGAATGGCACCCCGCGAGAAGGTTGAGTTAAGGAAACAAATTGAAGACCTATCTTCCAAGGGTCTGATCAGACCTAGTTTTTCTGAATGGGGAGCTGCAGTAGTCTTCGTCACCAAATCCGATGGTTCTCTTCGGATGTGTGTTGATTATAGGGAGTTGAACAAACTCACTATGAAAAATAGACACCCAATGCCTCGCATCAATGACATGTTCGATCAACTTTATGGTGCTACTGTTTTCTCTCAGCTTGATCTCGCCTCAGGTTTTCACCAACTCAGAGTGGCTGAGGAAAGTATTCCTAAGACTGCTTTCCGTACTGAAAATGGATTCTTCGAATGGTTAGTCATGCCTTTTGGTTTGACTAATGCCCCTGCTTTCTTTGTTGACTTGATGAATCGTGTTTTCCGTGATGTGCTTAATAAATTTGTTTTAGTCTTTGTGGATGATATACTCATCTTCTCTAAGTCTGAAGAAGAACATGAGTCACATTTAAAATCTGTTCTTGAGACTCTTCGAATGCATCAGTTAAAAGCTAAATTTTCCAAATGTCACTTCTGGAAGGATGAAGTCCGATTTCTCGGGCATATTGTTTCTAGTAATGGAGTTTCAGTTGATCCAGTCAAGATCGCTGCGATCAATGTAAGTCCTTCTTTCCTTCTCTTTCATTGCTTCATTTCAATGTACTCTATCTTTTCTATTATCCTTCTTTTCCCTATTCTGTACAGGATTGGGAAACTCCTAAGACTCCTACTGATATCCGTAGTTTTCTGGGCCTCGCCGGTTATTACCGGAGATTCATTGAGAATTTCGCTCGGATTGCTGCGCCTCTCACTGCTTTAACTAGGAAGAATGCTAAGTTTATTTGGAGTAACGAGTGTAAGGCCGCCTTCAATGAGTTAAAAGACAAGCTTACTTCTGCACCTGTTCTTACCGTTCCAAATGGAAATGAGGAATTAACGGTATACACCGATGCTTGTCGAGAAGGTTTAGGAGCTGTTCTGATGCAGGATGGTAGAGTGATTGCTTATGCTAGTAGACAGTTGAAAACTCATGAAGTAAATTATGCCGCCCATGATCTAGAGTTGCTTGCTGTTGTTTTCGCTTTGAAGCTTTGGAGACATCATCTGTTGGGTACCAAGTTCGAGCTTTTCACCGATCATCAGTCCTTGAAGTATATTTTCTCTCAGAAGGATTTGAATCAGAGACAAGTTAGGTGGTTAGAGTTCCTTGCTTCTTATGACCTCGACATCAACTATACACCGGGAAAGGCTAACGTAGTGGCGGATGCTTTGAGTAGGAAGAAAGCTTTGTTGTGTCAGATTGTTGTTTCTTCGCCTCTTGTGGATCGTATTATGGCTAGGCAGGATGAAGATCAGATGCTTAAGTTGATTAAGGAGAATGTTCGAAGTAGAGTTGGAGGTAGTAGTCTTGATGGTAATGGAGCTCAGATTGACGATAAGGGTGTATTGAGGATTAATAATAGGATCTGCGTCCCGAATGTTGATGGATTGAGACAGGAGTTACTTCGGGAGAATCATCAGTCCAGACTTTCTATCCATCCAGGCGTAACCAAGATGTATCAGGATATGAAGAAGTTATATTGGTGGAAGGGTATGAAGCGGGATATTTCCATTTTCGTAAATAGGTGTGCGACTTGTCAACAAGTCAAGGCAGATCATCAGAAGACCCCTGGGTTACTGCAACCTCTTGAGATTCCCAATTGGAAGTGGGAACAAGTTTCTATGGATTTCATTGATGGTTTACCGAGGAGTAGGAAGGGTAACGAGAGTATCTGGGTTATTGTGGATAGATTGACCAAATCAGCTCATTTCATTCCGGTCAAGTCTACCCGTTCAGCTTCTGGTTTATCTGAGATTTACATGAGGGAGATTGTTCGTCTCCATGGTGTTCCTCTCAGTATCGTTTGTGATCGTGATCCTATCTTTACTAGTAGGTTTTGGAAAGCCTTTCAGGATTCTTTGGGTACTCATCTAAATCTGAGCACTGCTTACCATCCACAGACCGACGGTCAAACGGAAAGGGTGAATCAGATTTTAGAAGATCTTCTTCGTGCTTGTGTGCTTGATTATGGAGGATCTTGGGAAGATCATCTCCATCTTGTCGAATTCACTTATAACAATAGTTATCAGGCCAGTATTGAGACATCTCCATTTTCTGCTCTTTATGGACGACCTTGTAGATCTCCTTCTTGTTGGATTGAATCCGGAAATCGATTGGTTCTTGGTCCTGAATTGGTTTTGGAAGCTTCTGAGAGAGTTGAAGAGATTAAGAAGAAGATGAGGATTGCTCAGGATAGACAGAAAAAGTACGCCGATCGGCGAAGACGGAGTTTAGAGTTTACTGTTGGTGATTTGGTTTTCCTTAAGGTCTCTCCCTTAAGGAATGTTATTCGTTTCGGTCGTAGAGGAAAGCTTTCTCCTAGATTTGTTGGTCCTTTCCGCATTTTGGAAAGAATTGGTTCTCTTGCTTATCGTTTGGATTTACCCGAGAAATTTTCTGGAATTCACAACGTCTTTCATGTATCTCATCTTCGTCGCTATCTGCATGATCCATCTCTTATTATTCAGCCTTCTGCTCTTGATAGTTTGGACATTGAGCCAAATCTGACTGTTGAGAGGAAGCCACTTCGTATCGTTGATCGAGGTACGAAGCAGCTAAGAAGAAAATCTGTCAACCTGGTCAAAGTGCAGTGGAGCACTGATGAACGGGATTGCACCTGGGAGACGGAGGAGAGCATTCGTGCTTCGAATCCGGAATTATTTATTTCAGGTACTCTACTATTCTGTCTTATCTTTCTTTATTTTCCTTCTTCGTTCCTTTTCGAGGACGAAAAGCTTTGAGTGGGGGAGAGTGTAACAGCCCGATATTTTAAACGAAATTTTAAATAAAAATAAAACATTTGGAAATATTGAGTTAAAAATAATAAAGTGTGGTAAATTGGTATAAAACGAAATAAAAAAAAAAAAAAAAAAAAAAAAAAACGTTACATTTCGTTACGTTTTGTCCGTTTTAACTTTACTGTAGAATAAAATCTTATTTATGATATTAATAACTATTTTTTTTTAAATTCGGTTTAAAAGATACGTTCTATTTTTGATAAATCGTTAACATTTATTAAACTTATTTAATAAAAGAAATATAACAAAATGGTACGTTATTTGGGCGTTTCATAAATTCTTTGTTTCCACCGTCCGTTTGATTTTGGAGGCATTGGCAATTCAAGCCTCAGCTGTTCAAAAATTCGTTCACGTGAAAAATTATTCGTTCGTTTGGCCTTCCTTACGTTTCACGTTTTAATATGAGTTATTGCTAATTTCGTACCGTTCAAAGAAATAAAGCCTGGCCTGTCACGTTTCGTTTCCCATTTCATCCTTGCCAAAACAAAAATTATAATTCCAGACCGCATTTTCATTTCCTCCCATCAATCTGCAGAGCCTTCTTCAGGTATGGCCTCTTATTCTTGTTTTGTTTAATCTTGTTTCTCTATCCCTTCTTGCTTCTACCCCATGCCACCGCATACCTACCCCATGCATCTGACCGCGTCAGACAACCATCAGCCTCCCACTCTATCAACCACCAGCCATCACCAGACGACAGCCCTGCCCACGCCCTACCAGCGAACCCCACCACCAGACCAAGCTGGCCGCGCCTACCCATTCGCCACCCCATGCCAACCATCACGGCAAGCCGTCCCACGCCTTCGCTGCCACCACCACGCCACGATCCCCACGCCAAACCCTTTCCCAGTGCCTCGCCAGAACCCACGTCAGCGTCTACCCATAGCAGACGTCAGCCTGACATCACCACCGCCCCATACCCAGTCCACCATCACGGCAACCCAGATCCGTCACCACATTCCCCACCAGCCACCAACTCATGCCGAAACCGCCTCCATGCCCCAGCACTCCATCTCACCACCCGAACGAGACCAGCCTTCGCTTCCCTCCATGTCCAATCCAACCTCCCCACGCCTGACATCACCCCACGCCTGACATCATCACCAGCCTCTACCCTGACCCACCGCGAGATCAAACCCACCCCAGCTGACCTAGGCAGCCAACCCAGTCGAGCCCAACTGCCAACACCAGACCGAGACAGCTGTCGAATTCCAAATCCCAACTGTTCGTTCTTTTTCTTTTTATTTTTTTTTTTATTTTATTTTTCTTTGTTATGTGTTGTCTTCCTTGAACCAGTTTGAAATCAAAAGTAGGAGTTGTACTGAGAGAGCATTTTGGTTGAGTTGTTTATAAAAAGGAAGTTGCTTTTGCCACCTGTATTTGTAAACTTAGCTTATTCTTCACTGACTTTGGGTTTTAAGAAAAAAAAAAAAAAAAATGAAAATGTGTTTTGTCACTTTACATTTTTAAAGTTATAATCGGTATTTCAACCGTGGTCGTACTAGTGTTTCAATTTCGTTATTCGTGCAATCTTAGAGTGGTTATTTATTGTGCTTTTGGTTTGAATCTAGTTGGCGCATCCGCTAACGACTGATCGTGCTGTCCGCGTGCTTTCGTTTGACTTCGTACTTCTTTCTTTCCGAATCTCCAGCTCCGTAGAGGTGAGTAAACCTCACACGAATATCCATACTTATATAATTGTGAAACGACCGCAACTGAATGTGTAGAAATAAATAAATAAATAAATGATGTTATAATTACCTGTGATTTATTTATAGTTGATGTTAATTGTTAAAACTGCATATCGTATCATCTGTTATATCTGTTCTTATTTTACTGTTATTCTATTCTGTTAAATCACACTGCAAGTTCCCTGTAGAATAGAATCACTATGGGTTGAAATGATACATACCCGAACGGACTTTAGAATAAGGGAAGGTCGTTATGGGCTGAAATGATAGGCCTGAGCGATTTTCAATTAAATTTTATTTACTTGGGATTGCGGGTTTGAAATGATAAAACCCGGATTTTTCTTTGTAAATTACGGATTGAAATGATATAGTATCCGTATCACTTGAATTAGGCTAGAAAATATTATACAGACCCGTGGTTATTTTTTTTGTATTTTCTGAATATTTTTAAATCATTTAAGAATTGTAATAATATTTAATTTGATTTAAACCGAATTTTTAAATGATTTATTTAAAATAGAAATGATTTTTCTATGTGATAAATATAAATAAATGGAGGAATATTGATTTTAAACGAAACTAAAAATTTTGAAATTTTGATAAAAAGAAAGATGGAAACTTAAGTTAATTTAATTAAAAATGAAATTAGTTTTAAATTGGTGGAAAAATGAAGTTTAAGTTTAAGTGTTGAAATGAATGTAATAAGCAAATTGGTAAGTTTGGGTTTTAACTTGTAAAATTTCTTTCGAAATAAAATTAGTTAAAGGATTGAAATGAACATTTTTAATGTATAATTTTATAAGTTTTAACTAGGTAGAATCTGTAGCACTTGTTAAGTGTTGTGGATTGCATAAGTGAACCAAAAGACTAAAATGAACTTAGGCTATGATAGTACTTGGTAAGTGCTGTTGTAGCAGAAACTAAAAATTGAACCTGAACTAATAAAGGGTTACTGTAGCACTTGTTAAGGACTGCAGTAGGCTGAAAATCTGATTTTGTTTAAAACTGAATTGTTATAGCAGTTTATAAATGTTGGTTTGTTGAATAAAAATTGTTTTCAAATATAACTTAACGTTATTGTTTTAAGTGAATAAGTGAACTCCGAAAAGGTTAGATTTTTGAAATTTAATAACTTAATAATTGTTTTAAGGGATAATGTCTTCGTTTTAAAATGGTTTAATTCAGAGTATATTTGATAAATTGTTTAAACCTATAACCACGGGTTATAATAACGATTGGTTGGCAAAGAGACCGGGATCGGATATGGACATACTCTCTGTCGATACCGAAAACCACTTTGACAACCGTGTACGCGGTGGAGATTCCAGAATGAAGTAGGATGGTGGCGACGTTCTTAAGGTATGTTACGTGGACCCAACTCCCGTGAGTTGGCATAAGGTGGCTAAAACAGGAGCGATTGACGGACCAATGAGGTAGCACCTCTTATCGGACACACTTCTTCGATACCATTCTATTACTTGTGATTGATTTGGTGGCCACCCTTGATTGGGAGTGTTGTTCGAGGTGGGCGGTAGTGGCTGCTATGCGTCACCACTAGTCCGGATGCGTAATTGGTATATCTACCCTGGCATTGCCTAGTTGTGCCGTGTCACCTACCATATCGAGCTTTACTACGATTATGATTTTAAGATCCGACCGCGTTAAGGTTCTCCATCCCCTTAATGCTATTTTCCGATATGATTATACTTTACTTATTTAGACACTATTATAATAGCGAATATTACTATATAGTAGATAGTTTAACGGATCCTTAGAGGATGGGCGGTCCCAAGCATCTTCTAAGTTACTTGTACCTTTACTACAGTTCATTTGAGTTGGTTTACATTGTATAAGTATGTATATCCTGACTCGAGTGTTATGTTTTATTTTACGCTCGGGTCAGCCTGAGTATTCACAGCTTTGGACTTCACTTTTCTGGAGCTCGGAATCACTGGAGATTCTGCTTATCTAGTTATCTTCCTATTTCAGTTTCAGTTGCCTTATTTCAGCTTTTGTTTTAGAGACTTGTGTGTTTGGATCTCTATTGTACTTGTTTCAGAACTGTATTTGGGTTTCAGACTATGTATTTTGTATTTGATTTGAGACTATGTATTTTAGTGGCTTCATGAACCACTATGGTTATTTTAAATTCCGCTGCGAGTTATTCTGATATTTCTGTGTCTGTGATTCTGTGAATGATTTTATTTGCTCCAAATTTTATTACAATCTGTTATTTTGTATTATTCAAGTCCGACATGTGTGGATTATTGTCGATTTGAATGGTCCAAAATAGTGGGTCGTTACATCTCTTTATTTATCATATTTTAGGTACCTAAACCACTTCTAGGGTTATTTGACAATCATGTCATGGATCTCTTTCAGAGCACCCTTAAGTGTTTCTTCAAGAACACCCTCCTCCTTTATTTGGCTCTTTATTACTTACTCCAAAAATATTTTGAACTGACTTTTGAACCACATTTCAGACGTGGCTTACACATTTTGATCCTTCAGGGATTCAAATCTATATTGGAGAAAGTCTACTAGGGATATTATTGATAATTTATTCAAGTTACTTAATATTTTGCATCATCGTATATTTTAACAAATATTTAGCACTGATGATCAAAATGAGCTTGTATCCCTTTATCCTCCCCCTCAATGTTGACAAACATTGTCACATTAAATAATAATCATCTTTGGATTCTCATTTTGATCCATTGTGATATTGCTACTAGCAAATACACCATACATATTAATAATAGGAGGATAATTCTTTTATCAGTTGATAAAATGCATTCAATTGATATTTCTTATTAGAGTTCGTTCTCATTCATTGATCTATCCAATTGGAGGAATTTACTTATTGTGTAGATCATTTGAATACATACATGACTTCAGGTCATTCAACATTTATGTTGATTGAATTTTAAATCACTAAATAATATCTATGCATAATCTATAAGATGAACTTATAGCAAACTTCAGGTTGTTAGCTGAATATTTACATATATGGATGTATTGCGTCCACGTATTACACATATATTATAAATTTTCATATTCTTTCTTATTTGAATTAGTGATTTTTTTAGAACAAACTATTATAAGGATCCAAACTATTAATTTCTATTTATAAATCAATGTCAATGTGAATCCATCAAAACCGCATGATAATGTTCAAAACATTTGATTTGGAACCATATCGAACTTTTGGTTCGAACAAAATATACACACAACTTCAAGTTGTGAAGTTTTATTCCTCAATTATATCTCAAATATCAATTTTAAACATTAATTATGATAAATTTCCTCAATTATATCTCAAATATCAATTTTAAACATTAATTATGATTACTTATCAAAGAATAATTTATAATTGCATATAGACATTTCTACACATCTCTTTTGAGAGTTCCAAAAAAAATTACAGCAAGAATAATAATAAGAGTATCTTCTGGATACATGGAATGTTACAGATACATATCTCCTCAAGACCGTATGTATAACTTGCATGAAATTATGATATGAAATATAGACTATCTCTTCAGGAGAATATTTAAAGATATTTCTTCAAGAAATGATCATGCATATAATATTTCTTATGAAATAATAACTAGGAACATGACCTTTATGATATAATTAGACATATGAACATAGAACAATATATTCTAGAGATAATTTAATTTCTTAACTATTTGGGAGGTTTGATATAATTAGAATGAAATATATGATACAATTGCATAGCTCTCAAACTTTTAGGATCTAATCTAAACTAAATTAGGATCCTTCATAATCAAATTTCTATGCATTTATTTGGTTAAATAAAATTACCAAATATATAAACAAATCTCTTCTAGAGATATGTTATCGTTTCCTAATTTATTAGTCTCTTTTAGTGATATTTTATTATCACCACTTCTAGAGTGAATTTATCTCTTCTAGAGATATATATGCACCATTGGAATGTCATATCAATGTACAATATTTCTTTTATAGAAATTACATAATTACTATCTTTACAATAACATAAAACATCCATATTGGAGATTTTTGTCGTAACTATCTTTGAAATGACATATCAAACTCTAAATACAGTAACAAAATTAGATGCTAACAAATGAAAGTAAGATGCGAAGATAAAACCACTGCTTCTGAAGTGTAATATTGATATACAATTCCCCTTTTTTTGGGATAAACTATTGTTATTACTTCAAAACTTTTATATGATATTCCTTCAGGGAATATAGTGTTTCTTTTTAATGAATTGCAGTGTAACAAAAATAACAAAAAAAATTCCTATAACACCTCTTCTGGGATGTTGGATTTTGCAATATAAATATAAATAAATCCCTAAAACATCTCTTCAAGAGATTAATATATACACACACATATCCGTGTATATAAATAGTATGGCATATGAATTATCTATTCATACCAAATAATAAACATCCCTTTCCAAGACTAAATTAATAGTTACTTTTTCAATCCGGTGATGTTTGAAATATCATATAACATAATATCTTCAGGATATTTGGTTAATATAATGTAAATTTGAAGATATAAGGTAAGGTATAACTCATTTGGAGATTTTTGTAATCTCTTGAATGTAGCATCATTATCTCATATAATGATTTATTAATTTCCTTTAACTTCTTCAAGAAGTACAATCTTATCATTTTACACAATTTGAATAGAGCTTCGGGCTTCTAATTCATGAACTTCAAGTTCATTAATTTGTTATGAACTTCAGGTTCTCAAATTTTGTGTAAATTTCTCCCTTTTTTTATTTTTAGCTTGTACATTTTGACAAATTTTAAAAAAAAATACTGATAAGAAATCGAACTTGTAAACTTTATCAGAAAGTCTTTTCATAATTCAAGACTTCAGGTCTTGGACTTTGAGTTATACAACTTCTATTAAAATAATTTCTTTGCACAACTTCTGGTTGTTGTCAAAACCTATTTCTGTTTGATGATTAAATTTTATGATCCTCTCTTTTTTTTAGTTAGAACTTCTGGTTCTTTATTTTGAGGAAACTTGTAATTCACTGATTTATGGAAACTCAACTTTTTATCATTATAGAAACTGCAGGTTCTCAATTCTTATTTCCTTTTCCTTCTTTTTAAAGGAAATATTGAAAGATATTAAGCTTATCATGTAAGCTTTTATTAATGTTTCCATTCACTTCAGATGTGCTAAATCAAAATCAATGTTAAATCTAAACTTAATACGATCTTCTAGATACGTATTATCTTTATATTTGTTTCCCTAAGAAACAATAAAATATTTCTTCTGGAAATATAAATCATATATCAAAATAATTTTCAAAGCATTTATTCAAATCTAAATCAAATCAAAAGGTTTTCAAAATGAAAACTCCATTTACCAACCATGTCTGATTTCACAAATCCATGTCCAAACTAAATACAATCAAATTCAATAAATTTGCTTGAATCAACAATATCAAATTTTGTCAAGTTCAAACTTGCATTCTAAAATAAATGAACTCAAAAACATAAAAAATAAGCATGATATTGAGATCTACAATATAATAAGATCGGAAAAATAGCAACAAAAAAAAAATAGATCTGAGATATAATAATTAATAAGAATGAGATCTCAAAGTTTAGATCTATAAAAGATCTAAAATTACAAGACTAATATAATAAAATCTAAAAGATAAGAAAATAGATTCAGATCTGAAGAAGTAGATCTAGAATGGAATGAGATCTTAAAAAAAACGATTCGGAAGATTAGATCAATCAGATCAGAAAAATGACTTACCATTTTGAGATCTATAATTGGATCTGGAAAAGAATAAATCTGATTTCATAGATTATCACAATTGTAGATCTATAATTTTTTTTGTAGAGATCGTGCTGATAACGTATTGTAATCTAACAAAATAAGAAGCCATTAGAAAAGAGGAGAGAGGAGAAAATGTTATTACTCAGATGTTAGTCGATGATTTACATTACATAGACTCCTTTATATATAGGCCATGGAGCATAGCATTGGACCTATCCCATAATGTGGGACTAAACAAAATATAATAAACATTGTATAGCATATTCACACTTTATAATATTACAACATTATTATTATTATAAACTTGTTAATTTTTATAATACTTAGTTAATATTTATAAATGTATTTAATTTTTATAAAATTTAGTTAATTTATTCAAACTATATTGTTACTCGTGTTCGATGGTTGACCAAAAATATAGTTGCTTTGATATTGTACACTTGACATTGCTACCTGGATGAAATGGATTTTCCTAAAACTAACATGTAACCAAACACTATATAAACAAGCATAGACATAACATCTCATAAGCAAAATATAAAGTTGTATAGGATATTTGCACTTGTCACAATCTCATCCATGTTTGCCTCCCCATTGGCACAAGATCAGCCTAAATTTCTCGACTCTTCGCCACTAATTCCATATCCAGATAGTAATAGTATAAATAGTATTCTACAAGAAACACCACTAATTCCAAATCCAAAAAACAATAATATTATACTAGAAGAAGTGCCATTGTTGCCTCATCCTATTGTAGCGACTGCTGTTGCACAAACTAAGCAAGAGGTGATTAATGAGGTGCAGCCTAGTGCACAGGAGAAAGCAGTGACTAATGAGGTGCGGCCTACTGCCAATACTTAATAGATGTAACTTGAAATATATTTTTATTTGAGTTCACGTTCGATAAATTTGTTTTATTGCCATGAAAAGAGATCATGAGTTTGTTAATACTATTGTTGAGGGCAGCCTGGAGACACATTCTCAGGTACATTAAGGAAACGGAAACGCAAGTACACAATTATTGGAAGAAGGTCTAAGCACACAATACCTTGTTTATTTAATGCAGCAGCACACTAACTAGTACTACCACGTGAGTAGATACTGGGGCGCCCATTCGCAAGTGCGTGGATCACAGCTGCAGCTGGATCCACAAATACAACCTCTATTCTCTTCTCCTTCGTAACCTCCCTCTTCAAACTGCCTGCAATTCATTCATAATCATTTAATAGCTTTTAAAGTTTAGAATAGAATTTGATAGCATCAACACATAAGTAGCAAGTACCTATTAAGAGGAACTACACCAAGGATGACTGTTCATGAAGTGGCGCCTCTCTCTTCAACAAAGTATGTATTTCTATACAGCTGTAACCATCAAAAACACAATAGTTAATTACTTGAGATAACAACCCAATTAATCAAATCATCAGGATAACCTTATCCCACATTTAATTTATTAATGTTAATGTCACTTTTTATCTGAGAACCATGCACCATCTTCTATGTCTTGGCTTTAACCAAAATTCCAAACAAAGTTAAGTTTATTTTATGCCATGTCATCCTAGTCAAATCTTTAAAAGTTCACTTATCACTTATTAGAAAATATGGCTGCACAAAAACACATTATAATTACTAAACATTGACTACGGCATTGCTGACGGAAACACAAATACATTGGAAAACATTAGCATACACCATATTGAAAATTTTAACCACCTAATGAACAACTGTGTATGAATCCCAACTATCACTATGATGCGAATCAAGCTTGTAAGCGAAAAAAGCATTATGTGGATGGGCACTTGACTTAAAACTTTGGTGCACATGCACAATTTATTTAGCAAAGGAAAAGTTATTTTACTCCATGTTTCTTTTTACAAATTTATTCATGTATAATCCCAAAACCTGGAGTGCAAATGGTTTTTCTTCATAATATTACCACCAGGTGTTGAAAATAAAATTTCAATTTCATTCAACAGTTTGCCAAACTAATTACATTTCAAAGCTACAAGTTTATATCAGCTTTAGTTTTATATTATACTATAGTGAATTCCATTTATCTTGCTACAACATTCCCAAAATAATGATTTTACTACCTAGGACACAATTATGTAGTATTGAGGCCCACATCAATGGCTTCAATACAATTAAGACCCAAAGTTTCATTTTTATTTGAGAAAATGCATTATGATTCTATATTTGTGTAATTATTAAAACAGAAACCATAAGAGTTCACAACGATCAAACCTGAAATAGATCAATATTGATATTTCCGAAATTAGGAAGAGATTTAATAATACAAAAAACATCTACAGTTCAGACTCATTCACTTCTTCATTATATTCAGAAGATGAAAATGTAGTAACCTTCAATGCAGCATCAACGAGTACAAGTCCTGGAAAAATATATGACGGTGAAAGCTTCATCTGAAGCTGCTTAGCTGCTGACACTTATCCAAACTCTAACAAAGAAGAAATTCTCTAGTTTGCTCAATTATACTTGTATTATTTCCAGTTACTAGAATTTGAATTGAATTGTCGTAAGTTCATCTTCTGTCTTAAATTGAGCTTCTGATTCAACTGCTAAAAGCCATACTAGTTTCAATTTCTCAAAGAAGATGAAGTAAATAGACCCTGAAATGTAAAATAAGCATTATGCAGGAACAAGCCTACAATATGGATTAAAATTAGGGCTGTTACGGTGATGGTTACCGTTACCATTTCACAAATATCGTTACCGTACCATTTTTACTGGTAAGCGAAAATTGCTTACCGTTACCGTTACCGATAGGCTGGTATACCGAAGACTGGTATACCGATAATCTGGTAACCGTTACACTGGAAATGGTAAATTACCATTTGTCTAAAAAAGGTTCGTAACATAACCGTTACCATACCGATTAAACTGGTATACCGATTTCACTCGAAAATGGTAACCGATTGGCTGGTAATGGTATGGTAATGGTAAATTTACCGTTACCATAACAGCCCTAATTAAAATAACACATTGCAAAATCTCTTACGTGAGTGACTTGGTAATAGTGCCTCTTGGATTAAAGTACATGCAAAGGTAGCCTAGTTTTTTGGGAACATTTTTAATAAAACAGACATAAATGGTATGGTTAGTCTTTAGCTCGTTTTCATAGTTAGAGATGGAGAAATAATTAATCAGGTGATACTTGATCTCTCAGAATTTTCAATTAGAAGTTGAATCCTGGTTCATAGAAGAGACTAGGCAATCAATAAGGACTTGGACTAGACATTAACTCAGCATGTTTATTATATAAAAAGTCATATGGTAGAATACTAAAGAAACATGCAATGACAAATTCTTCTACAAATAAAACTATAAAGCTTAGAAACAAAACCCAGTCAAAACACTTCCAATAATTAGTTCTTCTTCAGTACTCAACTTCAATCAAGGTGAAAATTTCTCACATATGAATTCGAAGGCTGATGATGATGAACAAGAAGAAGAATATGCTATTTGGCTAGATGGATTTCTAAATGGTGGAGATGAAGAAATATTATCTAAATGACAGCATGGTAGACTTATTGTTTCTCAAAAAGACCTTACATGTAGTATGGGACTATGAGTTCTAAACATGTCATTCAAGTAGTATGGTAGAACTTATCAATAAGAGTAGTGGATGTTAAGTTTCACTTACCTAACCATTATGTTGTGTTGTGTTCAACTCATATATTAAAATTCCAACAGAAGTAGACTTTGCATTCATATTAAGCATCTTTAAGTACAGTAGACAACAAACAACAAGAAAATGAGGTGAATGTAACTTTAATACCTTAACTAAGACTTTTGATTTTCCCATAGCTTTTACAACTTCGCCAACATAGGATCCAGGCTCTTGAAGAAGTTAGCTGAGAAGCAAATAAAGAATGACACTCCTAAACCTTCTTATTTACCAATAAAACTAAAGTTAGGTAATTATTTAACAATAACATAGTTGCTATCAGAAGCAATGACTAGTAAAATGCTAATGCAAATAATGAATAGTAAAATACTATCCACAAATGTTTGCACATTTTCATTTGTTACCTTCAACCACAAATTATAATTTTCCAAACAAGTTACAAACTGCCAGCAATTGGCATTTGAGGACAATATATATACTAAAAAATTATAAAGAGATGCACGGACAAACATGGAATTGGATCACTTGCACTTGTTGAAAATTAAATCAAAGATTTAGCGATCCAGTTAGATTACTTGGTTTGTTGTAGCATATCAAATTACTAATAAAACATATTAATTGACCTAAGTCATTAGATCATTGATATAGAGGTTCAGATTAATTAGTGAACCCTGGTAAGCGATGCAAATCGAGTTAAAATAGTATTTTTGGCCTAACATTAACCTAGGGAATGTTAGTGGATATTTTAGTTTATTTTTGCGATGATTAACGAGTGTCATAACACATAGTCTTTTTTTAAAAGTATGTATATGTATGCATTACCTCAATGTAACCTTTATGATCTGAATCAAGCTCTTCCGTTATGAGTGATGCATATGTTGTTGCATTCCCTTCAACTTATAAGCTTGTTGGCTGAGGCGCTTAATAACAAGAAGAATAGGTAGATAATGACTACTGAATTTACAAACCCGTTTCACTTCATCCGCTGATAACATACCATCACCATTCTTGTCACACCTGAAATATAAGGTATTAAAAAATGAGAAATAAACCATTTTCATGTTTCACATATTCTATGTCCTATGAAAATTATTTTTGTTTTAATATATATTTTACATGTCGAAGAATATACAAAGATGAGAGTCAAAATTATAATCAGTCATTTCTTCCAAAACTCTTGTTTCTTCTTTTGTTACGCCAAAATCAGGTTCTCGGCCTCATCTTCTTGCCATCGCTACAAATAGCTCTTCCGCGAACTCCTTTGACTTTGCTATGCCTATAAAAGAAGTAGAATAATAGTATTTAGATATTATTTTTATGGATAAATCAAACACTCCTGAGAAAGTATGCCTTAAGCACCTACACTTTGGGCTTTAGTGTATATGAGGACAGTTATTTTTTCAATTTAAAGTTAGGTCCACATATCAGATTTTAATAAAATGATTGAACAGGTTGCATTACAAATTACAAAGAACTGGACATTATATTTATGAATATATCTCAGGTCTAGCTATACTTTATCGACATCAATTTGCTGGTCTTGGATGTTATTTATAACAAGCAATAGATGAAGTCTGTTACCCGGTAACTTGACCCAGCTACACAAGGATGATTATGAAGGCCATACTCGACTATTGATGGGAAGGATGGTTACGAGACAACATCCATACGACCAAAGTATAATGTCCGAACAGTTGTATCCAGCCCAGGGTAAATAAGGTCGATAGATAGATAATACAGGATGTCGAAAGTATGGAATATAGTTTGGTTGGAATAGGGGTCGGCATGGATGTTTGATATATTGAAGGAAGTCTAGATTGGTCAGCATAACTTGTAAAACCAATAGGATCGGCACATTAATGGCTTATGCAAAAGTGGTCGGCATAGTATGTTTGGGTCGGCATAATATGGATGAAGCACAGATGGATTGGCATGAGTTGTGAAACCAAAGGGGTCGGCGTGGCTCATTCATAGGATATGGGTCGACATAGCACGTTTGGATCGAAATTGCATGGTATATAAGGAAGGGATCGGCATATGTTGCAAGATCAGAGGGGATCGACACAACCCAGACCGAGTCAAGATTCCAACTAAAGTATTACAAGAACCATAGCTCCACATGTCCATGTTAGTCCTTGAGATGATGGTTTTGATGACAACAACCTTAGGACTTGTTATAAAATATAAATACTAACGTTATGGTTTATATATATATATATATATATGTATATGCAGAATATAAACATGCAGGTACCAAGAATAAAGACTGTATAGTATAGAGATACAAGACTGATGAATTTAAAGATTGAAGATATCAAGATTAAAGACTCATGAGTATGAAGAAATTAAGTTATCAAGAGTTCAAGATTTCAAACAGTACAAGATAATGTAGTTAGTCTAGAATTATGTTAAAACTTCTTGAAAGCACTTACATCTTTATTCGAAATTTATTCGTGGAATGGAATCCACTTCGAGCCTGTTAAAAGGATGGAACCGTAGTGGGATGGAACCCAAGACTATATCTAGTGGAACATATAGTGGTCCTATTTTGATATTGACTAATTTTATAAAAATGTTTTTCAAAAATATATCTCTTGTTTTTAAAAAAATGTTTTCAAAACTTTCTTTTCAAAAAGACATCTCTCTTGTTTGAAATATTTTAGCCTCAAAATATTTTGTTTTCAAAAATTTTCCTTGTTTTTAAACCATCTCTTGTTTTAAATATTTAGCTTTAAAATATTTATATAATCAGATTTTAAATCACTTTATAAATTAAGATTATATATATTAAAAATTATTTCCTAAACTCTTTTATATGTTTAAACTATATTCAAATATATTTATAAAGTTTAGAAATTGTTTTGACAAATTATAGAAACTAATTTTAATAAGAAAATCAAAACATCGATTTTGCCTTGAGCATGTCGACATCCCTCAACCCCCATGTCGACATGGTGTCCGTTATTTTCAAATTTCAAATTTGAAAAGAAGTGTCTATTCGTCGTATCCTTTCATGAATAGATATGGCTATTACTCTACTATAAATACTAGTAAGTTCTAAATGAATTTTTATCAGATTTTATTTATTTTCACTCCTCTTCATCTTCCACATTTATTCTAAAGAATTCTAAACTATACCCTGCCAAAATACCAAGTGAATCAAACCTGATTATCTCTTGTTCGATTCTCTGCCACTCTCTCCATAAGATCTCAGTGCTATTATGAGTTATAGAACCTTTTGTAAATCAAACCATTGAGTAAAAGGTGCGGTTGAGCCTTGAAATCAATTAGTGTGATTGTAGCCCCGGAAATCAATTAGGTGATCTTGTAGCCTGGTTAAATCAAGAGAGTTTGCCCTGGACTCGAATACATGAGGGTGTACCTCGTAGCCATGAAACCGAGGGTGTAATCTGGGAGATTATTTTGATAAGAAATCCGTACGATTGTACGAGACTAGATGTAGGGTAACTCCGAACCAGTATAAAATCCTAGTGTGTTCTTTCCTTTACTGCTTTTATTTAGTATTTGCATCTATGTCTAATTTTGTGATTATATCTGTGTTTGTGAATTGCATTTGTTGGTGTTTAAATTGAATAAAATTCAAAAAGATTTAAAAAAATCCATAAAACACTATTCACCCCCTCTAATGTTATTCCAGCCTTAAGATCCGTAATCCGCATTTCTTACATTTGGTATCAGAGCGTTGGTTTTCAAAGTTTTCATAATCTGAATTTTGAAAAGTTTTAAAAATGGCTACCAACACTGGTTATGTTAACACTATCATTAGTTCATTTGTAGAGGGTCAGTCTACTGCTAGACCACCACTTTTTAATGGCAGTAACTATGCATATTGGGCATATAGAATGAAAATATATTTACAGTCAATAGGATTAGACACTTGGAATATCACACAAACTGAATATTCTGAACCCACAACTAGTTTTGCACAGTGGACTGCTGAGCAAAAGACTATTGCACAAAATATTTCCAAAGCCATGAATATTTCATTTTGTTCGCTTGATAGGAATGAATTCAATAGAGTATTTGTTTGTAAGTTACTCATGAAGGAAC
This sequence comes from Allium fistulosum, assembly GCA_030737815.1. NCBI lineage: Eukaryota > Viridiplantae > Streptophyta > Magnoliopsida > Asparagales > Amaryllidaceae > Allium > Allium fistulosum. The sequence goes on along the minus strand of CM060906.1, from coordinate 903,350,440 downwards.
AAGCAAAGTCAAACAGACCAAAATATCCATACTCACAAATCAGTTTCAATTATTCAAAATGAATTCTAATGAGTCCATTTCGGATATGTATAGTAGATTTCAAGAGATTGTGCATTCTCTAATATCATTGGGGGAAAAAATTTCCGAAGAAGATCAAGTCAGAAAAATTCTAAATTCTTACTCCGAAATGGGATCAGAAAACTCTTGCAATTGAAGAAGAAAATGATATCAGTACTTTAAAGATTGAAGAATTAATTGGAAATCTAATGTCGTTCGAAGTACAAATGCAAGGGAGAAGAGATAGCAAGGCATTTGAAAAGAAGTCAATTGCGTTCAATACATTAACAGATGGATCAGACTCGGGAAGTGAAGAAATAGCTATCATGACAAAGAATTTTCGAAAGTTTCTGAAATACAGAAAGATGAACAACTTCAAAAAGAATGATCACAGGAATTCTGGAAATCATAATGAAGTACCAAACCACGTCAAATGTTTCAACTGTGATGAACCAGGCCATCTCAAAAGAGACTGTCCACATCCTGATAAGCAAAAGTTTCCTGCAAGCAATGATTATACAAAGAAAAGGAAAAAAGCGTATACTGCTACACTAGACGATTCAGACTCAGACTCATCCTCAAGCGATGATGATAAGAAGACAGAAAATTCAAATATGTGCTTTACGGCTATTCATGATTCCGATGATCTTGGAGATGCAAATCTAGAAAAAGGTACTCCATTATAAGACTAAGGGGGAGTTATATAAGTTTAGAATTAGTTTTTTGTTGATGACAAAGGGGGAGAAGTATAAAATAGAGTAGTTAGGCTTAGACTAAGGGGGAGTTATTAGTTTTAGGGGGAGTTATAGTGAAGGTAAAGTATATTTTATAAACATAGGTTGTCATCATCAAAAATGGGGAGATTGTTAGTCCTTGAGATGATGGTTTTGATGACCACAACCTTAGGACTTGTTATAAAATATAAATACTAACATTATGGTTTAAATATATATGTATATGCAGAATATAAACATGCATGTACCAAGAATGAAGACTGTACAATATAGAGATACAAGACTGATGAATTTAAAGATCGAAGATATCAAGGTCGAAGACTTATGAGTATCAAGAAATCAAGTTATCAAGAATTCAAGATTTCAAACAGTACAAGATAATGTAGTTAGTCTAGAATTATGTTAAAACTTCTTGAAAGCACTTACATCTTTATTCGAAATTTATTCGTGGAATGGAATCCACTTCAAGCCTGTTAAAGGGAAAGAACCCTAATGGGATGGAACCCACGACAATATCTAGTGGAACATATAGTGGTCCTATTTTGATATCCACTAATTTTATAAAAATGTTTTTCAATAATATATCTCTTGTTTTTTAAAAAATGTTCTCAAAACTTTCTTTTCAAAAAGACATCTCCCTTGTTTGAAATATTTTAGCCTCAAAACTATTTTTATCATTTTTCATATTTTGATTTCTAAAATTGTCCTTGTTTTTAAACCATCTCTTGTTTTAAATATTTAGCTTTAAAGTATTTATATACTCAGATTTTAAATCACTTTATAGATTAAGATTATATATATTAAAAATTATTTTCTAAACTCTATTATATGTTTAAACTATATTCAAATATATTTACAAAGTTTAGAAATTGTTTTGACAAATTATAGAAACCAATTTTAATAAAAAAATCAAAACATCAATTTTGCCTTGAGCATGTCGACATCCCTCAAACCCCCATGTCGACATGGTGTCCATTATTTTCAAATTTCAATTTTCAAAAGAAGTGTCTATTCGTCGTATCCTTTCACGAATAGATATGGCTGTTGCTCTACTATAAATACTAGTAAGTTCTAAACGAATTTTTATCAGATTTCATTTATTTTCTCTCCTCTTCATCTTCCACATTTATTCTAAAGAATCCTAAACTATACTCTACCAAAATACCAAGTGAATCAAACCTGATTATCTCTTGTTTGATTCTCTACCACTCTCTCCATAAGATCTCAATGCTATTTAGAGTTATAGAATCTTTTGTAAATCAAACTGTTGAGTAAAAGGTGCGGTTGAGCCTTGAAATCAATTGGGTGTGATTGTAGCCCCGGAAATCAATTAGGTGATCTTGTAGCCTAGTTAAATCAAGAGAGTTTGCCTTGGACTCGAATATAGGAGGGTGTACCTCGTAGCCTTGAAACCGAGGGTGTAATCTGGGAGATTATTTTGATAAGAAATCCGTACGATTGTACGGGAATAGATGTAAGGTAACTTCAAACCAGTATAAAATCATGGTGTGTTCTTTCCTTTACTGCTTTTATTTAGTATTTGCATCTGTGTCTGATTCTATGCTTATATCTGTGTTTGTGAATTGCATTTGTTGGTGTTTAAATTGAATGAAATTCAAAAAGATTTAAAAAATCCATAAAACACTATTCACCCCCTAGTGTTATTCTAGCCTTAAGATCCGTAATCCGCATTTCTCACTGTCCAAATGTCATGATACTTGAAGCACCATCTTATCACGCCATAAAAGAGCTACCATAGGGATCGCTAGCCCAAACTCAACCCATGGAGGGGTCGGTACCGACCCCTATCCGTTGAGAGTTGGGCCTAGCCCTTCCTATGACGGGTCCTTGTGATAAAGAGGGTCCAGATACTGAAGTTTCAGTCAGATTATAGGCTGCCTTCATCTATAAATACAGGGACAGGGGGCCATTCTGAGGGAATTTTTGGCTCGAAAGTGAAACTCTGCCATTATTGTAACCAATCTCTTTGTATTCTTTCCTGATCTCTTGCTATTTCTTACTAATTGTAATTGTAATCAAGTGAATTGTGAAGCAATAAAGAGAGCATTCAAAGTGGACGTACGCAATCAACGCGGAACCACTATAAATCATGTTGTTTTTGCTTTCTACTGCATTTTTCTTGATATTAGTGTTATTCCTCTGTTTTCATTTAATTTCTTCACTTATTTCGCTACCTAAACCTATCCTTGGGTGTTTGTGGCTAATTTGGTTGCAAATATTTTGGTGCTTTCACTGAGAACGTCGATTCTCAGGCTATTAGGATCAACTTTGTTGCTACTGGATTGAAGAAATCCCTCGAAGGAGATCCAGGTTCATTTTCAGAAGCTTGCAGATACTATTCAAAATTTTCAAGATCTAAGCACATGAGTCTAAGATGGTAAGGTGCACCGGATCTACTTCCCATAATGTTGATGCTAACGAAACTACTAGTGTCCAATAAGGGGGCCCAAGCAATCAACCTGCTAATGTGAATGTGGAATCTGCTGCAGTTCGGAACCCCGTTGATTCCATTACCCGAGCCAAATTTAATGACTTGATGAGGGAGTTGATGAAAAGTCATAGGTAGCTAAACGTGCAAATCCAGGCTAATGCCAACCTGATGAACCAGATTGCTCAACAGCAATGCCAAAGCGCCGGAGGAGGTCTCGCTTCGTACTCGGCGTCGGATAGTTCAACTTCTTTAGACAAACATCATAGGAGAAGGCACCGCAGAGTCGAAGCAGCACAAGCAGGAACATCGGAGTAGCAATTTGTAGACCACCGCGGCCTGCCAAGTCGGGTCGGTGTCGATCCCTCCTTAGGGGTCGGTACCGATCCCTCAACCAGGGGACGGCTCCTCAACTGCAGCTGGGGGTCATACTCGAATTGAATCCAAGAACTTGGACACTGGAGCATGCTTGGATGCTGACCAACTACCTCTCCAGAATGATAAAGAAGGGAATGCTCAAAATTTACATCAGGAGGATGGTAGGCCAAGGAGGCGTGACATGGCCCGGAGACACCAATCGAAACATTCACGCGAGGTGGAGCGCGACCATCACTTGGCGCCACCTATCCATACACCGGATTTATCCGCAATGGTCAGACAGCTAATGAGGGAAAACCAGAGCTTGACAAACGACGACAGGGGAATTTTTAGGAGCCACACCCCATTTACCGACAATATTTTATATGCAGAGTAACCCAGAAGGTTTAACATGCCTACGATGCCTGCTTATGAAGGGAAAACTGACCCTAGGCAGCACATCATGAGGTATGAATGGTTGATGGACCTAGCAAGATCGAATGATGCTACCAAGTGCAGATGCTTCCCCATAACCCTTTTTGGGATCGCTACAATGTGGTTCACAAGATTGCCCCCACGATTAATATCGAGATTTGATGAGCTGGCATTGAGATTTGTGGAGTAGTTCAGGATTCATACTACTCGCCTCCAAAGATGTGATGTCATTGTCTAGTGTCATTCAAGCTCTAGGGGAATCGCTGAAGTACTACTTGTAGAGATTTCACGTTGTTTCCACTAAAGTTAGTAACCCTAATGACCACGCGATACTTATGGTCGTTATAAGAGGGCTTGACCCCGAATCCGAGTTTGGTGATTGGCTAGCTGGAAAACCGCCGGCCACGCTGGAGCGCTTCTGCTCAAAGGAAAATCGTTTATGAGAAAGGAAGAGGCCAAGTTGTCTAAAAGAAGCAATGCTACAGGACCAAGTGGAGAAGCGGTACAGAGCAACATCGTAGTAAAGCAATCTAGCGAGAGTTCTGGAAAGGTTCAGGTCAATGTTCAAAACAAGCTGGGTCAACATAAAAGGAGCGGGGAAGGAAATCCTGATCGAAAGAGGGAGCCCAGAAAGTGGAGGTCAAGGCTTCCTACGTATAATGACTATACACCTCTAAATGCATCCCTAGAGAACATCTATCTATCTACCTGTAATACTTTCCAACACGTCCAAAATAATCGAATGAGGAACAAAAGCAAACTGGGAAGTATTGTCGATTTATGAATGTTACGGGCACAATACTGACGAGTGTAGGCATCTGCTTGATGCCATTGGGAAATTGATTCGGTAGAAAAAGTTGCGGCAATTTGTTGAGAATCCGCAGAAGGGCGGACGAGGAACGTCTAATCCCAATCAAAGGCAAGCTCCACACCGGGCTGAGGAGCCCGCTCAAATCGGTGGGAGATTGGTATTAAACAAGATAGTTGATGGACCGCACCCGGAAGACCGGAGTTGGCAAGAAATGGAGCGCTATGCTAGTTCAATGAGATATGTGAACTTTGAATGTTGTTCGAATACGGAGGAGGGAACTTCAGCCAAGCAACAACGTACAATGACAGATGATATAGTATTCAGAAGCAGAGATGCTGATAGAGTAGAGGCCCCTATTATTGATCTGATGGTTATCTCTACCATGATTGGCCCCGCTCTGGTGAGAAGAATTATGATTGGTTGTGGAAGATTTGTGAACATTATCTTTAAGAAGGAAAATGATCAAATGAGGATGGATGCTAAAGATTCAAAACCGTCTAAAGCTCGTATCCACGGTTTCAATGGTGTGGCGACCGAAGCCGTTGGTTATGTTGACTTGTCAGTAGAATTAGGAGAAAGTGAGCGTAGGAGGGTGTGGATACTATCGTTCATTGTTTTGGATGTGGATTCACCATACAATGTCTTCCTGGGTCGTCCAACCTTGGCCGAATTTCGGGCAACATTGGCCCCGTGGTGTTTGACATTAAAATTTACGATAGATAATGGAGTAGGTGTTGTGTATGGCAATCAGACAATTGGCTGTGCCTATTATGTGGCTGAGTTAAGGGAGGCTCAGCAAAAAGAGAAGGGAAAGGGTGTGGACAAATTTATCCGCATCCAAGTTACTGAAGATTGACAAATAGCGCCTAAGCCTTGGCTTGTGCACCACAGCCGGTTCTATAGAGATATAGATCCGAGGGATGATGAGGAGGAACCCAAGGAGGCCAAAGCAGCGTCGGCTGAACTGACGATTGATATCACAGTCAGCCATGACGACCCATCTTGGGTGTTAAAGATTGGATCACAACTCCGCCCTTCGATGATGAGAGAACTTACTGATTTCCTCCGAGCGAATCTAAATGTATTCGCTTGGACTCATTCTGACATGTGTGGGATCTCTCCTGCCATCGCGAGCCATGCATTGAATATTGATCCAAAGCCTGTCCCTGTGAAGCAAAAAAGACGAGGAATGGATCCGAAGAGATCTATGGCTCTTATGAAGGAGGTGGATAAACTTAAAGCAAATGGGTTCATTCACGATGCCATCTATCCTTAATGGATATCTAACCCCGCGCTGGTGAAGAAGGCAAATGGGAAATGGAGAACGTGTATTGATTATTCGGACCTGAACAAGGCGTGCCCTACGGATAGTTTTCCCCTGCCTAGAATTGATCAGCTAGTTGATTCAGCTGTAGGGCACAAATTATTGTCATTTATGGATGCATAATCGAGGTACAACCAAATCCCAATGCATGTTCTAGATCAAGAGCACACGAATTTTGTCACGGACGTTGGGTTATACTGTTATGTAGTAATGCCGTTCGGATTAAAGAACGCAGGAGCGACCTATAATGTCTGGTTAACCGAATGTTTAAAGATCAGATCGGGAAGACGATGAAAGTCTATGCGGATGATATGCTCGTGTAGTCACGGCAATCAAACGACCACATTCAATACTTAGCGGAGATGTTCGATATCCTTCGATTTTATAACATGAAAATCAACCCTCTAAAGTGCTCATTCGGTGTTGTGTCAGGGAAGTTCCTGGGCTTTATCTTTAATGCATGAGGAATTGAAGTGAATCCAGAGAAGATTCAAGCCATTTTGGATATTCAAGCACCCAGAACTATTAGCATGTGCAGAGCCTGAACGGGAAGGTCGATGCTCTAAGTCTGTTCATCTCTAGAGCGACCGATAAATGGATTCCTTTCTTCGATTTGATAAGGAAGGGGAAGAGGAATTTTGAATGGACGCAAGATTGTGAAGGTGCATTCCGAGCTTTAGTGAGTCATTTGGAGAGACCTCATGTTTTGTCAAAGCCGATAGATCATGAGGAGTTGTACATTTACTTAGCTGTATCGCTACATGTCATAAGTGTCGCATTGGTTCGTGAGGAGAACCGGATCCAGAGACCGATGTACTATGTCAGTAAACGATTAACGGGGGTAGAAAGAAACTACCCGAAGATAGAGAAATTGGCGTACTGCTTGGTGATCGCATCGCGCAATCTTTGCCCGTACTTCCAGGCACATCCAATTAACGTCTACACCGATCAGCCTTTACGACAGGTTTTGCAGCGACCCGAGACGTATGGAAGGTTGCTTACGTGGAACATCGAGCTCAGTCAGTTCGACTTCACATATATGCCTCGAAGAGCTATCCAGGGACAAGCATTGGCAGACTTCATAGCATAGTTTACCTTGCAGGACGTGCCCTTAGAGAGTGGCGTAATCCCTACTGTATGATGGAAGCTATATACTGATGGAGCATCCAATGATCATTGTTTCGGAGTGGGCATCGTCCTTGTAACCCCTGAGAACCGGTCGATTTGCTACGCTTTAAAGCTTGATTTTCCTACTACGAACAACGAAACCGAGTATAAGGCATTAATTTCTGGACTTAAACTTGTTAGAGAGCTCGGGGTGAAATCTATCAAAATCTTTTGTGACTCACAACTAGTGGTGTACCAGGTTAGAGGGGACTACCAAGCAAAGGGACAACGGCTTGCCCTATATCTTATCCAAGTTCAGGAGTTGTTGGCAGACATCGAATACTATGACATTTCGCATATCCCACGTGAGCAGAACGGAGAAGTCGACTCGTTGTCGAAGTTCACGAGCACCGGTGATGCACAATGGATAGGGTTGTTTCCAGTTGAGACAATACATGCCCCAAGTATAAATGTGATAGAAGTTGATCAAGTACCAAAAACAGAACCCGAAAGGCAATCATGGATGACTCCATTTAAAGAATTCATGTTGCATGGAATCTTACCTGAGAAGAGGAATGAAAAGCGACAAGTCCTTCATAAAGCTTCGCGGTATATTATGCAAGAAGGAACTATGTATAGAAAGGGATTCTCTGTTCCCTTACTCTAGTGTATCGTCCATGATGAGATAAAGCGTGTCTTGAAAGAAGTCCATGATGGAGAATGTGGTGATCACACTGGGGGGAAAATGCTAGCAAAAAAGACACTCCGTTACGGGTATTACTGGTCAACTGTGAACCGGGATGCCACCGATTATGTGAGACGATGCGACAAATGCCAGATATATGCAAAAGTCCCAATAGCACCGCCGACAGAGATTACACAAATGGTTAGTCCATGGCTATTCGCTGTGTGGGGAATCGACATCATCGACTCTTTGACAATTTCCAAAGGTGACGTGTAATATGCAATTGTCGCAGCTGACTATTTCACCAAATCGGCCGAAGTGGAACCGTTAGCTACGATCACAACTAAGAGGTCATCAACTTTTTTGTTCGGAACATTGTGTGTCATTTCAGTCTCCCGCGAACTATCATGACTGGTAATGGGACTCAATTTGATAATGCTGAGTTTAAGGAGTTTTGCCGGAGATATCACATTGAAAAGATACTTGCGGCGGTCGCTCACCCTCAGGCGAATGGACAAGTTGAAGTTGTAAACAAGATTATAAAGTCTATCCTGAAAAAGCATTTGGAAAAGGCTAAAGGAAAGTGGGTGGATGAACTTCCTACGGCGCTCTGGACCTACAGCACCACTCATAAGTCTACGACTGGCCACACTCCATTCGCTCTTGCTTGTGGAGCCGAAGCAGTCATTCCTGTAGAACTCAAAGTCCCTTTCCATCAGGTGACTTACCACGATCCTAAAACAAACCAAAATCTCTTATTGGAGTCATTGGACTTTATCTATGAGAAGCACGAGGAGGCCGATTTAATAGCAGCTGCACATCGACACTGAATCGCCCGGTACTACAATACTAAAGTTCGACCGAGAACCTTTGAAGTTAGCGACGTTGTCCTAGAACGAATTTTTCTGGTCCCGTCACATATGAACCCAACATGGAAAGGGCCATACGTCATTAAACAAAGGCTTGGGGAAAGAATTTTCAAGCTAGCGACAGTTGACGGTCTGACGCTTCCATAGGCGTGGAATAGCGAGCATCTACGACGCTATTTCACCTAGACTATTTCCTTCACATTTCAGTAGTATTGGCTTTCAATATTTGCTTTGGTATTTGACTTAATGATATGTAATAAGACACGATGTTATGTTCCTATTTTTATGATGAATAAAAGCTTGAAGCTTCCTTTGCATAAACTACTGTTATTGCATGTTATGCTAAATATTTGTTGAAACTGATTGATATCAACATCTGTGATGTATAAACAGATGCGTAGAGTTAAAAATCGACTAGTTAAATTGATCCCCGATGAGACTGGACAAGGGGGGTTTTGTAAGTTTTCTCAGCTAGCGATTTCCATAGATGAATCAAAAGGCAATTTTCGCAATGAGGAACAAAGTTTACCAACGGTAGGAGAATGACAAAAATCTTTAAGTCCCTGATGCGGACTAGAGTACTCTAAGTCCCTGAAGCGGACTAGAGTATAAACGATTTGACAAAAATCTCTAAGTCCCTGATGCGAACTAGAGTACTCTAAGTCCCTAAAGCGGACTAGTGTGCAAACGATTTGACAAAAATCTCTAAGTCCCTGAAGCGGACTAGAGTACAAACGATTTGACAAAAATCTCTAAGTCGCTGATACGGACTAGAGTACTCTAAGTCCCTGAAGCGGACTAGAGCAAAAATCTCTAAGTCCCTGATGCGTACTAGAGTACTCTAAGTCCCTGAAGCGGACTACAGTATAAACGATTTGACAAAAATCTCTAAGTCCCTGATGCAGACTTGAGTACTCTAAGTCCCAGAAGCAGACTAGAGTATAAAAAATTGGATAAAAACCTCCAAGTCCCTAATGCGGACTAGAGTACTCTAAGTTCTTGAAGCGGATGAGAGTATAAATGATTTTCCAAAAATCTCTAAGTCCCTGATGAGGACTAGAGTACTCTATGTCCCTGAAGTGGACTAGAGCATAAACGATTTGACAAAAATCTCTAAGTCCCTAATGTGGACTAGAGTACTCTAAGTCCCTAAAGCGGACTAGAGTATAAACTATCTGACAAAAATCTCTAAGTCCCTGATGCGGACTAGATTACTCTAAGTCCCTGAAGCGGACTAGAGTATAAACGATTTGATAAAAGTTCCAAGTCCCCAGACAATAGGCTAACTTGAAAACCCAGTGTGTGGACAGACGAGCCTTCAGTAGTTTGCTGCCCCATGGGTTTCGATCTCAAATCAATGGAAGGGGCTCAAGTTGTCTACGGCAAGATACAACCGTTAGTTACAGTTCCGGCTTGGCATCACTTACAACTTAAGATGGCGCATACGAAGAGGTTTCGAGATCGACATAGCGAGTTAATAATGGAACTTGTGAAAATTATTACAAGTACTTGAAATGGGAAGAATTTGCTCTACTGCTAGAGTAATAATTCACACGATGATTAATCAAAAAAAAACAAAAAGATTTTTTATTCACAATCCCAAAAATTCCTTACAAATTATTCAAAAGTTTGGGATCCACACCCATACATTTGCTACTAGGAAAAGAAACACATGTCTAACTTATCTAGACTATGTACAACGACACAAGACGCTAACTATTTCTTCTATTTCTTCTCCTTCTTCGGTTTTCTAGAAGTTGAATCGGTCGAGCGTCTCTTTCGAGGTTCTTTGCTACCCTTAGTGGAGGCACTTTAGAAAGGAGGAGGAACCTCAATAGGAGTTATCTCGCCAGGTGGGATAAATTGCAGAGACCTGAGGAGAGGATCTTCAACCGCACCATATTGGGATCACCCTTGACTTCACGTTTCGACTTTTCCTCCTCTTCAATTTGTTCTTTCATGCTGAGTTCAGTGGTATGCTCCGAAGCACCCATGACCACAACGTCATCAAGCTCTTCAGCAAATAATGGGTCTTCGGGCTTTTCCTCATCGAGTGCGCCATTCACTTGAGCATCATGCCCCGGAGTATCTGTAGAAGCTGGATCCTTAGCCATTTTTCCTTGGTGCTCCATGGCGACATCGCACCCAGGAGTTAATTCAGAACCGAGATGACCTGCAAAAATTCATCAAGACGCAAGCATTAGTCTATAGTCATTATATGCCGGAAAGAATAAAATTTTTATTTGAAGGATTTCAATACGGTACCAGCATCCGGTTGGCTCTCGGTGTCATCGGGGTACTCCCTTCAATGATGGGAGATAGCACGTGTAGGCTAAGTCCGGGCCTGTCTGGATCATAACTGACGTGTTGCTCCGTGGGTTGGGAAGATGACATTTCGACCAGCTGAATAGGAGGAGGACCCTGGGGTTCAGTTTCGAAAGGCCCTACGATATCTTATTTTTCCTTAATCGATGCAGGAGCTTTGCAGAATTGAAGTTTCACGGCAGCCAAATCAGACGGCTCGTTTCCCCGAAGCACTTCCTACGCAAGTGCCTCTTCATCAAGCTCTGCCGCTCCCAACTCTTCTTTCTTGATTTTTGTGATGATCTCCCAAGCTTCGACAAGCGATTCGAGATAGCCTTCACCTAGATAAGTCAGGTCGCGGTGAAGGAGAACTTTTGCATTGTACTTGGCAATGAGCGGATCGAACAAGCACTTGATCTCTTCCCTGCCAGACTCAGTTGCTACCTCAACTCGGGATCTGGCTTCTGCGAGCACCACTTTCCTGCCCTCTACACGGGCGGCTTCTTTTAAGACTTCGATTTAGGCGAGTTGTTCATCGAGTTTCTTCTTTAAGTTTCTTGTTTCAACAATCTCTTCGCAGTATTTCTGCAACTCTTCTTGTGCCTTAATTTTTTCTTCCCTCTCTTTAAACGGTAATTTTTCTAGCTCCTCAACGCAGCAAGCTAAGACATCTTTCTCCTTTTGTAAGGAGTCTTTCTCTAAAGCCAAGGTGCCGCTGCGTTGAAGTGCAGCATCCAGTTCCCTCTTATGCAAAGTCTTCAGGCAACTTAATGCCTCAGCCGTTTCCTTCGCATTTTTCTTTGCCTTAGCAAGTTGAGCCTTAAATTCAAGCAGCTTAGCATCTTGATGTTTGATAATATCTTTGTCGTGAATGGCCTCTAACTTAAGGCGATCAATTACATGTTTGCGCTTGATGAAAACTTCAGATACTTTTTGAGCTAAATGAATGAACGCTTCATGCTCGAAGTAGACGTCATTCATGCATGCTAACGAACTTTCGTTAGCACTTCCAAGAATGATGTGTATGGAGGGAAGAAACTTGAGCCCGTCGAAGCAAATTTTTAGGAAAGTAGCTTTGAGTTCAGTTAGTTTCTCTGCTGTGGTAGGATGTTGGGTAGGAACCGAGGAGATCTGTTCAGATGCAACCAGTGGATGTTTGCGATGCTCGTGAGATTGCCTTGTGCTTGATGACCCGGAGTGTTGGTCATGGGGAGCGGTAGATTGGGAACCCCGGTGTGAAGATTTATCTCCGCTATGAGCAGGAGGATTTTATGGATCACCTTGGCACGGAGTGTGTGTCTAAGACTTCCTTCTAGATGAAGAAGAAGATTCTCGAGAATAATAGTCTGTCCCACCCTTCATCTTTGTCTCGGCGTCTTTTAGATTCGAAATCCCGACCTAAGCAGTAGTAAGTGAAAGAGCCGCGGAGACGATCAAAAGCATGCGAGTGAGACATTGCACATGTAAAAAAGCCAAATAGGAGCATATTAGGAGTTGTTATGTGAAGAGTTAATCACAAGTGGATGGTGGAGTGCAAGTGCATGTTTGTGTCCTAGTGTTTCCCCCGATGGACCAGTAACATTAGCTTTATTCATTGGAGTTTCTTCTCCTCTGTTAGAAGGTTGCACTCCTTCGTTGCTTCTCGTGGGTGAGTTAAGCCCTTCGATGTCAAGATTGGTGAAGTTGTAATTTAATAAATCATCCGGGATCGGAATGTCGGGGATCCCCTTCAACAAGCTCTCCATCTGCTGAGAAGACAATTCTTTTTCAACCGAAGTTATGACGAATTTTGGGGTTGCCTCGGCCTTCCTTTTTCGTATCTTGTATGCTAAACTTTTTCCCTTCTATGGGGGAGGTTGCGATTGGCTAGAATGTGGCGCTTCAACTGCTGGCCTTTTTCCAAGGCCTATGTCTTCATTTCTCGGCCCTACATCTTGTGATTCCTTTATCTCCCCCTCTTCGGTGTCTTCTTGGGTTCCCCTAGCAGGGGGCACCACGAGGTCATTTATTTCTTCCTTTTTCTCGACGATAGTCTTCGGAATCGCTCTGCTTCCAGGGAAACCAATTATGCATCCGTCTTCTAACAACCCAAATAACGAGAGCAACTCATCGGTGACGAGGAGCTTGATGTCTCAACGCTCCACCGGAGTAGCGCAAATGGCCATGCCAGCCCTAGAGTATCCGATGTCTTCAGATCGAGGGCGGACATCTGAAAGAGTTAAAGTTATTAGTACGATTAAGGAAGAAGTTGTGACTTGAATCTTCAACTAAAGACGAAGGCAGAAATGGCATTTATGTCCTTCCAACCATCTTCTCGAGAAGTCGGGAGGACACAGTATGTAGATACATTCATGTTTGAATGGGGAAAGCTTATTCCATGCGCCCGTTATGACCTGCCATTTGGGCAGGGGTTCAAGAAAGACATACGAAGGACTATCGGCCTGTCTTTTGAAATTGTAAATATATCAGATATCTTCAGGAGTTGGCAGACGAAATAGGACGTTCATGAAGAGGAGAAAAGTGCCATGGATGAAGGCATAGCTATTAGGGTGTAGCTGAGTAGGAGCGATTTCCATGAATCTCAGCATTTCCCGAACGAAAGAGTTGAATGGTGGCACGCATCCAGCCCAGCACATGAACTTGTTGCATGATGTATATCTGGTTGGGGGCAAGTGAGGTCTATCTTGCCTTGGCGGAACCAAAACGTCTTCAAAGGGAATCCCATGGATAGAGCATAATCGACGAAGAGCGGCTTTGTCGATTCTGGACACTTGTGAGTCAACCGGATTATTCAGAATAATGGCATCCTCTACAACGTCAAGAGCTGGGTCAATGACTTATGTAGCAAGAACTGGGATGTCGGAAAAAAGACTCGCTTGTGGGTCAGATGCCCCTACTTTTCCTATTTGCTGACTTGGTACAGGCTTATCAGCTAACGTAGCAGAACTTGATCTCATGGCCGATTCAAAAGACATTACGGTTGAGCACTTCGTGTAACTTAGGGTCTGTGTTAACTATACTCAATAGACAATCAATATTAGAAATAATAACCTACCCCCCGTGTCGTGTATGAACTAGTGCAGTGAAATATGAAATAAACGTAAGGAGTTTGAAACTTAAGAAACAAAAGTAAAATGTCGAAGCTTGGAAGCTTCAACCAGAGAGACCGTCATCACTGACCATCTCAATCGACATGAAAATTGATCAGCAACCAAAGCTTCAAGATCGGATGTTGACATTCTGAGTTATGAAGTCCATTGTTCAAGTATATTTGGATTTTATACTTAGTTCATGTTAACCATACTGGAAATTTGTTCGTTCAAACTTAAGTCTGTCGGTCCAAGCATGCAAATCGTGTTATTCTTAGTCGTTTTATGTCTGGGCAAGGCAGTATGTAGTTAGATGTTTGAACAACTTAAGTTAATATGGTCATTATAGTCAACACTGATCCATGCTTTAGATGTCGATCCCAATGCCTTACTCTCGTAGCCGACCCCTACACTTAGAATCATTTGGCAATACCGACCCCTTCCAATTGGCCTACGTACTGATCCATATGTTTTAACCTTCATTACCGATCCCTGAAATCACTTCTAGCCAAGATGTCGATCCCTATACTTAACTTTTTAAGATGAACCCTCCTTTTAAATTCCTATACCGACCCGTATAAATGAGCCTCTATACTGATCCCTCCAAATACCCTTATTTACACCGATCCCTATACCGAAATTACTAACACCAAGCCCATGCCTAAAAACTACATACCGACCCCTTAAGCAAACAGATTCCCTACCAACCTTTCACATCTCTAATACCGACCTCTCTCTGGCTACCTCTCACTGATCCCTCACCTGACAACATCACAATATCATGTCGATCCACCTCCTTCTTTTTCATCCCCTTCTCCCTTTCCTTCCTCTTCTCCTTCCTCTTGCTCCTTCTCCTGCTCCTTCACTTTCTCCTCCTCTCCCTCATAACATAATCAACCCCACTAGGTAATACACCTAACGAACACTCAAACATGTTCAAGCTCGAGATTCATGACTCAACCACTCAAATGAGGAAGAGATTATACGTATTCAATTTGAATTACATTGCCGAAGCTTGGATTAGGAACGAACTGATGGTAATGGAGGATGTATGGTCTCGCACTCAAATTCAAGTTAAAAGAGGGAATTTTGTCTTGCTTCAGAGTGTTCGGTTAGGCAAAGAGCAACAGAAAAAAGTTTTTAAGTATTGGGAAGTTAAAGTAAAAAGTAAGAGAAGGGGGGAGTGAGTTTATATATATGCGAGAAAAGAGGGGAGACGAATCGGTCACACCAAGTGACTCGGTCATAAGGTTGAAAAGAGGTCAGCCTCGAGGCTCACCAACCCCTATCCAAGCATACTAACCAACGGATCGGCATACAAAATGCCGACACCTTCAAAAAAAGGAGAGTGTAATAACATAGTAAAAGAATAAAAATACATATGCATGAATGAGATAAGAAGGAGAGAAAAGGGCAATAGCAAATGTTTGAAAACCCAAATGGCAAATGATATCATGAAGGTTAGGTTATAATGGAAGCATGCAAAATAAAATACTTTGGTAAAGACCGACAAACGTCTGAACATGTCCGGAAGTCAACAACAGAAACATGTGTATGAACATGCACGGAAGGGATTTATGAATTCAACTTTTTGAAAGGTAAAATCAGAAGAAAACCTAAAGATTTCATATGACCAAATCTGTGCATTCTAATGGAACGAGACATTAGACCTGTTCCGTTGAAGGTCAATAAAGGAACAATGATCGACCAGGGACTTGGATAGGCCTGTTCTTGGGAACTTAGGTTTCTCCAATTCAAAGCATGTCATGTTACTCACAAGACGTACTTTGGGGAGCAAGTGTTACCTGGTAGCTTGAACCGGCTACACAATGATGATTACGAAGGCCAGACTCGACTGTTGATGGGAAGGATGGTCACGTGACAACATCCATATGACCAGAGTATAATGTCCGAACAGTTGTATCCAGCCTAGTGTAAATAAGGTCGACAAATATATAATACAGGATGTCGGAAGTATGGAATTTAGTTTAGTTGGAATAGGGGTCGGCATGGATATTTGACAAATTGAAGGAAGTATGGATGGGTCGGCATAACTTGTAAAACCAATAGGAATGGAACATTAATGGCTTATGCAAAAAAGGTCGGCATAGTATGTTTGGCTCTGCATAATATGGATGAAGCACAGATGGATCGGCATGAGTTGTGAAACCAAAGGGGTCGGCATGGCTCATTCGTAGGATATGGGTAGGCACAGCTCGTTTGGATCGAAGTTGCATAATATATAAGGAAGTGATCGGCATACGTTGTAAGATCAGAGGGGATCGGCACAACCCAGGCTGAGTCAAGATTCCAAATAAAGTATTACAATAACCATAGCTCCACACGCCCAAATGTCATGATACTTGAAGTACCATCTTGTCACACCATAAAAGAGATACCATAGGGATCGCTAGCCCAAACTCAACCCATGGAGGGGTCGGTACCGACCCCTATCCAGTGAGAGTTGGGCCTAGCCCTCCCAATGGTGGGTCCATGTGGTTAAGGGGGTCCAGGTGCCGAAGTTTCAGTTAGATTAGAGGCTGCCTTCATCTATACATATAGGGGAAGGGGGCCGTTTTGAGGGACTTTTTGGCTCGCAAGTGAAACCCTGCCATTATTGTAACCATTCTCTTTGTATTCTTTCTCGATCTCTTGCTATTTCTTATTGATTGTAATTGTAATCAAGTGAATTATGAAGCAATAAAGAGAGCATTCAAAGTGGACGTAGGCAACCAATGCCAAACCACTAGAAATTTTGTTGTTTTTGCTTTTTAGTGCATTTTTCTTGATATTTAGTGTTATTCCGCTGTTTTCATTTAATTTCTTCATTGACTACTACTACATAGATATTCAGTTATAATCATTGACTACTACTGCATAGAGTTTCATATGGACAAGGCAAGCATATACTATTCCTCTTGCTCAGCACAAGGATTCAATCATATTCATCAATGCGTGTTGCTAATTTCATGCAAAGCCAAGAAAAAAATGGCATAAGCATGTGCTTATTGTTGCCTCTTATAAAAGCAATGAATGCTTCAAAAATAAATAATAACAACCATTAACATTATTTTACGAACCATTCATTTTCTATAATTTCCCACTAAAATCTGTGAGTTAAATTATGTTTTTTTAACTTAACCCAAAAAAGAAATGCTTTGTTCGAAAATTATATTTAAGCCAAAGAGCATATCACCTCACCTGATTAGTGAAATTTCAATGACCGGGCAAGGACTGAAATTCAAGGACGATAGTGAACCCTTTTGCTACCTACTCTAAATACACTATGAAAAAATGTTTTTAAAGGGAAATAAGAAAATTGAATTGTATGTATCCTAAAACTATCATTCAAAGCCTGCCTTCAACCATAAATTCATCGAACCTCTCCGACACAACTGGCCACCTAGTCCCACCATCTTTTCCAGAAATCTAAGCCCCTGACCATTGACCACCTTACATGTCATCACTTCCATGTCCATTCTTCTGAAGTGCCTATTCGATATCTCTTTCCAATTCCTCTTTAAACTCACGCCCATATGATTCATTTTGTCTGCTACTATCTTGTGCATCCTCTCCTTGCAAGATGTAGCCACCTATAATTGATTTTGATGTAGGGAAAGGAAAATAAATGGGTACCAAAATGGATTGAATACCTAAATCGGATTAGGGGAAGGAAACGAATTGGATACCTAAACCGATCGATGGTGGTGCGCAACACATATTCTGATTCAATTTTGAATCCGTAATGATTTTGTACAACCTGATTTATTTTTGGCGGTGACATAGAGATTTGAGAGGAGGATTTGGAATTAGACAATTTTCATTTAATGTTTTTATTTTGTTTTGGTGCTAAAAACGAAAGAGTCGAAAATTAGTTGGCACAGCAAGCGGAAATAAAAAGCCCACCTTTGAATCTAAAACGCTGCACTTATATCAGGGTCAATGAAACATAGGCGTTTAGCGTTCAAACGCTGCTATATAATGCAACTAAAAGCATAGATTTTTGTAGTGGTTAAATCTAAACTAAAACGTAACTCTGGAAATATCTAGGAGAAATATGTGAGTTATATGGCACAGTCATCTTCGATGATGTTGTACTATGTGTATAAATCTTGTTTTGTTCTCACAAATGATAAGGAAACCCGTTCACTCAACGGTTAAGAAGTGATCTCCGCTTTTATCTATTGTCTGTTTATTTCCAAAAGAACTGAGGTCGAGTTTATCGAAAACTATCGAATGCTGTTTCGAAGAGACCAAGATCAGATAAAAATAAATTATCCGAAAACCACTTTGATCCAAATCAAGCATTTCAAACTGAAGACGTCTTGAAAAGTATGGAATCGAAGATAGAGCTTTTGAAGTGTAAGGGCTACTTGCTACTAATCCTTAGGGTGATTCTGAAATGGATGTATTAAAGATAGTCCCTTCGATTTCATTCAGATCCGGAACGAACTTGTATGAATGAATGTTGGCATTGCATTTCTATTTGGAGGACAATGTTAGCATTCCAAGAGGGAATTTCTATGATGAAATGGTAAGAGCGCAAAATCTCAAGCCTCACAACCCAAAAAAGGCTAAAATAGGGTATGCCGCAAGGCTATGTGGGTCGCTCCCATTAGGGTATGTCATCGCCTTTCTATATTATTATATTATGGATTAGGTTGTGCATGGGAGCTCTCTATAAAGGTTGGAACCAACCAGGGTGATGACATATTCGGTACTACCCAATAAGTGGTAGGCCGGTCTTGTCATGCTAATGTCGAAATATTTTCGATCTCTCGGTACATTTATCTAGAGGTGTACTGTATGAAAGGTAGTCCGTTACCTTGCCGGTGTTGGAATAAATTCTCCAGTATGCACCTTCGGTTTTCGATTATATACCTATTATTGATGTGATGTACATGCATCAAAGCTACTTAATTATTGAATACTTTAAACCCTAGACATTATTATAATATCACTGGATTTTTATAATAAAATGGTTGGTTATCATATGGTAAAAACCCGTCCATGTTTCTATGCAGCATGGTTTTATGAGATACCTTTTATTTTGAAAAGGTTTTCAAATGTAGATAAATATGATTTGATTGATCTTTCTCACGTTGGTTTACTAGACTGATCCGAGCATTATTTTCTTATAATGCTCAAGTCAGCTTGAGCATATTTTTCAAATTTAGCTAGATGCTTTGGAGCTTTCAGAGATGAGCTGGATTCTCCAAGACATATTCACATACCTTATATTCTTACGTTATTCTGTTTTGTTCTTGTCTATATTTATCCACAATTGTAAGGACGGGCTATTATAACTGTCTAGGCTGATAATAGGCTAGTGTACTTTGGCGACTGTATATTAAAGTTCTTTTCTTTTTTAAAGATCATTGTTATATTATATATTTCTCGTCATATTTGCGAGTTTCTGTTCTGTGTTTTCTTTCTTTAACCCCAAATGACTTGTCTTTCGGACACTTGAATGATTGACACACGAATACCGAGGATGTATGAAATGCCGTCTTTAGGTGCAAGAAAGACAGATCGTTGCATTCTTGAATAGCACTTTGATCTTGATTTGAGTCAGAGAGATAAGAGAGGAAAGAGTAGATAATCAGATCAATAGGGTTTGAATTTGATTATTGTTGAATTTGAGAAGATTTTGAGTAGAATTTCTTTTAAAAATCTAGACAGTGAAAGAGGAGAGAAACACAAGGAATTCTAGCAGTTATTTATTCCACAGTACTCCAGTCGGCTTTGGCGTAACACTATGAAACTCATGAGCTTAATCCCCCTTCTAATTAGGACCATCCTGACTGTACTCAATAATACTAGCTTCTGGTATTTCCCTAGGCCTTCTTTCAGCATTATTCTTGACAACTTCCTTTCACATGTCCTCAAAATCTTTAGCAGCATTCCTAACCATGCCAATGCTACTGCCTACATCCACTACGGTTGCATTATCCTTCCATATTCCGGCTCTCCTACCACTAGAGCTCTGTTGAACACAATTGCTAGCTTCAACATCCCTGACATAAACTGCAATATCATCTGGAAGCTTTCTAATCATGCCCACACTGTCACTAGAGTTTACAACTACTTGAAGAACGTTTCACGAACACCTGCTTTTCTAGGCTAAATGAATTTAGTCTCGGTTTGATTCTAAAAGCGATATCCTGGTGCTCTGGAGAGCTATGTCAAATTCACTTCCAACTGTCAACAAGCTAAAGCTTTATAGGTTGATTGATGACGACACTTGTATCTTAAATGAGTCCGCACAAGAGACCAACACAAACTTATACTTTGAATGCAACTTCAGTCTATCAACATGGAAATTCCATTTAGGATAGCAAATAAGAATGGTATCGAATCTTCAAAGCCACTATGTGGCTTAACCCTACATCGATAATATTGCTAACCACGCTTAAGAAAACTATGAGATCAATCTGGTATGAACGGAATAATTGAATCTTTGATCAGAGCCAAACCACCAGCCTTGCACAAGCGAGAATTATTAGAAGGAAGATGGAAAAGAAATTGAAGGACTAGAGAGAATATAACAACACTAATACCCCTTTTAAAGAGGCATTAAACTGTTATCTTACTTCTTCAGTTTGGGTATAGGTTGCAGGCCTTTAATTTTGGGCTATTTTTGCTTTTTTTGTACTTTGACTTCATTTGATGTTTCCTACTATCTCTGTATAACCATTGCTTTATAATAAAATTTGATAAGGGACCAGCCAACCATACTTACCTAGGAAAAAAATAAAAAAGTTATATAATAATATAACTTATATAATATGAATCCATAAACTAAAGGTGGAAAATTAAAGAAACTCGAATAGACTTAAGGAATAAATACATACATAAATGTATGTATACTATGATTTCCGATGTGTTTGACACTTGAATCATGAGGGTAATTCATAAGAATTACATTACTCCATAAGCCGATATCGCTTAATGTAATATATTAAAGATTATGAATCTTTAATATAATGTTATCCTCCGCCATATATATGTGTATTAATAATTTACTTGCATACTCCTTATTTGTTGAGAAAATCCAAGTGAGAGATGTTATGTGTTGTATTACTCATATATTGAATAGACGAGTAAGATAACCATATGTATTTGTTGAGCAAACTCAAGGTACATATAAAATACTTAGACTGTCACGATATGGTAGGTACGAGTGAATAATTTCATTTCCATTTGTTGAACAAACTCAAGGTCGAAGTGAAATTAGGATAAGGTACCAAGGGTTAGGAGTTGTGCGATCGTGGAGTTTTGACATATTGAGCAAACCAAGGTCGGAATTCCTAGATGGACGAGTCCTAACACCTACCAGTGAAGTCAAAAGACTTCTGTTTTTCAACTTAGGTTTCGACAAAATATAAAAGACTAGTGAGGCTTACTAGTAAAATGAAACATAAATTTAACCTTACTAATATTATAAGTGATAAAATTAAGGGTATTACCTAAGGGCAATCATGTAATTTGTTATATTTATCTAACTCGATAACCAATCTTGTTCGAAGTAAAAGGTATTTTCTTTTGATTACATACTTGATATAATGTGTTATATTAATTAATTAATTTAATTAAAAGTATATTTAACATAAAATCCATAAATGGTGTGTTTTGATATAGTAGTTACAAAGTAATGTAACCGTGAATAATTTATCATAATGAAAATAAATATACCATTTTAAATATTCCAAGTTAAGATATAATGAGACTGGATACCGATACATCTGTTGAGACTAGAATATATTATGCTCTTCGAATGTTGGGCAGTGTATTACTTATGGCTGTTGGGGAAACTAAGAGGTTAAGTACTATAGTTGTTGGATAACAATGGAATGACCCACTCGATAATTTTCTGTTGGTCAATATACTAAGGTCAAATAGAAAATATCGATGTGTCAAATTTACACAGACCTCTCGACTTCAGAATACCGTCGATCTTCAATATGAAAGCTCCACTTTGATTATAGTCAAATCATAGCACGACGTCCATTGAGTGACTATAGGTGGGTCGAGTGGAAGTATTAGGAAAAGCACTATTCAAGTGAGGATTCTCTCCTCATTCATGGGGTTAGTATCATGTTCAACTCAAAGTCAAAGTCTTTGGCCAAAGAATTTTGATTAATGATAATTGTTATTATTGAACCAAGGATTTTGTATCTGGATTATGGAGTTGAATATAGATGATACTGGAATTTTTGACCATTACTAAATTTCATAAATCCAAAGTGATATAGTTTTGACGAAGAGAATTGGTGTAAATAAAAGTCACAAACTGGGTAATGCTTAATAAAGTTAATACAGATTTTATCGAAAACAAGTAATCAATCTGGCCAAAATGTCACACCACCTGCTAAGTGATGTGTGAATATAAATATTCGAATCGATATTAATCGTAGACCAAATTTATACACAACGAGTCACACAATTGAAAATGATGAATTCTCCTTTGACCAAAAGATTTAATTAATTTATTATTGTTACAAATTAATTAAATTAAATATTATTTACGAAATAATATTTATAAATTTGTTTTTGATTTGATAAATGAATATTAAACGTATTTATAAAAGTTATAAATACATTAATCGATATATGATATTGATAAATATTTTAGATTAGATTTAAAATGCAAACTATTCATTCAGGTTCTAAATGGGTTTATGGCCTATTATGGGGCTAACAGACTGAAATATAAGGCCAAGGGTAGCTACTGGATGGGCTAAACGTGAATAAAGACGGATGATTGAGATGGAAGGAGATTGAGTAAAATATATGATCATAAAATCTCTCCTTTCCTTCCTCTATTTAAACATATCTTCCCCCATTTGATAGGGATCTTTTAGAGCTTTGTCTCATTTCTTTGTTGGCATACTTTCATCCTCTATCTCTCTAGTCTTCCAAGTTCAAATCAAGTCAATTTGGCTGTTATTCGATATTTAGTAGTCGGCGGTTCAAGGACTAGGAAATTATTTCTAGGAGCATATAACAACATTTCAAAGTGTGCTTAAGAGCTTCTGCAACAAGGCACATTTCTAATTTAATTACAAAAATTAATTTATAATTATAATGTTCACTTATCTATACATAATATTGTTAGTTAGGTGACAGTTCGAATATGTAGATATATTGACACAAATTTAGTTACTTGTAAGTATATGTATATATGATTATAAGAATAAAAAAATTATTTTGTGATTATTCATCTATGTATAGCATGGCTCAAAATAAAAAAACATTTTTTACTATTTAATTAATTTAATATATAATATAAACATATATTTGTATAATTTATAATTTAAATACTATATTATATATGTGTAAAATATGAAAATAAAATGTCAAATATGATGTTTAATAAATATAATAATTTCAACTGAATGAAAATATTTTTTATTTATATATTATTTTTATTATTATTTAAATCTATGTAACAAATAAATAATCATAAAATTCATATATCTATTGTAAAATATATTTTATATTTTACAAAATTTTATTGATGCATATTAAGCTCACGAATAATAGTAAGAAACATTTTTATATTTTTTAAATATCTAAATCAAAAAATGGTAATTTAAAATTGAATTTTAAATCATTTTAAATTATAAAATTATATATCAAAATTTCAAATTATAAAATTTTGTGTAAAATTTTACTGGAAATCTTAAATTTAAATTTAGTTTTAAAATAACATTTTTATACGATTTAATATAATTTTATACGGTTTTATTAATACATATATATAATTTTAAAAAAAATCCCGTACTCTTTCCAAGATAGTTCAATAAATATATTTAAATAAAAAATTTATTTTATAATTTTATTTATAATATATATATATACTATTCATATTTATATAAAACTATTTAACATATTCATTTGTATGTATATAAATATATATAAAAAATTGTATTTGTATAAGTATTATTTTCGACATTACAGCAAAAAAATTATTTATATATGTTCAATAATATAAACATGTTTATATAGAATTAATAAATATACATTTAGTTTATATTATACATTTATATTCATATATAAATATTTATATGTTTATTCAAAATTATAAATAAATAAATTTTAGTTTATATATATATATAAATATTTTATTACAAAAGCAAAAGTATATATATACATACATTTGGATAATACATTTACATATTAGATGAGCTAATGTACCCGTTGCGATGTAAATTTCAGCATCTATATATAGACAAGTTATACCTTCCATTGATTAATATATAACACATGCACACACTTATATGTGTGTATGTGACACACACGTGTATTTAATATAACATAAAACTCAATAATACAATATTATTTTATAAATTGAAATATTTTATTGAAATAAAATTTAGAAATATTCTAAATAAATTAGACTTAATAGGCCCACAAAAGGTCTAATAGATTAAAAAAATTGAAATCCACATATAACCTCCACTGCTGGCTGGCCCAGTTCCAACAATAAGAACATCTACTATGATTAGTCCTAACAATCTACCACTTAAACTTGCAAAAAATGACAACTTCAAAACTATTTTTTGAAAATGACAAGCTTATCGGACCTAACTATAACGACTAACTGAGAGTAATTAAAATAGCATTGACTTTTGAGCGCCTTTAGACTGCTATTACATTCAAACCTAAAGAACAACCCACCAATGATGCGGACCCCGAACAATAACTTACTTATGGAAAGTGGTTATCAGATCTAGAGATCTCTAAAGTTTTCATGTTGTCTATATTAGGCAAGCCGTTGCGGAGCAGCACGAAAATATGTCTGTCCATGAGATAATTGATAATCTTAAGGCTTCTTTTGGTGAATAGTCATGTTCCGTAAGATACGACCTTACAAAGAAGTTGTTCAATACTAAGATGATCAGAGAACAGAAAGTGGATCATTATGTGCTAATGATGAAAGGATATATTGATAGACTTTCGCAACTGGACGTACAGATAAGCAATGAATTGCAAGTAGATTTAATGCTTGGTTCATTTACTCCTCAGTATGAACCGTTCATACTGAATTATAGCATGAACCAGTTAAATGTGAATCATATGGAGCTCCTCAATATGTTCGTAACGACCCGAATTTTCAACCCTTAAAATTAGACACTAATACATCCACTGTATTCATATGCCGAACATCCTAGTGCCAAAAAGACAGATTGTTGGGGTAAAAGAAAGAAAAGACAGAACAAAATCTCACATTGTGATGAGTAATATATAATATATAACAGATCTTTATAAAAGAAAACTATAATATACATCAATCAGAGTAACTAACCAAACATCAGCCTAGACAATTATAACAAACTTTCCTCACAAATGTTGATAAATATAAACAACCAATGCAGTGGAAATAAAATATACATGAATACGCCTTGGAGACATCCAACTTAACTCTTGAAGCTCCAAAGCAACCAAACTAAATTTGGAAAACATGTTCGAGCTGACCTGAGCATTATAAGAAAATAATGCCCGGCTTAGTCTGGTAAACCAGCGTGGGGAACACACAACACATGGAATTAAATGTTATAAAACCTTTCAAAAATAAAGGAATCTCAAAAGACCATACCGCACATAAACACAGACGGGTATTTACCTCATGATAACCAAATCATTTCAAATAGAAAATCCAGTGATATTATAATAATGTCTAGGGTTTAAAATAAATATATAAAATAGCTGGAATGCTTGCATCTCATGTTCCAACATAGTTGGGTACAACTAAGTCCGTAAGGTACTTATTCGAGAATGTATTTCATTAATGACAAGGCTATTGGGGTACCGTCTGCAACAATACACCTCTAAAAAATGTACCGAGGGCCTCGCATGGACTCTTGTAAATCAGGACCAGCCTGCCCCTTACAAGATAATACTGAATATGTCATCACCCCGGTTGCTTTGCAACCTTTTCCTGAGAGCTCTTAAGCACATACCAAATCCATAAATAGTAATCTAAAAGGGTGTTGTCCATACCCTCATGGGTGCTGTAACGACCAGTAATTTTATCACTTTTAAATGTATTTTAGATATTCCATTTAAAAGTGATAAAATTACAAGTCGTTACAGATGCGATCGACATAATCCTGAAACATATCCCTTATTTAAGTCATTCTTGGTTGTGAGGCCCGGGGCTACATTTTACCTTTTTAGCAAATCCCACTTGGAACGCTAACACTACCCTCCAAGCACCAATGTAATGCCAGCATTCATCCATACAAGTTGTTCTAGACTGAACAAACCGAAGGCACTACTTCTACTACATCCTCGGGATTAGTAACAAGTAGCTTTTGCACTTCAAAGAACTCCATCTTCGATCATCTTCAAGATGTTTCAAATTAAAATCTCCTTTCAAATATTTGTATTAAAATACCTTTTAAAAAAATGATATATTCACAAACCCCCTCCACTTTTTTCAATACTTGAAAAACATTCACATACCTATCTCAATTGTATAAATATACTCACAAATATTTCACTTTCAATATAAAGAAAACTTTTCCATATATTATATCAATGGTATAAGTATATTCGCAAAACACTACACGTCAAATACTTAGGAATTGTACCCATATACTTATCCCAATGGTATAAGAATATTTACAAATCTTAAGAAAGATTTCATTTCCACAACACAATGAATTGGATCAAAAATAAGTGTCACTTAAAAACAATGTTTACTATAAGCCAAAAACTCTCTTTGTGTAAGTAAATATATCATATAGAAATTAAACCAAATATACTTACCACCACTTCTTAATTTCAAACAATACTATTCTTCGATTACCAATGTAGTCGGACAAGTTAGAAAACTATTCTTGCCTCGACATACATTCTTACTTCTCGGAATAGAGACGAGTTTTCATACCTCGGAATTTGATGCTAAGTATGAAAGTAATACTTTCCATACCACTATAATTTCAAAAATGATCATGTATGGAAATCAAATCTCATTCTCTTTATAAAATTCCTTTTTATAGATCTCTTTTATATTTTCAAACTTTGTTTATAAATTCCTTTACAAAACTTCATTTATATATCTCCTTTATAAAATAACCTTTATAAAGCTCCTTTTACAAATCTAAAAGTATAATTATAGATTTCCTTTTATAAATCTCCAAACATAACTATAAAACTTATTTTATAATTCTCCGAATGTAATTACAAAACTTCTTTTATAAAACTTCTTATAAAACTTCTTTATAAAACATCTTTGTAAATTATTTCTAATTTTAAATCTCCTATACTTATCCCAAATCTTTGATTGCAAAATCGGAACAAATACTTTCCATAAAAATGATTATTCCAAATATCACTATAAATCCAAAAATGTGATTTATTTCCAATTTATCAAAATGATATAATTTTTCCTTTTTATAAAATCCCATTTGAAAATCTATTCTTTTATTTTTTTAAATATCATTTATAAATATTTCCTTTTAATTCATCATTTTATATAAAAACGTTGTATAAATATTTATGCCAAAACATTCGTATCTTCTTTTAAATCGAATCACTTTGCTATAAAACAGATAAACTCCCCTTAATTTCCTTTAAAATAAACCTTCATTATTATAATAATTTTTCTATAAAAATAAATAATTTTCAAAATACTTTCAAAAACATTTCCAAATAGGATGGAGTAAAATAGAAAAGTGCAAAAACTACTTTAAATAAAATACCACAGAAGTTTCAAAAGTTAGATTTATCAAAACCATTTCCAAACCAAAACAACAATTAATAGTATTTTAAAATACTATAACGAGGTCAATAACTACGTAGCACTTAACCAATGCTACTATTACCATCATCACTAAAAATGTTCAACTTTTAACATATATCAATGTCATATCCAATATGGCCAACAGTCAACTTTTAACATTCAATAATTTAAACAACAAATATATAACTGAAATTTAAAATCGATAATAACGAGGAATCAGGATTCCCCTACAAAATTCCCTATATTTTATTTCAAATGTCATTCGCTTTTAATAGCGGATATTAAACCAAACAAACCTATAAATCGTTCAAATAAAAAAAATAGTACTTTATATCTACTATATATCATTATATTATTCATCCAAAAGTGAGTTAACTCATCAAAATCCAGCGGACACTTACACACACCAGTTTGATTTAAAACCGACCTGCGTTCGATTTTAGCATAAGATTCAACTTGCTCCTAACTCGATGAAACAAATTCCAGCGCATAGATAATGTTATTATAAGCGCAACACCAAAGACCGCGTCTCGATTGGACCTCGTATGAGAAAGTTATCTATTTTTATAAGTTTTTATTTAATTAATTTACACTAAACTCTTCATTAACTCTTAATTTATACCTTCCCCCACTAATCCATCTTCTCCAAACCCATATGCATATACACGAACACAAACACCACCTTCCTCAAGCTGTGCGCGTACACGAACTCCCTCTCCCCGATCAACGATTCGACGAACCGATTTCACCACTGCATCTCTCTCCATATCCTCTCTGCAACCATCACCACCATGATCAACTTGATCCATCACCATGCACGTGACCTATAGGGTTTCACACGACCCAGCAAAAGTCATAACCTCGATTTCGTGAACGAGCTCCACCATTTTCTGGCCACCGGTGCTCCTCCTCACCACAAACCCTACGCAAACAACCCCGTAATCTAACTTTCCCTAAATCTATCAAAATCTAAAACCCTATTTCACCATGGCCATGCCCAAACTGCCACACTCCACCACCCATCGTCGAACGCCACCATATGCACATAGATTTGTCGATCTCATCCCCACAAACACAAAGATCTCAACTTTATAATTTTTAGTGGTGTAACTCCTGATTTTGATTATAGTTAAGTTGTTGAATTGTCTAAGTGTTGAAGTTAGTTTTATTTTGCAATTTCAAACGTTTTGCTACACAGAATTTCGTTCGCACACGAACCGCAAACGACAAAAAAACAGTCGCATACAAAAATGTGATATGATGTCAAAACCATAATAATATGCACCGGTATCTTACTCTATAAAATTTAGAAAATACCATCATTTTCCGTATAATACATCAAACAAAAATTCAAATATTTTTCATATTAAAAATTATGGAAAAATCCTACGAATTAAATTAAAAATACGTCAATAAAATTCATGTTGTTTTATTAAAAATTGACTTTCTTATTATTTATTATATTCAAATCAAATCTTAATATTTAAATAAATTAAATATTCACATTCGAAACATTAAAAATTATGGGTCGTTATAATCTTCCCCTTTAAAAGAATTTCATCCCCAAAATTCCCAAAGAAGAAAAATGTTGGCAAACCCTTAAGCTTTCACAATCAATTGCTTGAAATGTGTTATTAGATTTTTAAAATCTCATATGTTACGGAAAACTTCGGCAGCACATCCTTTGCGTGGGTCGATCTGAAAAACTACAACCCACGATAACTGGCCCAAATAAACAAAGAAAACAAAAACCCAAAAGTGGCCTTCCATATCTAGGGCGTGAAATCATCAACAATAATATATACTTATTATATATCTTGTAGATTGTGTATGAGACATAGAAAACACACATGTTAAGCAAAAAATGTGTACATATTTGTCGAGCAATCAAACTCTACTCATGAAACCAAAAGCAGCAAGCTAGCCCTTGCTTCCATAAACCTGTATCTCACTTACAATTTCCATCAAACCATATAATTTGCACTTCTAATGTCAAATTTATACAATTATATTAAATCCCATGCGATGTGCATATGTCATTCGTATGCAATATCAAATCAGAGCACTCGCTCGATCACACAAATTCCACTTCCAAACTAATATCGCTCACTCGACTTCGCTAGTGCGGGCTCCGATCAGGTTCCTTGATTAGAAACCTCTGTTCTCCTTCCATAGCCATAAGTTATGATAGAAAACTTTAGAATCATATCAAAAATCTATATCAAGTATTCGCCGTCAAGAATATAGTGAAAAATCTTTGTTTGGATTGGTGTAAATCACCTAGAAATCGTGTACTCGAATTTGGATCAAAATCAGTTATGCGAATAAAATGGTCTATTTACAACTTACGTATCTATTCAATTGGTTTTTTTATTATACCAATTACCTTTCATTTTAATTTACATTCGTTTTCTGAAAGATTACTTCTTATTTACTACTATAATTCATTTATGAACCATTTCATAAAACTTTTCTTAAGTTTGTAAACATCTTATAAAACACAACTTATGTTTATCAATACTTTTTAAAACTCAAGTTCATATTCGTATAACACTCTTCTGTATCCTAAGAGCATATATACAATTTCAGATTTTTTTTACTTGACTAGGATGTTTAACATTTTGAAAACTTGTTTAACTTACTATTTCCTCAAATTTATAAGTTACAAAAACTTAATATCTTATATTTTCAAAAAACACTTAGCCTTAATTTTTGAATTAACTTAGAAGTTTTCCACTGTCCAAAATTGCCAAAAATTCCATTTCATTTAAACAAATGAAAACTACCAAACAACATATCATACCAAGATGCATGAACCAAACTTTCCTAATGCATATGATACATGAACCTATATAACAACTTAACTGAAAAATTTACAATTAAACACCCAGATTTTATTTCCACTCTATTTGAAATAATAATATACATATCTTCTTTTGCATATCAAATCATACTTTTGGGATTTTTAAATCAAAAATCTCTTTTCCCAAAAAACTTTGAAGCAAAAAAATATTGTAGCAAACCCTCATTTAGAAACTCGAAAAGGAGCAACGATGATGCTACAATCATCATCAGAATTATTTTCCAATGACATAAGTGAATTCAGTGCTGTCTATCTCCGATAAAATCAATTTTAAAATATTTCTACACACAAATACTTTTATATAATTTTATTTTTCCCAAAACTTTGAAAAACAATTTTTTAAACACTAGGATTTAAGTTCTCAAATTCTCAACTAAAATCCTTTGTATTTATAAACCATATTTATAAATTATACTTATATAAATCACTTCACAAATATATATATATATCTTTGTTTAAATTATAATAAATAACTTTTATTAAAATTAAATTTTTAACCAAACTTTATCGTTGAACACTTTAGTCAAATCGTGAAACTAAATTCACAAGGTGTTTGTATTTAGTTCAATCAAACAATAAACGCTCATAACTGGCCGAGCACAATTAATCAAACAATAACTAATGATAACTAAAAATTATCATCTCTTAACAAATGAACACATCATAAATAACTATATCAAATCTCTAAAAATTATTCTTTTATATATAAAGTATAATGTTAGGTAAAATTATTTTATTTACTAAATTTCAAAAACAATATTGTGTTAGTTTTCCTTATTAAACTATTTAGAAACCCTTATCGATACCGTGGCGTCCCACGTACCAACCCGAATTAATAAACCACTCAACGGATAAATCAAAATAATATAGAATATTTTCATAGTGCTAACAAATATGTGCTCTCATATATATACACTCAAACTCATTCTAGGGTGTTACTAACCCTATCTCTAATGAGTTTACCCAACCAAAGCCTAGATGTTCGCTCAGCCTAAGCTCTGATACCACGTATAATGACCCACCTTTTCAACCCTCAAAAGTCGACACAAATACATCCACGGTATTCATGTGTTGAACATCCTAGTGCCGGAAAGACCGATTATTGGGGCAAAAGAAAGAAAAGACATAACAGAATTTCACATATTGTTGAGTAATATATAAAATACAATAGGTCTTTACAAAAGAAAATTGTAATATCTATACATCAACCAGAGTAACTAACCAATCATCATCTTGGACAATTATAACAGCCTATCCTCACAAATTCTGATAAATATAAACAACTAATGCGGTGGAAATAAAATATACGTAAATACATCTTGGAGGCATCCACCTCAACTCCTGAAGCTCCAAAGCATCAAAGCCATGTTTGAGCCGACCCGAGCATTATAAGAAAATAACGCTCGGATCGGTCTGGTAAACCAGCGCGAGAAACACACATCACATGGATTTTAATGTTATAAAACCTTTCAAAAATAAAGGTTTCTTGTAAGACCATGCCATATATAAACACGGACGATTTTTTATATTACGATAACCAAATCATTACAAATAGAAATTCCAGTGATATTATATTAATGTTTAGGGTTTAAAATAAATATAAAATAGTTAGAACCCTTGCATCTCAGGTTCCAGCATAGTTGGATACAACTAAGTCCGACACTTATTGGAGAATAAATTTCATCAATGAAAAGGCTACTGGGGTACCGTCGACCACGGTACCTCTAGAAAATGTACCAAGGGCCTCGCATGGAGCCTATGCAAATTAGGATTGGCCTACCCCTTACTGGATAGTACCGAATATGTCATCACCCCGGTTGATTTGCAACCTTTTCCCGAGATCTCTCATGCACATACCAAATCCATAAATAGTGATCTAGAAGGGTGATGCCCATATCCTAATGGGTGCGACCCACATAGCCCTGAAGCATATCCTAAGTTTTAGTCATTTCCGATTGTGAGGCTCGAGGCTACGCTTTATCTTTTTAGCAAATCCTACTTGGAATGCTAATACTGCCATTTGGGAAATAATGCAATGCTTGCATTCATCTATACAAATTGTTTTGGGACTGAACAAACCGAAGGCACTACTTCAAATACAACCTTGGGATTAGTAGCAAGTAGCCCTTGCATTTCAAAGAACTTTGTCTTCGATCATCTTCAAGATGTCTTCTATAACAACCCGCCTTTTCGATCCTCAAATGTCGACACTAGTACATCCTCGGTATTCATGTGCTAAACATCCAATTGCCGAAAAGATAGATCATTGGGTTGAAAGAAAGACAGAACAGAATCTCACAACTTGACTAACCTATCATAAGTACATACATAAAATCAGAGTAACTAACTATCATCAACCTAGACAGTTATAACAGCTTGTCGTCGTAATTTGCTGATAAATACAAACAAGAAAAAATAGCAAAAGATAAAATACGGTAGTACATCTTGGAGAATCCAGCTCGTCTTTTGAAGCTCCAAAGTGTCCAACTAAATCTGGAATATATGCTCGGGCTGACCCAAGCATTATAAGAAAAATAAAGCCCGGATCAGTATGGTAAAACCAGCATGAGAAACGCAATCAAATGGATTTTCAATATTATAAAACCTTTCAAAATAAAGGTATCTCATAAGACCATGCCATACATAAACACGGATGGGATTTCATCTTACGATAACCAAACCATTTTATAGAAAATCTTATGATATTATAATAATGTCTAGAGGGAAAAATAAATATATAAAATAGTTGAAATGCTTGCATCTCACATTTCAACATAGTTAAGAACAACTAAGTCCATAAAGGCACGTATTGGACATTAGATTTCCATCAATGACAAAGCTATAGGGGTATAGTCTGCTACAGTATGCCTCTAGAAAATATACCGAGGGCCTCACATGGAACCACTATGAATCAGAGCCGGTCTACCCCTTTAAAATGACAAGTCAGATTACATCATTCCTCGTACACCAAGGCTACTAAAAAAATATGCACCGGCCAGGGCCCAACTTTTTTCTTTTGCATGCATACCAAATCCATAAATATCGAATCTAGATCAAGGAATGACTACCCCTACTGGTAGCGAACCACATGGCTTTGAATCATATCCCTTTTTTAGTCATTACCGGATTGTGAGGCTTATGAGGTCCCTATTACCATTTTTCTCTCTTATCAAATCCCACTTGGAACGCTAACACTACCTACCAGGCACAATGCAATACCAACATTCGTTCATACAAGTTGTTCAGAATAAGAACAAACCGAAGGCACTATTTGTACTATATCCATTTTGGAATCAATCGCAGGATTAGTATCAAGTAGCACTTACACTTCAAAGAACTCCATCTTCGATCATCTCGAACCAGTCTTGAACCTCTTCTAAAGCATCGAACGCGCATATGGTTTTGGAGTGGTTATGGTTTCGAGTCATCTTATATAAGTACACTCCTCCGCTTACAGATCGCTCTAAAACAAAATCAATAGTTTCGGTAAACTCAACTCCGTTTTTTTCGAAAATAATCAGACAAATACATAAGAGCGAAGATTGCCTCCTAACCATTTAAGCGGATGGATTTCCTAATCATTTTCCTAGGAGTACAAAACGAGATTTATATGCATAGTACAGCATCATCGAAGATGACTGTGCCGTGCAACTCCTGTGTTTCTCTTACATATTTCCATAGTTATATTTTAGCCAAGATTTGATAGTCAGTTATTTAGTTATCAAATAAACATACAATCAAACATAGATTAAGTTCCATGTGGGATTCACTAAGCCTCTATTAATTAATCTTTCATTAATTAAATATCTTTTCGATTATTTGATTTAAAATACTTTTACAAAAGATATTTTCACAAACCCCTTATATTCCTTTCAATACATAGAAAATATATCCATATACTTATCTCAACGGTATTAGTATATTACCAAAAGCTTAAGGAAGATTTCCTCTTTTCCATATTCATATTTAAATGGGCCCAAACAAATATCATTTAAAATACTCTTACTATAAACCAAACCACTTATCCTTCAGTATTGAGTATGAAAAGAATATTTCCATACCACCAGAATTAAGGAGGATTAGTTATCAAAAATCAAATCTCATTCCTTTTATAAAACTCCTTTTTTATAAGCCCATTTTATATTTACAAATCCTTTTATAAATCTCCAAATTAATTTATAAAAATTCTTTTATAAAACTTTAAAATAATTTATTAAATCCCTTTCTATTTATAAAACTCTTTCCTATTTATAAAACTCTTTTATAAATTTTCCTTTATAACTCCTTTATAAAAATCCTTTCTAAAATCCATTACAAAATATCACTTGTAAATCTCCTTTAAATAAATCCTTTTATTAAGTAAAATCTATTTTATAAACAAACTGCTATTTATAATACCTTTATTAAATTAATCAATTACCTATAAACATCATAAATAAATAATTAATTAACTTTAAATCGGCATTAATAAATTAACTTTAAACATCGTTAATAAAATAATAAATTTACTTTAGAACATCCTTAATAAAATAATTTATTAACTTAACTCATCATTAATTAAATCAATTTATTATCTTAAATCATAATTAAATTAATTAATCAAATTAAAACAACATTAATAATATAATTAAATATCTCTAAACATCTTTAATAATATGATTAAATAACTTACTTTAAAACATTATTTATAGACACTTAACCTCAAATTTGTTGTAAAATTGAAGTTAATTTAAATCCATAACTTTACAAATTCGAAAGGAGGTACAGCGACTATAATGGTACTACATAAAGTTACTAGTTAACTCAATTCGACTTTCAAGTCACATAACTAGTATTTACATAAACAATAAATATGTAAATCAAATCCATAATTAACCATCAATAGTTAACACATCAATTTTCCTAATATTAATTAATCCACATATTAATTAACGGATTAATTAACCGGCATATGAATCAATGTCCAATTTATTATAGTAGCAGAATAGGGTTTTATTCTGCCAAATAGATGTCATCGATAATCTATTCAATTTGATTATAGTAGAACGATGTTTTATTCTGCTAAATAGATGTCCAAAATAATTTATTCAATTAAATTTAACCGAATGATGTTTTATTTGGCCAAATAGATATCACCAATGAAATATCTTTATTTTAACTACGTTATTACTTAAAATAACACAATTATATGCAGTCTGTATTATTTTATCATTAAATTATACTTCAATAAACTAGCAAATTTTTATATCATGCTGTTCTCCTAGATCATACAAATGTAGTGCAAAAACTTGCAAGTCAAACGGATTTCATATGCAGGAATTATTCGTTTCAAAGCTGGGCTTATAATTAACTAGTTAAATAGATTTATAAACCAAGATTCCTCACCAAAACTCAAACAGGACAAGCCCATCTATTACATACGAAACTTACCCGGTCTAACTTCTTCATTCCTCCAAACTATTCGAAATTCCCAAATCAAACTCCAACACACCATCGTGCACACATGCACATGCTCGCCCCGATCCCACCGCCGTTCGTCTATCCAAGACCACCCACAAGTCCTCCTTGGCGCTCTCATCATGGTAGCCTCGTCACCCTCACCTCTAGTGCCACTAGCTAAAACTGAACCAAAAGCACAAATTGAGAAGGAAACACACTATGGTTTTGAAACCCATCACGATCGTGCCTCGACACCCCCAACATTTCTACTAGTGACTAACCTGCCGCCGCGGCCATTCAGACTGTAACACCACACCTCACCTCCTGCTGACTTCGTGTCAAGCTCAATGCTGCACACTGTCGTCACCGCCATCCCAAAGTCGAACCCCAAAAACTGCCCTTAAACCCTAACTTGAGCTCGTTGGAGCAACCCTGACCACGATACTCCAAACGACCACCGCCCATGCCACCGACTTGACCCAAGGCTGCTCCAGAATGCATCGCTCGCCCAAACCCCCTTAGATCGCCAGAATTCCATTTTTGAACCAAAAAAATTCATCTCATCCCCATGATGCATCCCAACCACCTAAAATCACAAGACTACCCTTAAAAATTATGATTTGTGGATACGAACATGACTATACACTCCGTTTGTTGATCCGAGCTCTATGAAAAACCAACAATGTTTGACCATCCAATGATTTAAACCCATATAACGCACATCACTCGACGATATAACCTTCAACTATTTTTAAGAAAAACTAGAGTCTAAGACATACAACTTTCTTGATCATTTTGGCTATATTTGAACTGTTAAGGAGAAAGTGATTTTTAAAATGAGAGGGAAAAAGGTTATAAACAAATAGAGTGCTGGTTGAAGGAAAAAGGAAGAAAAGTTTGTTATCATTGTATATGTTTTTACTTATAGTAAGCCTATATCTTTCCGTTTCAAAGTAAATATTCATAAATATATGATTTTTAAAACCATTACTCTAAACATGAAAATCAAATATAAATCCTATCCAAGTTGACAAATAAATTTCCACAATATTCTTTTCACAAAAATATTAAACAAGATTTGAATATATCACCTTCTCTATGTTTGAAATGCTCCAAGTTTCCATCTTTGGATGAAGAAAAATGTTTTAAGCTAAAAGATGGGATTTTTCAAAATTTATAAAAAGTTAGAGCAAATGCAAAAGATGATATCAAGAAGTATGAAGATGAATAAAAATGATAACAGTGTATACATATATAAGGTTAAATAAAAATAAAATAAAAATAAAATAAAAATAAAATAAAAGTAAAAATAAAATAGAAATGCCCTTGGACCAAAATGCCCCTTAATTCATAATTTTCAACCCCTCTATCAAACTCAAGCCACCTAAATGTCATGCATTTGAAAATATGTTGGTTAATAGAATGATACATGTACCTTCATTAACTTTCATACTTATGGAATCATTTCATTACAAATCCATTCTTTCATTTGAAATTTAAATATATTTTATATTTATAAATCCTTATTATTATTATTATTATTATTTATACATTACAAAATAAAAATGTTTTAAACATTTAAGTGTTGTTTTCAAAGTTTTTACAAGGGTATTACAACTTTCTACAGCTTGTTGTTCGACAAAAAGCTGAAAATCCAAAAAGCGAGTTTCGATCACATTTTTAGTTTTCCGTCAAACTACCTATTTATATAAACAGAATTCAAAAATTAATTAAACGCAATTGAAATGAATGAAAAAATTGGAAACAGATGAAATTGAATATAAGTCGATCCAATGTAAATAAATAAATATGAATAAATGGAAAATGAACCAATTGGGTGTTAATAAGAAATGGAAGTATATAAATTAAAATGTTGACATTGAATAATAATATGGGTATGAATAAAACTTGCATGAATATGTTGTTTGGATGTTTCTTTTATTGCATGGCTATGTTTGCTTATATGGTTGTTGTATAGTTGTGTTATATATTGATTTCTCTTTCCATATACATATTCTCATCTATTATTGAGTGTTTAGTAGGTACGGGGGCGTATGCTAGTTATGGAGCTCGCTTGCACATTTTGTTGCTTTTGCTTGCTTAATACGAGCGAACTCGCTCGTATTATTAATAATAAGGTACATATCTCAAATTACATACCGCGATTTTATATTTTTGCCCTTCGGGATGCCTTATCATTGAGATGTATATGTATATTGATATCTAGTTGGTATATTGTGATATATATTGATAGTGTAAATTTTTCCGATCGAGCCGCGCAAAGGAAACTCTGCCGAAATTTTCCGTAAATCCAGGAGTTAGAAAAATTTTGAAGTTCTAAAATATTTTATAACTTGTTTTATATATAAGTTATATTTTCCGTAAAACAGATATCGGAGTGGCTTAGTAGAAGCGTAGTAATAGTTTTGCAAATAAGATGCTTATGTTTTATAAGTTGATAGTTTTGAATAAAATATATTGAATGTTAAATTCCGTACTTAACGCATTTTCGAGGACGAAAAGTTTT
Organism: Allium fistulosum; assembly: GCA_030737815.1. Lineage (NCBI taxonomy): Eukaryota > Viridiplantae > Streptophyta > Magnoliopsida > Asparagales > Amaryllidaceae > Allium > Allium fistulosum. The sequence continues at coordinate 903,311,637 of CM060906.1, read as the reverse complement.
GAGTGGGGGAGTATGTAACGACCTATATTTTTAACTATTTTAAATTATGGAATTTGATATTATTATTGAATAAAAATGGTTAAAAATAAAAATTTAATGATTTTGAGTGCAAGTTATTGGATATGAACTTGAATAAATTTTGAAATAACTAATTTCGAAGTTTTGGCGATAACGAGTATTGAAATGAGATTTATAAATTAACATTGTTTATAATCAATAAATGTAGTTGAATTATAAATTGTGAATTATTTAAATAGAAATAAGATAATGTTGATAACTAAAATTTATTTGGAATTTAACGACTTATTCATATTGATTTATCGGTTAATTAAATTGTTTAAATTTATATTGCGATTATTTAAATAATGGAATTCTGGATTTAATGTGAATGAAAATTGCATTGGAAATTGGTTCAAATTTTATATGAATGAAGATCGTTTACTTTCAAAATTTAATTTAAATGTGAATAATTAGAATTTGGAAATTTTATATATTAATTGACGAGTAAAAATAGCCATTTTGGCAACTATCTTGGATTTCGACGAAACCAGTTTCATCGGATCCGTAATAATGAGTTATTGTAAGATTTCATGTTTCGTAGCGATCGGACTTGTCGTTTGGCCGTGCGAGCTCGAAATGCGTAGAATTTAATTTCAGAAGTTAATTAAATAATTGATTTTGAAAAGCTATCTTTCGCATATGATTGAATTAGGCCTCGGAACTAGTTCCATTGTGTTCGGAATAAGGGTAAAACATTATGAATGCCAGGTGGAACGCGTCATTTGGAGCCCAGAAATTCGCGGGCCAATCGAGTTAGATATTTTCATTATAGTAATATTATATATTATCACTTTTTTTCTTTTCACTTGCAAATCGTGGCCACCTACTTCTCTTTTTCCCCCTTTCTTTTTCAAATTGCTTGGCATTTATACAAATCTCGATACAAACAAAAGAATGCCGATCGAACCCAAAACGAGATTGGAAAAAAAACAACAAATCAAACTATGGTCGCGACTTGAAGATGAGGCAGCAGGCTGGAGTGTGGCACGAGAGGGTGGGAGGCTCAATCGTCGCTTAGGGTTGATGGGTGTTCGCGCGCGACCAGGCTGGGGCTCGGAGGCGATGGTGGCGGTGGCGTGTCGTGGTGCTGGGCACGGCTCTGGCTTGGACGTCCGATCGTATTGTAATATATATATATATATATAACTGTGGTTCGTGCTCAAAGAAAGAAGATGGGTTTCGCGTGTGCCTATAGTTTGAGCGTGAGAGAAGGTCGTTTTTTATTTATTTTTTTTATTTTTGTTAATTTTAGTTTAAGTAGATCGTTACATTAATTAAACCTTAACTTTTGCGTAAGAGGTTCGTTTCGGACGAAACGAGTTGCAGGGGATCTGTATCGACGTCGTCTATAGAGTTGTGTGGATCTGGAATTTATTTGACTCTGAAGAATTTCAGATTCATACGAAGGTGAGTGTTTTTTTTACGCTCACGTTTGACTATTATATTTTATGTTAGTAAAATTTAGATCGTGAAGTAATTTGAATTTATTGATAGTTGGTGGATAAATTTAAATTGACATTTAATTGACATCTGAATTAGTTGATAGAATTTAAATGACAGTTAAAATTATATTAGAATTTAACTGCTAGTAAAATCCCCAATTTATCGGTAATTGGTTGATTGTTGCTGTTTGGATGATGGATGGTGATGGATGAAATTTGATTGATATTTTAGATGTTTGGATGTTTATTTATGTTTAATATATCATGTTATCATCCTGTATAATGTTTACAGTGTATAAAACTGTAAATTGAATTATTTTGAATAAATTAAGAGATAGGTTGAAATGATATATACCTATGGCATTTATTTTGGATTGAAATGATATATATCCATCCCTAAAATTAAATTGTAATAATTGATTCACTTGGCCATAGGATAGAGAATTATATACAGATACCGGATTGGTTAAATTAAATGATTTTAAAATTTTCATTTTGAAATTATTTAAATGATTTGATTTTAAAAATAGAATCGAATTATATGGAAATCGAATAATTTTTGAATTGGAACTCGGAATGTTGAAATTTAAATTTGAAATGAAATTGTTTAAATAATCGAAGTTGAGATTTTGAAGTTATAATCGAAATATGATGTGGATTTCATAAATTGATTTGTTTTAAAAGACTGCACTTTTATTCGAACTTTAGATATTGCTAAGTAAAAGTGATATAAATTGATATTTCGGAATTAAGCTCGGAATTGAATTATATTTGGAGATTTGGATTTTTAATCGAATATTGAAAGTAAATTTGTTTAAGTGTTTTAATCGATATTTTGAAAAATCAAACTCGAAATTGATATAAATTGTAATGATTTTAATTTGGAATTGGAATTAATTTGAAATTGGAATTTAAATTAATTTGAAATTGGAAGTGAAATTAATTTGGAATTGGAATTTAAATTAATTTGGAATTGAAAATAAAATTCAAATTGAAACCAAAATCGAATTGAGTAAATCGAAAAGGAAATGGAAATTGATTTGGATTGGAAATTTTGGAATTGAATCAGTTTGGCTTGGAAACTATTTTTAAATAAATTATTTTAGTATTAACTATTTCAAATCTATTTTATTTAAATATTCAAACTATTTTAATTTTCCCAACTATTTTACTATATAAACCGTTTTATTACTCAAACTATTTTCTATTAAAGTATTTTAACTATTTAACTATTTTAATACTATTTTCTAAAATTCAAACTGGTCAAAGGGTGGAATGTTGATATTTAAATCTTGGATTTAAATGTTAAACAGGTTAAAGTGAATTATAACCAAAACTATAATTTGAATCAAGTTTCGAAGCGAAATCAATATATCGAGTTGAATTAACATTTGAAGTAAAAATATGGTTTTTGAAGCGAATATGATGATTTCAAAATGGACATGATATATTTTGAGTAAATACGATGATTTCGAAATGGATTTGATTTTCAAGCGAATATGATATTTTGATATCAAGTACGAATTGTTTTCGAAATGTAAAAGTACCAACCAGTGTGTAAAACGATGTTTGGTTGTTAAAGAGACCGGGGCCTCTTATTGATATACTCTCTATCAATATTGGAACCACTTTGACAACTATATACGCAGTTGATGATATCCAAAATGTAGTGGTTGAATTGGCGACGTTTACTGGAATGAAGTAAGAGAACGATGATAGATAGCTTTGACACTCGTGTCATAATTAAAATGACTAAAACAAGAGCCTATGTCTGGCTATTGAGGTTAGCTACCTCTAGCAACGCCGATCCCTCGTATTACTATTGTGATTTTGTATTCGATGGGTGCACCTTTTGTCGGTTGGAATGATTGTCACGATCGGTGACGGATGGGTTACGACCAGCCAAAAAGGTTAAACTGGTAGAATCCTACCTTAGGCATTGCCTCACGTGCCTTGTCATATTTATACCTATACGAGCCCATTACGACTTTGGTTTTGAACCTATAAAAATGTATTAGGGGATAATGTAAAGATTTAACGCTATTTTGATATTTATTTTACTGATAGACATTATCTATTATAGTGTATACTATTATATATAAATAGTTTAATGGATCCTTAGGAGATGGAAAATCCTGTAACATCTCTTAAGTATTGCACTCATATTTGTGATATTGATTTGACTTACATAAGAGTATTTTAGTCCTGGCTCGAGTGTTTTGTCTTTTCATTACGCTCGGGTCAGTCTTGAGTTTTTCCAGCATATTGAAGATTATTCTCTGGAGGACGAAGACAAAGATTTGGTATAATACTATTATTATTATCTCCGCATCATGCTATTCTGCTGTATTGATTATTTATCCCAGATGTATATATATAACTCTGATAAATGTGTATAGATTTTAATTAAATGTATAGTAAACAGCTTCATGAACTATTATGTGATTATTATATTTTATCGTTTTGCTGTGAGATTCTGTGTTTATTTTCTTCTTCTTTTCTTATTTTTCTTATTTAACCCCATTGATTATCTACGTTCCGGATGGTTTAAGTTGGACATGTATGGATTATTGTCGATCTAAACCTTCTGCAATGTAGGTCATCGCAGTTGGTATCAGAGTGGCGCTGTGGAGGCGTGGTGGGCCCATAACCCATGGGTCCTAGGATCGAAACCTGCTTTACAGAAAATATAACTTATATATAAAACAAGTTATAAATTTTTTTAAAACTTCGAAATTAGTTATTTCAAAATTTATTCAAGTTCATATCCAATAACTTGCACTCAAAATCATTAAAAAAAATTTAACCATTTTTATTCAATAGTTATATCAAATTCCATAATTTAAAATAATTAAAAATATGGGTCGTTACAAAACCAATCTTTGAAATAAAGTAATTAAAAAGTAAAAACCTTTATTTTATTAATTATGAATAAGTTTAAACCTTTATTTAATAATAATTAAATCTTAACTTAATTAATAATTAATTAATTAAACCTCACTTAATTAATAATTATTTATTTATTAAATCTTACTTAAATAATAATTAATTAATTAACCTTTAATTAATAAGTAATTAACCTTTACTTAATTAACTAATTATAATTAACCTTACTTAATTAAAAGTTAAGTACTAATTTTTTTACTTAACTAATAATTAAGTACAAATTATCTTTACTTAATTAATTAAATAATCATTAAACCATTACTTCATTAATGAGTAATAATTACCTTTAAATATATAAAGTATGTTTGAAAATACTTTTCAAAAATATTAGGAGTGAAAACATTGTCAATTTACCCAAAAAATGTTCGTTTTTACGAACTACGTTCATAGCGACTATTGTTATGGATACCATAACTTTAAACTAGTTTTATATATCTGATGCCCTTGAAGCCTTTATCTTTATCTTAACTTATTTTATAAATAGAGTATAGTATTTTTAGAAACTAAAAGTAAAGTTTTGGAAACTTGTAAAAACTTTATAGGAAATAACATAAGTAAAACAAGTTAAATCCAAGGGATATCAATACCACAAGAAACATAACTCAAGTGTTATTTTTCCCTTTACATAAGCTCATACATTCCAACAAATGCCATAACCAACATACACAAGTAAAAATTATAACTTGCAAACTATAACTTAACTTTTGACTTCATTTTCCAAATCTATATAACAATTACCTATAAGTATATATATGTTCATACAATCAACATCATTTTTCACCAAACAATCAACAAATTTGCAACCAAGTTAAGCAACAAATAAAGTCTAAAACTTTCTTAAAAGTGTGAGCATTGCTTATCGAAAATCACCTGAAATAAGTCAAGCTAACACTAAAAATTGAATCGGCCCTAGATCTTGGATTTACTTTGCAAAAGATGGAATTTTGGAGGCCTAAAGGGGGAAAATAGGTTCGGCATTAGGTAGTGGAGGGCTCAACCTAGGGTAGTGGAGGAAGGTTAGGCTTTTCTTTTGAAAGAGAAGGAGTTATAGGGTAGAAAAGGGTATTTTTGAATAGGTTTTAAAGTAGAAAAGGAGGGATTTTTATTTTGAAAATTTTATAAGGAGGCAATGGAAGTTTAAGCGCTTAGAAATGGAGATGATGGAGTTTTTAAAAATGAGAAATGAAATGTAAAATAAGAAGGAAAAAATAGGAAATTGTTTTTATGCAAAATGGATTATGTGAATTACCAAAATACCCTTAGGCCCATACCCTCCACTCTTCTTTTGTCACATCATCAACTCCCGCCCTTTACCCATTCCACATGCAAGGACCACCCCCCCTCATCATGTCCATCTCTTCATCCCATGAAATGTGACATCCCTTTTTTATTTCTTTTTATTTTATTTTTTTAATTTTTGAAAAAAAAAATCACTTCTTTTCTTTTTTACTTTAGTAAATAAAATTTCACCATATATACTTTAACCATACATATGTTATTAGTAATGTATATGTATATGTATATGTATACCAGAGTGTACACAACATTCACGAAAATTTTAGACGATAAGTCGAAAAAAATCTGAAAAACGATTTTCGTTCATATTTTCGATTTTTCTTCAAACTAATTAATTGTAAACCAATTTTGAAAACAATTTCACTATAATAAGTTATTATTTAAAAGAGGTATATTTGATTTATAAAATCCATTAATTAATTTATTTATAATTATAACAAATATCCACATTTAAAGTGATTAAATTCCGGGTCGTTACATTCTCCCCCTTAAAAGAATCTCATTCTGAAATTAACACAGAAGGAGATAACTCAAAATAACTAAAAAGAGCATATATTATATATTATGAAACCCATACAAAAGATACACACTAAGCAACTACATCACAAATAGAGAGTACACAATCCATACAACAAGCTAACAACTATCCTAGCATCAATTCAGGACAAGCTTCCCTCATACTATCCTTCGTCTCCCAAGTACAATCTCTGGGATCCTCATTCCATTGAATCTTAACTAATCTCGCTACCTTATAACATAGTCCCTTCTCATACCAATCCAAAATGCGAACTAGACGTCTTTTCACATCAAGTTTAGTTCTATCTCTAAATCCTCTTGCGTAGATGGCTCCGCAATCAGCGATGGGTCATGCATATACTTCCTCAAATGTGACACATGGAAAACATTATGGACCCCCGATAACTCCTCTGGCAACTCAACTTTATAGGCAAGCGCTGCAATCCTCCTAAAAATTCGAAAAGATCCAACATATCTTGGCTCCAACTTCCCAGCTCTTTCGAATCGAAAAACTCCTCTAATCGGCGAAATCTTTACAAACACAAAGTCTCCAACTGTAAATTCTAAAGGCCTTCACCTTCGATTTGCATAACTCTTCTATCGATCATGGGCTTCCTTTATCCTCTTCTAGATCACTGCAACTTTCTTCATAGCCTCCCGTATCATATCAGGTCCAAGTACTAGTCGATCCCCGGTCTCCATCCAACACGCCGGTGACTTAGCCGTCTGTACAAATCCTCATAAGGTGCCATGCTAATGCTTGCTTGATAGCCATCATTGTAGGAGAATTCCACCAAGTGCAGATGATCTTCCAATGATCCTCCAAAGTCCAAGATTCATGCTCTCAACATATCCTCCAAGATTCAGTTAACCCTCTCAGTTTGACCATCGGTTTGAGTGTTGTATGTTGTGCTCAAACTTAGCTTTGCTCCCAAAGCTACCTAAATTTCTTCCCAAAATCGGCTTGTAAAGATGGGATCACGATCACTCACAATGCTTATTAGAAGTCCATGCAGTCGAACGATCTCTCTCATATAGATCTCTTCCAATGACGTTGTGGTCCTCATCGGCTTTACCAAAATAAAATGAGCACTCTTAGTTAGCCGATCCATAATGACCCACACACCTTCATTCCCTTTCCTTGATTGAGGTAATCCATCAATAAAATCCATTGGTACCTGCTCCCACTTCCAATTTGGGATCTCCAGCGGTTGTAGTAGCCCAGTAGTTCTTTGGTGATCATCCTTGATTTGCTGGCAGTTCTCACTTCTGCTAACATAGATAGAGATATCCCTCTTCATTCCCTTTCACCAGAATACCCGCTTCATATCGCGATGCATCTTCGAAACCCCCCGGGTGGATACTTAACTTGGATCGATGGCATTCCCATAAAACCTCCTGCCTAAGACCATCAACATTTAAAACACATATTCTCCCATTCATACGCAATACGCCACGGTGATCTACCTCAAAATTTGAACACTACCCCTCCTCGACATCCTTGATGATTTCCATTAAGCGATTTTTTCCCTTTGTTTGCTCGAAATCTTCTCGACGAGAGTTGGGGTGACTTCCAAAAGAGCACAAATCACATTCCTACTCAAAGCATCTACTATCGCATTTGCTTTTCCCGATGTATAAAGAATATCCAAGTCGTATGCCATTAGAAATTCCAACCATCACTGCAGCTCAAGTTCAGATCCTTTTGAGTCAAAAGATACTTCGGGGACTTTTGATCCGTGAAGAGCTTGAACTTTTCACCCAACAAGTAATGTTTCCACATTTTCAATGCAAACACCATAACTAATAGCTCCAAATCATGTGAATTCTTCTCATGTCGCTTTAGTTGCCTGCTAGCATAAGGAATCTCCTTCCCATGCTGCATTAAAACTATACCCAACCCTACTCCACAAGCATCAGTGTACACAGTCAGGCATGCACTTCCATCCAGAATAGCTAAGATTGGAGCACTAATCAACCTTTTCTTCAAGTCCACAAACGCTTCCTCACACTTCGGAGTCCAAATAAACATCTCATCCTTCTTCATTGACTTGGTTAGGTTAGAGGCGGTCTTGGAGTAGTCCTAGATGAATCTCTTATAAAATCCGGCTATGCCTAATAAACTTTAGACTTCTGTAGGAGTCTGCGGTCTCTCAAATTCTTAAACAGCAACTACCTTTGCTAGGTCGACCGAGATGCCATCTCCCATCTCCACATGCCCGAGAAACCTTACTTATGACTGCCAAAAGTGACACGTAGAAAATTTTGCCTTTAGAACGTGTTTCCTTAACATTTCTAACACCACTTCCAAATGGTGTTTGTGCTCTTCCTCGGTCTTGGAGCGGATAAGGATATTGTCTATGTAGACCAAAGCGAACATATTAAGAACGCCCCTAAATATGCGATTCATAATATCTACGAAATACGTGGGTGCATTGGTTAGCCCAAAAGGAATAACCAACCACTCAAAGTAAAAGTTTGGTCCCCCTAAATGTTGTTAGGGGTATGCTATCCTCTGTTACTCTTAGTTTGTGAAAGCCGGTAGGCAGGTCCATCTGGGGGAATACTCGACTGTCATGAAGTTCGTCAAAAAGGTCATCTATGCTGGGTAAGGCATACCTATTCCAAATGATATGCTTATTTAATTCCCTATAATCCATACACAGTCTTAAAGAACCATTCAATTTTGCCACAAAAACTATAGCTGATCCCCAACTCAAACGACTTGGTCTAATCAGTTCCTTCCTCAACAAATCATCGGTTTGATTTATTAGCTCCTTCCTCTCTCTTGGGCCATTTTACGCATGGGTTGAATAATAGGCCTCACATTTGGGAATTAAGTCAATACGAAAGTCGATCTCCCGATGCGTAGGTAGACTGTTAACTTCTTCAAAGAAATCTAGTAAAATTCTTAACAATATCTATTGACCCTACCCCTTGTTGGGATGATTCTAATGCATACAGGAAACTACTTATGCATTTGTTTTGGATCATCGCATGATACTTTAAAATGATTCCCTCTCTTATTTTGAAAATACCACCGTCCTATCAACATAATCTAGAACAGCTTTATTTTCTAACAGCCAATCCATACAAAGAATAACATCAAACCGCTTAAAATCTAGAATGGACACACATTTGTCGAAGTTGATGGCTCATCCTTGATAGCGTACACCTTGACCTACTGTCCCTTCTTCAGTAGTGGGCAATCCTTCACCGTGTACCCTGGCTGCTGATAGTTCTAGCAAAGCATCTTCTGAACCATTAGAGAGATAGGTCCTCCTTGTTACTTTGAATCTTCAGAATTCCTACATACTTTGCCAGATGACCCATTTTCTTGCACTAATAACACTCAACATTCTTGAACTTGTTTCCCTAGTCTCCTTTCGACTTCCCTTTTCTGTGCTTCTTCCATTTTGGGTTAAACTATCTCACGTTTGGGTTATTATTACTGCCAATGCGTGTTGTTGCCGGATTCTTTTTCTTAAGAGTTTCATACCTTAAAGCCTTGTCTACAAAATCCACAAAGTAACCCTTAAGATGGGCAGTCATCTTTTCTTGGAAACCCACCCTCATTCCCATCACAAACATCTTGTTCTTATTCATCAATTCCGAGCCAATCGCGACAGCTCGCTAAACTTAGTCTCATACACCGACACCAAAAATTCTCTCTATTTAAGATCCAAGAAACTCCTATACATGCAGATCTTTACTGCAGTGGGCATGAACTAATCTTCGAACGCTTCCTTGAATCAGGCCCAATATAAATCATCCTCCAGAACATTAGCTGTAACGGAGTCCCACCTTGCTGTCGCTACATCTTACAACTGCCAGGACGCTAAGAACCACTTCTACTTATCCAAAATATCTAATCCCTTGAAAATATTTTCACAAGAACGAAGCCAAGCTTGGACTTCGATGATGGATTCCATTCCCTTAAATGGCTTTCCTCCCATATTTGTAAAATCCTAGCATAGAGCTGCAAATTAATGCGGGGTTGTACTGGTGATGCTTCTTCAACAGTCCCGACTCTTCCAACATTCGGAGCTCGACCATTGGTGGTCGTGGTGCTACTAGCTCCTCTACCTCACCTTTCTTATTTCTTATTATTACTACCTGGATATAGTATGATAACTCTTAGAATACTTAGATGAGATAATCTTAAGGGAAAGGGTACAAATCAAACATATTAAAGCTGATCTATCTAACTCAAATATTTATGAATAAAAATTACAAATATGCACTCTCGTAGACTAAACTCATTCTAGGGTATCACAAATCCTATCTCTAAGGGGTTGAAGCAACTTAAGCCTAGATGTTTTCTCAATCTATGCTCTAATACTAGTTGTAATGATGATCTGCCTTACTTACTCCTAAAGACGACACTTAATACACCCATGGTATCCATGTGTCGATCATCTAGGCGTATGAAAGACAAGCCGTTAGGGAAAAAGAAATGAAAACCCTCAAGAAGAAAGAAAACACGGAATCTCACATCGCAAGGCAATCACATGTAATAGTCAACATAAAATAGTACATAGTATCATTCTCCAATTGAATATCAGAGTTACAAAAATACCAAATTCAGCCAGGGAAAGTTATAACTATCGGTTCCCACAATGCTGATATAAAATATATACATACACGGTGGAAAATAAAGAAGATAACTAGATATCATCGAAGCCACATTCTCCATGCTTCTCTAAAAATGCATCTGTGAGAACCTGGACTATTTAGCTACTCATACAAATTTGAGTACCTAAGAGTTTTAGGGAAAGAAAGAAAAATCCCGGGTCAAACATGGGTTTGGTGTGAGTAAAACTTCAAACAACTAAAATTTTATACTTGTAAAAACTCTTTAAAATAAAGTCAACTCGAAAGACCACGCGGCATATAAACACAGACTAGTTTTTACTTTACGATAACCAAACTATTTTTATAGAAGATCAAATGATATTATAATATTGTCTAGGGTTTAAAGTAAATATTGAATTATAGCCAAAATTATTGCATTAATTAAATTCCAGCAAAATAGGTATACAACTAAGTCTGAAGGTACTTATTGAAAAATGGATTCCATCAATGAAAAGGTTGCTAGTGTATCGCCTGTCATAGTACACTTCTAAATAAAACGTACTGAGGGTCTCACATGGACCCTCTACATGGCAAGACCGGCCTACCCCTTTTGGATAGTATTGGATATATCACCACCCCATTACGATCAACAACCACACCTGGGTCACAAGCATACATAATCTGAGAATATCAATCTAGATTGAGTAGTGACTATACCCTAACAGGAGTGACCCACATAACCTTGCGGCATCCCATGTTTTAGTCATTCCCGATTGATGAGGCTTGAGGCTACACTTTACCTTTCCATATAGCAATCTCACTTGGAATTCTCACACTGCCCTCCAGGCGACAATGTAATGCTAGCATTCATCCATACAAGTTGTTTAGGATATGAACAAACCGAAGGCACTACTTCCACTACATCCATTTTGGAATCACTCTCAGGATTAGTAATAAGTATCTCCTGCACTTCGAAGGTCTTCGTCTTCGATTCTGTCATCTTCAAGTTGTTTCCAATTCATATGCTTACGTTGGTTCGTAGTGGTTTTCGAATAACTCATGTTAACCGATCCCAGTCTCTTCAAACAACCATTCGTTAACTTTAAAATTGTCAATATATCGATAGTGGAAAAATCCACTATCTGGGGTGTGTATAAATTTGCATATGAAAAATAAGACATCATATACTTATCCCTACTTTCCAATTTCAATGGTATTTGTTAGACTAAAAAATGGTATAGCACCTCGGATGCGGTTAATAATAAGTTAGCCATATAATCAAGCATATATAAGCTCATGGTTGATCAAAACTCGATGATATTGATCATGCCGAGGCTATACGTCTATTATTATTCAAAGCTCATCGATTCTGATGGTCATGCAGAGCTTTGGACTTTACTCTACATCTATCACACTCCAAAGCTCGCCAAGGTTGATTATATTGAGTTTTGAACTCAAATTCATGTAATTGCAAGCCTAAGTTAATAGTGATTAAATAAATCATAATTGGAGTCCATAAGCCAATCCAAACCCTTTTTTATTAATCAAAGATGATTACAATCGGATACAATTTTTCCCCAATCTAATTTAGGCTTTGCTAGAGTGTGATTTGATTACAAGAGAGAGAAATGAAAATCCGTCCCTCAAATAAAGACCCCTCGATCTCTATTTATAGAGTTTGGCGGATGGTAAGTGCCACTAGTTGTTAGCCTCACCATGTTTCATTGTTTTTGAGTTTTGATGATGGTGGCTTTATTGGCCTCGGTATTGATGGCGTTTTCATATTCCAAGGCTTATGTTCTTGTTAATCGGTATTGGGCTTGTTTTATCAATGCTTGACACCATTCTTTTCTGACAATCCTTGATGCCAATGAAGTGCAGCATTGAGGTTATTGATGAATCTCGACAATAGCAGTTGTCGACATTGCTTATATAAGATTAAGGTTATATCACTTCTTAATCCTCGATGATGTCTATAATTCTTTATTATCGTCATCAATATGGAGCAATTTGATGAAGCTCGACATCAGTGGATAGGAGCGGCATGGTTCTTCTTATCATCATTTTTTGTTCTTCGATGTCGATAAAAACTTTGATGTCGATATTCATCTTTGCTTCTGAAGCTTCGAACCTCGACATGAACCCTTGCTTCAAACCTTGATATGAACCTTTGCTTCAAACTTCAACATGAATCCTTAGTCTCGGCATTGATTCCTTAACTCATATCCTTTGAAAATTATAGGGATAACATTTAGCCCCCCTAGTATAAGAGAAGCTTTTTACTCTTTAGAGTAAAACCAAGAATTCCTTTATGTTGTCCAATCCTCAATAAGATTTCCCTACTAGTCTTGTTTTGCTATAAAACATAAAGTACAATATACTATTTGTTATCAATTCTCCTTCTGAATTTAACTGGGTTATGTTGGCATTCATTGCCTATATTATTTATGTGAATTAAAATCATAATTTTACTATAATAGAAAGAGCAGTAAATAACAATAAGTTTTCAAATGGAAGCCCAAAAGATCATCTGGTAATAGGAGGGAGAATTAGAAATTTTTTCTAGTTGAAGTCTAGAATCTCATCTGATAATGGGAGACCAGAAATTCGTAGCTTGCAACAGAAGAAGATCAGAAATCTATCTAATAATTAAATAATGGAAGACCCGAATCCCATCTGATAATAATTAGAAAAACGGAAATCCTCCTCTGGCGATGATAATAAAAGAAGGTTGATAATTAATATTGGCAGTAATAGAAGAAGAATAAAATTCCATTTGCTAATAATAGGGGGAAGACTAGAAACCCCTGTCAGGTAATAATAACAATTGAAAACCAGAAGTTTATATCTAGAAATATAGAAGAAGTCCAAAAACTTTTATTTGGTAATAGCAATAGAAGTCTAGAAATTCCTATCTGGAAATTATTATAATGGAAGATTAGGTCCCCTTCTGATAATAATAATTGAAGTTCAGAAATCATCATCTGGAGATAATAATAGAAGTCCAAAAATCATCATCTGGAAATAATAACAAAAAACCAAAATCATCATCTGATGATAAGAGAAGACCTGAAATCCATATCTGGCAATGATAAGAGAAGACCAGAGATCCATATTTGGTAATAATAAGAGAAGACCAGAAATCCATATCTGGTAAGAATAATAGAAGTCCTTTGTTTTGCACCACCCTCAGGGCCTTGAATGTTTGAATCCTTTGTTTCAAGCCACTCTACGGGCTTTGGATGTTGTTAACCTTTTTTTATGCCACTCTCTGAGCTTAAGATGTTATCCCTTGTTTTGACCCCGTATCACCCTCTTAGGTGATGAATCAAGTCATCTGGTGCGTTCGGTTAGCTTTCATCAAGCAGGACCAAAGACTTACCTGACCTCTTTCTAGAAGGTGCTTCAAACGGGCCTTATAGGCGGGAGTGAAGGATGGTTTGGTGCTTTGGCCAAGCAATTGTTAGGCAGGACCAAAGCCTTGCTCTGTCCTCCCCCTAGAGGTGCTTCAGACAGGCCTTATAGGCGGAAATGAAGGCTAGTTGGTTCTTTGACCCGGCCGATTGAGGCGATGTCAAAGGCTTACTTCATCCTCCCTCTAAGAGGTGCCTTGACATAGCCACGTAGGTGGTATCAATGGCTTGCAGATGCTTTAGCCTGGCCATTTCTGGTGGGAATAAAGGCTTACTCCAACCTCCCTCTAGGAGGCACTTTCATCCGGCCATCTTGGCGCGATCAAAGGCTTTCTACCATCTTAGGTAGTTCCATTGTTAAAGGAGAATTTTACTCCCAACCATATAGATATTCTTGAGAAATTTCCTTTTATTCATCCATTGTTGGGAAGTATGGTCACAAACATCTGGTGCTTCTTTTTGTTTATCACATTGCCTTTATATTGGCGTAGTTGGTAAATTTTTGATTAAATTATTCCAAGCATGAATTTTGGAGATCCAATCTCTTTTTAGTATAATCTTTTCAAAATTTGTGGTCATTTTATCTTGACATCCCTTATCAATATTCAAGCCCTTATTTGGTTGTCTTATTCTTAGCTTATTGACTATAACCGAAGATTTCCTTTTATCTCTTATCCCCTTTGATGGGATTTAATCTCAACTTTGATGAAAGCATTGTTTATTATTCATGGAAAATTCATCTTGTAGTGGCTTGATATGTCCAAAGTATGAATAGTGGTTCTCAACCAATGCGCTTTTCAATAAGAGTTTGGAAGTTCTTTTTTAGTGAAATTCGTGCCTTTTTGGGGGTAATTTTCTCTTTCATTGCACTTTGCAATTTCATTAATAGTTGACACTTTTGTTCTCCAAGATAAAATCCCATAATTATCTTGGATACTCCATATCGAAATTACGAGTGTTTTGGAATGTAACAACCCAAGATTTAAGCTATAATAATTAATTAACGAATTAATTAAATAATAAAATAACTTTGTGAAATTATCAAAATTGAGCCACGGGAGTTGCACCATTGTGTCCGTGGTAATTTCCTGGTCAATTTCCATATATAGATTGTCAAAATCCAAGCTAAGACGAAGAAGTTACGAAATGTATAAGAAACGAGAAAAGAAAAGGAAAAGAAAAAAATATATATAATAGGGCAAATCGACCCTAGGGTCGACCCTCCCAATGGCTAGGTCGACCTAGCGGTTGACCCGCCTTGTATTTTGGACGTTAAATCGTCCAGATGCAAATATGACGTGTTTTTCGATTTTTATTGAATCTTGTGCGTCTGTGCTTCCATCCGACGATTCCCGGCGAGTCTATGACATGGTTGCACCAGATTTAATCTTCAAATCCAAAGGTCTGAGATCCACAAGTGACACTATAAATAAGACCCTAGGCCTAGCTATTTTTCTCATTCAGATTTTCTCCATCTAGGTTCATTGCTTGAGGCTGGACCCTAAAAGGAATGTTTATCCAAGAAGAAGATCTTTTTAATTAAAATATTTTATACCCTAGAAGTGGATCTGGGAAGACCAAGGAAAAGAGCCAAGGACCACAGGTGAGTGTTTAGGTAATTATTTTAGATTTTTAAGTAATTTAAAATAATAGGGTTTTCAACAGTTGTTGTAACGACCCTGGATTTTAATTAAATTTAAATTGATAATTTATTGAATTTTTGAATAAAATTTGTGAAATAAAACGGTAAATAGATTGCGAGTTTCCCCGAGACGAATAAATTTGTGTTAAATCAATTAAATCTAAATATTGTATATATATGTATATATGTGATTTGAATTTAAATAACTCAATGTAATAATTTGTGAAATCATTAATTAAATTTTAATATAAATGGTTTGAAGATAATTTTGAAATATAGATATTGACACAAGTATATAAGTATATGGATATAAATTAAGTAATAAACAAATACAAATGATTGAAACAACTTTATATTATGTACATAAAGTATAAAAGTAAGAAATCAAATGTAGATGGTTAAACTTTAAAAGGAAATAAAATTTTTGTTGATGTTAAACAAATTTCTCAAATAGATTTACAATTATATTAAATATGAGATGAACACATAAAATAACAATACAACTTGAACAAATACAAACTGAATTGAAAAGCATAAGACAGCAAATATCTCTACACATGTGAAACAAAGCAAAGGAAAGTGAAGGAAACACCATCATTTCAGCCGAAGTAAATAAAATTTACATGGTACAAGAAAATTTATGCATAAATCACTTCAGCCCTAAAGCAAAGAAATGTTACTGACTATTGTACAAAGATATTACTTTGTATTGTACAACATAATTAATGCCATATCCTTATCAGCATACAAACTTAGAAAGATCTCTGCTTATTTTTGTACAACCAAATTTTATCAACCTGTACAAGAAAAGAAAAGTATTATTACTCTGTAAACTCCATTTCCATATACCAACTTCTCATTCTAGTTTCGTTCACCAGAAGCTAGGGAAAAAAAACTAAATTATATCATCTCCTCTAAAACAAACAAAATCAACATCATAATCAATACAAACCAAAGAAGAAGATTGTAGCCTGCAGTTTTTCAATACAGAGGAGCAACTCTATTCATTTTCTGGAAATGAATGAAGGTGAGCAAACTTTTAACTTAAACCTTTAATCTATTTATATGTGTTGATTGTGAGTAAACTTAATCTTTGAAAACTTTTAAATTTATCTAAAACAGTTCAAACTTCATCTATTAACTGCCTTGAATATGCTTCAGTTGCATATAATGTTGGATGTTCAGTGTTTCTCTGCCAAAAATGTATACAGGGTGTATATCTGATCCAAAACTAAGATTCATTTGCTGTTAAGCATTGCAAAGCTTTGGTTTTTCAAAACAATCAAGATGTTTAATCTCAAACAATATTTTTTCAAAGCTTATTTGAACATACGGTAAAATATTCCCACTGTAAACTTGTTTACAGGTATCCAACCAATATTTGACAAAAATAAATTGTTGAAAAATATTAATTCGAGATGATATATTGAATCTGTACTACAATTCACGATTTTTAAAACAAAAATCAAGATTTCTAGATTAATATAAAAGGGGCAGTTCGTATATAAACAAAGTTTGCATTTCTACAAATTTCTGATGATTTAATCCATTATAAATGCTGAAATTTGTTATGTAGCTAGTTTAATCCTCCACGAATCCAAGAAAAATACTAAATAATTTTTCGAATGTATGGATTTGCCGTTCAAACCCAAAATAGGGTTTAAGTTGGAGTTTTGCAGTGAGTAAGAAACAAGGTAATTTCACCACCTAGGAGTGATCGAGCTGCATGCCACAATGGGGGAGGGTAGTATGGGGTTCTGACATGGTATGGCCGGAATCGTTGATTTTCTGGTGAACTATGTGATGAGAACGAAGCGAATTTTGTTGGGTATGTCGAGTTTCAGTTCGACGAAAGGGCGAGTTTTCGATTTCGAGTTTCTTTGGTCGAATCGAAACTCGATTTCGTGTTTGCATGAATTTTTCGACCTGCCGATGATCACGATGAACATCGAAGTGGCGGCGCCACGTCGTGCACGTGCACGACGTGTTTTGGGTATCAGGAGTTTTACAGTTTGGAAACTCGAGTTGGAACTCGAGAAATCGCACGCGTAACTTCATATGGAACTCGAGTTTACCTGTTACTTAATTTAAGCTTGATGTAAACTTAAACAGAAAAGGAAAAAAAAGAAGAAGAAGAAGAAGAGCAGGTATCTCGGGGAGGAGAGAAGGATCTCGGGGAAATAAATGATATACGAGAACTCGAAGTTTTACTCGGGAATTCTGAAATCAGGCTCGGGTTTTCTGATTTACAATTAATTCATAATTAAAGAATAAGTAATTAAAGGGAAATTAATTATTAATTTAAGTTAATTACTTTATATTTAAAGATAAATCAATTAAGTGACCAATTATGTGATAGATTAAAGATTACTTGAGGTAATTAATTTATAGTAATAAATGGTTAAAATTGATCAAGTGATTAGGGATAATCACTTATTAATTAAGGATAATTAATTAAATGGTGATTAATTAATGGTAATTAACTAATGTAATTAATTGAGGATAGTTAATTTAAGAATGATTGAATAATTAAAGGTTAATTGTTTAATGATTAAATGTTAATTAAATTATTAATTTATTAATTAATAAATTTAAAGTTAATTAATTTATAATTGACTAAATAACTTGGATTAGTGATTAATCCGGTTTCAATTAATCAGGTGATCAATTTATCTTCCTTATGGATGTTTGTATTCTATTGAATGTTGTGTATTGGATTGATAACTCTGTTATGTGATTGTGATGCCTTGTAATATGAATTGCTTTGTGCTGAGCTGTTATACCTATGATGAATATACTGTTATATGAATATGAAAACCCTTGACCCGTAAACGACATTTGAATTTCGATGCGACAGGGAGTCGGATTCCAGTTGGTTATCCGAAACCCACATCGAATCGTAATAGTGAATCTTTGTGACTGATAAATTTATTTTATCTATGAATCTGTGAATGAAGATAAGCGTTATCGATTATACCGCTTATCGATATGTCTGTGATGATTGATATTGCACTATTGTGTGTGAAACCCCTGGACTACACTTTTACACACACAAATATGGATTTCACGTGGAAATCGGTTAAGTCACAGATGATGTAAATTTAATGTTTTTGAAATTGAAATTTTTAATTTCAATTGATTTTGAAATTGGAAATTTGAGCTTTTGAAATGGAATTTCAAAGATAAAAGTTATTTCGAATAACTTAATCGAGTTTCGAAAATTTAAATAATCTGATTTAAATTTGAATTCAAGTTTGAAATTGAATCCTATGATTTGAAACTAGGGATTAAAGATGTTATACTAGTTATATATGGGTTAAACCATTTTAAAGGTATTGATTTGGGAATTTGAATTTAATTCAAGGATTTTAACTCGTGTAAATATAACTGGATTTTTCTGAAAACGAAACTATTTGTTTTCAAATAGTAAAAGCTTTCACAAAAGTAATGAATTTCCAAATTGTGTTGAATGGTTTCAAGTTTGAAATAGAATTGAAATGTTTTGAAAATTATGAAATGAGTCTTTAATTTCAAAGACCGAATGAGTTAATCTAACTTGAAATGGAATTGTTTTGGAAGACTATGAATGAATCTTGGAAACGAGTTTTGAAAGCTATAAGTTAAATCTTGATTTAAATATTTAACGAGTTAATCAAATTGAAATGGAAATCGATTTGAAAATCTATGAATGAATCTTTGTGAACGGGGTGAACTTTGTGAATTAAATTTTTTGTTTAAAAGATTGGAAATGGTAATTTGTTTTACCATTCGAATGAAAAGTTTTAAGTTTTAAGCTTTAAGCTGTGATTTAACTGAGACCCCAGTATCCATATGATTTTTAATTGCGCTCGTTATTCGGTTTAGCCGGGAAAGGACCTTTGTGTCATATAACCCATTCCGAATAGTGATATGACGATATGGATAGCATTTGAAGACCGGTGGTGAAGACCGGGTATTTGCGAGAACGATAGGATGACCTATCGATTGTCTCTGCACTGAGTCGCGCCGGTATAGAGATTTCCTAAGTGATGGGAAACCCGATCGAGATTGTGAATACCCGGATTTGCAAGGGCTTCTTTGGAAGTGCCTTCGGTTCTGTTCGGACCCGGAACAGACTTGTATGGATGTGTGTCTGACATTACACTTTGAGATGTAAAGCTGGTTTCTATCAAATACATTTCTGTTGGTGGCGGAGAATTTATTCTCTTAGCTTAACACCCTTCTCTGAGACGTACGAGCTCAGAGGTTATGTAGTTGATGGTTACTAGTGATACATTCCCAATTTGGTAATGTGGCATACGAAGTGCTGATGATCATTGTTGGTCAAAGCGTGGCTTTGTGAAAAAGCGTGGCTTTGTGAAAAAGCGTAGTTTTGTGGACGAGACTTCGTCGAGCCTCACAACCCGGTAATGGTCAAAACAGGAATGTTGCGACAAAGGTTTGTAGGGGTAGCGCCCCTAGGGTATGTCATTTCCTTCTGGATAAAAGGTGATATCATGGTATGGAGCCCAGATATTTTACCTATGTTGATTATACTTCGTGGTTGTTGCTTTGTGATCGAGGGCCCTCGGATAAAGGTCGGTAACGACCGGGGGATGACATGACTCGTGTGTTAGTTACCTAGTTACAGCTGTACAGCGTGAGGTAGCGTCGGCCTTTTGTTTGCGGAGATCCGGTTAGGATCCAGGGCGTCTTTCCAGAGGCGTTTCTATTTCGGTAAGGAAGTTCCTTAGCCTGATCATTTGTTGGAAATCCAAAGAAACAATACGAACCCAGTACGGTTTTAGTTGTATTACCTGCTATGGAATGTGGCGGTAACCTGCTATTGAACATGGTAGCTATAGTAGGCATACGATGAAATGTTGTATGCTGGCTAAGATTTATATTATATTTTCGAAATGTTTTTCTACACTATGCACTAGAAATAATATCAAAAGAGTTTTGATTTTGCGTAGTAAGCATTTTTGACTATCATAAGAAGAAATCTCCTCCAATTCTGCGTTTGCATTGTGTGTGTGGTGGGAGGTCTTATGGTAGTTTCATTTTCCAAAAACATTGCGGATTTCAATGTTTAAAAGCCTTTTGTGTTTGTTTAAAGATAAACTGTTTTTGTTGCTCACACTAGTCCCATGACTGATCCGGAGTTTATTGTTCCCTTCCTAAACTCTGGGTGCCCACCAATTTCCACACGGGCAGTCTAGAGTTGGGTTTTTCAGATATTCAGGTTTAGTAGATTATCTGGAGCTAGTTCATTCATCGGAGTTCAGTTCTTGGAGTTGTGGATTCATTCTTGTCTGAAGATCATTTTGGAGTTATCATTTCTATTGATATTGTTCCGCTGCTGTTGTTATCTTTTCTTTTCCGCTGCTATTTCTTGTATCATATCTCTGATGTATATAGATATTCATTGTATCATCATTGTATTTGGATATTGTATCAGATGTTGTATATCTATATTCTTTTTCTTTTCCGCTGTGTTGTTTACTTAATGTTGTTATAGCTCCGGCGAATCGGATTTGAACGGTCGAATCTGCGGCATCCTAGTACAATGTGAAGTACGGATGTTGATTTTCGAGCGCGAAAAATCCAAGTCGTTACAGTTGTAGTTTTTCTACAATTTTGAGACCGCTTTTATACAAGTTGTTTACAGTTAATTTTTAATGTTCTTTTCAGTCAATTTTATTTAGCTATTTTTATTTAGCTATTTTATTCATTTGTTTATAGTTATTTACTATCATTTACAGTTATTTTTATTTTATTTACATCTGTTTTTCGTTAGATTTCAGCCTGTAAATTTTAGTTCTTTTTATTCCTTTTACGCGAATAAATTAATAAAAAGTAGATAATTCGCTAATATGGACTAAATTTTAAGAACACTAAAATTACAGAAAATTGAATGTAAATAAGTAGAACTGTATTAAAAGAATATAGACTGAAATAGGCAAATTTGACATTTGCCAGCAAGTTATAACTAGTAGATTATAACTAGAAAGACAAGATAAAAGAGAAATATAACATAGGTTATAATTAAATAGAGCAGAATGAACAGAAAGATGCTTATTTTAAAGACTTACACTAAGTTAATAAGCAAATATAGCAGAGATAATAGAAGAGGCTTATTTAAAAGACTTAGAATAAGTTAATAAGCAAATAGAGCAGAATGAACAAAAGAGGCTTATTTAAAAGACTTATATTAAGTTAATAAGCAAAGATAGAAGTAGGGCCCATAACCAATAGCATTCCCTCTCAGACTAGGACTGATGGTTTCACAATAGGTGAGGCTGGGCATCATCCTTTCAGAGTAGGACTGATGGTCTCATAGTAGGTGAGGCTGGGCATCGCCCTTTCAGACTAGGACTGATGGTCTCAAAACAGGTTAGGTGAGGCTGGGACATGCTTATGCTAACTAAAATAACTAAGGGGCCAATAGATAGAAGTTCAAATCAGGGGATTTGGGTAAGGGGCACAACTAGATTTTGTTTGGTATGACCCGAATCGGTAGTATTCCCTTTTAGAGTAGGACTGATGGTCTTACAACTCACTTAGGTGAGGCTGGGCAGGACCCTTTCAGACTAGGGCTGATGGTCTCACAACAGAGGAGGTGAGGCTGGGCACGCTTATGTTGTTTAGGGTAAGAGGGAGCAATAGATAGTGCAAGCCTAACGGTGGTCATGCGTGCGGCTTCGGTGTGGGGAGATAAGTCGCTATTGAGTTCCAGAGCGCTAGGAGGTGTCTTTTTGCTGTGGGACCCACGTTGGGACTAGCTTCCAGTGGCCCAACGGAGATAGAAGGCCGATCAAAGGGTAGAATTAGGAATTCAGCCTAATTAAAGTAGGATTAGGAATTCAGCCTAATCAAAGAAGTAATCTAAGACAGGTGCAAACAATCGAAATAATCAAAGCTAGCAGCGTTTTATTCCAGCTTTATTTTTCCTTTATTTCCTTTTTATACCAGAACAGCTGATAAGTCTATTATTTTTATCTCGCTAAAAAATACTAGTAGTTACTTCCACTCACTAGACTTTTAGTCTGACCCACTCTTCTATTTACCTCTTTTTCCCCCAAAGGCCAGCAAAGGCAGGGAATGTAGATTTCGGACTCTTGGAGATTTTAGCTGCGGAAATTTTTCTTCATTTATTCTACTTCTTTTTCAGTTTTTATTTCATTTTGATGTACTTGTACTTTTCTTTGAGAGGGATGGTTATTTTATGTACTCTGATGTTATGACTGAGATAATATTTTTCACTAGACATGGATATTTGGTATTTTGAGACATTTTTGGTCTTATGAAGTATTTATGAAGTTTGACTTTTAAATAAGTTAATGTTTTAATTGTTTTCGCTGTTTTATTTATTTTGTCTTGTGAATCTTAGTCTCTATAAAGTTTTTAGCTATACCTATAACGCACCATATCCTTTAGTGTGTCCTTTTGGGTATACTAAGGGGTGTGGGGTGTTTCACTTGGTATCAGAGCCTAAGGGTACAGGATTCCTAAAAATTTGTTTTAAAAGTAAAGTATTTTTGAAAGTGACATATTTTCAAACTATTTTTCAGAAAGAAACTCTTATTATAGAAGTGGTTTTAAAGTATAAAATAGTTTTTATAAAAAATCCCCTCAATGTCCAATCTCATCTCCTTTCGATTCTTTCGAGCTTAAATTCTCTGTTTCTTTGCATAGCATGGCAGATGCCCCTAATCTTCCCAAGGGTGTCCAAGTCCCTGGCTGGTTTCGTAGATACCTCCAAGCTAAGACACTAGAGGTGCAAGGGCATGCGCCCAATCCAGCATCAATGGGTGGAGATCCCATTAATCCACCCGTAGCAGCTAACTTTTCTAAGCTATGCAAGGACTTCACTATCTAGGAGGTAAGACATTTTCTAGTATGGAGGATTTCGTGGAGCGTGAGCTTGGTTGAGGAGTACGGAGCAGATATTTGGGCTGTTAGGATTGGAGGATCAGTAGAGAGTTAAGCTTGTATCTTGGCAGCTAAAAGGAGAAGCTTCTTATTGGTGGGAGGTTGTTGAGTTGGAAGGTAGAAACGTTGGTTGGAATGGATTCTGAAAGAGGTTTGAGAGGAAGTTTTTGTCACAAGCAGAAGAGTGTATGCAGCTAGAGAAGTTCATTGGTTTGAAGCAAGGGAGTCTTTAGGTAAAGGAGTACATCAATAAATTTAATAAGTTGTCGTGGTTTGGGATGGAGCTTATCAATACACCACACAAGAAGTCCATGAAGTTTGCTAAGGGATTGAATCAGCCCCTCCAAGGGTTGTTATTGACGCATGACGCATGTACTGATGGGAGCTACATATGAGTCACTGGTGGAGATGGCGCTTATGTCTGAGGCAGCTAAGGAAGGAGAAGTTAAGAAGGTTCCTAAGTCAGAGAATTCTAAGAAGCCGTGGTGGAGAAACAAGAAGGATAAGTATAGGAAGAAAGGAGGAGGACCTCAAAAGCATATCAAGAAAGTTGGGAAATGTAATAATTGTGGACTGGTTGGTCATTATGCAAAAGACTGCATGAAGAAGATAATAAAGAGAAAGTGTTACGCTTGTGGGAAGCCTGGTCATTTTAGTAGATTTTGTCCCCAGAGGACGGGGCAGGGAGAGAGCGCACCTACAGCGCAGATTCAGGCTTTGGATGCAGCACCTTCGAGCAGCGGACCTGATAGAGGTAGGAAAGTCACTGTGGAAGGTTTGATCTCTATTTCGTATTTTCCTATTCGGACACTTTTTGATTCTGGAGCATCACACTCTTTCATTTCTAGTTCTTTGGTTGATTGTTTGCACTTAGACATCTCTTTAGTAGTAGACCCTATTGTTGTTTCAAACCCTATAGGAGGATTGGCACACTTATCTATGATTTGTAGGGGTTTGAAAAATTTTATCCTAGGCGTAGAATTTGACTGTGACGCCTATGTATTAGGATTTTCGGGGTATGGGATGATTTTGGGGATGGATTGGCTATCCACTTATGGAGCAATATTGGACTGCGAGAGGACAGTCGTTAGATTAGAGACATGCAGCAGTAGGACTCTCGAGGTCTCTTGTGACCCACAAGGGTCAGCCATGTTGATCATTCTTTATTCCCTCGATTCATTGCCAGCAGAGTTAGATTCAGTTCCAGTCGTTAGAGATTTTCCAAACGTCTTTGAGGAGGTTAGGGGACTATCCCCTAAGAGAGAGATCGACTTTAGGGTCTATTTAATGACAACGCTAAGCCAGTGGCATTGCCTATAAGACATATGCCTCCTAGGGAGAGGAAGGAGTTAAGCAAGCAGATTGGTGAGCTATTGGAGAAAGGCTTCATCAGAAGGAGCATATCTGAGTGGGGAGCGCCAATCGTCTTTGCTACGACGGCGGATGGCTCCCTTCGACTTTGCATAGAATATAGAGAGTTGAATAAGCTCACGAAGAAGAACCATTACCCCCTTCCTAGGATAGACGATCTTTTCGATCAACTAGTTGGCTTTTCAGTATTTTCTCAGCTTGATTTGGCTATCGGATTTCATTAGCTTAGAGTCGCTGACGATGGCATCGATAAGACGACATTTAGGGCACCAGATGGATTCTTTGAGTGGTTGGTTATGCCTTTTGGGCTAACCAATGCTCCAACATATTTCGTAGATTTGATGAGCCATCTTTTTTTAGAGATGTCCTAAATAAATTTGTGGTAGTATTCGTGGACGACGTTTTGGTGTTTTCTAAGAGTATGGAGGAGCATGCTGTTCATCTAGAGGAGGTTCTTCGTGCACTTCGCGTTCATCGGTTGAAGGCTAAATTCTCGAAGTGTCACTTTTGGTGAAAGGAAGTGCGTTTCTTGGAGCATGTAGTCTCAAAAGAGGGTTTGGCTGTAGATCCCGCTAAAGTTGTAGCAGTGCAATATTGGAAGGCCCCCAAGAATGCTACCGAAGTTAGAAGCTTCCTAGGTTTGGCTGGCTATTATGAGAAGTTTATTAGAGACTTCACTAAGATTTCAGCACCGCTTACTCGCTTTACTAAGAAGAATGCGACATTTGTGTTGAACGTAGATTGTGAGGATTCCTTTACGAGGCTGAAGAAGGCCCTTACTAGTGCACCAGTATTAGTTTTACCCGATGGAGCTAAGCCTTTTACAGTATACACTGATGCATGTAAGATGGGTCTAGGAGCGGTGTTGATGCAAGAAAGGAGGGTAGTATGTTATGGGAGTAAACAGTTGAGGACTCATGAGAGGAACTATCCTACCCATGATTTAGGGTTAGCTGCAATAGTTTTCGCACTCAAGTCTTGGAGGCATTACTTGCTAGGAGAGTGGTTCAAACTTTTCACTGACCATAAATCATTGAAGTAATTATTCTCACAGAAGGATTTAAACTTGAGGCGGTGGCGTTGGATGGAGTTTTTGGCATCTTATGACTTTGAGATAGCTTATACCCCTGGCAAGGGAAATGTAGTTGCGGATGCATTGAGTAGGAAGAGAGAAACCCTTAGTCCAATGTTCGTAGGGTGAAAAAGCCTAGAGTTTATCTCCAGTTTTGATTTTAAGCCTTCTACGGACATTACCCCTGGATTGTTAGCAGCACTTGAGGTGAGGCCTACCCTCATGAATTAGATTGGTTCGAGGCAACGAGAGGATGTGGAACTTATGGATATTATGGAGAGGATTAGTAGAGGAGAGGTATCTAGGCATCTCCAATGCTATTCCATTGATAGTAAAGGGTGGCTAAGGAGAGATGGAAGACTTTGTGTTCCCCGCACAAGTGATTTGGTGAGTGCAGTTCTAGTAGAGGCACACCATTCGTGTATGACTATTCATCCGGGTGGTGATAAGATGTATAGAGACATGAAGAGGGTATTTTATTGGAGTGGCATGAAGAAGGATGTGGTAGAGTTTGTGGCTAGGTGTCTTGTGTGCCAAAGGGTTAAGGTAGAGCAGCAGAAACCCGGAGGATTACTTCAGCCATTGGATGTACCCGAATGGAAGTGGGATAGTGTTTCGATGGATTTCATAGATGAATTACCCCGATCTAGGAAGGGGAATGCTAGTATTTGGGTGATTGTAGATCGCTTAACTAAGAGCGTCCACTTCATTCAGGTTAAGAGAAAGAGGACGGCATCGTATTTGGCATCTTTATACGTTCGTGAGATAGTCCGACTTCATGGAGTTCCCTCTAGCATTGTGAGCGATATAGACTCTATTTTTACTAGCGAGTTTTGGAGAAGCTTGCAAGAGGCTTTAGGGACGCAGCTTAGATTGAGTACAGCCTATCACCCTCAAATGGATGGCCAAATGGAGAGATTTAATAGAGTGCTTGAAGATTTGTTGGGGATGTGAATTCTTGATTTTGGAGGAACTTGGGAGGAGCATCTTCCTTTGGTAGAGTTTGCTTATAATAATAGTTTCCATACTAGCATCGGGATGGCACCTTTCGAAGCTCCTAATAGGAGACCGTGTAAGTCATCTTCATGTTGGTGGGAGTCTACGGAGAGATTACTACTTAGTCCTGACATGGTTAGGGAGACTTCAGAGAAGATCGATTTGATTAGGAGGAGGATGAAGATGGCCCAAGATAGGCAGAAATGTTATGCGGACAAGCAGATGAGGGATATTGAGTTTGAGGTATGAGACTTGGTTTTCATTAAGGTATCTCCACTAAGGAAGGTGGTGAGGTTTGGATCGAGTGGGAAGTTAGCCCCCAGAATTGTAGGACCGTTCCCCATTGTAGAGAGAGTAGGGATGATGGCGTATCGAGTGAAGCTACCAGAGAGGCTCGCAGGAGTGCACGATGTTTTTCATGTTTCGCACTTGGGAAAGTGCTTGCATGACTCGGCGGAGGTTGTGGAGCCTAGTCGACTCATGGAGGTTGAAGTGGAGAGAGAAGCAGCGGTTCGCCGTATTCCTACCAAGATCATTGGACACGATATCAAGAAGCTTAGGAATAAAGAAGTTCCATTAGTAAAGGTGCAGTGGGGAGATAGTGTTGAAGACGCCACGTGGAAGGCTGAAGAGAAGATTCGTATCTCTTATCCACATCTATTTGATAGTAATTTTTCAAATTTCCTATTTTCATCTTTAGTTTTGAATATGTTCTTTCCTTTATTATCCTTTGGGAGGGTAGATCTTAGGATTTAACCTATGGATGGTAGGATTTGGTGTAAACATGTTATTAGCCCATGTCATGTATGATGGATGCTAATGGTTGCAAGTGTTTGCTAGTGGATGTTAATGGACGCATATACTTACACTAGGCACTATTATCTCTTAGGTATCGGCTTAACTAGGTCACTAGACCATATGCATATGGATGTGTGCTCATTTGCATTTTTATTTTATTTCCATGGTTGCTATAAATGGATGACCACCATATGATTGTTGCATTTGGGTGATGATTGTAGCACGCATATAGAACTAACAGTTATCATTAGGAAACCTGCATTCATTTGGATACATGACACGGACATGAATTGCATAAGAGGAGGTCGACTGAATCAGTAAACCGCCTAATCTTTTGCATTAGTTAGGGACATTGACACTACACTAATTGCATATATATCATAAATTTCATTAGAAAAGCTTAAGGACAATGGATGTGATGCAGCGGATTAATCAAAACAAGGTAGATCGATGGAAGTAGCAATCGATGGATTGATGAATACTGAAATGTCCGAATTCATTGATCCGAAGATACCAAATTCTAACTACCCCGAACTTGTTGATCGCGCACGATACCGGGTTCAAAGATCTGCGATTCTTCACACGTTGATCTAGCGCACTAGATTCCGTGAATCGGCTTCAGCTGTCGTTGAATCGAGCGCACTTGATTATCCAAGAGTGGAGATAGGGGAATACACTCGACTACCAATTTGGTGAAAGCACAAAGCTAACAAAACAAAGTTTTTATTTTAAATCAACTAAACTCTTACAAATGGCACCACCGGCCTATTTATAGAAGTTACAAATCACAACAAAAAAACTGTACAACTCTTAGGTCGTCTCCGACTTAACAAAGACCACGACTCAACAAAGCACACGACCTAAAACATACGACTTAACATAAGTCGGCGACGACTCGACACTTGCGACTCAATAGTAGCGACTCAAAACAGACGACTTAAAACCAATGCGACCTACGACTTAACAAACAGAAAATACAAACAGAAATACATCACTTAGGTCGTTGCCGACCTATCAACTTCTCACGACTCAACTTAGGCCGTACGCGACCTAAAACAAACGACTTACGACTTATACTCCAATAGCGATCTATCTTCAATGCTCCAGCTTCCATCAGCGACTTAAAGAATCAACGGCAGAGATTAACGCGGCATAAGAATCAACGGCATCAAGCTTCAGCGACTTAAAAGAGCGGCTTCATAAAACTGCGTGACCTAAGTCTTGCGATCTAAGTCCTCACGACTTAAGACCTCGCGACTTATCTCTCCAGATCACCCAGCGACCTATCTTAGGTCGTAACTCGTTTGCGCGACATAGTATAGGTCGTAACATATCTCTGCGACCTAAAGTAGGTCGTAACCCTTTAACTCGTCTGCCTTCCATCACCCTGAACCCAGTAACTCGCGTGCTGCTTTTGTTAGGTCGTGAGCGACTCAATAATAGGTTAGGTCGTCTACGACTCATCATATC
Source organism: Allium fistulosum (assembly GCA_030737815.1). NCBI lineage: Eukaryota > Viridiplantae > Streptophyta > Magnoliopsida > Asparagales > Amaryllidaceae > Allium > Allium fistulosum. The sequence goes on along the minus strand of CM060906.1, from coordinate 903,282,126 downwards.
CACACGACTTAAGATTCCGTTAGGTCGTGGACGACTTATCACTTCTTCCTTAGGTCGCAAACTCGAGATAACTTCTTCCCCTGGTTTCCAGTTAAGTCGCAGCTCCCCCTCTCGTGACTCCTTAGGTCGTGGACGACCTATAACTTCTTCATTGAGTCGTATGCGACTTAAATCCTTAAGTCGTGTGCGACTTAGACCTTCACTTCTATCCTGAGCTGCATCATCCTTCCCAGGTTGAGAAAAATTCGGCCTCGAATTTGTAAATTCTTCCACATCAGCTCGTTCATCTCCATGATATGGTACGAGATGTTTAACATTGAACACATCAGAAGTGTACACATCCTCCGGCAGCTTCAACTTATAAGCATTTTCATTAATTCGTTTCACGACTTTTACAGGACCAATTTTTCTGGCTTTCAATTTGTTATAAGCGCCCACTGGAAAACGATCCTTTGTTAACACTGCATAAACCCAATCACCTTCGTTCAACATTTCTTCACTTCAAGTCTGCAGAACGTTTGTACTTCTCATTCGCCCTTTCCAATCGTTCTTGAACGATTCTATGACACTCTGTCAATCCTTCAACAAAATCTATAGCTCGTTTGACTGTCTTCTTTGGTTGTGGTATGACTGTTAACTCCAACGGCCCCTTTGGCAAACCAGAATATACAATCTGAAATGGGCTGAATCCCGTACTATGATTGACTGCAAGATTATGTGCAAACTCTGCTTGACATAACTTCATATCCCAGCTTTTCAAATTGTTTTGTACAAGACACCTCAACAAATTTCCCAACGATATGTTCACCACCTCGGTCTGTCCATCCGTTTGCGGATGATAAGCGCTGCTAAAGTTCAACTTTGTTCCCACCATCTTCCACAAACTTAGCCAAAAATGACTCAGAAAACGAGTATCTCTATCCGACACAATAGATTCTGGCAATCCATGGAGTCGATATATCTCTTTGAAAAACAACTGAGCAACATGAACAGCATCCGCCGTCTTCTTACAAGCAATAAAATGTGCCATTTTCGAAAATCGGTCAACCACCACATAAATGGAATCGTTTCCACGCTGTGTTCTCGGCAACCCCAACACAAAGTCCATACTCACATCAACCCAAGGCTTAGTTGGTACAGGTAACGGCATATATAAACCAGCATTAGTCGCAGCTCCTTTCGAAACCTGACAGATATGACATCGCTCCACAAACCTCTCCACCTCTTTCCTCATCGATGGCCAAAAGTAAGACTATGAAATCAACTGTAATGTACGGTCTCTCCCAACATGTCCTTCTTCATGTAGCTCTTTTACAATCTTCATTCTCAAACTACAATCAGGTATGCATAATCGATTTCCTTTGAACAGAAAACCATCAACCATCAAAAACTCATCCGTCTCTCCCTTCTTGACTTTATCAACAAACTTTGCAAAGTAAGGATCATTGACAAATAACTCTGGTAGCACATCAAATCCTATCACTTCAACCTTCATTGTAGTCAACACATGATTTCTTCTACTCAATGCATCCGCAACACGATTCGTCACTCCCGATTTGTGTTTCACAACAAACGTAAACTGTTGCAGATATGCAATCCATGATGCATGTCTCGCAGAAATCTTGTCTTGCCCTTGTAAATGTTTCAACGCCTCATGGTCAGTGTAAAGAACAAACTCTTTCTGAAATAGATAATGTCTCCAGTGTTTAATGGCTTGCACAACAGCATAGAATTCCACATCATATGTACTATATCTCATCTTCGCTCCTGATAACTTCTCACTGAAATATGCAATCGGACATCCCCTCTGACTCAACACTCCTCCAATCCCAACCTTGGATGCATCAGTGTGTAGTTCAAACAACAACTGAAAGTCTGGTAATACTAGAATTGGTGTAGACGTCAAAAGTCCTTTGATTCGCTCAAAAGCAACCCCGGCTTCCTCCGTCCATGCAAACTGTTTACCCTTCATACAATCAGTCACAGGCGCCATCACACTACTAAAGTGTGGAATAAACCTTCGATAAAATGAAGCCAACCCGTGAAAACTACGAACTTCCGTTATCGTCTTGGGTTGCGGCCAATCTCTGATAGCTTCAACTTTACATTGGTCAACCTGTATTCCTTCTTCCGACACAACATACCCCAGAAATAAAACACTCCTCGCCATAAAAACACACTTCTTTGTAGCAGCATAGAATTGTTCTTCACGAAGAATAATTAACACTTTCTTCAAATGCTGAACATGCTCTTCTGTACTAGCACTGTAGATTAGAATATCATCGAAGTAAACCACCACAAATTTCCCAATGTATGGTCTAAAAATCTGATTCATCACCCTCATGAATGTACTCGGTGCATTCGATAGACCAAACGGCATTACCAGCCATTCATATAATCCTTCCTTCGTCTTGAAGGCCGTCTTCCATTCGTCCCCTGGCCTAATGCGAATCTGATGATAACCGCTCTTCAAATCAATCTTAGAAAAGATTACGGACCCACTGATTTGATCCAATAAATCATCAAGCCTCGGCATCGGAAATCTATATCTGACTGTGATCTTATTCAATGCTCTACTATCTGTGCACATCCTCCACGTTCCATCCTTTTTGGGTACCAATAAAGCTGGTACAGCACAAGGACTTAAACTCTCCTGCACACGCCCCTGTTCAAGCAATTCTTCCACCTGCCTCCTCAACTCTTCATGTTCCTTCGGACTCATTCGATAATGTGGTCTATGTGGCAATATTGCTCCCGGAACCAGATCAATTTGATGTTGAATGTCTCTCAGTGGCGGTAACTCCTTCGGTAACTCATCTGGAAATACATCCTCAAATTCTTTCAAAACTGGCTTCGCTTCTTCTGGAATTTCAACCTCTTCACTGCTCTCTCGCCCAATCAACAAAAATACTTCCGACTCTTCCTCAACCTCCTTAACAAACTCTTTCAAAGATAATAAAGTTTTCAGCTCTTCAATCTCTTCTGACTTACTTTCTCCTTGTTGTCTCTTCTTTGGAACTAAGATAATCTTCGTACCTTCAAACATAAAACTGTAGCTATTGGTCCGACCGTCATGCTGTACTGCTCGATCATACTGCCAGGGTCTTCCCAAAAGTAAGTGACAAACATCCATCTCTACTACATCACACCAGATCTCGTCTTTGTATTTCTTCCCAATAGACAATGGAACACGAACTCGTCTATCCACTTTCACCTCTCCTCCTTTTCTCAACCATGCTAATTTGTATGGATTCGGATGCTTCTCTGTCTTCAACTTCAACTTTGTTACAGCCTCGGTTGAAATGATATTGTCACAGCTTCCGGCGTCAATCACAAATTTACACACCTTTCCCAGTATAGTGCATGTCGACTGAAAGATATTACTCCTCAACCAACTAGCTTCTTCCCGCTTCGGTGTCAAACACGATCTCCTCAGCATTAGATTACAACCTTCATCTCCTGACGCAATATCTTGTTCATCCTCCTCAATTGGACTAGAATATTCTCCATCCTCATCTTTAATTTCAGCAATCATAGTTCGTTTCTTCGGCTTTGGACACTCGTTGCTTTTATGACCCAATTCCTGACAATTGTAACATTTGAAACCAGTGTTAACCTTTGCCTTCTCAGCCTCCTTCACCACTGGTCTACTGATAGGTTTAGAAACATTAGAACTCCCACTAACACCCTTCGCTTGATTGTTGGAATTAATAAACACACCACCTCCTCGTCTTCCCTGTTTCTCCCAAGCCAATGCTTTCTGATGTGCTTCCGCTATAGATCTGGGATCAAACATGTTAACCATATCCTGAATCTGCATTCGCAACCCCCAACAAATCTAGCTGTCAATTGTTCTTCTGTCTCCATAATATCATTCCTTGCAATCAGTTGATAAAATTCGTCAGCATAGTCATTCACAGATTTCGTCCCTTGTCTCAAGTTTTGCAATCTCTGATACATAAGCGACTGATAGTTATAAGGTAAGAATGTGGCTTTCATCATTTTTCTCATCTTTTCCCATGATTCAACCTTTGACTTCCCCATCCGTTCACGTGTAAGTTTGGTTTGCTGCCACCACGCCAAAGCTCTACCCCTCAACCTTGTAGCAACCAACTTCACCCTACGATGTTCTGGAACTTCCTTGAAGTCAAAAATCTCCTCAACATTAGCCACCCAATCTAGAAACTCCTCCGCTTGCATACCACCTTTGAATTCAGGAATTTCAGTCTTCATCCCCGACTCCCACTTGTGATCATACTTAGAGTAATTTCTTCCTTGTCCTCGTCCTCGTCCATGAACACTACCACCATCATACTCTTCTTCACAATCCGATGTATATCGATGTCGATCCTGACCACCAGCATCTCTACTACCACCATTTCTTCCACCAACATCCCTTCGATCTGCATTCCTCCGATTATGATCATTCACATTTCTATCTCGACTTCGATCATCATCAACACTTCTGTCTCGATTGGAATGTGGCGATACTCTACTTCCCCCATGATTAGATTCAGGTGATACCCTTCTCCGATTCTGATTCATCTCTAACATCATCTTCTCTAACCGACCAATTCCTTCGTTAAGCTTTTCACTAAAGTTTTCATTGATTCTTTGCTCCATCTCATCAGCTTCTTCTCTTCGATACAATGCTTCAACGTTTTGATGTCGATTAGCTCTTCTTGGCGGCATGCTTGAAAACTTCACAAATACTTCAAAATTCAAACACCTTTTGAACTTTGATCTAAAGTGATGTGGATTGAAAACTCCAACCTTGTTGCAAAAATATGATAAACACGATGAACACAACTTCTCAAAATGATGCAAATTTCAATCTCCAACACTTCGATTTTGACTCGGCCTCTCTAACTCTTCAAACTTCTTCAAAATAATTGGCTCCAAGACTCGATTTAGCTATGATTGGCTAAACAAGCTCTGATACCAAAACTGACGCAGCGGATTAATCAAAACAAGGTAGATCGATGGAAGTAGCAATCGATGGATTGATGAATACTGAAATGTCCGAATTCGTTGATCCGAAGATACCGAATTCTAACTATCCCGAACTCGTTGATCGCGCACGATATCGGGTTCAAATATCTGCGATTCTTCACACGTTGATCTAGCGCACTAGATTCCGTGAATCAGCTTCAGCTGTCGTTGAATCGAGCACACTCGATTATCCGAGAGTGGAGATAGGAGAATACACTCGACTACCAATTTGGTGAAAGCACAAAGCTAACAAACAAAGTTTTTATTTCAAATCAACTAAACTCTTACAAATGGCACCACCGGCCTATTTATAGAAGTTACAAATCACAACAAAAAAACTGTACAACTCTTAGGTCGTCTCCGACTTAACAAAGACCACGACTCAACAAAGCACACGACCTAAAAGATACGACTTAACATAAGTCGGTGACGACTCGACACTTACGACTCAATAGTAGCGACTCAAAACAGACGACTTAAAACCAATGCGACCTACGACTTAACAAACAGAAAATACAAACAGAAATACATCACTTAGGTCGTTGTCGACCTATCAACTTCTCACGACTCAACTTAGGTCGTACGCGACCTAAAACAAACAACTTACGACTTATACTCCAATAGCGATCTATCTTCAATGCTCCAGCTTCCATCAACGACTTAAAGAATCAACGGCAGAGATTAACGCGGCATAAGAATCAACGGCATCAAGCTTCAGCGACTTAAAAGAGCGGCTTCATAAAACTGCGCGACCTAAGTCTTGCGATCTAAGTCCTCGCGACTTAAGACCTCGCGACTTATCTCTCCAGATCACCCAGCGACCTATCTTAGGTCGTAACTCGTTTGCGCGACATAGTATAGGTCGTAACATATCTCTGCGACCTAAAGTAGGTCGTAACCCTTTAACTCGTCTGCCTTCCATGAACCCAGTAACTCGCGTGCTGCTTTTGTTAGGTCGTGAGCGACTCAATAATAGGTTAGGTCGTCTACGACTCATCATATCCACACGACTTAAGATTCCGTTAGGTCATTGACGACTTATCACTTCTTCCTTAGGTCGCAAACTCGAGATAACTTCTTCCCCTGGTTTCCAGTTAAGTCGCAGCTCCCCCTCTCGTGACTCCTTAGGTCATGGACGACCTATAACTTCTTCGTTGAGTCGTGTGCGACTTAAATCCTTAAGTCGTGTGCGACTTAGACCTTCACTTCTATCCTGAGCTGCATCAGGATGTAATGGATGATGGTTGAGTAGTTGGTTGTAGAACTTGGATGAAAACATTTGCTTCATTCTTCTATCCTTAGAGATTTCAGGGACGAAATCCTTTAAGGAGGGGAGAATGTAACAACCCGAAATTTAAGCTATAATAATTAATTAACGAATTAATAAAATAATAAAATAACTTCGTGAAATTATCATAATTGAGCCACGGGAGTTGAACCATTGTGTCCATGGTAATTTTCTGGTCAATTTCTATATAAAGATTGTCAAAATTCGAGCTAAGACGAAGAAGATACGGAATAAACAAGAAACGAGAAAACAAAATGAAAAGAAATATATATATATATATATATATAATAGGGCAGGTCGACCTACCATGTGCAAAGGTCGACCGCTAGGTCGACCCGTTTTGTGTATTGGACGTTAAATTGTCCAGATGCAAATATGATGTAGTTTTCGATTTTTATTGAATCTTGTGCGTCCGTGCTTCCATCCGACGGTTCGAAGCGAGCCAATGACGTTGTTGCACCAGATTTAATCTTCAAATCCAACGGTCTGAGATCCACAAGTTACGCTATAAATAAGACCCTGGGCCTAGCTATTTTTCTCATTCAGGTTTTCTCCATCTAGGTTCATTGCCTGAGGCTGGACCCTAAAAGGAATATTTTTCCAATGAGAAGATCTTTTTAATTAAAAAATTTTATACCCTAGAACTGAATTAGGTAAGGCCAAGGAAAAGAGCGAAGGACCACAGGTGAGTGTTTAAGTAATTATTTTAGATTTTTAAGTAATTTAAAATAATAGGGTTTTCAACAGTTGTAGTTTTTCTACAATTTTGAGTTATACAAGTTGCTTACAGTTAATTTTTAATGTTCTTTCAGTCTATTTTATTTAGCTATTTTATTCATTTATTTACAGTTATTTATTGTCATTTACAGTTATTTGTATTTTATTTACATCCGTTTTGCATAAGATTTCAGCCTGTAAATTTTAGTTTTTTATTCCTTTTACGCGAATAAATTAATAAAAAGTGGATAATTCGCTAATATGGACTAAATTTTAAGAACGCTAAAATTACAGAAAATTGGACGTAAATAAGTAGAACTGTAATAAAAGAATATAGACTGAAATAGGCAAATTTGACATTTGCAAGCAAGTTATAACTAGTAGATTATAACTAGAAAGACAAGATAAAAGAGAAATTATAACATAGGTTATAATCAAATAGAGCGAAATGAAAAGAATAAGGCTTATTTTAAAGACTTACACTAAGTTAATAAGCAAATATAATAGAGATAATAGAAATGGCTTATTTAAAAGACTTAGAATAAGTTAATAAGCAAAAAAAACCAGAATGAACAAAAGAGACTTATTTAAAAGGCTTATATTAAGTTAATAAGAAAAGATAGAAGTAGGGCCCATAACCAATAGCATTCCCTCTCAGACTAGGACTGATGGTTTCACTATAGGTGAGGCTGAGGACGACCCTTTTAGAGTAGGACTGATGGTCTCACAGTAGGTGAGACTGGGAATAACCCTTTCAGACTAGGACCGATGGTCTCACAGTAGGTTAGGTGAGGCTGAAACACGCTTACGCTAACTAAAGTAACTAAGGGGCCAATAGATAGAAGTTCAAATCAGAGGATTAGGCAAGGGACATAACTAGATTTTGTTTGGTAGGACCCAAATTGGCAGCATTCCCTTTCAGACTAGGACTGATGATCTCACAACACACATAGGTGAGGCTGGGTAGGACCCTTTCATACTAGGACTGATGGTCTCACAACGGAGGAGGAGGTGAGGCTGGACATGCTTATGCTGTTTAGGGTAAGAGGGAGCAACAGATAGTGTGAGCCTAACGGTGGTCGTGTGTGCGGCCTCGGTGCGGGGAGATAAGCCGCTATTGAGTTCCAAAGCGCTAGCATGTGTCTTTTTGCTGTGAGACCCACGTTGGGGACAAGCTCATAGTGGCACAACAAAGATAGAAGGCCGATCAAAGGGTAGAATTAGGAATTCATCCTAATTAAAGTAGGATTAGGAATTCAGCCTAATCAAAGCAGTAATCTAAGACAAGTGCAAACAATCAAAATAATCAAAGCAAGCAGCGTTTTATTCCAGCTTTATCTTTTCCTTTATTTCCTTTTTATACTAGAACTGTTGATAAGTCTATTATTTTTATCTCGCTTAAAAATACTAATAGTTACTTCCACTCACCAGACTTTTAGTCTGACCCACTCCTTTATTTTCCTCTTTTTCCCCCATAGGCCAGCAGAGGCAGGGACAGTAGATTTTGGACTCTTGGAGATTTCAGCTGTGGAGATTTTTCTTCATGTATTCTACTTCTTCTTTTTCAGTTTTTATTTCATTTTGATGTGCTAGTACTTTTCTTTAAGAGGGATAGTTATTTTATGTACTTGATGTTATGACTGAGATAATATTTTTCACTAGACATGGATATTTGGTATTTTGAGACATATTTCGTTTTATGAAGTATTTATGAAGTTTGACTTTTAAATAAGTTAATGTTTTAAATGGCTCCACTGTTTTATTTATTTTGACTTGTAAATCTTAGTCTCTGTAAAGTTTTTAGCTATACCTATAACGCACCATATCCTTTAGTGTGTCCTTTTGGGTATACTAAGGGGTGTGGGGTGTTTCATGGAATCCGGAGCAAGTTGTGATCAAGTCAAAATTTGGGATATCTTTTACCGATTTGTAATCTTATTATCCATTTTCGGATGATCTATGTTGACCATGTATGAACCTTGTAGCTTGAGAATTACAATATTGGATAGCGATTTTATTTCTAAGTTCTTGGGTTGCTTCCTTGTTCTATTTCAATGTATTAATCATCCAGAAAATGATTTCTTATCCTTTGCTCTTTTTGGCTAAGAAAATTCATAATAATCCTTTCTTAAATATTTTTGTGTTTGGAACAAGGATAACTCCTTTCAAAATTCCTCTGCCTCTTTTGATCAATTACTTGTTTGATTTGCTCGTCTATTCTGGCCATTTGTGATCATAACATTTGATGAATTCTTCAAAAGTTGCTCAGAACATCGTGATGGTATGGGAAACGACTCTATTTCCAATGTTCGAAATTTAAAAGGAGCTTGTATGGTGCTTATATCCTTGTAAGAGAAATTTGATCCTTGAATAAGGGGTTTAATGGTCAGGATTCTTGAATAAATAGTTCTTCAACCGAAATTAGACTCTTTTGATTGGAGTGGTAGCGGCGTAAATGGATCTAGGTAAAAAATTATTTCGAAAAGTATAGTTTCTGATAGATTATAGTTAAAATATTTCGTAAATTCTTTTTCCAAATTGATAAACATAAGAAATACTTTGTATAACCCATTTGATTTTCTTCGAATATTTTTCTCAAAGATATGTATGATATAATTTTTTGAATAGAATTATTTGTTAAAATTGATACTGGTGCATATCACTACACCTTTGTAAGATGTAAAATAATATTTCATCAGGTCTTACTTAGCGAAAAGAACATCTTGTTTATGAGTTTGAAAAGTCATAAATTATGAACTAATAGACTATATAGACAAGATCATGCTCTTCTATAAGAATCCATTTTTGTAAAATAACCCTTTATAAAAGATTGTACTATTTATATGAAGAATTTGAGCTTTATACGTACATCATCAAAAATATGCCGGTATTAGAAAGTTTGGGCTATAGGAGTTTACATATACAAAATAATATTGTACAAATTTATATACAAGAAATTAAATATCCAAGACCATGTCCATAAAGTCATTGAATTCCATGAAGTAGCCCTCATTTCCTGACGTTATCTGTTGCTCGTGGCATAAATCCATTTTATCTCATTGTTATTATCACTCATCATTGCTCAACTTGTTCTAGGACGATTCTATAGCTTAGAGCCTCTCCTGAGTCTAAAATCTTGCCTATATCTTCCCTTTTAAAAATTGGTGCCCGTTTGAAACTTGATCGTACCTAAAACTAGCACTTTGCTTGGGCTTTATACATGTCAGAATCCATATATAGTCTTTGAAAGTCCACGTATTTGCTTGAAATTCATGTTCATGATAAACCATATGAAAACTGACATATGTATTGAAATCAAATATACTTGAAACCTTGAATTTGTTCAGGACTTTACATTAAAATTTTGATTTTCACAAAAATGTGGTATGTATAACTATTATACACATGAAACTACATATATTTCTTGAAACTATTTATGCACTTAAAAATAATATATGCACTTAGAAGTATAAATTTATTTAAAGATAATGACATATACATTTAAGGCCAAGATGTACTGACATTTATGCATTTGAAAATTATCATGTAAATATAAATCACATGGACTAAAATCTTGATGAAGCTTGTATTTGAAAATAGATGTGTTTGAAATCTATGTGCATGTGACATCATATACATACCTAAAAGCTACATATGAACATTGTATTTATACTATCCCTATCAAAGATTTATGTGTTTAATTTATGTGATTCAAATATTTTCCAAAGAAGATAAGAAAATAAATAATTGATTCAGTCAATCAATTAATTAGACTGTATATGGAAAGATAAAGAGGAAGAATATGTGTGATATCTTTTAGAGAAAGGAAACTAATTAATTGCTAACCAATTAATTAGTCAAAGAATTTGTTATATGAAGAAAGAAAAGATTGCTGATGCAGATTGATTTAAGCAATGGAAATTTATGGAAACATAGATTTTTTGTCAGTTATGTGCATTGGAATCAAATCAAGTAACTTGGAAAGGTTGTTACATAATCTGGAAATTAATTTTCTTCATCTCCAAGCATCCTTCGTTTTCATGCCTATTTAAATTAAGGAAGTTCATCTTCATGAGTGTGAGAGAATCCACCATTATCCACTTCTTCAGTAAACCCTAATTTCTGTAGCCAATCAATTAGGGGTTTTGAGCGTAAACAAGTCTTTGGATAAGTTGATTATTCAATTTGTAATTATAGGTTAGTCTCTCCACTACTGCCTATAATTTTGTACTCTCTCTCTTTTGTACTCTCTTTCTTCGCTGAAATAAAGAATAGTTGTTGGGTCCGTGGACGTAAGCAACCTAGCCGAACCATGTTAAATCTCAGTGTTCTCTACTCTTCTGTATTTCCTTGTATGGTGATTATTTTTCATTGAATTTGTGGTTGATAATTAGTCGACAAGCTACATCCTTCTTTTGATTGTTTTCTGCACTTTAGCATTCCGCTGCGTTTTTGGAGTTAGTGCAAATCAATTGAAATTTCCACACAACAGTTTGGTATCGGAGCTAGCTGTCTTGTTCTAGATTAGTTATCAATGGCAAATTCTTTGAGTAGTGGTATGAAAAATTGTGGCATCACCAAATTTGTTAGAAAAGGAGTTTTTGGGACATGGAAGGTGAAGACTAATGACGGTGTTCTTCAGCAACAACTTCGTTCATCTAAAGGAAGAGATAAAAGCCAGAAGCACCTTGGAGGTAGAGATATGCATGGGTCCCACTTCAAGGGTCCTAGAAGGGGTGCTTGCTATTATTGTAAGAAGAAGGGGCATTTTATACGGGATTGTCCAGCTCTTAGAAAGAAGAGAGAGAAGAATGAGAAAGCTTCAGCTGCGGCAGCAGTTAGATCGGATGCAGATAGAAGTGATAGTAATACATCATTATTTTCAGCCAGTTTTTCACCTTTAGAGCATACAAGTTGGGTGATTGATTTTGGAGCCTCTTCTCATATGACGCCAGATAGGAGCTGTTTTGTCAGTTACAAGAAGATTGATGGCGGAGTAGTTCATATAGGGAATGACATATCTTGTCGTGTTGTGGGCGTTGGAAGTGTGAGGTTTAGGATGCATGATGGTGTTGTTAGGACTATCACAGATGTTAGACATGTTCCGATACTACGTAGAAGTTTGTTATCAGTTGGAGCTTTGAGCAGACTTGGTATGAGGATAATAATGGATGGAGAGAATTTGAGAGTGGCGAAGGATTCCTTGGTGATGAAAGGGGTGCGAGTTGATGATATTTATGTGCTTCATGGAGAGACGGTCTTAGAAGAATCGGTAGTTTCTACTGATTCTAGTATTCCATATTCTACTCAGTTATGGCATCTTCCTTTAGGTCATGTTGATGAGGAGACTCTTGAAGTATTAAAGAAGCGTGGGTTAATTAATGGTGTTTGTCAGTCGAAGCCTAGCTCTTGTGAAGATTGTTCTTTTGGAAAGAAGAAGTATGTCACATTTGATGTTTGAAGACCTAGAGCTACAGAGTTTCTAGAGTATGTTCATTCTTATGTGTGGGGACCCACCCCAATTGCATCTTTTGGTGGAGCCAGTTACTTCATCTTATATGTGGATGATTTCTCACGTAAGGTCTGGGTCTATTTCTTAAAGGCCAAAGACGGAATATTTGCCCAATTTTGTAAGTGGAAGACCTTGGTAGAGAAGCAGTCGAGGAAGCGTTTGAAGGTTCTCAAAGTTGGAAATAATAGTGAATTTTTGTCACAAGAATTCACTACTTATTGTGCGTCCGAGCATGTAATTAGAGATTTTTCTATTTCTGTTGAGTCACATTGTTATGGAGTGGCGGAGAGCATGTGTCGGATATTGTGGGAGAGAGCTATGAGCTTGAGAACGACTGCTGGTCTAAAAGAGGGATTTTGGGCAGAAGCGATATCTATGGCAGTATTTCTCATCAACTGCACACCTTCTATTGTCATAGATACGAAGATCCCAGAAGAGATATGGAAAGGAGAGCCTGTTGATTATTCATTCCTCAAAGTGTTTGGTTGTTCGGCTTATTTTGAAGACGAGAGACACGATAAGTTGAAGCCTAGAGAAAGCAAGCACATTTTGTTAGGCTATAAAGAAGGAATGAAGAGGTATAGGTTGTGGTGTAAAACAACTAGGAGAATTGTGACTAGCAGACATGCGATATTTGATGAGAGGTCTTTGTTGAAGGTGGAGCCTCTATCAAGTGATGACATTGGGAGGACAGAAAATTGCCAAACACATTTGGAGTCATCAGATTGTTTCCATATTCGGAGAGATATTGGTATTTCCGATGATACCATAGTTGATGAGAAGATTACAGAGGTTCAGACTCTAGGTGGAGCCCACTTGCTGGAAAGGCCTTTTGGTTCAGTTGTCCCTATTTGTAAGCATATTTGTAGCGATGATTCTTCATCTTATGCTTTGAATGTTGTGGAGCTTGTTGGCGAGTCTGCTGATGTTGACTTAGGAAAGTCTAGCAAAATTCTTGTCGATGAGATTGGAGTAGATAATGTTGAGTATGTCCTCACTCAATTTGGAATGGAGAAGGTGAAGTGCGCTGTCAAATCTCCATTGGTCTCTCGAAGCTTATCTACATGTTCGTCTCCAACATCGGATTTGTCGAAGAATTTTGGTATTTGCTCGTATGCATTTTGTTTGTTGATGTGCATACTATCTTTCTTGTGCTTGGGAAAGATTTGGAAGCTCTGTTTGGGCAATATTGCCCAAAATAGTTCACATTGAGCTTGTTGACGTAGACCCAACAATTTGTCGAGATGTGGTGATGCAGAGAGATTGTTATATTTGAATCAAGGTGGAGTGTTGAATTTATGTGATTCAAATATTTTCCAAAGAAGATAAGAAAATAATTAATTGATTTAGTCAATCAATTAATTAGACTGTATATGGAAATATAAAGAGGAAGGATATGTGTGATATCTTTTAGAGAAAAGAAACTAATTAATTGCTAACCAATTAATTAGTCAAAGAATTTGTTATATGAAGAAAGAAAAGATTACTGATGCAGATTGATTTATGGAATGGAAATTTATGGAAACATAGTTTTTTTGTCAGTTATGTGCATTGAAATCAAATTAAGTAACTTGGAAAGGTTGTCACATAATCTGGAAATTAATTTTCTTCATCTTCAAGCATCCTTCGTTTTCATGCCTATTTAAATGAAGGAAGTTCATCTTCATGAGTGTGAGAGAATCCACCATTATCCTCTTCTTCAGTAAACCCTAATTTCTGCAGTCAATCAATTAGGGGTTTTGAGCACAAACAAGTCTTTGGATAAATTGATTATTCAATTTGTAATTATAGGTTAGTCTCTCCACTACTGCCTATAATTTTGTACTCTCTCTTTTGTACTCTCTTTCTTCAGTGAAATAAAGAATAGTTGTTGGGTCCGTGGATGTAGGCAACCTAGCCGAACCACTTTAAATCTCTATGTTCTCTACTCTTCTGTATTTTCTTGAATGGTGATTATTTTTCATTGAATTTGTGGTTGATAATTAGTCGACAAGCTAGATCCTTCTTTTGATTGTTTTCCGCGCTTTAGCATTCCGCTGCGTTTTTAAGTTAGTGCAAATCAATTAAAATTTCCGCATAACATTATATACAAAACTGGCATACATCATAATTTATGAATGTTGCATTGTAGATATTTAAAAACCCATATGAATGGATCTGACAGCTTCGCATGCCTCAAAGACTTCTTTATACACAAAACTTGAGTATTTGAAAAGTCTTATAATCAAAAGCTGACTGACATTAGAAACCCAAATATATTCGAAGACTTTTATACTTTTAAAACCATTTGTATTTGAAATCTTTTTTTTCAAAGTCATCAACTTTCAAAACCTGCTATTTTATGAAGCCTTTATACTTTTTGAAGCTAATACACATTCAAAGCCATAATGCTACTTTTGAAATTGTAAGTATACTTGACCCTTAAAATTATATTTACATGGGACCTCACACCTTCATAACCAAATATGTACCAAACATATGTACTTGGAATCTTGTATGCTTGAAACTCACTTATATATTTATAATCTGAGGTATGATTAAAAATCCGATGTACTCGAAACTGCTTATACATTCGAAAGTTATATACAAGAAGCATTATATTTGAATATATATATGAAACTAATGTTATCAAAACTGATATGTACTCAAAAATTTAGATAGTATTTGGTTTGTTATTTTTAATTTTGGGTTTTCGTCCATACAAAAATTCACACGACGCATTTATAGTGTCGAAAACGACCAATTTAGAAAACGAAGTTAACATACAAAATAGAAAACAACTTTTATTTTTCCACGTTTTGAAAAATAACACAAGCACGTGAAACAATTCATTCTTCCGTCGTTCTTCTATCCCCTTCATCCTTTCATCTGTATTTCTTTCATGTCTACCACCGTTCCTCCATTCTTCTCATATTTGAAATACACGTTGAAAACCGAAAACACAAAATTCATTTTTAAACCAAACATTACCTTGTACGTTCAAAAACTAAAACATGTATTCATATTTGAACTTTCATGTATCTAAAACCTGTATTCTTTCAAAAACTGAATCACATATTAAAATCTAATGTACTTGAAACTGATCATGAATTTTCAAAGATGTTCAAAACCATTATATATTTACATCTGAAGTCATATGCTTTCAAGGTCTGCTACTTTATAGTTTCCAAAATTCATAAGTCCCAAATCGTGTGTGCGTGTGTCTATATTAGATTTTATACTTTCATGAGCCTGATATATTTAGAACTGTGAGTATATTTGAACTCTACACCTACATACATATACATTTGAAATTAAACACGTGCATGAAACTGATGTATATTCAAAAACTCACGAACATTTAAAATCTCAAAGCAATTTGTATCTACTATCTACAACATATACACTCGAAACTATATACACATGCATATCTACTTCATTTGAAAACAGAAGTATTAAAATCCATATGTATTTAAAACTGATGTTTACATAAATATTTGTAACCAGCATATTTCATGGCCTGTATATGAAATAAGATATCGGTTCTGAGAAAACACAAAACAGACTTAACTTTATTTCTTCTCACTTTGCATCAGAGCCATCTGTTTCAATGGTCCAGATGCACTCTATTTTTTGTTTCAGATTGCTAATGTTGGGCTTATTTATTCAGCCCGTTTATGTACATATAAAAACCTTTTGTTTCGTACATTATCAATCAGAGATTCACATTGTAATCATTTAGTTCAATAACAAAGATAATTCTGCAAACATTGTTTCTTTATTTTCTAACATGGTATCAGAGCTTTCTTGAAGTCTAACGACTTATCATCAGAATTTGGCCTGAAGACCATCATCGAGCCATATCAGAAAGGAGGTCTGTTCATCCCTCTTCGATTGCTCTCAGCTTTGATCAGGAAATTCATCATCTGATTTTTGGTGATACCTTTTCTTGATCTTTTGCTCTTTTCCATCTAGTGTTTTTATCTGTTCTGTTCAGATTCGATCCTCTTTTGCATTTTTCTGCATTATAGTTGTCAAGAATCATATTCTTGATAAACTACAACTCTTTTCTGTGTAAACCCTTGTTTTCTTGGCTGCAAGATTATATCTGCCTTGCCAAGAAATAAAGATATGGCTGGAGATGATGATGATTCTGCAACTACATCACCTGCAGTCAGAAACAAATCTCAAACTGTCAAAGAAACCCTATCAATTGTTAAACCAAAGGGACGGTTAGCAGTTCAGTTAGATGAAGATAACTATTTACTATGGAAATATCAAATTGAAACTGCAATTCGAGGATATGGGCTTGATGAATATATATATGGTACACTACCATACCACCAAAGATGGTAAATGATGATAAAGACAATGTTACAGCAAATCCAGAATATAGTCATTATCTAAAACAAGATAGTCTCCTTTCCTCTTGGTTAATGTCATCAGTTAGTATCAGCATCTTGTCTCAAATAGTTGGATGTAAAACATCTCAAGATATATGGGAAGCTATAGAACAAATTTTCAACTCACAAACAGCTGCAAGAGTCATGCACTACAGGAAGCAATTCCAGAATCTAAAGAAAGGAAATATGACAGTACAAGAATATCTTACTAAAGCCAAGAGTTACTGTGATAAACTTGCTACTGCTGGGCATAAAATTTCTGAATCTGAACAAATTTTAACTATTTTAGGAGGGCTTGATGAAAATTATGAATCTCTCATTACAGTAATTTCGTCAAAGAAAACTCTACCAAGTCTACAGTATGTTAATTCAGCTCTTTTGTCCCAAGAAGGCAGAATAGAAGAGAAAAAGGAAAACAGATCAGAATTCTCAATAAACTTCACATCCAACAGAGGAAGAGGTCAAGGCAGAGGACAGTACAATATAACAAGTCAAAGAGGTGGTGAAAGTTTTAAAGGAAGAGGCAGAGGAAGATGGACTGGAAACAACAGAATCAAGTGTCAGATTTGTGAAAAACCAGGGCATGTTGCTTCTAAATGCTACTTCAGGTTTGATCAGAACTTTGTTCTGAATCAACAAACCAATAACAGTCAGAAAGGTCCAAATGTGAATTTAACTCAAACTGATCCAAAAAGTCAAGGTGGCAATTCAAGGAATCACAGTGATACTGATTCACAAATCAAGTCAGATGATTCAATATATGAAGACTGGTATCCTGATTCTGGAGCATCAAATCATGTCACTAACAATCTAGAGAATCTTAATCTTGGAAACAAGGAGTATAAAGGTACAAAATCTGTTTATATTGGTAATGGTAAATCTTTGAAAATTACTCATATAGGCAGTGCAAAATTTAATAGCAAGAGAGATTTACACTTAAATAATCTATTAAGGGTTCCTCATATTAAGAAGAATTTGATTAGTGTATCTCAGTTTGCTAAGGATAATCATGTGTACTTTGAATTTTATCCAAATTTCTATCTGGTTAAAGATCTGACTAGTAAAACAATTTTGTTATAGGGTAAAATGGAAAATGGACTGTATAAATTCAATCTGTACCAAAATAGTGAACCAAGACAGAAAGAAATTTGGTGTAACTATTCAAAGAGTGATGATAAGGTTGATTGTATTGATAACAACTTTGATATTTGGCACTGTAAACTGGGTCATCCTAGTATAGCTATTGTTAAGAGTATTATGAAAGATAATGGTGTTGAATTCAAAGATATATCATTACCATATGTTTGTGCTTCTTGTCAGTTAGGAAAATGTCACAAATTACCTTTTAACAATTCCATAACCAAGTATAATCAACCACTTGAACTGGTTGCAGTTGATCTATGGGGTCCTGCACCAGTCAACTCTGATTATGGAATGAATTACTACATTTCATTTGTTGATTCCTATTCTAGATACACTTGGATTTTACTGCTTAAATCCAAATCTAAAACCAAGAATGCAGTCATTCATTTTATCACTCAAGTTGAAAATTTAACTAATCATAAACTCAAAACCATTCAAACAGATGTGGGTACTGAGTTTAAAAATCTGAAAGAGTATTTTTCTGAAAAAGGAATTAATCATAGAATTACCTGTCCATATTCCTCTGAACAAAATGGTTTAGTAGAAAGAAAGCACAGACACATTGTTGACACAGGTTTGACATTACTTGCACATGCATCTATGCCACTTAAGTTCTGGCCAGATGCTTTTACATCTGCTGTTTATCTTATAAACAGAATGCCTACAAAAGTTTTGAAAAATAAAACTCTATTAGAACTTCTGCATAAAACCAAACCAGATTACTCTTTTCTCAAAACTTTTGGTTGCTTATGTTTTCCATATACAAGACCATATAATAAACATAAATTGAGTTTTAGATCTTTACCATGTACCTTTCTTGGATATGCTACCAGTCAAAAGGGCTATAAATGTCTGACTAATGAAGGTAAAATAATTATATCAAGGCATGTTGCATTTAACGAACATGTTTTTCCCTTCACTAGTTCAGACATGAAAGTCACACAAAAGGTTTATAGTGCCAAGAAGTTTCTTTCACCCATACCTGTATGGGAGAAAGAAAGTTCTGAAAATATCAAAGATAAACAAGGTGTGAGCTCAGATCTCCAACACATTGTGTCCAGTAATGGACCAGGTCAGAGAGATATTTTGAGTTCATGTAGTTCTGGTGAAGCTGTTCATGAAGATGAAGACATCCATGATACAAATCAGGATAATGATCAAGTTAGCAGCTCTTCATCAAATAGCAGTGATGATACACCTGTTCAGGAAGGACATCACATGGTTACTAGGTCTAAACATGGTATTTTCAAACCAAAAGTTTATACTACACATATTAACTATAAGGAACCATCAAGTTTTGAGGAAGCAAGTAAATGTGACAAGTGGAAAGCAGCTATGGATGAAGAATACAAAGCTCTAATTAAAAATAATACTTGGAGCATAGTCCCTAAACCAACCAACAAAAATATAATTGGCAGCAAATGGGTGTATAGGTTAAAAGATCTACCAGGAGAAGGAAAAGTCAAATATAAGGCCAGATTTGTGGCAAAAGGTTACACCCAACAATATGGGTTTGACTTTTCAGAAACATTTTCTCCTGTGGTCAAGCCAACATCTATAAGAATAATTCTGACAATAGCCTTATATTATGGCTGGGATATTAGGCAACTTGATGTTAACAATGCATTTCTAAATGGTGATTTGCAAGAAGAAGTTTATATGCAGCAACCACAAGGATACATTCAGAATAACAGCAAGGATCTGGTATGCAAGCTACATAAGGCAATTTATGGCTTAAAGCAAGCACCAAGGGTCTGGTATGAAAAGTTAAAATCAACTTTACTTTCAATGGGTTATCAGGTATGTAAATCTGAAAATTCTATTTATACCAAAATAAATGAAAAATGTACTGTTTATATTTTGGTGTATGTAGATGATTTTATAATAACAGGAAACAATGATGATGAGATTAAACATGTTATTAACTTCCTGGATAAAACCTTCTCTATTAAAGATCTAGGTAAATAGCATTATTTTTTAGGCATAGAGGCAATCAGAACTACTGATAATGAAATCATGTTATGCCAACAAAAGTATATAGCTGAAATTTAAACAGGGCAAACATGAGTAGTGCTAAGCCAATGCCAACACCTATGACAAGCAATTTACATTTATCTAAATACATTGGAGAACCAATTGATAATGTTAAACAATACCGAAGTATAGTGGGTGCCTTGCAATATGTAACAGTTACTAGACCTGACATATCATTTTCTGTAAATAAAGTTTGCCAATTTATGCAGAATCCATTAGATCAACACTGGAAAGCTGTAAAGCGTATACTCAGATACTTAAAAGGAACTGCAACTCAAGGAATTAAGCTAAAGAAAGGCAAAAACTTATCTATTCAAGGGTTTGCAGATGCTGATTGGGCATCCAATTGTGATGATAGAAGATCAACCACGGGACATTGTATATTTCTGGGAGGAAATCCAGTCTCTTAGTGTGCTAAAAAGCAGCCCACTATATCTCGCTCAAGCACTGAATCCGAGTACAGGAGTGTTGCTTCAGCCACAGCTGAAGTAATGTGGATAGAATCTCTACTTAAAGAGTTAGGGTTCGGATCTCAGCATAAAGCCACCATCTGGTGTGACAATTCCAGCACGGTGGCTCTCTCGGCCAACCCAATTCTCCATGCAAGGATGAAGGATATAGAGATTGACCTATATTTTGTCAGAGAACAAGTTGCGAGAGGAAAGCTTGAAGTTAATCATCTTCCCGCTACTTGCCAGATAGCAGATATACTTACGAAAGCTTTGTCTCGTAAATATTTTGAAAGATTAAAAACCAAATTGTGCATAGAAGACATGACAAAGGAATTTGAGCAGTAGGAAGAAACCCTAGCCGCAATTGAAAGGGGGAAATAAGATATCGGTTTTGAGAAAACACAAAACATACTTAACTTTATTTCTTCTCACTTTGCATCAGAGCCATCTGTTTCAATGGTCCAGATGCACTCTATTTTTTGTTTCAGATTGCTAATGCTGGACTTATTTATTCAGCCCGTTTATGTACATATAAAAACCTTTTGTTTCGTACATTATCAATCAGTGATTCACATTGTAATCATTCAGTTCAATAACAAAGATAATTCTGCAAACATTGTTTCTTTATTTTCTAACAATATGCATAAATCTTCACATACATAAGTTTGCAAATACTGGCATTTATGGAAACTGACATTGACATGTAACCAAAGACTTTTTTATACGCAAAATTATAG
Organism: Allium fistulosum; assembly: GCA_030737815.1. Lineage (NCBI taxonomy): Eukaryota > Viridiplantae > Streptophyta > Magnoliopsida > Asparagales > Amaryllidaceae > Allium > Allium fistulosum. The sequence continues at coordinate 903,260,869 of CM060906.1, read as the reverse complement.
TATTTGAAAAACCTTATATCCAAAAGCTCACAAGCATTTTAAATTCACATTTACTTAGAATCCAACTCATATGAAACTGTCACGTATATAAAACTTCACCTTTTAAAAACCTACCTTTATGTATTCGAAGCTTTTAGCTCTTAAAATATGGTATATATTTATATTGAAAGCTGTATATGTTTAAAACTAACATGCATATTCAATCACCCATACACACTTGCATATGTGGACACACATATATAATAAATTCGGCAGTCGGACTCTATTATAGATTTCTGACCACATTTTCCATAAGGCCCTCTTATCTCTTCCTTCTTCGAGCTCGGATTGTGTCTTCATATCTTGAAACCATTTACTCATTCAAAGCTTGCATACGGGATATAAGGCTTAGATCATATACACTCTTAAAACTTCAAGTCTTCAAGTATACGGGATTTAAATATTTCATTAGCTTTTTTTCAATCATTATATAAAGGTATATATCTGTAACCGTATGCGTCCTTATTCAAAATAACATATACTCGGGGCTATGTTTGTCTGAAAAACATACGTTCTTGGAACCAACACGTGAACATACGCCATATATACATTGGAAAGATGGTGATATACACATTGGAAAATCATATTCATACTAAAAACTATATATTTTCTTTTAGAAATTGCTATATACAAACATTATTTGTATAATCATTGCTATATATGTATCTTCAAAATTCAAATTTCAAACCATAAGCATTCGAAAAGCTGAGGGGTTCCAAAATTATTCATATTAAACCTTTCTTTGTATTTGAAAACTCATTTTTAAACAGAGTATCCATATACCTGAAACCATATATGTGTACGCCCAATACTTCATGTATTTAAAAATCTAACATGCATCGAAATCTTGTTTACATTTTATAAAATCATTGAAGCTTATCCCTTCCAAGTGTCTGAAACTGTGCAAATGGAAATCATGTGTATTCACACAAAACTCAGATACTTAAAAAGCAGAGATTTTCATGTGTTTAGAATATAATACTCTTTGAAAACCGCCATACAAATCTGGCACATGTCCATAAAAATGCCTATTTGAAACTGGTGTGCTTTGAAAGCCTGGAGTTCATGAAATTCAAAAATCTGTACATTATAAATCCCTTTAAAATTGAATTCTTTTGAAACCATACTTATTTTCCGAAATCCCTTTTCTTCGAAATCAATGAATTCAAAATTTCTTATTTTTAAAATCGATGAATAAGCTGTGAATTTTCAAGATGCTAAACTTTTGAAATCAGCTTTGTATATCATTTTCAAAGCTCAAAGTGGAAAGTATATTTATATAATCAATTTTTGAAGCTTGCAGACTTTTGAAATTGAACCATTAATCATGAGCAAAAGTCCCATACCTTGAGTTAGATCAGCAGTACTGATTGCCGGAGCCTTTAATTTATGGGCAGTGATGATTACCTTTGACATTGAGTCAGAGAAGCGGCATTGATTATCTCTACAATTGGTTAATAGTGACATCATTTATGAACCTCGATGACTTTTGATGTTAATCGATGCCTTCCTACTTTGTTGATGAGATTGGATTTCAATTCGACTTCGACGGATCTGAATTTCATTTTGATTCTGGCAACTTGAATCTTGTCGAGCACAATCAATACTAGCAACTTGAATCTCGTCGAGCTTTGCCAATTTCGGTGACGTGAATCTCGGCGTCTCCAATTCCCTTGTCGTTAATTTATGAATTTAGTTGACTTCGATGTTAAATCATCAGATCTTAACAACTTCGATATTAATTGATGAGCTCCAACAATTTTGCTGATTGATGAAATTCGTCGACAATCTTGAACTTCACTCCGACTTCGTCTACAAATCAGGATTTCAATTCAACTTTGGCAACTTTAAATCTCATCGAGCCTCACCAATATTGATCAATCTTGAATCTCGTGAAGCCTTCTCAATTTCAGCGATGAAACATGAGCCTCGACGACTTCGATTTCGATATTAACCAAAACTCGATGACTTCGCAAGCTTCAACAAACTCGATGACGTCGTAACAACCCCGCATTGATATCCATGCTTTTAAACAGGGGAATTGCAGAAAAATCAAACTGCAGGCAAGTTGATCAGATAATGGTCGGGGATTCATCTGAGAAGGATTCCGGTCATGTCAGGAATAAGCTATCAGTTGAAGGTTAATAGAGTATGAAGAGATTGTGTCTCAGTGTATAGGAATATAGCAAAGCGGGTACATTGTATTATGTAATAATAATGGGCTAACTCGCAAGGCCCAGTGTACATGTTTGTATTATAAATACCTCTGCTACTCTGTACAAATCAATATTCTGAAAATAATACAAATATACTTTTTCTTTTACATGGTATCAGAGCTCTTCTTTTTTTTAAAAAAAATTGCTTAACAGCAAATTGATCTAAATCCTCAAAGAATGGGAGAGAGAAACCTGAATCTCATCAGAATAAATCTCATCATTTGAGATTTTGGTTACACAGTCTAACAACTGTGCAACAATCTTGAAGTCTATCATCATTTGGAGTGCTAGCCCTGCCAAGAAAGGGAGATATCAGAGAAAATCTCATCACATATCACCCCTCTGGCTGCCACCAAACCATCAGATTATCAAGATTTCGATCAACTCACCTGAAGTGTCGTGCCTAGAGCCACTTGTCAGATTTGCTATCATCACTCAAGCAGTATCTGGCTGCACTTCATCCTTGTTATCATCTGTGTTACTGTATTTCTCCACCACTGATCATCTTCTTGATAGACTTTCATCACCATGTCTGAAGGAGGCAGTGACAACACACCTCAGGAGCATTCAAGAACTACTCAGCAACAATCAAGTATCACTCAAGAACTCATCAAATCCATAATCAAACCACAAAGTCAGATCATCACCATCCAACTTGATGAATCCAACTACCTGCTCTGGAAATTCCAGATTGAAACTGCTATTAGAGGATATGAACTGCAAGAATATGTTCTTGGAACTCTAATTACTCCTCCAAGATTTACTACAAATCAAGAAGGAAAACTGGTAAGCAACTCTGAATATATAATTCATGAAAGACAAGATAGTCTAATTAGTTCTTGGCTATTATCATCAATTAGTGCCAGTTTATTACCACAATTAGTTGGATGTAAAACCACTCATGAAATATGGCACACTATTGAGCAGACATTTAGTTCTCAATCTGCTGCCAGAATAATGCAATGTAAAAGACAATTGCAAAATTTGAGAAAAGACAATGTCAGCATGAGAGAATATCTCTCCAAGGCCAAGACAATTTGTGATCAGTTAGCATCAGCTGGACATAAGGTAACTGACACTGAACAAATACTATGCATCTTAAGTGGTCTGGATGATGATTATGAAGCAGTAGTTGTTGTAATATCATCGAATGAAAAGCTACCCTCACTACAAAGTGTTCAATCCATTCTCATTGCACATGAGGGAAGACTAGAGCAAAAGAAATCAGTAAATTGGGAACATAATGCTAACTATGCAACAATAAGCAAAAATAGAAATCAAGAAAAGAATCAAGGCAACAGAAACCAATCTAACAACCCTAGAGGTGGTCAATCAGGCAGATTCAGAGGTAGAGGTGGTAGATGGAACCCCAATAACAACAACAAACCAAGATGTCAAATCTGTGAAAGATATGGACACACTGCCAACAAATGCTATTTTAGATTTGATGTCAACTTTACACCAGCACAACAAGGCAACAATAACTCAAGATCTCAAAATCCTAATGCCAACATGGTCAGTGCACAACAGGAGTCAACATCAGAAAACACAAATGCAAATATAGCAAAAACTGAAGACATACATGATGATAGCTGGTACCTAGACTCTGGTGCAACAAACCATGCAACAAACAACATGAGCAACTTGAATCTTGGCAACAAAGAATACAAAGGTACACATTCATTACATATGGGTAATGGTAACCCTATTAAAATCTCTCACATTGGAAATGCAAGCATTAATGGAGCCAGACAATTATACCTTAATAATCTGCTAATGGTTCCATTAATCAAAAAAAATCTAATGAGTGTGTCACAATTTGCTAAAGACAACAATGTATACTTTGAGTTTCATTCTACATACTGTCTAGTTAAAGATAATCTAACTGATGAAGTTCTCTTGCAGGGTAAAGAACATAGGGGACTATATAAATTTGATGCACCGAAATCAAGAAATGTTGAAAACAGTAAAAAATGGTGTAACATCTCTGAAACTAAAATTACTGAAAATTTTGATGTATGGCATTATAAATTAGGCCATCCTAGTCTAAATGTAATGAGACATGTCTTGAGCTGTTGTGACAATACTCATATTAGTAAAATTCCTGATTGTTATACTTGTACATTTTGTCAAATGGGTAAAAGTCATAAGCTTGTATTTCCACATTCAAAGACTATCTACAACAAACCTCTTGATCTTGTTGCTACAGATTTATGGGGTCCAGCCCCTATATATGCTGATTATGGTTATAAGTATTATATTTCATTCATTGGTGCCTATTCTAGATATGTTTGGATTTACTTCCTCAAGTCAAAATCTGAAACTAAAGATGCTGTAGTACAGTTTATCTCTAATGCAGAAAGACAGGCAAACTGTCAATTGAAAGCCATACAAACAGATGGTGGCAAAGAATTTCTGCCTCTGAAAAGTTACTTTCAAACAAAAGGGATAACACAGAGAATCACATGCCCATACACTTTTGAGCAAAATGGCCTCATCGAAAGAAAACACAGGCACATAGTTGAAACTGGTCTGACATTGTTGGCACAGGCATCTCTACCACTAAAATTCTGGCCAGATGCCTTCTCTACTGCAGTCTATCTAATTAATAGACTGCCTACAAAGGTTATAAAATTTAAAGTCCAATGGAAGTGCTATTCAATGTCAAACCAGATTATCAAAGTCTAAAGACTTTTGGATGCCTATGTTTTCCCTATCTAAGGCCATACAACACACATAAATTAGATTATAGATCTAAGCCATGTACTTTCTTAGGGTATGCTATCAGTCAGAAAGGATATAAATGCCTTGATGAGAATGGTAAAATATACATATCTAGACATGTTATATTTAATGTGCATGAGTTTCCTTTTAGAGATGCAGCAATCAAAACAACTCAAAAAATATGCAATTCCAAGCTTTCAATACCTCAAGTGCTACCCTCACCAGAAATTGTCATACCAATAAGTAGCAATGGCCAGCACGAAGAAAGTAGCATCAGTCCTCAACACACAGAGTCCACAAATGAACCAGGTCAAGGAAGTGCTTCGGTAACTTCTGACAGTACAGCATCAGATATTCATCAACCAGACCCCTGTCAAATACTGCATGACAATCAGTCATACTGTAACAACCCGCATATTTATCGATTTTATATTTAAATATTTCATCGTTCGTCGGATTTTGGTCCGAAAAGCTACTTTTTGCAAACAGTCGAATTGGGACTTGAGACCACCTCCATTGAGTCCAAAATGCCGTTTGTGACCTTTTTGAGTATAAACTTTGATATGTTTGGAGCTAGTCAAAAATTTGACCATTTGCACTTTGGGTTTGGTTTTGGGTTCAGCCCCTGTGCCAACTTAACCCCCAAATCTGAACCACTCCTCCCCATTCTCCCTCACTTCCTCCTCATTTCAGTCTCAAAGCAAAAATGGTGGGAGAGATGGGAAATTAGAATTCCCAAGCCCTAGTTTCCACTTGCAAACCAAGTTCTAGCTCCATATTCAAAGAGACCCCATTGGTAAGCTTCATCTCCTTCTTCTCCAACTCTTTCTCTTTCCAATTTCAGTTTATTTCCTAAACCTAAATTTGGGAAATGCTTGTTTTGATCTTAGTTGGAGCTTCTTGTGTTGAGAGTGAAGAGTAATTGCTCTTGACATTGCTTCAAAGCTTCTTCTTCATTTGTTTGGGTTCAAAGGTGAGATTTTTATCTCACATCTTAAACTATATTTATCTTCGATTGTTAGGTATGAATTCCTAACACTTATTCTTGTGCAATTGCACTTGGTTTGGATTGATTTGGTGAATATTCCAATTTTTAGTGTTTTGAGTTCAATTCTTTAAAAATCCTAACTTTGATGTTTTGATCATGTTTTTGGTGATGAATCGAAGAGCGTATATGGCCGGGTAGTCGATTGGCGTAAACCCTTAGTGCCGTTGCTCGACCGATTGCATTTCGGAAGTGTTTGGCATTCATTTGATTGGCATGGGAGTGCTGGAAACAGGCTCCGGTCGACCGACCTCAGAGTCCGGTGGACCGACCTGCTACTCTAGCATCTCCCTGCCTCTGTTTGGAAGTGCAGGTTACAGGCTCCGGTCGACCGACCTGCTACCCGAGCACTTCTGTCTCTGGTCCGGTCAGCCGACTCAGGGAGTCCGGTTGACCGACCTGCTCCTATTTGCCAGTTTTTCCTATATTGCTTATTTGTTTGAATTTCCAACTTTAATCAATTCGTGTTGTCTCCTATTTGTTGTTATCATTTCTTAAGACTTTGATGACTCCTCTTTCGGGATGGTACCTCGTTAGGTCGCTCGACCCTATCTCCCTTAGGTCGTTAGACCTCATTTTATCTTCACTAGGTATCTAGAGAAATTATTTTTTCACTGGCACCTCCAAATATCGCAAACCCTAACTTTCGCGTTAGGTTTGAGGGGGCATAATAGAGTATGAAGAGATTGTGTCTCAGTGTATAGGAATATAGCAAAGCGGGTACATTGTATTATGTAATAATAATGGGCTAACCCGCAAGGCCCAGTGTACATGTTTGTATTATAAATACCTCTGCTACTCTATACAAATCAATATTCTGAGAATAATACAAATATACTCTTTCTTTTACAAAGGTGATGAAGGATTGGACCAGAACTGCAGATGAAAGGCTGTATCACAGCGTGCATGTGTGCACGTGCACACCTAACATAGAAGGCTGCTGTTGTAATTAATTTGTATTAGGGGTTTTATCAAATTATGTTGATCTAGCTGTAATGTGCCGACCAATATAGCCGTTGTAAGCACTAGTATATAAGAGAAAAGCTTGTACATGAAAAGGCATGAATAAAGAAAATCATTTCATTTCTATTCTGTTACATTATTCTTTATACAATTCTTATTACAACTCTCATCCTCATCACTCTTTCTTAATTCTCTGATCTCCTTAATCTTCTTCTTCCTCCTGACTTCTTCCCTGATCATCTGAACCTTTTGCAATCTTCTGCAAACCCTAACCTCTCCAATTCTTGATGAAGAAAGCAGCCATTACCAATAGCCCTGACTGTGGTTAACCCTCCAAGCTTACCTGCACCTCACACGATGGTATCAGAGCCATCAACTGGGCATGTTTCAGACCCCCAGTTCAACCTGATCACCTCCTCTAACAATCAAAACAATGATGCTTCAAATCACGAGCAAGAAGAAGTATGGAAAAGGCAAGAAGAAATCAATAGAAGAACTAATTGCTCTTTGAGGAATTTGGAGACCAAATTTGAGGGTATACACAACGTATTATCTGATTTAGCATTAGACATGCAACAATTAAAGATGCAAACTGCCATTGCCAATTCTGCCTCAACTACAGCAATAAACATGCAAGGAATCTTGGCCTCTCATCCCCAAAATACTGCAAATACATCTAATAATCCACCTCCTGTAGCATCAAGAAACCCTCCTATCAACCCAAGATTTAACAGCAACTCTTTGAACAATTCCCCTGCCATCAATCCACCTATATTAATAATATTCACAACAATCCTGAACCATTCCACATTAACCGGCACACCCATATCCTTCCCTAAAACTCGATTTTCCTACCTTCAAAGGAGATGAAATGGTTCTTGAATGGGTGGCTCAAGTGGAACAGTTCTTTAAATTTAATCAAGCTGAAGAGCAATATTGGGTTGAAGTGGCTTCTTTTTATCTCAAAAAGGATGCCTTAAGGTGGTATAACTGGTATACCCGCAATGTTTCTAATAATGAATCTTGGCAAGTCTTCAAAGAAGAAATAATAACCAGGTTCAGCCCCGAAGAAATGGATAGACCATATGAAACTTTAGCTAAACTTAAACAACAGACCACTGTATCTTCTTATCTTACAAAGTTTGAAGGGTTACAAGCCACTATTGACACACTGCCACCCAGAAGCTTGCTTGACAGATTCATTGGGGAGCTCAAAGAGGAAATTAGGTATGATGTGTTAACCTCAAGACTAACTGATTTTAGGGAGGCAGTTTCATTAGCTAAAATGTATGAAAGTGTATGGAACCAGAGTAAGAAAGGTAGCAAGGTCACTAAACCTTTCTCCTCCTCCAAGAACGGTTCCAACCAGATTATTCCTTATACAAGAAAGCCTAAAGAGTGGAATGCCTCTAACATTGAAGATTTAGCCAGAAAGAAAGGTCTGAGCCCTAGCCAGTTGATTGACATGAGGAGACAGAATTTATGTTATGGATGTAGGAAGCCATGGCATAAGGATCACAAGTGTAAAAATCCCCAAGTTTATGTTATTGAAGGAATCATGGATCTTGATGAAGAGGTAGAAAGCAAAAACACCACATCAGAAGAAGAAAATGAAGAATGCCACCAAGAAGACAAGGAAACTCTTGCAATTACTTTACAAGCCATGTGTGGTATTCCAGCCTTATCCAATGTGAAGGTACAAGGGTTCATCAAAGGCAAACCAGTGCAAGTATTAATAGACTCGGGCTCCACCCATAGCTTTATTGATGATCAACTTGCCAAGAAGTTAAAGCTCAGAGTAGATAGTTCCAAGACTTATGAAGTTATGGTGGCCAATGGAGAGAAATTACAAGGCTCAGGAGTCTGTAGTGATATCATGTTAAAATGCCAAGGCTGCAACATGACAATTGATCTCTTAACTCTTCCTCTTGAAGGATGTCAGGTGGTCTTAGGAGCCCAATAGATGAAAAGGCTTGGGGATGTTACCTTAAATCTTGACAAACTACAGGTAAATTTTACATATGATAAAAAGCCCTATATATGGCAGGGAATCAAGCAGGAAGGCCTTAAGGTTGTAGATAAAAAGACCATAAACAAGGAAAGCTCTCAAGCACAGCTGACCATGATGTTATGCACTCATAAACAATCTTCAACTCCAGAAAGTCAAGTAGAATCACCGCAACTACCACCATAAATTGCCAGTTTACTTGATCAATTTCCTGAAGTCACTACTGATAAGGCCTTCTTACCTCCACAAAGATTGCAAGATCATAGAATTCCCTTAGTCCCTGGAGCCAAACCCGTATGCTTAAAGCCCTACAGACACTCTCATCACATAAAGAATGAACCGAAAAGGATAATTAAGGAATTACTGGAATCAGGAGTCATCAGACATAGCACCAGTGCCTTTTCTTCAACAGTGGTGATGGTCAGAAAAAGGGATGGGACATGGAGGCGGTGCATAGACTATAGAAGCCTCAATTCTCTCACCATTAAAGATAAATATCCTATTCCATTAATATATGATCTTTTTGAAGAGTTGCATGGTTCCAAACACTTTTCTAAGTTAGATTTAAAGTCAGGCTATCATCAAACCAGAATGTTTGAACAAGACATACACAAAACCGCTTTTAAAACCCATGATGGGCATTATGAGTTCACTGTTATGCCATTTGGCCTTGCAAATGCTCCATCCACCTTACAGTCACTTATGAATAACATTTTCAGGCCATATTTAAGAAAGTTTGTGTTAGTTTTTTTTGATGATATATAGATATTTAGTCTGACTATGTCTGAGCATATAGAGCATCTTAGATTGACCTTCTAGGTACTTAAAGAGAACCAGCTAGTTATAAAAGTCTCCAAAAGTAGCTTTGCACAAGAATCCATTGAGTACCTCGGTCATGTTATTTCAGCAGATGGTGTAGCAGTGGATCCAAACAAGGTTAAGGCAATTATGGAGTGGCCACTTCCCAAAAATTTGACAGCACTGAGAGGGTTTTATGGCTTAACTGGGTATTATAGGAAATTTATTAGGAGTTATGGTCTCATTGCCAAACCATTAACCAACATGTTTAAGAGATATTCCTTTGTATGGACAGTTGAAGCCATAGAAGCCTTTAAACAACTCAAGCAATGTTTATCTCAACCTCCTGTATTAGCAATGCCAGATTTTTCTCAACCTTTCATTTTAGAATGTGATGCCAGTAGGCATGGCATTGGAGCTGTTCTGCAACAAAATGGCAAACCTATTGCATTTTTCAGCAAGGCACTTCAAGGAAGGAATCTGAACCTCTCTACCTATGAAAAGGAATTGATGGCCATAATTATTGCAATAAGAAAGTGGGCTCAATATTTATTAGGTAGGCAATTTGTGATCAAAACTGACCACCAGAGCCTCAAGTACCTTCTAACTCAAAAACTGCACACTGGGCTTCAAAACAAATGGTTGGCAAAGTTGCATGGCTTTGACTACAAGGTTGAATATAAAAGTGGGAAGGAAAATATAGTTGCAGATGCTTTATCTAAAAGGGAAGACTATTCTAATGAACCATTACAAATGCAAGCCATTTCTACAGTTTAGACACCTTGGTTGCATGAATTAAAAAACACTTTAATGGCCTCTGACTAGTATCAGCAGCAATTAACGAAGATCAGTGATAAGGAATTGGCTGAAGGCAAGTATAAAATAGTGGATAATTTAATATTCTACAAAGGAAAGATATTGGTTGATCACCATTTGGAATCACTGCTGCAAATAATTATTAATGAGCATCATGTCATGCCATTGGGAGGTCACACTGGTATCAAGGGAACCATAAAAAAACTGAAGCAAGTTTTTAATTGGAAGCACATGAAAAGAACTTTAGAAAAGTTTGTTAGATCTTGTGATGTTTGTCAAAGGAACAAGAGTGAGAATGTATTGCTACCAAGTTTATTAAATCCTCTTCCCATACCTGACAGAATATGGGAAGATATATCCATGGATTTCATAACATGTTTGCTGAAAAGCCAAAGACATACTGTAATATATGTAGTGGTGGATAGGTTAAGTAAGTATGCACATTTCTTTCCTCTCACACATCCCTACACAGCTCAAGAAGTAGCCAAAGTATTCTTTAATGGGATTTTTAGACTGCATGGAATGCCTAAATCTATAGTGAGTGATAGAGATACCTTGTTTACAAGTCATTTCTGGTAGGAGCTCTTCAGGTTACAAGGATGCAGTTTAAAATTGAGTTCCTCTTATCATCCCCAAAGTGATGGACAATCAGAAATTGTTAACAAGATTCTAGAAGAATATCTTAGGTGTTTTGTTAATCACAAACCACATGAATGGGTAAATTGGCTATCCCTAGTCGAGTATTGGTACAATACTTCTTGGAAAACTTCAACTAACACTACACCCTACAAGGCTGTATATGGAATTGATCCCCCAAATTTGTTGTCATATGTTCCTAATACGGCTAAGGTGGAACAAGTAGAGGATATATTGTTTAGTAGAGACATAGTATTGGAGTTTTTAAAAGACAGTTTAAAACTGGCGCAAAATAGAATGAAAAGGTATGCTGATTTAAAAGGAAGTGATAGAGAATTTAACGTAGGAGATTGGGTCTTCTTAAAACTCCAACCCTATAGGAAAATTAATGCAAGGAATCAAAGAACACACAAATTATCACCAAAGTACTATGAGCCATACCAAGTATAAGCAAAGATTGGTAAAGTTGCTTACAAACTACAAATGCCATACCACATACACATCCATCCAGTCTTCCATGTATCCCGACCGAAGAAGAAAATAGGGGAACATGTGGTAATACAAGATGATGTTCCTAGCTATGTTGAAGAAGAAGTGGTTCAACCTGAAGTGATATTAGATAGAAGGATAGTACCGAGAAATGGAAAGGCTGTGGTTTAGGTTTTGATTAAATGGAGGGGAAGACCTGATGAAGAAGCGACATGGGAAGGTTACTGGCCATTGGTAAGGAAATTTCCTACTTTAGACCTTGGGACAATGTCGATTCTTGAAGAGGAGGGGAGGTGTAACAACCCCGCATTGATATCCATGCTTTTAAACAGGGGAATTGCAGAAAAATCAAACTGTAGGCAAGTTGATCAGATAATGGTCGGGGATTCATCTGAGAAGGATTCCGGTCATGTCAGGAATAAGCTATCAGTTGAAGGTGACGAAGGATTGGACCAGAACTGCAGATGAAAGGCTGTATCACAGCGTGCATGTGTGCACGTGCACACCTGACATAGAAGGCTGCTGTTGTAATTAAATTGTATTAGGGGTTTTATCAAATTATGTTGATCTAGCTGTAATGTGCCGAGCAATATAGCCGTTGTAAGCACTAGTATATAAGAGAAAAGCTTGTACATGAAAAGGTATGAATAAAGAAAATCATTTCATTTCTATTCTGTTACATTATTCTTTATACAATTCTTATTACAACTCTCATCCTCATCACTCTTTCTTAATTCTCTGATCTCCTTAATCTTCTTCTTCCTCCTGACTTCTTCCCTGATCATCTGAACCTTCTGCAATCTTCTGCAAACCCTAGCCTCTCCAATTATTGATCAAGAAAGCAACCATTACCAACAGCCCTGACCATGGTTAACCCTCCAAGATTACCTGCACCTCACACATCGCAAGCTTAGAGACCCAATTCCAACCTCTAGATCTAATTTCCTGGTGATAGATCTGCTTTATTACTTTATTAAATTAGTATTTTGAGATGGAAGTTTGATTATGTCGACATTAACTATGGAGTGGAGCGGTATTGAGCAGAAGGTTTAAAGGAAGATGGATCTGGTGCCGCTGATGAACGATTAGCTGTCAAATATTTAAATAGGAATATGATGTCGAGCATCAAAGGAGAGCAGGTAATGTCATGCTTATCACTTCGATGTCGAGCGCGTACTACTATCTACTGTCGTCTTTTCCTGCAAGTGTTCAAACGCAGACAACTGTTAATTTCCAGATTTTAGAATTAAAAATGGATTCGAAATTTCCCAAAGTAAGAAATTCAAATCCACTATTTTGATCATTCGAAGGTTCAGGCTCTTATTCTAGCACCAAAAATGTTAGATTAGGAAACGGTATAGCACCTCGGATGCGATAATAATAAGTTAGTCATAACAATCATGCATATATAAGCTCGTCGTTGCTCAAAATTTGATGATATCAATCATACCAAGGATGGTCATGCGGAGCTTTGGACTTTACTCTACATTTATCACAGTCTAAAGCTTGTCGAGGTTGATTATATCGAGTTTTGAACTCGACGAATTCATGTAATTGCAAACCCAAGTTAATAATCTTAAATAAATCATATTTGGAGTTCATAAGCCAATCCAAGCCCTTGTTGTTATTAATCAAAGATGACTATAATCGAACACAATTTTTCCCTAATCTAATTTAGAGTTTGCTAGAGTGCGATTTTAGTACAAGAGAGAAATGAAAATTCAGCCACCAAATGAAGACCCCTGGGTCTCTATTTATAGAGATTAGCGGGTGGTAGGTGCCAATAGTTGTTAGCCTCGCCATGTTTCATCGTTTTCGAGTTTCGATGATGGAGGTTTTATTGGCCACGGTATTGATGGCGTTGTCGTGTTCGAAGGCTCATGTTCTTGTTTCTCGGTATTGGACTTGTATTATCAATGCTCGACACCATTCTTTTCTAATAATCCTTGATGCCAATGAAGTGCGTCATCGAGGTTATTGATGAATCTCGACAATAGAAGTTGTCGACATTGCTTATATAAGATTGAGGTTATATCACTAATCCTCGATGACGTTTATAATTCTTGATTCTCATCATCGATATGGAGCAGCTTGTTTTAAAGAAGCTCGACATCATTGGATAGGAGCGGTATGGCTCTTCTTATCACCATTTTGTGTTCTTCGATGTCGACAAAAACTTTGACATCGATATTCATCTTTGCATCTGAAGCTTCAAACCTCAACATGAACCCTTGCTTCAAGCCTCGACATGAACCCTTAGTCTCGGCATTGATTTCTTGGCTCGTATCCTTTGAAAATTATTGGGATAACAGTACTATCCGTTGATTAACAATGTATCCGGACAAGTTAAAAAACTAATCTTGACTCGACGTACATTCTTACTTCTCGTGATAGAGACGAGTTTCCATGCCTCGGATTTCAGTGTTAAGTATATGATGAAATATCTTACATATACTTAATTTATCATGACCCATTTATTGAAATTAACTCCCTTGTATTTATCGTGTTTCCGACATTTCGACTTCTCAATCCATAGCCTAGAAAATCAAGTTCTAGATCTCACAAATAGAGGAAAGCCTACTCATCGGCTTTTAGTTCTAAATACAAGACGACTTACTTCCAATAAAATGTGTCAATGTTTTAGTATAACTTATTCATATTTTTTTGGCTACTTAATGGCACAGACAAAGAGAATTCCTTGTATTTAAACCATTTTTTGTAAAAGAAAGCTGTTTTTTAAACAAACCGATCCTTGAAAATAAAGTAATTAAAAATTAAAAACCTTTATTTAAGTAATTAAGAGTAAGTTTAAACCTTTATTTAACAATAATTAATCTTAAACTTAATTAATAATTAACCCCGCCTGATTAATAATTAATTAATTAAACCTCGCTTGATTAATAATCAATAATTAAGTCTACTTAAATAATAATTAATTAATTAATTAATCTATACTTAATTAATAAGTAATTAACCTTTACTTAATTAACTAATTATAATTAACCTTACTTAATTAAAAATGAAGTACTAATTTCTCTTGTTTAACTCATAATTAAGTACAAATTATCTTTACTTAATTAATTAAATAATCACTAAAATCTTACTTTACTAATGAGTAATAATTACCTTTTAATATATATAGTATGTTTAAAAATACTTTTCAAAAATATTAAGGGTGAAAACACGTTCAGTTTACCTAAAAAATGTTCGTTTTTACGAACTGCATCCATAACGACTATCGTTATTGATACAACAACTTTAAACTAGTTCTATATATCTAATACCCTTCATGCCTTTATCTTTATCTTAGCTTATTTTATAAACATAGTATAGTATTTTTAGAAACTAAAAGTAAAGTTTTGGAAACTTGTAAAACCTTTCTTAGAAAATAACATAAGTAAAATAAGTTAAATCCAAGGGATCTTAATGCCCAACAAACACAAATCAAGTGCTACTTTTCCCTTTAGCCTACAACATCCATATATATGCTCATACATTCCAACAAATGCCATAACCAACATGCACAAGTAAAATAACTTGCAAACGATAACTTAACTTGTGACTTCATTTTCCAAGTCCAAACAACCATTACATATAAGTACATGTATGTTCATACAATCAACATCATTTTTCATCAAACATTCAACAAATTTGCAACTGGGTTAAGCAACAAATGAAGTTTAAAACTTTCTTAAAAGTGTGAGCTTTACTCACCAAAAATCACCCGAAACAGCTTGAATCGGCACTAGATCTTGGATTTACTTTGCAAAAGATGGATTTTTGAAGGCCTAAATAGGATAAATGGGTTCGACCTTCGGTAGTGGATGGCTCGATCTAAGTTAGTGAAGGAAGTTGAGGCTTTGCTTTTGAAAGAGAAGGAGATGTATGGTAGAAAAGAGTATTTTGAATAGGTTTTAAAGTATTTAAAGTAGAAAAGGAAGGATTTTTATTTTGAAAATTTTATAAGGAGGCCATGGAAGAGGGTTTGGAAAAGAAGGTGATGGAGTTTTTAAATATGAGAAATGAAATGAAAAATGAGAAGAAGAAAAAAGAAAATTGTTTCTATACAAAATGTATTACGTGAATTACCTAAATAACCTTAGGTCCATACCCTCCACCCTTCTTTTGTCACATCATCAACTCCCCCTAACATATTCCATACGCAAGGACCAACCCTCCATCATGTCCATCACTTCATCCCATGTTGTTACATTAAAATGTGAAATCTCATTTTTATTTTATTTTTTTTATTTTTTTAAAAAGGTCACATCTTTCTTTTCTTTTTACTTTAGTAAATATAATTTCACCAAATATACTTCAACCATACATATGTTATTAGTATACATATGTATATATGTATACTAGAGTGTACACAACATTCCCGGTAACTTTTAGACGATGAAAAGTCGAAAATCCGAAAAACGATTTTTGGTCATATTTTTTATTTTATTTCGAACTAATTATTTTTGTAAACCAGTTTTGAAAACAATTTTACCATCACTATTTATTATTTAAAAGAGGTATATTTGAGTTATAAAATCCAATTAATTTATTTAAAATTATAACAAATATTTATATTTAAGTGATTAAATTTTGGGTCGTTACTGAACATCAATCTTAACTCTCACAAATAGACAAGCCCTACATCGTCGATTTTTAGTGTCAAACATAGTTAATTACCTTTCAAACAAGCAATTAAACAATTAACCATTTAGTCATTAAGAAATTCTAACCTCTTTCTAAACTTTTTGTTTATACTTTTAAAACCCTTTTTAAGATGATAAATAAGTATAGTAATTTGTTAACCAAAACTTGATATTTAAATAAACAGGTCAAAAGATATTTTATTCCATAAGATATAAAATAGTCAACATATTTTCTAAAACCTATACATACTTAAAAATGCTTTTAAAATGCTTTATAATACATATAATAGGTTTTAAAACATTTACTCAAAATATTACTTGAAAATAAAAACTTTATAATTTTCTTAAAAACATGGAAAAAACATGTTTTTATTACAAAATCCTCTTCTTTAAAAATTCACAACTAATTCTTAAAAATTCATAAATATTTCAAACCACTTTTGATATACTCTAATATGAGTTAGTAAACACTTTTAGAAATTATGAAATAAAATACTTAAATTTAAATATCTTTTCAAACCTTTAAAGTCCAAAAATCAAGTCTAAACGGGGCAGTTTTGCACAAGTGAAGTTTTGGCCACTTTTCGAGTTGTTACTTAACTTTCTACTATCCAAGATTTTAATAGAAATAAACATACATATAAAACATTATAAATATGGTGAGAAACCCCTAAAAACCTCTCTACAAAGTTCCATTAAAATTGCCAAAAACAAGGGAATTCACAAGTGCATTCATAGCGACTATCACTATAAGTGCACTTCCGATCTAAACCAAAGTCCATCTATAACATATGTGCTTTGTTTCAAGGTCTTGTCACAAGTCATATAAGTTCGTTCAAGTTCATTCCAAGTCCATAGACATGGATCACATATGTATTTTGTTTTCAAAACAAGAATCAAGCCAATGTTTTCAACAATGTTTATAACAATTCAACAACTTAAACACAATCAAAATACAACATATATATGTTATATTTTCCATTCAAAGAGGTGTGTTAACTCACCTTTTATCCAACAAATAACCAAGATCCAAGCACCCAAGTCAAACCTTCACCTTGCAACCCCATTTCCTTCCTCCTTCCTCCTCTTTTCACTTGTTTTTAGCCTCCACCGCCCTCCAATTGCTCACGGCCAATCCAAGTGAGGGGAGTTAGGCATCCAAACTTCAAATCTAACTAGGTAGGATGTGTTGTAATATTGCCCCAAGGTTGCACTCCAAATTTGAGTTGATTTGAGTTTGATTTGCAAATATTTGCTTTAGAAATTTAGAGAAGAAGAAGAAAATATTAAAGAAGCTTGGTTTTGATTTGTGAATTTGTGATTTATTTCTAAGGGTGTGTCATTCTTTATATAGGCTACATTTGATATTGTCTAAGCTTGTTCTCATCCCCTTTCATGTGCTGTAAGGCTTACCTTCTCTCACTTCTCCTTTATCATCCCTTAACACTTAAGTATTTCCATCTAAGCTCATTTTAAAATATCTTTGATAACATCACCCATGACACAATCCAAAAAGTTTATTTCCATAAATGGTAAAAAGCTTTTATTTCATTTTACTGATTTTCTAAGAAAATAAGTGTACGTAAAAAAATCTAAACAACTTTTGATGGTTAAAAAGTTGTTTATCGATAAAATAATTTTCGGTCATATTATCAATATTTTTCCAAAGAATATATTTTTTTAAACAATGTTCAAAAATAAGTTTCTTGTCATCATCTATTAATTAAATGATGTTTAACGAGGTGATAAAATCATATTTATAATACTTAACTATATTTCAAAATGTTTTGATATTCGAAGACGAAGTGTTCGAATGTCTGGGTCGCTACATGCAAATAGTTTTAAGAAAAAGTTAGATGCAGACGGAGAAGTAGAGACTTACAAGGTAAGGCTAGTTGCAAAAGGATTTTTTCAAATTCAAGGTGTTGATTATGATGAGACCTTTTCGCCCGTAGCCATACTTAAGTCCATTCGGATCATAATAGCCATCGCCGCATTCTATAACTACGAAATATGGCAAATAGATGTAAAGACAGCTTTTTCAAATGGTGATATAGAAGAAACCGTTTATATATCACAGCCAGAGGGTTTTGTGGTCAGTGGGAGTGAGGGCAAGGTTTGCAAGTTGTTAAAGTCTATTTATGGACTTAAACAAGCTTTAAGGAGTTGGAACAAATGTTTTGATAATGTAATCAAACAGTTTAGTTTTTATCAGAACATAGAGGAAGCATGCGCATAAAGAAAGGAACTGGGGAATGCAATCATTTTCTTAGCGCACTATGTCGGTGACCTATTATTGATTGGTATGACACTTCGTTGTTGCAATCAGTGGAAGCTTGGCTTTTTAAGAACTTCTCCATGAAGGATTTGGTATAAAAATCTATAGAGATAGATTTAAGAGGTTGTTGGGATTGTCCCAATCCCTATACATAGATACCTTACTAAAAAGATTCGGTATAGAGAATTCCAAGTACGAAAACATTCCATCATAGTCTGGAATCATCCTTTCTAAGAAGGATGCTCCTCATACTGATAAAGAAAAAGAGTGTATGAAGAGGATCGCTTATGCGTTAGCCATAGGATCCATAATGTATTCTATGTTATGTACTAGACAACATGTGGCATACGTATTAGGATGCGTAAACCGATGCCAGTCTAATCCTGGAGAGAAAAATTGAACGGATGTAAAATGTATACTAAAGTATTTAAGAAATATTCGGAACTTATTCCTTGTATACGGAAATGGAGACCTCTTTATGAAAGGATATACGGGTTTGAGCTTTCAAAGTGATATAGATGATAGTAAATCGATGTCTGGTTATGCCTTTATGCTTAACAGCGGAGCCGTTAGTTGGAAAAGTTCCAAGCAGAAACAATTGCAGATTCCACGATAGAGGCCAAGTACATCGCCCTTAATGATGCAGCTAAAGTGGCAATTTGGATCCGCAAGTTTTTGAGTGAGCTTGGAGTGCTTCTCGATACCAAGAACCTTATGCCATTGTTCTATGATAACAATGCGGCAATGCAGATCGCAAAGAAACCCAAAGTACATAAGAAGTCACGGCATATTCTTCGAAAGTTCCACCTAATTAGAGAATTCGTTGAGAAGAAAGAGGTCATGATACAAATGGTAGATACCAAGGACAACATAGCAGATCCATTCACTAAAGATCTAGCTTGGTCGGCTTTCCAGAAGCTGATTGAAGGGATAGAATTGAGATTCCATAATTGGCCCCAAGTGCAAGTGGGAGATTGATAGATTTAGGGGTATGCCCTAGGGGCAATTTTATAATTTATTATAAATTAATTAACTCTGTAATTAATTCTCATTTGTAATAAAGGTGCTTTTCTTTCTGTTATAATTTGTTATAAATGATTAAATGCTTAGTTAAAATATATTTAACAGAGAATTCATAAATGGTGTGTTTGTGATAGTAATTATAAATAGTTGTTATCATGAGTATTGGATCATAATATTATAAAACACGGCATTTTAAATATTCCTAGTCAATATGCATCGAGATTGGATATCAGTGTATCCGTTGAGATTAGAGTATGTAACGCTTTTCAAATGTTGAGCAATGTATTACTCATGGTTGTTGGGGGCACCAAAAGGTTACGTACCGATAGTTATTGGATAACTATGGAATGACACACTTGTTGGGTTTCTATTAGTTCATATAACTAAGGTCAAACAGAAAATATCGATGTGACTAATTTACACAGTTCTCTTAACTTGAGAATACTTGTTGATCATCAATATGAAAAATCCATTTTGATTATAGTCAAATCATGGCACGACGTCCATCGAGTGACTATAGTCAGGTCGAGTGGAAGTATTGGAAGTGAAGCACTATTCAAGAGATAATTCGTCTCCTCGGTTATATGGGGTTAGTTTTACGGTCAACTCAAAGTCAAAATCTCTAGCCAAAGTAGTTCGGTTAATAATAATTGTTATTATTGAACCAAGGACTTTGCTTTTGAACTTAGAGTTGAATATGGATGATATTGAAACTTTGACCATTACCAAATTTCATAAGTCCAATGTGATATAGTTTTGACGAAGAGAACTGGTGTAAATAATAGTCACAACCGGGTAACGCTTAATAAAGTAAAATTGAATTTTACTGAAATCAAGTAAGCGATAAATTTGACTAAAATGTCACACCATTTGCTAACTGACGTTTGAACATTAATATCCGTTGACCAAATTTACACCTGACGAGTCACACAACCAAAAATGATGAATTCTCCTTTAACTAAATGATTTATAACTTTTATAAATACGTTTAATATTCATTTATCAAATCAAAATTAAATCTATATAATAAAATCCCTTGGATGCTGACTAGGACAAAGACAAAGGGACAAAGAGTGGTTGTGATTTAAAAGGATGAAAGATATCCAATGGTTGCTAATATACCAGCTGTAACTAAAACCACCCACGTTAAGTTTGCAACTCCCTAATTATCAACCGCACAACATTTATTCCACTAATTCTCCACGATTACATCATGCTTTGTTTTTTCTTCTTCCCAGATCAAATCCATATCCATTTTTCATACCCCACCTTTCTCAAAATCAACCCCTAACCCTAATTCAAGTATTGATACTATACATCCTTAATTCATTTTTTATCTCCCCATTCATGGAATCGTAATCTCTCTCTACCAAATTTGGATCGTGGCAAGTAATTTAGTTCTATTTTTCTAAATCTATCACTGGATTGTAGATTAGATCTATTTTTTCTTTTTAAATAAAATCTCCCTCAAATTTAGGCGATGTTGTCACCCCTCATTGCTCAGTCCCTTCCTAATTTGAATCATGTCGGTTAGGTTATACAATATATAGATGATTGCATTGTACTATGTACTCGCTTATACTCTATTTTTTTTCTTGCTTCACATCCGTTCATTAATTTCATATTTTTTCAGAATCAGGTTAGTGAACGAATCGCGTAGCAGATTCACACAGGTCAGTAAAAGGATTCGACATATCTTTTAAAAAGGTTTGTTTCCCTTTTAAACTATTATGTTCATTTGGTTGTCATGATTTTTTGTTTATCTTATTTATGCTCTAAAAATTTATTTTGGATCTAATATTATTCATGCAACCACTTAGAATCATCAATATATTTTACTATTAACAATCTCATTAGCATAAAAATCATTATTAAACATAGTGGTGGTTGATGTTAATGTGGATGGCAATTTTACTCTTGATCGTGAAAGGAGCAAGACTTCTGTTTTAAACATTATTTGTCAGCCTGCTTTTTTTTCTAATTATTTTTTTTCCTTACCAAACAGATTAATTTCATATTACAATGTTTAAACAAACGATATATAATTTAAATATTGTACGCATCAATGCATTAAGTTTTCTTTTTTTCGTCTTACCATATACTTTCCCTTTGCACTCAAACATCAATAGTATTACATCATTATGCAATAGTATTTGCCTATTGGCCATTAATTTATCGTTTTTCCAATCATCGTTAATCCTTTTTTTTCACTCACAAACATCTGCCACATAGTTTTGCATAAAACTTAAGAGACGAATAAAGTAACTGTCTAATTCATATGAAGATTGTTAATCAAGAAGTTAACAATAGTTCAGTTCTGACCAAATATTAAGCAATAAAGGAATGAGTTAAAGCAACAGCAAATTTTGATTGCCTAATAAAGAAACTGAATGAGGTTCTAGCTGGTAACAAACATAAAGAACCTAGGAATTAAAAAATGTGAAACCGGTTTAATTTTGGAGTTGCAAAGTAAGTGAACAGGCTTAGCCCACAAGTGCTCTTGCTATAGTTGAATTATATTTCTAAATTTGAGGCATTATCCTTATATTCTGTATATGCTTTAGTGCATGTACAAAAATCTAAGCCTACAATATTTATTGACCATGTTCTTCCAACACTAAGAGAATAATGATACCAACAGTCTATATATCTTTTATACCTTGATGGGTTTCTATTATTGATGATGTGGTGCATATATGTAGTTTTATATCTTGATGGGTTTCTATTATTGATGATGTGGTGCATGTATGTAGTTTTATACCTTGATGGGTTTCTATTATTGATGATGTGGTGCATATATGTAGTTCTATACCTTGATGGGTTTGTATTATTGTGAAGTAAATAAATAAAACATGGTATGTAGTTTAGTATATATTTAAATGATCATTTACTTTCAATTTCTTTTACCATACTACCTGTAATTTATTTTTTGGATTTTTGACTAGTAGTGCTTTTGTCATATAGATAATTATGTATCCATGTAATGTATTAATACCAATGTTAATTACCATCGTACCATGTCAGTAACCGCTTATGATTTGAATGACATGCATGATTAGTTTATTGGACATTGAAATTCTTATTTATGGCCTCGATTTTATATAATGTATGATAACAAGCACAAATCATGATTAGAATCCACCCATTGCAAAATACAAGTAGAATCTTCGATTAATTCTGCATGATGCATTTTATTTAATGTATGATATGATAACAAGCACAAATCATGATTAGAATCCACCCATTGCAAAATACAAGTAGAAATATTCTCATGAAATAACACACAACCTTTGCCAGGTAATAGACATTACTAGCCACATATTTTTCACCAAATATTGATGATATTCTAATATTCACTCTTTAGTTGATATATCCTTACTTTAAGAGATATGCTTTTTAATTTTTATAGTATAAATCCTAATCACATTCTTCGTACTAATAGATTTTCGGAAAGAGAGAAGACTCCAATCACTTTCGATTGTGAAAGGAGTGAATCAAAAAGGAGAAACAACGGTACTTCGGTGCGTGTTGTGCATGGGATGCAACTCCACTTTTATAAGAAAACATATTTATGTACAATCTGAAAGAAAATAGATGACAAAGTTTGATTGGTTCAAATTGGGTTAATAACAACATTGTTTGATAAATTTTGATTTCATATGTGTTTCTAATTTTTGGAATTATGTTTTATTACACAATGGATCTGAAGCTTGTTGTTCTTTGAACATGCTAAAAAAAATATAAAAACTTATGTAAGTCATTGTGCAAAAGCTTTAAAAAAATTATTGCTCTTTGTTATTGGTAGTAGTGCTAAATGCACTTCTATTTATGCCCCCATTTTACTCTGTATAGAACCACATTCTACACAACTGATCAACAATATATCATTTATCTACAACATATTAACGATTGAAAAATTGTCTACTTTAATTGTACAAGAGTGAAGGCCAATAAATTCGATCAGACTTATACTACAAATAAAACAACCTACGGCACGGTAAAATGAAACATTTAATAGGATGCACTTAACACCACTTTCTTATTATTCTCCATATTTTTCCTACATAGAATCATTTAAAACAAAAACAGATTCTGAACCCGTGCAACGCACGGGCTACCTACTATATATTTATAATATTTATGAAATATTATAAATAAATTTAATTTTGATTTGATAAATGAATATTAAATGTATTTATAAAAGTTTTAAATACGTTAGTCCATATATGATATCGATAAGTATTTTAAATTAGATTTAAAATGTAAGATATTCATTCGGGCTCAAATGGGTTTAAGGCCCATCATAGGGTTGATAAGATTGGCTAAAACAAAGGACTAAGGGTGGCTAGGATATGGGCTAGAGGACTTGGAAATGGATGGCATGGATTAAAGGAGATAGAGTAAAAGATGATATCCTAAATTCTCTCCTTTCCATCCTCTACTTAAGCATCTCTTTCTTCATTTGATTATGATCTTGGAGCCTCTAGTTCCTCTTATTGCTGGCCAAAAATCCCCTCTAGTCTCTCCATTTAATCAAACAAAAATCAAGTCAAATTAATTGATATTTGATAGTCGGCTGCCCACGGTTCAAGGAGTAGCACTCTATTGGATCAGAAATAATTTCCATGAGCATATAACATCGTTTCAAGGTATGCTTAAGGGTTTTGGCTGCAAGGTACATTTCTAATTTAATTACAAACATTAATTTATAATTATAATGTTCATTTATCTATATATAATATTGTTGGTTAGGTGGCGATTCAAATGTGTAGATATATTGTCGCAAATTTAGTTAGTTGTATGTAAATGTATATATGATTAAAAAAAATTATGCTAATTTATCTATGTATAACACGACTCAGAATTAAAAAAAACGTTTTTATTAGTTAATTAATTTAATATATAATATATACATATATTTGTATAGTTTATAATTTAAACACTATATTATAGCTCTGTAAAATATGAATATAAATTTAAAATTTGATGTTAATAAATATAATATTTCTGACAAAAAGAAATTTTTTTTAGTTATATACATTATTTTTAAATAATATATAAATTAATTTATCACATAAATAATTATATAAATTCATATATCTATTATAAAATATATTTTATATTTAAAATTTTATTGATGCATATTAAGCTCAAGCTAGAAAGTAAAAGAACATATGTTTACTTTTAAATATTTAAATTAAAAACCGATAATTTAAAATTGAATTTTAAAATTATTTTAAATTATAAAATAATATGTTAAATTTTCAAGTAATAAAATTTCATGTAAAAATTTGCTGGAAATTTTAGACATAAATTTAGTTTCGGAAAATAATATTTTTTTAGTTTAAATAA
Organism: Allium fistulosum; assembly: GCA_030737815.1. Classification (NCBI taxonomy): domain Eukaryota; kingdom Viridiplantae; phylum Streptophyta; class Magnoliopsida; order Asparagales; family Amaryllidaceae; genus Allium; species Allium fistulosum. The sequence continues at coordinate 903,235,836 of CM060906.1, read as the reverse complement.
TTTTATACGGTTTTATTAATATATATATGTGTGTGTGTGTGTGTGTGTCTGTATGTATGTATATGTACGTATATTTCAAATTTAAAAAAATTATCCTAGGCCATGTGCAAGACCAGATATATGTATGTATGTATGTATTATACATATATTTATAAGCATTTAACATATTCATATATATATATAATGTTTTTACGTGTTTGTATAAGTACTATATATTTTCGACATTATAAAAAAATTATTTTAAATGATATAAACATGTTATATAGTAATTATTATATACATTTTGTGAATATTATACATTTATATTCATATATAAACATTTATATGTTTATACAAAAATATATACAAATAAAATTTTAATCTATATTTATATATATTAAAATATTTTATTATAAAATAAAAGGCATATATATACATACATTTGGACAGTACATTTACATATTGGATAAGCTAATGTGTTTGTTGCGATGTAAATAACAACATCTATATACAGGCATGTTATACCTTGCACGGATTGATATGTTACACATGCACACATGTATATATGTGTATATGATACGCGTATATATTTAATATAACGTAAAATTAAATAATCCAATATTATTTTATAAATTTAAATTAAATAAAAGATTTTATTTAAAAATTTAGAAATGTTCTAAATAAACTAGACTTCAAGGTCTAATAAAGATCCAATATGGTTAAAAAAATTAAAATTCGTCTATTACTTCAATTGCGGACTGGGCCAATTCCAACAAACTACTCATAACCATATACAAATATATATATATATATATATTGACTATATTATACATCTTTTTTTTGTTCACATTCCAAGTTGCCACACCCTTACTAATCTATAGGGGACAAGCAAGGGGGACTTCAGGACCCTGAGTCGCCTATGAACGAGCATCCGCCTCACCCATGATCCTATTATGATCGCTCATGATCAAGGATCCACCTTGGAACGATCCCACTTAGATCATCCGTGACATCGCATTCGCCTCACCATGTGATCCTCTTTAACTCATCAATGACTGAGTATCTTCGTCGACACACAACCTCCTTAGAACGCACGTGGCTAAGCATTTGTCTTGCCGCACTACACACTCTAAATCATTCGTGATTGAGCATTTGTTTTAATATTCACTCGTCATCACTCATGAATGGTTTCCTAATTTAAGTCTATCTAAGTCTCATTCCAATTGACGTAAGGTAAGAATCGATTGAAGAGAAGATTTGATGATTAAGGTTCAAGGCTCGAAGTCTAGCTACTTGATCTAATTTATACATGCAAATGATTGCTCCTAACTATATGGGCAATCTCTAAGGGAGTATCGCATGGTTCTTCCCACTACTATTTGATAATCATCTATAGACGGATTTTCATTTGGTATCAATTACTTGAGGAGATTCCAAGAACGAGTCTTCGTTCGACGAAGAATTACTCGTATACCTCTTGAAGACGAAGACCTCTGTCTACTTAATTTAGCTTGTATGGTCATTTATGGTCATTTGTTGTCTAATATTGCGGTACTAGATCACTACTAGAACAACAGTAAATAGCGACGGAGCCTTCCGACGGCCGCCGACGTCTATTTCCGACGGCTAGCGACGGATGTCGATCTCCGTGGCGTTTTTGTAAATAAATATAATAGCCGTCGTAAACCATCGAAAACCGACGTAAACATGCCGTCGGAGGCCGTCGCTAGCCGTCGGAAACTATCGTGTATATAGGATCCAGGCCGAGAGCTGCTTCATTATTCCTCAATCCCCCAAATCAGCAAAAAACCTACCTCCACCACCTCCCCATCGTCAGCTAGTCGCCGCGCCTCCCCGAGCATCTCCAACTTCATCATTCTCCTCTCTCCACAAACCTAGGCCCTTCACCAATCTCCAATCAAGTTTTATTCCTAAACCCTAATTAATTTTGATTTGTTAAATTAGGGTTAATTTGTTGTTATAGTTGTATAATACCCCATTGATTGTTTGGTATACCCTATTGAATGCTAATAGATTGTTATTATAATTGTTTATCATTGAAATGTTGAGAGAGAAATTTGTTTAGTGTATATGTGCATTAATTGGTGTATACGCTTTGATTAATTAGTGCATACGCGCATTAGGGCTAGTTTGGATTAATTAGAGTCAATGCTCGGGATTTAGTGTATGCATTTTCAAGATGACGAAAACGACGATTTAGTGTACGCGTTTCTTAGAATGTAAATAAATTATTGAAAAAATTATTGTATAATACGATTTACTTCTTATAAATCCCAAGAGAGTTTTTGACCCCGTCTGATAAGTATTGTATATGATCGTTGTATGGATGTTCGTTTTTATCACAGAACGAACATTTATATTCATCCGATACAATATTTGTCGATTTTGTCCCTATATTGGACAAGTTACAAACACAATAGAGTAATTATATTTTGCAAATCATTTCATTTCAAACGGTTCATAAAATTTCGACAACACTTTCTTTTTGTTCCCTGTGTACATGCATATGTGTACGATACAGGGAACAAAGGGGAAGTGCTGTCAAAATTTTGTTGAATCGTTTAAAATGAAATGATTTGCAAAATATAATTACTACTGTGTTTGTAATGGGAAGTAGGATGACCAACCATCAAAGTGTTAAACAATAACCTAAAAATTGTAGATTATATTCATATATAATAATTTGTGTAAATCTGTTTGAAAATAAAATTAAATAGAATAATATTATAAATTTGCGAAAATTTAAATGTATGATTTAATTGAAAAATAAAATGTCAACAAGTAAATGATTAATACGTTTTTATGTTTTAAAGTAGGAAAAATGGTCAATTATTTTATCGATCGGAGCTGGATGTACCAACAAATAAGAGAAATTGGAGGCTCAATAACTGAAAATTTTCAAAATGGTGTACACGCCTTTATTGAATTCGATTTAAGTAATAATAGGAGCGACGAAGAAATTCTTGTCCATGTAGTAGGTACAAATTATTGAAGCATTTGATACCGAATATGGTAATAGTTTATTTGCGCCAATATTGTTTCGTGTCGAATTATTTGGTGTGGGATCATCATGGAGAACTTATAGCACCTAATCTCATACATTCAGAGGAGGAGGTGGATACTGAAATTGTTCCGACAAATCTCACATAAGATGTGGTTGAAGATGCAGCACGTTCAATGTTCCCTACTGTTGAAGTTGATGGTAGAGATGTTAATGTCGAAGAAGAACCAAGTATTGGAGCAAAAACAGTTTATGATTTATTGGATGCTGCTAAGAAACCCCTTTGGGATGGTTGTACAAGAGGTACTCAACTATCAGTAACTGCATAATACATTGCGATGAAATCAAAATACAACTTCACAGAAGCCGGGTTTACAGCTATAGTACAAGCTGCAAAACGACATATGCCACCGGATAATTTAATGTGCGAAAATCATTGTGAAGTGAAAAAACTTATGTCTGCTTTCGGTTTGCCGTATCAAAAAGTAAATACATGTTTAGATGGTTGCATGGTGTTTTGGAAAGAAGACATCAATCTTAGGAATTGTAATATATGTAATCAGGAAATATACAAACCAAGAAAAAAGTAAGGAAAGGAAGTTTCGTACAAGCGTATGCATTACTTACCCATCACTCCTAGGCTTCAAGGGTTATATGCATCTTCTGTAACCGCGCATCATATGAGATGACACTGTGTGAGAACACAGGAAGAAGATACGTTAACACACCCAACTGATGGAGAAGCATGGAAGCATTCTGATAAGACATACCCCGCTTTCGCAGCGGAGAGCCGTAATGTTAGACTTGATTTATGTACGGATGGATTATCACCATTCTCTCAATTTGGTTCAAAATATTCATCTTGGCCTAAAATCGTTACACCTTACAATTTACCTCCGTGGATGTGTATGAAAACTCCGTATATGTTTCTCACTATTGTCATCCTTGGCCCTGATGATCCGACACAAGGAATCGACGTATATTTACAATCGTTGATTGAAGAGTTGAAAACATTGTGGTATGAAGGTGTTAAAACATACGACATTTCAGAAAAAAGAATTTCGTACATTCGCTTCTCTGCTGTGGACTATAAGCGATTTTCCTACGTATGCAATGCTTTCGGGTTGGAGTACGGCTGGTCGTCTAGCTTGTCCTTATTGCATGGAAGAAATACGAGCGTTTTCTTTACCGCATGGGAAGAAAATTTCATGGTTTAACTGTCATCGGTGTTTTCTCCATATTAATCATTCTTTTAGAAAAGATAAAAAAAACTTTACAAGTAATAGACTTGAGTGCTTGTGACCATCAACGATTTGGTCAAGCGAAGATATTTATGACCTTGTAAAAGATTATCCAAAGATACATGAAACTGACGAACAAATTGAAATTCAAGGTAAATCGACGATTCATAATTGGTGCAAACAAAGTATATTTTGAAAGTTGCCTTATAAGAAAAATCTCCTAGTTTGTCATTATATCGACGTGATGCACAACGAGAAAAATGTTTTCGATAATGTATTTAACACAGTTTTGAATGTTAATGGAAAGACTAAAGATGATATGAAATCAAGACGTGATATAGAGGCAATATGCAATCGTCCTGAGCTTCATATGAAGCCAAATGACAAAAAAACCAAAGCATGCTATGAGCTAGACAGTATCCAAGTTAAAGTTCTGTTAAAGTGGGTAGAAGGATTAAAATTTCCTAATAGGATTTGTTATAATCTACGTTGATGTGTCGATTATAAGAACGGTAAACTGAGTGGGATGAAAAGTCATAATTGTCATGTAATGATGGAACATTTGTTACCCGTCGCTTTCAAAGAACTGTTGCCCACAAAAGTTTGGACGGTTATAACGGAACTTAGTTTGTTTTATAAGGAGCTTTGTTCAACTACGTTAAAAGTTGATCGTCTACGTAAACTTGAGGAAGAAATTTGTATACTGCTTTGCAAACTTGAGAAAATATTTCCTCCGGGTTTCTTTACTGTAATGGATTATTTACCCGTTCATCTTCCGTTTGAAGCACGTTTTTGAGGTCTTGTGCAATATGGATGGATGTATCCATTTGAAAGGTATAAATATTGAGTATATTAAATTTTTTTATCAACATGTAATTAAATTTAATTATAATTATTCTTAACAGGTACTTAGATTATCTAAAGAAAAAATTGAGACAAAAAGCACGAGTTGAAGGTTCGATATGCAAATCATATATCGAAGAAGAAGCTTCGTTCTTTTTCTCTCATTATTTCCGTGACCATGTGAACTTATCTTTTGAAAGTGCTACGCGAAATGATGAGGGCACTGAATAAGATTCTTCTGAATCAGTGCTATCTATTTTTAGACAGCAGGGACGCCCTGTTGGAAAATGTGTGGAAGTATGGTTAGACGATGGAGATTACCATGTAGCCCACACATATGTTCTTCTTAACTGTGCAAAAGTTGCGCCATTTGTTAGGTATTATTAAATAACACATCTAAAATTATTTACTTGAACAATATATGTGTGTATTATAATGCAATATATTATCTATATATGCAGTACTTACGAATCACAGCATCCAAGCGGCGATATCAGCAAAAAATTTGATACTTGGTTTTCGAACCACATATATGATTTGGTAAATTGTGTGGTCGATGAAGGGTTGAAACATCTTGCGGTAGGACCAAAAAGAAAAGTCAAGACATATCCAATATTCTTTGTCAATGGATACAAATTCAACACTAAAGAATATGGGTCTGAAAAATTTACTAACAATACCGGTGTATATGTTAAAGGTAGTGATGATCCAAATGATCACATAAATGATTTTTACGGTGTGTTAACTCAGGTTTTGCAATTAACATATTTCACCAGACCCGTGGAAGAAGTTTATTTATTTAGATGCAACTGGTTCAGTAATGTTCCAGGTTTTGGAATCAACGTGCACCAAAAATATAATATTATTGAAATAAAGCATACATCACGTTATCATAAGTACGATCCGTTTATACTAGCAAAACAAGCCATACAAGTTTATTATGCTCCTTATCCACCTCTAAAAGGAGATAAAGCAGATTGGTCGACAGTTTTTAAAACAAAGGCAAGACTTACGTTTGATGGATAGAATATTCTAAACGAACAAGCATACCAGACGGATATCGAGGAAAATAGCGAAATTACAATAACAGATGATCAAACCAATTTTGGACCTCTAAATGATGAATCAAATGTATTAGTAGAAGCATTTGAGACCACAGAGGAAAACAATATAGAGTACGAGACCGAGTCTGAATCAGAAAACGATGAGGACTGATTTAATAGTATACATGTTGAAAAAAGGTAATTTATGGCAGTATTGATGTTACATTTTTTTGTATGTTATATGCGATAATTGATGTTAAATCTTGATATGTTTACTCATAATTGAATGATATGTTCTGCCATAATAAAATAATATGTATATAGCAGGTATTACAGTTGTCTTTCTTTAGACGGCGGAGTTCTTCGTAGTCTGGTTCCTCCTCTTCGTCCCAGAGAGGGATAGTTCGCAGCGGAGGTGATGGCAACGGCCCGTCCCAGGATGCGCCATGTACGGTAGTTAGATTGCTACCGAAAGCATATGGCACGTAAGTATTAAATTTACTTCAGCATTATAAATATTTTGTATGATATATTAGTCATGATTTGTCTGTATCATATTTAATGCAGGGATTTTGAGCTTGAGCCTTCCAACATAGTGCTCAGCATATCTAGGCAGGCATACATGAGCGTATGACTGCATGGTGACCAAAATGGAGTAGGATCCCTGAGCATGTCTGGGAGAGCATCTGGCAGGACTTCCTGGTAAGTGTAAAATTATATATCATTATATATGATCACTTTACAATTTGCTGACTAATTATAAATGTAATACTTATATTTTTTTTCAACATATATACAGGGTGTTGTAGACCTGCAAGTGGAGGATGTTGCTTTTTGTCAGTGCCACTGGAACTCCAAAATTGTGAAGAATTACCGGGAGACGATGTTGAGCATCAGAAAATCAGGTAAGAAGCCAAACTGGATGGGCGTCATTGTATGGGATGCTTGGGTCGTATAATGGGGTAGCGATGAGTTCAGGATAAGTCTATCAGTTATCACCTTAATTTGTTCAGTAGTGAATACATAATTTATACCTATAAAATATAATCTTAATTTTTAATTTGCAGGCGAAGTCAGAAAGGAACTCGGCAAACATGCAGAAAAATCCAATGACACACCATGGTGGTTCGAAATCATTTCAGCATCATCGCGAGGACCTGGTAAATTGATTAATTACAATTACGAACAGTTATTACATTTTTTGTATAAATTTGTATGAACAACAATAATATACATCAATTATTGCAGGAAAGAGCGCGTGGGACTTTCGTTTGATATATGGACATATTTACGCATACTCATGCCGTCGGGCAGACTGACGACGAGGGACCGGTGACGTATGCTTGGCATGAGGATGATAAAGCATACACCGCACATGTAAGTATATTTTAAGTTATACGTTATTAATAATGATCATTTTAATTAATTAGTAATAAATTATTATAATAATGTCATGTAATATTTACTTGTATTTGATTTTGCGTTGTAGGAAAAATTTATGCAAGCATGTGCGCAAATGCTTGAGCGTTCGGGACGGGAGCAGTTGACCTCTGATGAGGAGTACGCGGTCTTCGACTCTGTTATGGACTGGACACAGAGAAATAGGCGCTACGACTACGACAATCAATCGATAATTTATAAAAATTAACTAAGTTGTAAAATTTGCTTAAATTTTATAAAAGTTACGTAATAACTTAAACATATTTCGACTTGTTTTGTAGGCTCGAGTATCACAAAGGGATTACCGAAGGGCTAAGGACAACGCGGAGTTTAATGAGCTTCGACAACAGATTGCACAGCTGCAGGAGCAGGACCGCCTCCGAGCAGCACAAATGGAGCAACTGAACCAGCGTTTGGCTGAGTATATGGAGCGTCATGGAGGATTCCCTTCGTCTGGTGGTTCCGGAGCCGATGACGAGTCATGAGGTACGTTTTGCAGTTTTTGTTTTTAAAACTTGTGTATATATACAATGAGAGATGGTGAGGTTGATTTGTGGACATTTGGTGTTTGATATTGATTTGTGGGGTTTGATGTTGGATGTATATATTGTACATTGATGTTGGATTTAGACATTATGGGGTGATGATGGATGATTTGGTTTGTATTGATTGGAATGTTTGAGTTTGAGATGGTAATGTTTGAGTTTTATATTATTATTGATATTGATTTTAGCTTACATATACATATACACAGGCCCGGCCCAAGGGCAAGGCGAGAAAGACGGCCGCCTAGGGCAACCGATCCGGCAGGGGCAACCGATCCGGCAAGGGCAAATGGTTATATATTATGATTACTAAAATATGTTTGTATGTAAGCTTTTACAATTCAAGTTGTAGCCTAGTGGTTGCCTCTCTTCTATTTGTTCAGGGCAACCCAGGTTCAAGCCTCGCAAGATACTTTTTTTGTCTGGGGCAACTGTTGTGTTTGGGTCGGCACTGCATATACATATACATAAATATATATATATATATATATTGATTTTGATGTGTTGTGATATATATTGATATTGATGCGCTGTTGGGTTGCTAAAAAAAAGATTTACCCAGATTTCCGATGGTTTACAGATCGAAATATTCCGACGGCTTCCATTCGAAATGGTCGTATTCCTTGTAGTCGATGAAGCAAACTTGAAGACATGCTTGCCTCTAATAAAGCATAAGAAATGAAGACCACTCGAGTACTAGGTAGTAGGTACTTACTAGGAGGATGCACTCAGCAGCCATATCTCAAAACATGTACCATTTTTTTCTATATACTCTTCTTTGTACATAAAAAACAAATTTTTGAGGAGCAAGTATTGAAGGCAAATTTTGTAGAGTTAATCTACCAAAAACAAACGTGTTGCAAGATACATTTGAATTGTCCGACTTTAACCAAATCAAATGGTATTTTTATGAGAGGTGCATCTCTTCAATACGGTCTAACAAGGAAGGCTCGGGTATAAAAGTGTTATGGACAAGATTCTGGCTTGAATACTTGGTAGATGCTAGTTGAGTCCGAGTTCAGGAAAAAGCCACAGAGAAACTATATAAAACTTTAACTTTTTGCACGGGATGACTTGAATTCTCTTTTATAATTTGTGTGATCTGATATAGTCAAAACTCTGAGATACTTTAATTTATATATCATGGGATACAATGTTGCAAAGTGGTTAGATTTAGTTGAGTCACTTTGTATGTTGCGCACTTTTAGGAGTACTGTCAACATGCCTGGGCCAAAGCATTGTTGTAAAATTTTCAAATAAGTTTTGGGCTTTGGGTTATTATTTGGAAGAGAAGAAGGAAAGAGGAAAGAAAAGGTAGTCCCACATGCTAGAAAATCAAGGACTATATTTGTATAAATATAGCTTTCTCATGTGGATGTTGGGGCCTTGGGGCTCCCACATGTTTGTCTTGTTGTGAGGAGAGCAGTTTTTTGCGACGCCAGAAAGTGTTACAAAACACTGCGCCACCATTACTCTGTTTTGTGACGCCTCCAAGGTGTTGCAAACTCAGAAAACGTCGCAGAATTGCTCTCTTCTTCCCCTTCATTCTATTCTATACAAATTGCATCATTAGAAACCATTACTAAAGTGTTCTTGGTTGGATCAAAGGCGTACAAACTTTGAATCCGATTTCGCTGTTATAGGGCTTCATTGAATCCTGAAAGTCGATAGTTCGATAACTCGTTTGTACCTGGTGGGTTGAACTATTGTTTGAAAGAATCTATTCCATAGATCCTTGAAGTCGGAAGTACAACATTATCTTCTTCACAATCGCCATCAAATTTGTCTCGAACCGCAAAATTCACAAAAATTTTCAGACAATATTTTTCAACAATGGAAGGTTCCAGCGCTCTACAAGTTATGAATCAGCATCTAACTCGATTAGAGCGTTTTGATGGCGACAATTTCACTCGTTGGCAAGAGACGATGAAATTTTTCTTGGTCACCGTCAAGTTGTTCTACATTTTGGAATATTACTTGGAAGAAATCCCGGAGAAAACTGATAAGGATGATGCTGCTCTAAAGGTTAGACGTGTAAAGCGCAAAGAGGATGATTTTCTATGCAGAGGCCATATTCTGAATGCGCTATCTACCCCAGTCTACAATGCTCATAGGACCTTGGAAACAGCGAAGGCACTCTGGACTGCACTGTTCAATAAGTACCGCATATCCGAGGCAAGTAATAAAAAGTTTCTTATTTCCAATTTTATGGATTTCAAAATGGTCACCAATAAGTCCATAATTGGACAAGTAAGCGAAATCTTACTGTTGATAAATCAACTTAAAGATGCTGGAATTGATCTCCCTGAATCTTTTGTTGTTGGAGTTATAATTTCTAGACTTCCACATAGTTGGAATGATTATAAGAAACAGATGAAGCATGCGGAAACGGATTATAATTTAGACAGTTTACAACATCATCTTCGTATTGAAGAAGACTCTCGCAAACGCGATCTAGATGATAATCCGCAAACTGAGTCTCATTCTAAGGAAAACAATGTTGAAATTACTGATAAGTTAAAGCCAAAGAATGAGACACGGTTTAAGAAGAAATATCATTCCAAAACCAACAACAAAAAGAAAGGTGCTTGTTATTTTTGTAACAAGCCCGACCACTATGCCCGAGACTGCCGTCTATGGAAGAAACAACAAAAAGTGAATGTGGTCAAAGACTCGCTTGTGGCTGTAGTGCAAGAGGCGAACTCCATTAGCGACAATGATAATGATTGATGGTTCGATACTGGAGCAACCATTCACATTTGCAAAGACCGTAATTTGTTTAAAAGTTACGAAGAAAATAAAGGAGTAGCCGACGAAGTTACTGGAGAAAATAAGGTTACAAGCAAAGTTCTGGGAAAAGGCACTATAGAACTTACTTTCACCTCTGGAAAAGTTCTTACATTAGTAAATGTATTTTATGTACCTGATATGTGTAAGAATTTGGTCTCTGGATACCTTCTTAACAAAGGAGGATTCAAGATGGTGTATGAGTCCGATAAGCTAGTGTTGTCTAAGAATGGTAGATTCATTGGACAGGGATACTCTTGTAATGGCATGATTAAGTTGAATCTAATAAAGAAATCTTCTGTTTATATTGTTGATTCTATTAATTTATGGCATGGTAGATTAGGACGTGTTAATTATAATTCCATTAGAAATATGCATAAATTAGGATTAATTTCTGATTGTGATATCGATACCATCTCTAAATGTGAAATATGTGTTCAAGCAAAAATACACCGGAAATCCTTTAAATCCGTAGAAAGGAAAACTGGTTTGCTTGATTTGGTATATAGTGATGTGGGTGACTTAAAAAGTCATATCACCTATAGTGGTAACCAATACTATATAACATTCATTGATGATTATACTAGATATGCATGTGTATATCTAATGAAAACTAAAGATGAGGCTTTTGATAAATTCAAAATTTACAAAGCAGAGGTCGAAACACAATTAGGAGCTAAAATTATAATATTACATTCAGATCGTGGTGGTGAATATTTCTCAAATGAGTTCACCTTGTTTTGTAAACAACAAGGTATAGTTCACCAATGTACTGCCCCATATACACCACAACAAAATGGTGTTGCTGAAAGGAATAATAGAACTTTAGTAGAAATGGTTAATGCCATGCTCATAAGTTCTAATTTACCTTATAACCTATGGGGTGATGTTATGTTATCTGCATGTTATACTTTAAATAGAGTACCACTTAAAAAGAATAATATTTGCCCTTATGAATTATGGTTTAATAGGAAACCTAACCTAACTAGACTTAAAGTTTGGGGTTGCTTAGCATATGTTAGAAAACCAGACCCTAAATGACCAAAATTAGGAAATAGAGCATTTAAATGTGTTTTCATAGGATATTCACTTAATAGTATAACTTATAGATTCCTTATTCTTGACACCCTAGAAGTTATAGAATCTATAGATGTAGAATTTTTTGAAAATCAAACTATTGAGATCCCATTGAGATCATCTAGTCCAGAACCTAGTATGGCTAATGATATCAATGACGATGATTATGCTCCTGCTCAAAATAGGAAGGAAGTATCAGTACAAGATAATAGTACTGAACAACGGAGAAGTAAAAGAGCGAGAATAGAGAAGGACTATGGTCTTGACTTCATTACATATCTAGTAGAAGGCAGTAAGAACGAAGTCCTTAATGTGACTAAATATGTAATGAACGTCGATGACGATCCCAAAACTTATTCTGAGGCTATGAGTTCCAAAGATTCCAATTTCTGGAAAGAAGCTATCAATGATGAAATGAATTCCATATTGTTAAACCAAACTTGGGTTTTAACTGATTTACCTCCTAGTGCTAAACCTATAGGATGGAAATGGATATTCAAGAAAAAGTTGAATACAAATGGATCCATTGATAAGTTTAAAGCCAGATTAGTTGCTAAGGGATATAAGCAAGGACATGGAGTAGATTACTTTGACACATATGCTCCAGTTGCTCGCATATCTTCTATACGCTGTTTAATTGCACTTGCATCAATTCATAAATTAGTCATACATCAAATGGATGTAAAGACTACTTTTCTAAATGGAGATTTAGAAGAAGAGATATATATGGAACAACCTGAAGGTTTCAAAACCCCAGGCCAAGAAAAGAAAGTTTGCAAATTAGTGAAATCCCTTTATGGCCTGAAGCAAGCTCCCATGCAATGGCATGAGAAATTTGATAAAGTTTCATTGTCATATGGATTCATTGTTAATGATGCTGATAAATGTATTTATAGCAAATCGGATAACAACGATAGTGTTATAATATGTTTATACGTTGATGACATGCTAATATTTTGTTCCAATATATCCTGTGTGAATGAAATTAAAAAGTTTCTGTCTTCTAAATTCGATATGAAAGATCTAGGAGAAGCTGATGTAATTTTGGGAATTAAAATTGTTAGGAAAGAGGGGAAGTTATTACTAACTCAATCTCATTACATAGAGAAATTCCTACAAAAGTATGGTCATTACGATGATAAAACAGCACCAACTCCTTTAGATCCTAGTATTAAATTAGAAAAGAACACTGGACATACTATCTCTCAACTAGAGTATTCCAGTGTTATTGGGAGTCTTATGTATGCTATGCATTGCACTAGACCAGACATCGCACATGCTATAGGTGTATTGTGTCGATTTGCGAGTAATCCAGGTTTCGAACATTGGAAAGCTATTTCCAGAGTTTTAGCTTATTTGAAAGGAACCATTGAATATGGTTTATCTTATAAAGGATATCCTCCTGTAATAGAAGGATATAGTGATGCAACCTGGAACAATGTAGAATCCAAATCCAAGTCTACGACTGGATGGATCTTTACATTAGGAGGCGCTGTTGTGTCTTGGGCTTCTAATAAGCAGACCTGTATTTCTGACTCAACAATGTTGTCAGAATTGATTGCGTTAGCAGATGCATGTAAAGAAGCGGAATGGCTTAGGAATTTATTATTGGAAATCCCTTTATGGAAGAAGCCATCTCCAGCAGTCTTGATTAACTGTGACAATTAAGCAACGATATACAATGTGTCTAATAAGACATATAATGGAAAGTCTAGACATGTGAGTCTAAGTCATCAAATGGTGAGACAGTTACTCAAAATAGGAGTTATAACTGTTGACTACATAGAAACGAAGAAAAACTTGGCTGACCCAATTACAAAGAGTCTTCCAAAGGCAATGGTTTCTATAAAGTCACAAGAAATGGGACTAAGGTCTGTGAATGAAGGTTGATCATCTTTAACAGAAACCCAACTTATGTTTTGAAAGGGATAGACAAAGTTCAATGGGTACCAACAAGTTAAGAGAATAATTATGGAATAATAAATCAATAATCCCATAAGGTTTAGTGTTGGATTCTGCAAGAACAAAGGATGGATAATATATCCTTAATAAGTCTAGTTGTCTTAAAAGGTCTATCGCAGAAATACCTTAAGGGACTTACCTATATGAGTATGGAAATCAGGCTGTTTCCTAAGAAAGTAAGACCGCTTTCTAAAGTAGACTCATGAACTCAGGATTTAAGCACATGGCCATTAATGTGCTGAGCATACAGAACACTCTATATACAGAAATCAGTATGTGTGACTTTTCCGGTACTATCACTAGGGGTACTTGGTTTAAGGTACGTTCACCATAAACCTCGATAGAACTTTGAATGGTACTTTACACTAAGTGAAGGTTCAAATCCAAAAGATACTTATCATTTATGTATTGGTTTCCACGATGATGAAAAACTTGACCTTGGAACTACATAGGCTTGATCCCACTTGGGTATGTAGGAAGTCCTCTAGTGATGCAGCCATCCTATTTATTAATTTTTCTTATTTTGAAAATTGGGGGAGATTGTTGTAAAATTTTCAAATAAGTTTTGGGGCTTTGGATTATTATTTGGAAGAGAAGAAGGAAAGAAGAAAGAAAAGATAGTCCCACATGCTAGAAAACCAAGGACTATATTTGTATAAATATAGCTTTCTCATGTGGATGTTGGGGCCTTGGGGCTCCCACATGTTTGCCTTGTTGTGAGGAGAGAAGTCATGCAACACCACACGCGCGCCGCCGCCGTCCGTCCGTCCGGGCCGAGCCGGGTCGGTTACGGGTCCGAAAATATTTTTTGATCATATGTGAACAGTAACGGGCCAGATTTTAGCCCGTTAAGGACCCAAAACCGAAATTCCTGAATTGGAATAAATGGCGGGAAATTTGTAACGTTTTCTAAACGTTACAAAATAAATAGACGCGACGTTTAAATATTGAATGGATAAAGCTGTTTGTAACCGTTGCAAACGGTTGTAACGCTTAGCGAATAGGCACCACTCTACCACTATAAATAGTGACGCCCAGAAAATGTTAGAGATAATTCTGAATCTTTTTCTTCTTCACAGAGCTGTTTTTTGCGACGCCAGAAAGTGTTACAAAACACTGCGCCACCATTACTCTGTTTTGTGACGCCTCCAAGGTGTTGCAAACTCAGAAAACGTCGTAGAATTGCTCTCTTCTTCCCCTTCATTCTATTCTATACAAATTGCATCATCAGAAACCATTACTAAAGTGTTCTTGGTCGGATCAAAGGCGTACAAACTTTGAATCCGATTTCGCTGTTATAGCGCTTCATTGAATCTTGAAAGTCGATAGTTCAATAACCCGTATGTACCTAGTGGGTTGAACTATTGTCTGAAAGAATATATTCCATAGATCCTTGAAGTCGGAAGTACGACATTATCTTCTTCACAATCGCCATCAAATTTGTCTCGAACCGTAAAATTCACAACAAGCATGGTAGGGGGAGAGTAATGACTAGCCAACATCAGGGACGTTAGTAACAAAAATCTGAAGAAAAAAAAAGGAAAAAAAATCAAATCATGATTTACTTTGCTCGCATCTCGAGCCCGCAGCTTCACGCCTCCATCGCCTCTCAACCAACATGGTGCCAGTGTCAAGTCTCTCCACTGGCTTGGGTCGACCTGCTCCAAATTGCGCAACCCTAAATTGCTCAGCCCCAAATCCGACTCTACCACAAGTTGTCTGCTCAGCTAATTAATAATGTCATTAATAATAGTAAATAATGATCAACGGTTATTTTGTTGTTATTTATTTCTTGGTTATTGTTTATTACTGGCTATAGTAATAGTTGATTAAGCTTTAACTGACTGGTTTGAACAATTTATACTTTACAAAAGAACTTTTGGATTTTTATTTAGTTTGAGGTTAAGAATTATTAATAATGAAGAATTGAAGAATCGCTGCATGTATCTATATATATATGATTTCCAACCACAATGAAAAGAAAATTTGCTAGTAGTAAAGAGTTAGGTAGTGTTTGGTCTGTTATTTTTAGTTTTGAGTTTTCGTCCATAAAAAAATGCACATGATCCATGTATATTTTCGAAAACAAACAATTTAGAAAACGAAGTTAACATACAAAATAGAAAACAATTTTTCTTTCCATGTTTTGAAAAATAACACAAGCACGAGAAACAATCTATTCTTCCATTGTGCTTCTATCCCTTCCGTCCTTCCCTCCATCTTTCTTTCAATCCCCTCTGTCATCCATCCACTCATCTCATGTTTGACATACGTATTGAAAACCGAAAACACAAAATTTGTTTTTAAACCAAACGCTATCTTATTTTTTGAGTTTTGATAACTAAAAGAAATTCAACCATCCAAAGTGAATACAACACTTTACATCCTAAATTACTTGAGCTCTTATCACGATGAAAGCGAATTTCTAAATGTTTTGGTTGTTTATCGCATTTTATTGATTATTCCAAATACGTTGATTCGGTGGGAGGAAGTTTTTCATATTTGAAATTAAAAATACAAATCTGTCGTAAGAAAAGTTAAATGGACCAACTATAATTCAATTGAAAATGGATACTTAGATATGCTTAACTGTAAAGAGACAATAGACGGGATTGTTTTAAAAAAGGTAAGCAGAAGTTGTTTCCGTTAATACAAATTGATATGTTAGGATATCATGTTGACATTTAGATTTTGACACGTAATCTAAATAACTTAGTTGATTAATTTTTGTGATCATTGCTAATTATGTAATAAAATTTACATTTGTTTTGTATATATGAATGTAATATAACTCCACTAGGATATTGAATAACTTTGGACTGGGCCTGATTGTCAACTCTTTTATAAAGAATGTTCACTCCAAACCATACTGAAAATACAAGACGTCAAGACCTCTAAAGGATATTTTTTATGGAAGATAAAAAGATACCATGATGCAATTTCGATAAACCAAAAGTAGATTTAATCAATAGTGTCAAGCAAGCTGTTAGGAAAAAAGTCATAACTTGCTCAAAAACAGCAGTTTCAACCTCAAACCACTTGGGAAATGGTTCATTTGTTAGTCTACTCTCTAATTCTAGACTTCCTAGAAACAATACAATGACAAATAAGTAACATGGTATTAACTTTAACAT
This sequence comes from Allium fistulosum, assembly GCA_030737815.1. Classification (NCBI taxonomy): domain Eukaryota; kingdom Viridiplantae; phylum Streptophyta; class Magnoliopsida; order Asparagales; family Amaryllidaceae; genus Allium; species Allium fistulosum. The sequence goes on along the minus strand of CM060906.1, from coordinate 903,218,763 downwards.
GTGTGCTAAAGAATTAGCCTTTTAGTTACATAAAACATGGCATGTTGCTAAGGTTGTCAATGGATATCCAAAAAGTCCGAAATACGTCTGCATCCGCATCCGAAAAACGGATAAATATCCGAAAAAACGGATGCGGATGTGGATGCGGATACGAAGACATCAGCATTCGTCCGATTTTTTTCAAGATTACAATTCAAATTATGTGTATTTTAGTGCAGTGAAAGATATTTGTTTATTATTTTATTAAGTTAGTAGTTTATATTATATGCACTTAATGCTTTTTAACTGCTCGAAACTATTTATTATCATTATATTTGTTAATTTTTAACACTTTTATAATCGATGAGATTTAAAAATATTTATGTTAAACTAAAATTTTCTTTTTATAATTTTTGATTTATAGCTCGTTAACAGATAGGATAATTATCCGATATCCGTCCATATCCACGGATGCGAATATCGGATAACCGAAAATGATTTCGGATGCGGATGCGGATATGGCACTATCCGCATCCGAAAACATCCGTTGACATGCCTACATGTTGCTTTGTTTAAAGGACAAAAAATAAGTTAGTGATCATTTGTTTATTTAAGTATCTGTATTTTCTATCGTTCTTAATTAAGTAATATAACAATGTAGTTTTTTTGTATTTTACTATTTAATTTCTCTCCCTCCCTCCTCTCTATGTCAAATTCTATCTTGATATCAAAGCTAGGTTAGAGAGGAGAGGAAGATAGGATAGAGAGTCCCAGTGAGTTTTTATTTTGTTGTAATTCCCTCTTAAAATAAAAGGTTTCCAAAAAGCTTCAAAAAACAAATTACTCTGCCTCCTTTCCAAATCAATCCCTAGCTTCGAATCAAAACACCACGCCGCCTTCTGCTAGAGAGCGTCATTGTCTGAAATTAATGCATCAGAAGTGGCAGCGATTTTGAGTACGATATGGAGAAGTGGATAATCGAGTGGAGGCGACCTAGGCTAAGGTTGTGTGGTGATGTGGGTTGTGAAGGTTGGCATTGCTTGTTGACTGGGAGAGGGCTTGCGGATTTGGTATGTAGGGTCTGAGTGGCTCTACGATTAAAGTTTGATAGCGGATTTCAGGTACAAGTTTATGGGTTTGGGACTGAAGTGGCTTAGGAAGTTGTTTTAGTCTGTGTTGTTTGATGTTTAGATCTATCTGATGAATGAGCTAGCATTGTAGGTGTCGATGTTGTAGGCTCGTATTGTTATCTAGATCCAATGTTCGAGTTGTGCGTGCAGATAAAACAATTGTATGGTGATAGCTAAACGAGATGCTGCTTGGTTTGACTGAAATATGATGATGGAAGTTTTGCTTCTTGTTGATGAAGTATATTGAACTTGGATACCTTTATTTTCTAGTGTTGGTTCTATACATATGAAAAAGGAGAGTAAGTGATATGCTAAGATATACCCAGCGACTGCTATGAGAAGCTTGATTATGGTTGATGCTGAGGTTGTTTGGCCTTCACTGTAGCTTATTGTTGTACTGAGATTGCTAGTGAATGGAGATTTATATGACGATCATGGAGTTGCCTAAACATTGTTTTGATTCACTTGAAGGTTGTCTCTTGTGTCGCATAAAAACACTACCTTGCCTTTGTGAAGTTTGTGTGAAAAATGTAGTGGTTTGGGTTGTGAAGATTGTTTCTAAATACGAGTACATATGCACGTCCAGGTGGACCTGCATCCAATCACAATGTGCATGCATTAATTCAACAACGAGCTTATAATTACAGTGTTTACTTATTTTTATAACCTATTTACAATTTAAACACTGAAAATGAGATTACATTAAAAATAGTTCCTATACGGGCGTATAATTAAATGTTAGTGGAGTTTCCTGCTATTTAATTGTTAATGGAATTTCCTATTATTTAATATGTACACTTTTTATCTCGGTCTTACATAATTGAAGTGTCTTTTCTAACTGATTATACCAGCTTACTTTGGAATTATTGAGACATATATGGCATTAATTTCTTTTTAGTTGTCACTTTTTGACTACTTATTTTTAATTAAAATTGATTATATTTTGAAGGCAGTTTAATCGAACTTTTAACTTCATCGATATATTTCAAATATTTTCTATATGTTATAGTGGCATATATTATGGAGTTGTTTTTACTATGAATTAGATTGATAAAATGTGTTTCATTGCCCACTATCTTCACATATATGTCAAAAAAATGTAGATGACATGTCATTCTGCAACACGTGATGTTTTCTGCAAAATAGATTAGTATAAATCACCATTTCATATGTTGGAGAAAACAGAAAAATTCCATACGTATGAAATAGATGTGATATTGCAACAAAATAAAGGACTGGGCCTAGCCTACGTACTCAAAATGGGCTATGACCTTACATGCACTGACCAAGGCATAATAATAGTCTGAAGTGATATATCCAATGATTTTGGCATCAAAACTACCAGCATTCGATGGAAGAAAATACTGTAATCAGCTATTAATTATGTAACATTGTTGTTTTTCAAATCATATATTTTTAATCATTTCCAATATATCTAAAAGTTTTGAATTTGAATCACTTATGCATCCATCAATTTTCACATTTACATATATTCCCCCAACTAAATCTTCTATCTCTATGTTATTATTGGCTTAATACCGCATGTCATACAATAACAACAACGTAACAACTCATTGAATGTTCTTTCATTTTGTTATTTCTGAAATTATACTTCTTAATATTTCGTGAGGTGTTCAGGAGCTCTTGAATTTGTATCATCTAACCATCAACTATCAGTTTCAAAGGAAAAAATGTTAGTAAAATCAACTAAAACTTCACGGACATAAATTTCTTCCTTTTTTTAGTTATTTTCTCAGTATACATATAAATATGGATCGCTATTATTAAAATAAACTAATACTATCGCTATTATTCTTCAAAATTTCTTCCTATTTGGTTATTTTTTCAGTATACATATAAATATTTTGACACAAAATACCTAAACAGAAAAAAAATTGGTGTAAACCTTCCAACTCTCAATTAATTAATTATTTAACGTTGTAATTTAGATTCAAAATTCAGATCGACAAAACACAACTATAATTTCATTGGTCTTCCAAAGAAATTTTGGGTACCTACGGATCATACAAATGCAACAATATATCAACCTACTATGGTAGCAACAAAATCATTGGCTATCAACACTTGAGTCGTTTGATAAAAAAAGCAAACAAGAACAGAGACAAATAATGTAGAAAACGAAAGTGATAAAAATAGTTCAACCGCAAACAAATTACCTCTGTTAGGGTTTTTCTATGATCTCTACACAATTAAATTTTAGAAGAGATATAAAGTACAAAAAAATGCTTTTTTTCTCCAAACATAACCTTTATTAGTTCACCAAAAGATTACAAGAAAAACCTAAAAATTGAGAACCAATTTCAATAGCAAAACCCTTAGTAAAAATGACCCTCCTAACATGCATATTTATAGCTACTACCAACCATTAGAAACGTAGAGATATATTTGCTAATATATCACTCATAATCAATCAAATAAATAAATATATTTGACCAAATATTTATTTATTTGATTTCTATAAAAATGAAGATATTTGAGAGATTGCATGCATAAATATCTCTTACTAAGTCAAATCTAATATTTTCCATAGTTAATTAGTCAAGCAACAAATTAACTAATATATAAAATAAATATCGTATCGCATATCTTCAACACTCCACCTCAACATAATATTCTTCACGTGCTCCACCTTTGTTCAAAATAAACTTAATCAATCTTCAAACCACCTAGTTATGCATGCTCCCATTGAACACGCATGTCATCAATAAATCAGAATTTCTTATAACACCACAATGGTCTCCAAGTAGAGTTTGTGGTTTTTCGTTGTATGCTCCATCTTGATTCAGATAAATTTACCTCTCCGATTGCAATTGGAAAACTCGCTACATTCTCTGCCGTCGTTCCAAGTAGTTTGTATTTTTATTGTTTCCCCGTTTTGCATGTAGAACCTCCCTATTACCCCTCCAAACCCTTATGACTCCACCTTGAGTTGAAAATTGCAGCATTTTTGTTCCAACTGTCCTACTAAAGCAAGATTCTTCTTAATTTTTAGGATGTGCCTAACTTCGGTTAGCTTCACCACTCTTCCATCATACATCATCAACCTAATAGAACCTATACATTTAACATGCAAATCTCCACCATCTGCAGATTCCACCTTATCACTGTAACACCCTTAATTTTTTGTTTAACATTATTCAGGATGTTTAATTAGACAAATTAAATAGAATAATGTGGTTGATTAAGGAGTTGAGTTTTAATTGTCAATTAACGTGGCCACGGCTAAACCAATGAATGTATAAGTGTGGGTTATAATTTATAAGTTTGGAAAATAAAAGAAGGGCAACATGGGAATAGCCACACCCATTTATTTCTAAGTTAAAATAGCTTAATAAAGGGAGGTTTTAAGGGTATATGGGTGTGGCTATTCCCATGTTGCCCTTCTTTTATTTTCCAAACTTATAAATTATAACCCACACTTATACATTCATTGGTTTAGTCGTAGCCACGTTAATTGACAATTAAAACTCAACTCCTTAATCAACCACATTATTCTATTTAATTTGTCTAATTAATCCTGAATAATGTTAAACAAAAAATTAAGGGTGTTACAGTGATAAGGTGGAATCTGTAGATGGTGGAGATTTGCATGTTAAATGTATAGGTTCTATTAGGTTGATGATGTATGATGGAAGAGTGGTGAAGCTAACAGAAGTTAGGCACATCCCAAAAATTAAGAAGAATCTTGCTTTAGTAGGATAGTTGGAACAAAAATGCTGCAATTTTCAACTCAAGGTGGAGTCATAAGGGTTTGGAGGGGTAATAGGGAGGTTCTACGCACAAAACGGGGAAACAATAACATATACAAACTACTTGGAACAACGGCATAGAATGTAGCGAGTTTTCCAATTGCAGTCGGAGAGGTAAATTTATCTGAATCAAGATGGAGCATACAACGAAAAACCACAAACTCTACTTGGAGACCATTGTGGTGTTACAAGAAATTCTGATTTATTGATGATATGCGTGTTCAATGGGAGCATGCATAACTAGGTGGTTTGAAGATTGATTAAGTTTATTTTGAACAAAGGTGGAGCACGTGAAGAATATTATGTTGAGGTGGAGTGTTGAAGATATGCGATACGATATTTATTTTATATATTAGTTAATTTGTTGCTTGACTAATTAACTATGGAAAATATTCGATTTCACTTAGTAAGAGATATTTATGCATGCAATCTCTCAAATATCTTCATTTTTATAGAAATCAAATAAATAAATATTTGGTCAAATATATTTATTTGATTGATTATGAGTGATATATTAGCAAATATATCTCTACGTTTCTAATGGTTGGTAGTAGCTATAAATATGCATGTTAGGAGGGTCATTTTTTACTAAGGGTTTTGCTATTGAAATTGGTTCTTAATTTTTAGGTTTTTCTTGTAATCTTTTAGTGAACTAACAAAGGTTATGTTTGGAGAAAAAAGCATTTTTTACTTCATATCTCTTCTAAAATTTAATTGTGTAGAGATCATAGAAAAACCCTAACAGAGGTAATTTGTTTGTGGTTGAACTATTTTTATCACTTTCGTTATCTACTTTATTTGTCTCTGTTCTTGTTTGCTTTTTTTATCAAACGACTCAAGTGTTGATATTGGCAGGGGCCGATAGGTTTCCAGTAAGCCCACGAAAACTGTATGATATTGGAAGGGACCAAAAGGTTAATAGTTAGCCTATGAAAACTATGTGAAAATGAAGATGTCAGATAGACAGGTTCATAATTAGCCCATGAAAACTATGTGTAAATGAAGATGTCAAATAGACAGGTTCATAGTTAGCCCATGAAAACTATGTGTAAATGAAGATGCCAGATAGACAGGTTCATAGTAAGCCCATGAAAACTATGTAATTGGATAGGGAGTCCTTAAATGTTTAAATGGTTATTAGTTAGCCCATGAAAACTAATAGGTTAATAGTAATCCTAGAAACTTTAATTGGGGCAGATAGTCAGAATAAATGGGGAAGGGAATTCCAGGTTTGATTTGCTTGTTTTACATATCATCATATTGTTTTGAAATGCTATGTTTTTAACCATTGTGGATGCAGAAGCACAGTATATGGTTTTATAAAGATTTTAGAATACTAGTGAGGGGAAAACCCGTTCCGCTAAGCAGCGTGGTTTCACTAGATATCTATTTGGTTTGAGATGATAGACTATTATTCATACCAGGCTTTATGTCTGGCTTGAAGTTTTTGTTTTCCCCTTAAACTCTCGGGTACTCAATTGATTTTGAGTAGTTTGAGGTTTAGGGTTTTCAGGTTTTTCTTAGACGAATAAAGCTTCCGGAGGCGTGCAAGAGGCAGATAGTTATTTAGAGTTTTTCTTTTCCGATGTGTATTTGGATGTAAGGCGGATTTATTAGCCTTACTATATACTCTGGTCAACCAAGGGGGCATCTTCATATGTCGCTCTTGGCGTATGTGTAATAGTTATACTTTGCTGAACGTGGTTAACGTTTTGGGATTATGTAATGAATATGAAATGTCTTAATTTGAATGTGGAAATATGTTTTGAATTGTTAAATTTTTCCATATTCTTGTGACCTGTTTATCAATGTGTCTAGCACCGCTATATTTGGTCGTCGAAGATTAATAACTGTTGATTATTGCAGCATCCATAGCCGTTAGTTTTGGGCCACCAAGTACGGAGATGTTACAAGTTGGTATCAGAGCGTAGGTTTATGATAAAACATAAAATAAACCAAATTTTTTCAAACATAATCCTAATGAATTAAAGAATAAGATTGGGTTTTGGGTTAACGTTATAGTAATGTACTTGTATTTGCTATATATATATAAGAATGTATTCCCCTATCTTTTATACCGTTCTTCTATATCTTACTAACGCTCGTATGCAAATTTACGAGAAAGAGGATATGGAAGCAGGAAACGGAAGAGGAAATCTAGGTGTAGGAAGCACCACTACCAATGGAAATAGTCGACCTAACACCCGGAGAAACCAAGGTCGACAGGGTAATGCTAATCAAATGTTGAGACCAATGTAGGTGCTGGAAATCCGCCAGTATGTGCAGGGATGGTATATCAGTTATTGGAGCAAAAGATGATGGAGAGAAGAGAAGGCTAGCCTTTAGTCAGTTTCAATGTTTTGCGCTTCACTGGTGGAACAGTGTGACAGTCGGAGTTCCTGAGGAAGAGCTTACATGGGTTGATTTTAGAAGAAGGTTTGAGCAGAGGTTCTTGTCCGAGGTTTCCAAGTCGGCATTAATGAGGAAGTTCATGGATCTTGTACAAGGAGAGATGTCAGTGATCGAGTATGCTGCTAAGTTTGATGAACTATCCCGTTATGGTTATGCTTTGGTTGATACTGATGTCAAAAGGAATGAAAGATTTATTAGAGGATTGAGGCCAGAGCTTGGCAGAATGGTTATGACTCATATTAGAGAGCCTTGTCATGTAGAGGTGGAGAAGGCCATTCGCCATGAGGAGATGCTTGCGGTGTCTGTTAGGGAGAAACTAGTTGAGTCCCAAGGCCCACGAGGAAAGAAAAGGAAATTCTTCAAGAGAAAAGGAGCCCTGAAAGGAGATGATTCCAAGAAAGCAAAGTTTGATTTAGTGTGTTATAAGTGTGATAAGAAGAGTCATTATGCCAACGAGTGCAGATCTGGTACAGGAAAAAGCCTGCAGAGAAGAAGAATGTGAAATGCCTCAATTGTGACCAAGTTAGGCATTATAAAAACCAGTGTCCAGAGCCTGTCCGGGCGGACAGAGAGAATGTAACGACCCAGAATTTTGAACAATTTAAATTGAAATATTTAATTAATTTTAAATATTTAAAATGATGGTTTGACTTGAATTTCAAATTGTCAGAATGAATTTGGCGAGTAAATTATTAAATTTAATTATTGAAACTAGGTAAAAATTTGAATCTTCAGTTTTAAGCAGATTAAAAATAATCTGAAGGCTTGGAAAATTTATATTGATAATTCTGAAGATAATAGAACTTTCACAATTGAAATTGAAAATTCAATATTATAACTGGTCCAAAAAGCTATCTTCTCCATACGGTCGAATTTGGACTCGGAACCTTTTCCATTGTGTTCGGAATAGGTGTATAACATTATAAACGCCTAGCGGCACGCCTCGATAGGATATCGAGATTTTGAGTTGCAAATTCGTGACGATTTGAATTTAAATTTAAATATAATACGTATATACTGTTGCCCAGTCAAAATCCCTTCACATCTGTCTTTTCCTTTCATCAGCTATTAGCCACCCTAATGTAGACCTAGTAATGTACGCATGGCTATCTTCTTCTGGATATATTCGTATGCCTCCTACAGTTTTAAAACAAACGAAAAGAAAGGGCAGAGCAGATAACAAAATCAAACGAAATAAAATCAATGGCAGCTCGTTATCCAATTCAAATTCCAAATCGAAGTCGAGTTCCGCTCCTCCTTTTCAAATTCAAAAAAAATCAAAGTGAAGCCAGAACGAAAGAAAAAAACAAACAAAATTATTTTCGTTCAAAACAAATCGAGTAGTTCAAAGTCGTGGTCGACGAAATTCTTTTTCACTCTCAGTTCAAAAATCAAATTCGAGTTGTTCGAAGCTTATGGTGACCGAGCTCAGGGAAGTCGAGATCGAGAATATGGAGTCGCGACGTATTTCTCCTATCGCCAGTTCGAGCTCGAGATCTGGAATCAATAAACCAGCGTGTTCCTCCTTCCACAATTCTTGAAGCCGATTCTCAGTTGAAAAAAAAAGGCGAGCGAATAATCGAAGTCGACTTGAAATAAACCAAAGACTCGTAGAGTCGCTCGCTGCGATTCATTCGAGGGTTTCGAAGTTTGTTGATCACGATGCCTAGGAGGATGAGGGCATGGTCAAAACAGCCGCAAGCGCTGTGGGATGGTCGCGAGCAACGCGATTGGGCAAGCACGCGCGTGGAGTTGAGCAAGCTTGAAGTTTTGGGCAGTGAGGTATACTGTCTATTTTTAATTTAATTTAATAATATATATATATATATCAAGATTTATATAAACCGACAGTAATAAACAGGAAAATTTATTTTATAAATAAAGTTTGAAAGAAAGGAATTTTTAAATGTTGAAAGAATTTATATAAATTAGGTTTTTAGATCTATAAATTATCTAATAAAGATATATATGAGTAGTTTCAAAAAAAATTTACTTATACAAATATAAACCTACTAATTGATTTTAGGAAAATGTATTATAGTGATTTACTCGTTTAATTGACTTATTAAATGGTTTTAGTTGCTAGAGATTATTTATTAAAAAGAAAAAAATTATTTTAAAATTAAATTATTAGTTTAAATTGAATTAATAAATGTTAATTTATTCTTCGATTACTTCAGATATTAATAGACTGTATAATTGTTTATACAAGGTCTAAAAATCGAGAAAATGAACTGTAATGGAAATGGACTACAAATTAAAAGCAAAGGTGATATCTTCTCACTCAAATGAAAGTGGATTTTTTTTACAGTTATTGATTGATTGATTGACTGTTTGGATGTGATATTAGATATAGTAGGATATATCTATATATATATATATAGCAATATATACATATTGGCATATGTATATATTGGATTGATTGATTTCCCGCAATTATATAGCGGATGAGACCCTATTGCACCGTTAGTAAGCGGATGATATTTTTATAAAACCCATATATCGCGATATTCCACCTCGAAGTGGAATTGGTATTGTGCTAACATCTGTGGATGCAGGGAAACAGGTTGGAGGGATCCAACAGGATTCCTCAAAACATTTGAATTGATTTCATATGTTATTTGATTGATTATTTATAATCTGTAGATGATTATATCTGTGATTGAATTTGTTGAAGGATATAATTTAGCCAAATGTATTTTTGGTATCGTTGGATACCAGAAATAAATGAAATTGGATTTCTGAAATTAAAATTGAATTTTAGATGGTTTGGAAAAATAAAAGAATTTATTTAAAAGGAGAGAAATTTGTTTGAAATCAAATTGATAATTGATTGGGTATTTGAAATAAATCTTTGAGAAATCGATATGAAAACTTATTTGGTGTTTGAATGAAAATTGATTTTTGGGTTGAGAATAAATTTGGAAATCGATTTGTAAAAATGATTTAGTCTTTGGGATTAAAGTTAGAATCAATTTGAAATGTGATTCGGTGTTGAAGTAAATTCAGAAATCAATTTGAAATTCGATTTGGGATTTGAAATAAAATGGAGAAATTAATTTTTAAAGTTGATTCGGGGTTGAAAATGAATATTTGGAAAACAATTTGAAAATCGTGTAAAAGTGAATATTCGAGAATGTAAATTCCGAATAGAATTTATAAAGGAAAGAGAAATTTGTTTTAAAAATAAATATTGATTTATTTTTAAAATGTGGAAAATATGATTTGAAATCGAATTTTCGAAGTGATGAAGTGTGGAAATAAATTTACAAATTTGAAATGTAAATTTGAAATAAATCGATAAGGATTTATCTAGTTGGTTTAAATGGACCAAAATATGATTTGAAATTGATTTTCAAATGTGAAGTGTGAAATACGATTTGAAATGGATTTTCAAATGTGAAGTGTGGAAAAATATATATCTTGTGAAAAGATTTGAAATTTAATAATTTGGGAAAAATTATTTAAATTGATTAATTGTTGTGAATGTTGTTGATAGTTAAATAACCGACTATCAATATTTGTCTTTGAAATGACACTTGATTTGTTTTTAAAACAAACGCTCATTATTCGGTTAAGCCGGGAGAGGACCTTTGTGTCATATAACCCATTCCGAATAGTGATACGTCGTGAATGGATTGCATTTGAAGACAGGTGTGAAGACCGGATATTTTCGAAAATGAAAGGACAACCTGTCGAATGTATCTGCACCGAGTTGCTCCGGTATAGAGATTTATATCACTCTTTTTGTGATGGGAAGTCCGGACGTGATTAGTGAATATCCGGATTGCAAGGGCTTCTTTGGAAGTGCCTTCGGTTCCGTTCGATCCCGGAACGTACTTGTATGGATGTGTGTCTGACGTTACACTTTGAGATGTAAAGCTGGTTTCTATCATATACATTTCTGTTGGTGGCGGAAAATTTATTCTCTTAGCTTAACGCCATTCTCTGAGACGTACGAGCTCAGAGGTTATGTAGTTGATGGTTACTAATGATACATTCCCAATTTGGTAATGTGGCATACGAAGTGCTGATGATCATTGGTTGATCAAAGCGTGGCTTTGTGAAAAAGCGTAGCTTTATGGACGAGACTTCGTCGAGCCTCACAACCCGGTAATGGTCGAAACAGGAATGTTGCGGCAAAGGTTTGTAGGGGTAGCGCCCCTAGGGAATGTCATTTCCTTCTGGATAAAAGGTGATATCATGGTATGGAGCCCAGATATTTTACCTATGTTGATTATATTTTGTGGCTGTTACGTTTTGATTGAGGATCCTCGGATAAAGGTCGGTAACGACCGGGGGATGGCATAACTCGTGTGTTAGTTACCTAGTTACAGCTGTACAGCGTGAGGTAGCGTCAGTGTGTTAGTTACCTAGTTACAGCTGTACAGCGTGAGGTAGCGTCGGCCTTTTGTTTGCAGAGATCCGGTTAGGATCCGGGGCGTCTTTCCAGAGGCGTTTCTATTTCGGTATAAGGAAGTTCCTTAGCCTGACCATTTGTTGGAAATCCAAAGAAATAATACGAACCCAGTACGGTTTTTAATTGTATTACCTGCTATGGAATGTGGCGGTAACCTGCTATTGAACATAGTAGCTATAGTAGGCATACAACAATTGTTGTATGTTGGCTAAGATTGATACTATACTTTCGAAATGTTTTCCACACTAGACATTAATAATAATATCAACTGTTTTTGCGTAGTAAGCATTTTTGACTATCATAAGGGGAAATCTCCTCCAATTCTGCGTTTGCATTGTGTGTGTGGTGGGAGGCCTTATGGTAGTTTCATTTTCCAAACGCATTGCGAATTTGTTTTATTTTCTTTGCGAAAATAACTGTTTTACGATCTCACACCAGTCACCATGACTGACCTAGAGTTTATTGTTCCCTTTCTAAACTCTGGGTGCCCATTTTCCACACGGGCAGCCTAGAGTTATGTTATCAGGATATTCTGGATATTCTGGATCTTTGGAGATGAGTTGGATGGCGAAGCGTACTACCGTACTTGTTTATTATTTCTGCTGTGTATTCTATATGTGGACAAGTTTATATAATTGTCCAGTGATGTGTATTGTTGTAACTATGATGATTGATGTATGTATAAACTGATATAGTCTTTTGTTTTAAAGATTATTGATTTATCTATTGTATATTATTCCGCTGCGATATGTGAGATTCTGATATTGTTTCTGTTTCTGTTCTTTCTTTTCTTCTATCTTTTCTTCTACCTCTTCTTTTAACCCTAAAGTTTCGCGTTTCCGCCATTCGATTTTCCGACATTTGGTACAGTGGACGTATCGGTGTCGAGTTTTCGGAAGACGGATTTGCGGGTCTTTACAAGTGGTATCAGAGTATCCGGTTAAGCGACAACCCTGCTCTGTTGGGTGTTACTCATTAGAGATAGAGTCAGTAGTACTCTAGAATGAGTGTGAGTGTAATAATAGATATGAGCGCGTATTTGTTAGTGAATACAAAATTTGTTTTGTATTGTGTTGACTTATCGGTTGATTGTTTATAGATTCTGGTCGATGCAGGGTGGCCAACTGTAATCGATAGGGATTTCTAAACTCTTAAACAAGATAAACCGACACAGTATTATTTTAAATGGGGTAAATGAAATAATTTTGCCCAAAACTATTTTTGTATAGAAAAGAAATGATTTTCTATGAATTATTATAGTATATGGATGTTTGGTTGTTAGGAAGAGATAATATTGAACTATCATCATTGTTATATGGAAATTGAATAAGAAATTAAATTAATAACCAAAGATTTGGAGATAAATCCATTTAACCAAATTTATAAATATGAACTGAAAGATTAAGAAATAAAATCCATATATGAATGAGATTTGTAAATGTAAATTGTAAATGTGATTTATAATTTGAAATAGAATTCCAAGAGAAATATTTGAAATAAAATTCATTAATGGAATGTAAATAAGTTGATAACTTATAAAATATTTGAAATTTGATTGGAATAAGATTCAAATTGAAAAATGAATGAATTTATGAATGAACAAATGAAACTACATTTGTAAATAAGTGAATTGGAATTGAAAAATGAAATGAGATTGATTTGAATCAAGTGAATAAAAATCCAAACTTGAAGGAATAAAATGAAATGGTTTGAATTTGTATATAAATTCAAGTAAGTAAGAAAGAAAAATAAATTGAAATTTCCTTGTTATTGATAAAATAAATTCGAGACGAATTGAATATGGAAATTTGAAATTAAAATGGATGAGTGAATATACTAATTAAATTAGTAGATGGAATAGATTTGAATGGTTTTCAATGAGATTTGATTAATGGAATGCCAATTAAAATTGAATGGAATCAATTGGAAATGTAGTACTATACATATATAACATATTATGTTTTCCAAACTAAGGATATGAAAAAGTACCTTCCATTGAAAAAATTGTGAAGGTGTTGGAACTCGATATGACTGTCCATTTGATCGGGATGTGATCATATTGATTGATCACGATGTATGCTAGCGTAATTCGAGGGGTGTGATACCCACAGTTACAAGCGATTCCACTGAGATAGTGGCGCAGCCGCCGTGTAAACTGCGATCTAGATGCCACAGCGAAATTCGAGGGGCGAGATGCCTATGGTTACAAGCGATTCCACTGGGATAGTGGTGTAACCGCCGTGTGAACTACGATCTATGGCAACAACCATGGCGAAATTCAAGAGATGTGAAATCTACAGTTACAAGTGATTCTACTGGGATAGTAGCGAAACCGCCGAGTAACTGTGATCCATGGGGGAACGTGCTTTCCATATCCATTTTTAAAAGGATTTTTAAGTGTTTCACTGAGAATTAGAAAAATTTGGAATTTTTGGAAAATTTTCACTTAACGACAAGTGATTTCAAATTGAATTTGAGATAAAGGTAAATGAAACTCAATATTCAGAAATAGAAGATGAATCGAATTCAAGTAAAATTCGAAATGAAAATCTGAATGAAAATCTGAAGATAAAATGAATTCAAATAGAATTGAAATTGTCAATTGAATTCAAATGAAATTAAATGGAAATGAATATATAACTTTGTTAATGAAGTGAAAATGAATATAAGAAGTATGTAATACTTATATTGCACTTAAGAAATGAATGAATGAAATTCTTAAGTAAATTGATATTTGAAATCCAATAAGTGAATTTGGACATTATTGTCAAGTAAAATATACAGGGTTTGTAAAGGCGATTGGAAAATGGAATTGGATTAAATTTTGAAGATAATTTGAATTTGCTCGACCAAAAGGTATGTATTTGAATTTCAGTATGAAATTTGATGATTTTCGGATTCCGCCACTTGGCATTTTGTTTTCTTTTGAGATTTGAGAGTCCGTAGGGACGTTTTGTAGTCGTACCGTATTAGCCGCGCAAATGAGACGCTGGCGAAATTTTTCGAAAATATCGGGTGTTAGAAAATTTTTGAGAAATATTGAAAGCTTAAAATTTGAATTTAAATTTAAATTTGAATTGTGAAGTAAATGGAGTCGTTTGGAAACTATGGAAGGTTTTAGAAAGATAGTTGATGATAATGATCTTTAATAAAAAGATTTGGGTTGATGAGTTGATAAAACTATTGGATTTTGAAAAATAGTAGACGAGTTAAGGACCATTTTTCCTAACTTGTAATTTCGGGACGAAATTCTTTTAAGGGGGGAAGATTGTAACGACCCAGAATTTTGAACAATTTAAATTGAAATATTTAATTAATTTTAAATATTTAAAATGATGGTTTGACTTGAATTACAAATTGTCAGAATGAATTTGGCGAGTAAATTATTAAATTTAATTATTGAAACTGGGTAAAAATTTGAATCTTCAGTTTTAAGCAGATTAAAAATAATCTGAAAGCTTGGAAAATTTATATTGATAATTCTGAAGATAATAGAACTTTCACAATTGAAATTGAAAATTCAATATTATAACTGGTCCAAAAAGTTATCTTCTCCATACGGTCGAATTTGGACTCGGAACCTTTTCCATTGTGTTCGGAATAGGTGTATAACATTATAAACGCCTAGCGGCACGCCTCGATAGGATATCGAGATTTCGAGTTGCAAATTCGTGATGATTTGAATTTAAATTTAAATATAATACGTATATACTGTTGCCCAGTCAAAATCCCTTCACATCTGTCTTTTCCTTTCATCAGCTATTAGCCACCCTAATGCAGACCTAGTAGTGTACGCATGGCTATCTTCTTCTGGATATATTCGTATGCCTCCTACAGCTTTAAAACAAACGAAAAGAAAAGGCAGAGCAGATAACAAAATCAAACGAAATAAAATCAATGGCAGCTCGTTATCCAATTCAAATTCCAAATCGAAGTCGAGTTCCGCTCCTCCTTTTCAAATTCAAAAAAAATCAAAGTGAAGCCAGAACGAAAGAAAAAAAACTAACAAAATTATTTTCGTTCAAAACAAATCGAGTAGTTCAAAGTCGTGGTCGACGAAATTCTTTTTCACTCTCAGTTCAAAAATCAAATTCGAGTTGTTCGAAGCTTATGGCAACCGAGCTCAGGGAAGTCGAGATCGAGAATATGGAGTCGCGACGTATTTCTCCTATCGCCAGTTCGAGCTCGAGATCTAGAATCAATAAACCGGCGTGTTCCTCCTTCCACAATTCTTGAAGCCGATTCTCAGTTGAAAAAAAAAGGCGAGCGAATAATCGAAGTCGACTTGAAATAAACCAAAGACTCGTAGAGTCGCTCGCTGCGATTCATTCGAGGGTTTCGAAGTTTGTTGATCACGATGCCTAGGAGGATGAGGGCATGGTCAAAACAGCCGCAAGCGCTGTGGGATGGTCGCGAGCAACGCGATTGGGCAAGCACGCGCGTGGAGTTGAGCAAGCTTGAAGTTTTGGGCAGTGAGGTATACTGTCTATTTTTAATTTAATTTAATAATATATATATATCCAGATTTATATAAACCGACAGTAATAAACAGGAAAATTTATTTTATAAATAAAGTTTGAAAGAAAGGAATTTTTAAATGTTGAAAGAATTTATATAAATTAGGTTTTTAGATCTATAAATTATCTAATAAAGATATATATGAGTAGTTTCAAAAAGAAAATAAATTTACTTATACAAATATAAACCTACTAATTGATTTTAGGAAAATGTATTATAGTGATTTACTCGTTTAATTGACTTATTAAATGGTTTTAGTTGCTAGAGATTATTTATTAAAAAGAAAAAAATTATTTTAAAATTAAATTATTAGTTTAAATTGAATTAATAAATGTTAATTTATTCTTCGATTACTTCAGATATTAATAGACTGTATAATTGTTTATACAAGGTCTAAAAATCGAGAAAACGAACTGTAATGGAAATGGACTACAAATTAAAAGCAAAGGTGAGATCTTCTCACTCAAATGAAAGTGGATTTTTTTTACAGTTATTGATTGATTGATTGACTGTTTGGATGTGATATTAGATATAGTAGGATATATCTATATATATATAGCAATATATACATATTGGCATATGTATATATTGGATTGATTGATTTCCCGCAATTATATAGCGGATGAGACCCTATTGCGCCGTTAGTAAGCGGATGATATTTTTATAAAACCCATATACCGCGATATTCCACCTCGAAGTGGAATTGGTATTGTGCTAACATCTGTGGATGCAGGGAAACAGGTTGGAGGGATCCAACAGGATTCCTCAAAACATTTGAATTGATTTCATATGTTGTTTGATTGATTATTTATAATCTGTAGATGATTATATCTGTGATTGAATTTGTTGAAGGCTATAATTTAGCCGAATGTATTTTTGGTATCGTTGGATACCAGAAATAAATGAAATTGGATTTCTGAAATTAAAATTGAATTTTAGATGGTTTGGAAAAATAAAAGAATTTATTTAAAAGGAGAGAAATTTGTTTGAAATCAAATTGATAATTGATTGGGTATTTGAAATAAATCTTTGAGAAATCGATATGAAAACTTATTTGGTGTTTGAATGAAAATTGATTTTTGGGTTGAGAATAAATTTGGAAATCGATTTGTAAAAATGATTTAGTCTTTGGGATTAAAGTTAGAATCAATTTGAAATGTGATTCGGTGTTGAAGTAAATTCAGAAATCAATTTGAAATTCGATTTGGGATTTGAAATAAAATGGAGAAATTAATTTTTAAAGTTGATTCGGGGTTGAAAATGAATATTTGGAAAACAATTTGAAAATCGTGTAAAAGTGAATATTCGAGAATGTAAATTCCGGATAGAATTTATAAAGGAAAGGGAAATTTGTTTTAAAAATAAATATTGATTTATTTTTAAAATGTGGAAAATATGATTTGAAATCGGATTTTCAAAGTGATGAAGTGTGGAAATAAATTTACAAATTTGAAATGTAAATTTGAAATAAATCGATAAGGATTTATCTAGTTGGTTTAAATGGACCAAAATATGATTTGAAATTGATTTTCAAATGTGAAGTGTGAAATACGATTTGAAATGGATTTTCAAATGTGAAGTGTGGAAAAATATATATCTTGTGAAAAGATTTGAAATTTAATAATTTGGGAAAAATTATTTAAATTGATTAATTGTTGTGAATGTTGTTGATAGTTAAATAACCGACTATCAATATTTGTCTTTGAAATGACACTTGATTTGTTTTTAAAACAAACGCTCATTATTCGGTTAAGCCGGGAGAGGACCTTTGTGTCATATAACCCATTCCGAATAGTGATACGTCGTGAATGGATTGCATTTGAAGATAGGTGTGAAGACCGGATATTTTCGAAAATGAAAGGACAACCTGTCGAATGTCTCTGCACCGAGTTGCTCCGGTATAGAGATTTATATCACTCTTTTTGTGATGGGAAGTCCGGACGTGATTAGTGAATATTCGGATTGCAAGGGCTTCTTTGGAAGTGCATTCGGTTCCGTTCGATCCCGGAACGGACTTGTATGGATGTGTGTCTGACGTTACACTTTGAGATGTAAAGCTGGTTTCTATCAAATACATTTCTGTTGGTGGCGGAGAATTTATTCTCTTAGCTTAACACCCTTCTCTGAGACGTACGAGCTCAGAGGTTATGTAGTTGATGGTTACTAGTGATACATTCCCAATTTGGTAATGTGGTATACGAAGTGCTGATGATCATTGGTTGATCAAAGCGTGGCTTTGTGAAAAAGCGTGGCTTTGTGAAAAAGCGTAGCTTTATGGACGAGACTTCGTCGAGCCTCACAACCCGGTAATGGTCGAAACAGGAATGTTGCGGCAAAGGTTTGTAGGGGTAGCGCCCCTAGGGAATGCCATTTCCTTCTGGATAAAAGGTGATATCATGGTATGGAGCCCAGATATTTGACCTATGTTGATTATATTTTGTGGCTGTTACGTTTTGATTGAGGATCCTCGAATAAAGGTCGGTAACGACCGGGGGATGGCATAACTCGTGTGTTAGTTACCTAGTTACAGCTGTACAGCGTGAGGTAGCGTCAGTGTGTTAGTTACCTAGTTACAGCTGTACAGCGTGAGGTAGCGTCGGCCTTTTGTTTGCAGAGATCCGGTTAGGATCTGGGGCGTCTTTCCAGAGACGTTTCTATTTCGGTATAAGGAAGTTCTTTAGCCTGACCATTTGTTGGAAATCCAAAGAAACAATACGAACCCAGTACGGTTTTTAATTGTATTACCTGCTATGGAATGTGGCGGTAACCTGCTATTGAACGTAGTAGCTATAGTAGGCATACAACAATTATTGTATGTTGGCTAAGATTGATACTATACTTTCGAAATATTTTCCACACTAGACATTAATAATAATATCAACTGTTTTTGCGTAGTAAGCATTTTTGACTATCATAAGGGGAAATCTCCTCCAATTCTGCGTTTGCATTGTGTGTGTGGTGGGAGGCCTTATGGTAGTTTCATTTTCCAAAAGCATTGCGAATTTGTTTTATTTTCTTTGCGAAAATAACTGTTTTACGATCTCACACCAGTCACCATGACTGACCTGGAGTTTATTATTCCCTTTCTAAACTCTGGGTGCCCATTTTCCACACGGGCAGCCTAGAGTTATGTTATCAGGATATTCTGGATATTCTGGAGCTTTGGAGATGAGATGGATGGCGAAGCGTACTACCGTACTTGTTTATTATTTCTGCTGTGTATTCTGTATGTGGACAAGTTTATATAACTGTCCAATGATGTGTATTGTTGTAACTCTGATGATTGATGTATGTATAAACTGATATAGTCTTTTGTTTTAAAGATTATTGATTTATCTATTGTATATTATTCCGCTGCGATATGTGAGATTCTGATATTGTTTCTGTTTCTGTTCTTTCTTTTCTTCTATCTTTTCTTCTACCTCTTCTTTTAACCCTAAAGTTTCGCGTTTCCGCCATTCGATTTTTCGACATTTGGTACAGTGGACGTATCGGTGTCGAGTTTTCGGAAGACGGATTTTCGGGTCTTTACAGAGAAGGTGTTTACTATTAGACCACTATCTTCTTCTAGACCTACTACCACAAACAAAGGGAAAACTGTGATGGAAGGTACGCTCTTGATTCAGAGTATATCAGTTAGAGTACTTTTTGATACCGGTGCATCACACTCATTTATATCATAGTATCTGGTTGATAGGTTATGTATAAAACCCACATACCTTGTTACTTCCTTAAGGGTTGCAAATCCAATAGGAGTACATGCAACTCTTGGGATGAGATGTGACCAATTAAAACTTGATTTGTTAGGTCATAAGTTTGCATGCAGTTTGTATGTCTTTGATTTTGTAGATTTCGGGATTACCTTAGGTATGGATTGGTTGGGTAAGTATGAGGCTAGGATATTTTGCCAAGATCAGGAAATATCATTGAGACACCCAGATAGTCATAACCGAATCATTTTCTTAGTGGAGAATTCCAGTAAGAGTGTTTGGGCTTTGTTAAGTGCCCTGGAGGTGGGAGATGAGCTTAGTCAGGTTCGTGTAGCAAGAGAATTTGCAGATGTATTTGAGCCGGTCAGTGGATTACCACCGAAACGAGCTGTAGAGTTTCAGATAGACCTTGTACCGGGAGTTGAACCTGTCAGTAGACCACCTAGCAGAATGTCGTCGGTAGAGATGAAGGAATTGAATGTGCAGCTAGTGGATCTCGAGGGAAGGAATTTTATTAGACCAAACAGTTTGCCTTAGGGAGCGACCGCGGTATTTGTTAAGAAACCAGATGGGTCGTTAAGGATGTGTATCGACTACCATAAGCTAAACGAGAGGACAATCAAGAATAAGTATTCTTTGTCGAGAATCGATGACTTATTTGATCAGTTGAGTGGAGCTAGAGTATTTTCCTAATTGGATTTGGCGATGGGGTTCCATCAGTTGAGAGTGCCTGAGGACAGTATCCCATTGACGGCATTTCGAACCAGATATGGTTCATATGAATGGTTGGTGATGCCATTTGGGTTGACAAATGCACCTACATTCTTCGTTGATTTGATGGACCGGGTTTTCCGAGAGCAATTGGATAGGTTCGTATTGGTATTCATAAATGATATTTTAGTATACTCAAAAGATGAAAGGGAGCATGAGATTCATCTTAGAGTGGCGTTGGAGAGGCAAAATCAGCTAAAAGAGAAATTTTCCAAGTGTCAATTTTAGAAGAAAGAGGTTAAGTTTCTTAGTCATGTGGTTTCAGAGAAGGGATTGTCAGTCGATCCAAACAAGATCAAAGCTATGAACAATTGGAAGAGACCAGAAACGGTGACCGAGATCAGAAGTTTTCTTGGACTTGCTGGTTATTACCGGAGATTCATCAAGGATTTCTCGCGGATTGTAGCGCCTTTGACTAAGCTTACCAAGAAGAAAGTGAAGTTTGTTTGGTCCGACAAATGTGAGGGAGCATTCCTTAAGTTAAAGCATTTGTTGACAAATGCTTTAGTATTAGTAGTTCCAGATGGTAACTAAGGGTTAGTATAGGCCTGTCAATGGATAACCGAAAAATCCGAAATCCGTTAGAGTCCGTATCTGAAAATACGGATATTATCCGATATTCGAAAAGCGGATGCGGATATCCGATATCCGAAAGAGATTTCGGATGCGAGTACGGATATGAGTATATCCGTATCCGAAAAACATCCGTCCGATCCGAAATTAATTATAATAAAAATTGTTATTATTATTGATTTATTATTTAAAGATACCCATAAGTTATGATTAAAATTTATTTGGAAATTAAAGGCCAACGGCCCAAGCCCAACAAACAAACCCTAAGTAGGCAGGCGGTATTCACTTCAAACCGTCAATTGAGTCAATTCATTTTCGTTTATTCTTATTTCATCTCAATCCTTACAGCCGCTAATAAAAGAAATATCAAACCCTAAATTACAATAGCCCTAATTCGACGAAACAACCCATCACTCCAACGTCGCTCTGCCTCGTAGCTCCGGCTCCAGCCTTGGTTCAAAACCACTCACCTCGCAGCTCCGCCTCGCAGCTTCGACTCCGGCCTTGGTTCGAAACCACTCACCTCGCAGCTCCGCCTCGCAGCTTCGGCTTCGGTTGCAGCCTAAAAGGTTATTTTGATAAATATTGGTATCACAATAAGAATTAATTATAATATGTAATATTTCATAACAAGTACTTATATACCTCTTAACCTAATCTCTCTTTAACAATTTTTTATGTCTTATTTCTATATTAAGGTTCACTGTAATAAATAATGCATACCAAAGATACTAATATTCACTTAGCCAATTGAATATTTTCCATTTTTCCTGTGTCATTCGAGCTATAATGCTGGTAAAGTTACTATGTTTATGTCTAATTAACAGTAGTGTACTATGGTGAGAACGTTTATATTTCCTGTGTCATTCGAGCTCTTTAGAAAAGTGTGTAGGAGTTAGCCACTATATAGGTGATGTGCACGTAAATGTGTACAAATCCCCACTTCATTCACCTGACCTCTGCACGTCTACACATACTTCCTTCAACACTTCAGTTCAACCACACTTCTGCCTACCTGCCATCCTTCCAGACTTGCCACCATTCCCATCTACATACATCACCAAACTTTTGTTCACAAACACTGCCATACCCTGTGCATCACTTCATTTTCCCCTCACTGTCACAACAAAACTTCTCCATCATTTCTGTTCAACCAATAGTCCCCTCCAACCATCATCCCTCCAACCATCATCCCCCAATTACCATCATCATATTCAATACAAACTACATTTCAACAACCATATCCACTAACATCCACAGCTCCATTTACCTCCCTGACTGTTGTGTGCCTGCCATCACTCCTCACCAAACAGTTACAATCCCTGCCAACCATAGTTCAACCAACACACAACATCATATACATCAAATACCACAACAACCCACTGACTTGCCTTCCTCCTCACATTTTTCACTGCCATCAATACCATGTTGCCATACAAATGCAAACATTACAACACTGATCACCACAGTTCACTGCTCAATCACCATCTTCTTCCACAACTTCATCTAATCACCATACTACCTGCATGAAGCCATACTACTGCATCAACCCATATCAGTGCACTTCAAAGCTCCTCCACCTGACATTCACCAACACACAACAATCTTCCACCAACCACAAATACAAAACCCCCTCTGCTTCACCACTTCATCATCTCACTGCGATACTCACCTTCACCTCACTGCAACATCCCCTACTCCCCTACTTCAATCGCCGACAACCTGCATATCTCATGACCACACAGTGCATACAGAAACATCACTGCCAATCTCCATTTCTACTTTAAACAAACCACTGCTGTTAACATCACAACATTTCCATATATTCACCACTGCCTGAACAACTTCTTTAACCACTGAAACCACTACCACATCTCCGATCATCCGTCTCTAGTCAAAACAGTGTCCTTGTCAAGCTTAACCACTGTCATCACATATATCACAAAACGTTGCACTGTCATACCTGCTTACAGCACCGCCTCGACTTGCCAGCTCTGACCATCAACCTGCCTCCATCAAAACCAATAGCCGATTAACACGAATTCAACCACAAACAGACCTGCACACAAACATCTGTTATTCGACCATTGCGACCTTCTCCCATACCCAAAATCGCAAATTGATCGCACCGCAATTACATGCAACTCGCCCATACTCGTCAACATCCTTCACCCAATTACCACTACTTCTTCTCACCTTCACAATCCTCCCCCAACCCTTGAAACCCCATCGACTTTGCAATCGATCGCCATTATCAATCACCTCACTTCTGCTCTGCTTCCGCAATCCCAATCACCGACATTTACTGCTGAATCCACTTCCAATTCCACGCAACACCCAAATTTCGTCTGAATTATTCGACCTCGAATCACTGCCCAAAACCTTTAGCCTCGACTTGCGAACGCCAGAGTTTTGGGTACTCGATTTCTCTTTTGTGAATCGAATGAGCTTTCACGAATTCAATTTATCTTTTGTGAATTTCTAAATCTCGACGTGCGATCGCCAGGGCTTTGAGGAATTTCAATATTTTTATTTTTTGGGAACGAACAAGAAATTATTGGTGTAGGAACTGATTTTTCTTCAGTGATTCATTTTTTATATCGGGTTTGATTATTTTGGGGAATGAGAAAAGCTTTTGTTTAGTGTTGTTTTTGAGCTGGGCTGAAATTTGAGTAATTTGTTTTCATTTTATTTATTTTTTATGTTGTCTTTCTTATTTAATTTTAAGTTTTAAGTAGTTTTTCTTCTCCATAAAAAAATAATAAATAAAAAAAATTCACTTGTTTAACTTTTCGTTTGTTTTACTTTCATTTGTTTTGTTTTTCACTTGTTTTATTTTCTTCTTTGATAAATGTATACATAAAAAAATTAAGTAAAACGTCACTTTTAAATTTGTTTCCTTTTCAAAAAAAAACTTGTGTATATATCTTGTTTTTATTTCAGGTTGCCGAAGCAGAAGGAGACAGCCCGCTTGCCAAAAAAAGGAGAAGAAAATAAACCACTTGCTTGCTATATTTATTGTTTTTATTTATCTTGCATTGTTGTTTGCTTGCATTTGCATTAAAAAAATTCAAAAACCAAAATTCCATTCGTAGTTGCATCTTTAGATTCACGTTTAATTTCTGATTTGCATTTCATCCTAGAATTTGTTAATAATAACGGATAGACATCGATAGCTCTTAATTGTATATTGACAAGTTGTCTTCTTTGAACAGTTTACTTTCTTGGTGTCTAGGCTACGGCAGAGTAATAACCATTTATAAATATTATGGTGATTCATAAATATTATAGTTGTTGTTCCTCTGAAGGTACTTAAACCTTCGGCTGCATTGCTACGGTGATTCATGGTGCACCGATAACTCATGCCCGTTACCTGGTTAAGAACTATCTTATTGATTTAAGACAATTTGTAATTATACAATTTTGGGTTAACTTAAGATAAATCATTTGTAATTAGCCCTTGCATTCATTTAGTTGCATTAGTTCATGCATATTTAAAAAAAATTCCAAAATCCAAAACTAAAAAAATTGTAAGTATTCCTTTTACTTTGAAAAATCAATTTTCCATTTTGAAAAAGAAATTCAATTTGTAAATATTTTTCCTTTATAAAAAAAGCAAAAAATAAAATAAAAATAAAATTTCTTAAAAATGTCCGAGTTTCCCCACTTACGTGAATTTTACAATAGTTGTGAAAATCAATATAATCCATATGATTTCACTCCAAATTCGTATGGATATTTTAACGATAACTATTCTTTAAACAATTCAAATTTTGAACCACACAATTTTCAAAACGATGACCAACCCTCAAATCTTGAAAAGAGCATTTCGTCTTTACTTGAAATCTCTACACAACAAAATCAAATGATAAATGATTTGTGTAATTCATATTTGGGAAATGATTCAAATCAAAGTTTTCAAAATAATCAAAATTTGAATTCAATTCAAAATTTAAACGATTTCGAGTATAACCCATGCCAATTCAATTGTGAACTCCAAAATGAATTTCAAAATCGAAACGAAAATGTGATCCACTTTTCAAATAATTTTGGCAATGGGAATATTCTCGACTATGATGCAAGTGAAAATTTTTGTTCTCAACAAATGCAAATCGAAAATCCTCAAGCTAATAATTATAAATTGGATTTTGTTGAGCAAATGAACGAAATTTACGATGCTCACACGGATTCGTTGTTTGAAACATATATGAAACAACGTGAAAAACAAAATCAAATTCCAACGTGTGACGAGTCAAACAATAATCCAACTTTTACCCAAATCGATGATTTTCAAATAACAACTTTTGAAATTGAAAATAACAATCTTAGTGAAGTTGTTGAAAACACGGTAATTGAGTTAGATTTCAATTCTTTTGAGGGTATGGAACCAAATTTGAAATTCGATCTTCCTTTTCTCGATTTCAAAATTTTGAATACGACAATTTTGGATTTTGAACTTAATATATGCGATGAAGTTGTTGATAATCAAACAAAGGAAGACGAATTTAATGAACACGGATTTTTTGGAATTTTTGAAAACGAGTTGTTAAATTCCAAAGGGGAAGATTTAAATCACCACTTTGATTTTGAAATCAATAATTTTGAAGAATTTTTCAATGACAAACGTGAATTTCAATTTGGTGAAAATAAACTTGAATTTCAATCAATCATTATATCTACCCCAAAAATTATCGAAACCGAAATCACTTGTACGATTTTCAATAAAACGACATTCATTTTTCCAAATCAACGTTCAACTTCAAAATCTTTTACGGTTTGGTTTTTCAAGCTTAAGTTGTGTCTCGCATATTTGACGAGACAAATGAATCGGTCTTTGGAAGGCCGTTTCATTTACGCTTTGACGATATACTTTCTGATCTCGTGTAAATACCGTTCACCTTCATGTAAATATAGGTCATCTTTTTATTTTTGTTTTATTTTTCTCCTTCCACTTGGGTTGACTGTGGGGACACAGTAAAATCAAGTGTGGGGGGAGACTCATCATCATTTTTAATTTTTCATGGTTTATTTGTTTTTATTTTTGTTTTCTTTCCAAAATTTAAAAAAAATCTCAAAAAAAAATTTGTTTTAAAAGCATTTTGATTTATTTTTAAAGAAACACTATAGGATAAATATATGGTTTTGGTTTATTAAGTTGAAATTTTTGAAATTTAATTTGTCTTAACAAAAACAAAAATGAAGTTTGATTACAAATAAAAATGGTTTAACTAGTATATAGGAAGATTCATACGTGATAATTATGAAATATATCCTAATTGAAAATCTTTGTTTTAAAAAGTGGTTGATTTAAAGTAAGGATTTAACATTTTTTTGTCTTCTAAGTTAGATAATGCTAAGATGATTTTGCGGAACTCTCTCCCTAAAAAAACAAAAACATTTGTATAAATGTATATATTTTTAACACCTAGAGTCATGTGTGCACACTCGTGTGTTCACTCGCCATGCTCTGTACCCTCACTACAACAAAATAGCCTTTTAACAGCGTTTCAAAACTGCTGTTAAATGATATAACAGCATTGTGAAGAACGCTGTATAACGACATGCGGTCGTTGCTATGTAATTTCAAACAGCGAAAAAAAAACGCTGTCAAAAATAATTTTCCACAGCGTTATTTTGTCGTTGTTTATTTTGTTTCTACAGCGTTTATATTTTGCTGTGGAAAAGTGTTTAGAGTGGTATTTTACATTTCCACAGCGTTTAAAATACCCTGTCTAAAACAAACTCATCAGTTTTCAACAGCGACAGTAAAACGTTGTTACTAATTATTCATCAGCATTTCTAAAACGCTGTTGTATCAATGTGATTTATGTTTTTAAATAACTTACAGCAAGGCTTTAACGCTGTCGTATTATCATGAGTTATTTTTCCAAAATACTGACCGCACTTTTTAAACGCTGTCGTTTATGACAAATCATACCACTACAATAATCACATATCCGTAATCTAATTGCATTTAATTATATTTCAATCGGATAATATACAAAACATATACAAATCAAAGTAAAAAACTATAAAATAAAAGCATAACAATTGATCATTTCCATAAAATAGCTATACAATATCCACGAACAAAGCTTGCTTACAAACAACGATGAAATTTATAAACCATCTTCATATAACATTAGACAAAGGCCCAACATCTACAAAGTTTTGCTTTAAATATTAATGACAAAACTTGCACCCAAAAATCTAAAGAGTATCTTGTCCATTTTTTGCATCTAAAAACTTCACCTACCTGTAACAAAGAAATTCAAAAGTTAATGATCAAATACACATTTAAAATAACATATTTAATTTGCAACTATTAAAAAATTGCAACACATTTAAACACAAATTTTTCAACTTCTTCAAACCTTCACCCTACTGCACTTCAATCTCCATTTCAATCATCGTCCACACTCACAAATCCACCCAACAAACACCCTGCAACTGCATCTACAAAACTGTGCAAAACATCGTCCAAGACTCATACTTCACCTGCCACAAACCACTACCATTCAAAACTCATAAATTTCAAAACCGTGCACAAACCACTGCACTTCAAAGCTTTCCACAATTCAAAACTTGCAAAACTGTGCACAAGCCACTCGATCACATCCATACCACACCACAGCCTGTGACTGCCTCAGCAACAATCAATATATTTTTTCCCCTGCAAACTTCTATACCACTGCCTCTACCAAAATCCACATCCAAAATCACCAATCACCCATCATCCACACTCCCCTCTACCAAAAAGAAACCAAGTACATCTTCACTGCCTTCCCTTACTTCACCACCTCCACAGTTTCTTCCATAACTTCACACCCATCATCCACCCAGTAACCAAATTATGCAAAGTTGACTAGTGGTTTTGTATCAGTGTTTATATAAGTGGACCACGAGACATCAGTGAGGACTCATGGTTTGAGGGTCTGATAGGTTTGGTCGAACCATCAAGAACCATGCATGTTTTTTAATAGTGAAAAGGTGAATGATATGCAAGCCCGATTGCAGGGGTAGACAAGTAAGGCAAATGTCTAGAACAACCCAACGTACAAAGGCAACCGCCCATGAAATATAAGCATTTTTTTATAATTACTATATTACACAGTAGTGACATGTTATGCAACAAGTCTTACTATTTCAGATAGCATAGAGGTTGATAATGTCTTCTCGGTACCAGTATACATTATGAACGAAATAATGGTATTTTATAAGCTAAAATTTGTCATGTTGTGAAATGGTAGAATTTTAAATGGTATTGTACATACTTTACATTATGAATGAAATAATACTGTAATATGTCAGCTAATTATAGAGAAATTTTAAATGGTACTGTACATAATTTATAACTTGAAAAGAATGGTACATACTCCACATTATGAGTAATTTATAGGTCTAAGAGCTATCTCCAACAAAAATGAGTATACATTTTACAAAATGTATATTTGAATTTTACAATCCGCTATTTTCTTCAACAAAATGAACAGACATCTGACATCAAAAAAATTATAAATTATATATTTCAGGCGCTTGTTCAGCAAACGTCTGAACACCGAGCGCTTGCTCAACAAACGCTCAAACTGATTATAAATTTGTAACTAAATAGCCTCGAAATGTAACCGATTGTATTATGTAATCGCTGCCGGAGAGGTGCTTGTAGTATATGTATTACATTATGTAATCGTCTACAGGAGATGCTCTAATATTATTCTTAATCTCAATTTTGACGTCTCTTTTCTTTTTGATATTAGATGACATATTCTTGAACCGTGAAATATGAACATGCCAGCTAATTCATTTGAAACTATTCATATGTACATTCACTGTCCCTGCACTCATAAACTTCATAACCTCCATTCACTGCCACTACACATAAACGACCAGACAACACAACACTTGCCCTGAACCTCTCAACCATTTCCCCATCATAACTAGAAGCAACTCAACAATTCCAAACAACCTTCCCACCATCCGGTAACTTCTATATCTCAAAAAAAGAGGAGGTCAGCTCAGTTTTGTTTCAAAACTGAGTGAGCTCCTCAAAACTGAGAGCTGAGACCTCAGTTTTGTCATGCTCAATTTTAACAAAACTGAGCTCCTCAAAACTGAGACCTCATTTGGCATTAGTTCAGTTGTTTCTCAAATCCAAATTTCATGAATTTAGAAGATGAACTCTAAACATTAAAAATATTTCAATTAGAACAAAAAAACAGTTATGAAAATTATTTTTTGGTTAAAATTTGGGATCTGAAATTAATAATGGATTAAACATTAATATCATCTCAAATGCTAAGTTTTAAAACATGTACCATGTTATTTTACAAATGCCAATTAAAATTGAGAATACTTTTTTCATCAGTATTTATAATTTTCCTAAAATGGATTCTAAGCTTAAAAAGAGGAGGTAAAAAAAGTGAGATTCAACTAGAAAGACTTAGGATTGCTACAACTATTAAAATCTAATTACTGATAAAAATAAAAAATTTAGGCTGTGGTCTACAAAATATATGAAGCAATATAAATGAATTTTGTAAATTTATTTGAACATAACTACTGATTAGAAATTTTTTTGCAATGTTATTGTAAAATCTTTTTCTTCCTTTAATATTTTCTTATGTGCTTTTGAATGTGGAATTTGTTATGTGTTCTTTGTAGTTTTTTCTCTGCTTGTAGCATGAAGTAATATTTTTCCATCTTTGATTCTAATTGACTATTTATCTTTCCAAGGGAATTTTTTTCCAAAATTATTACACAAGTATTATTGACATCTTATCTCAAAATTTCCAATTTTCTACAACTGCATTTAGAAAATATAATATCAAGCAGGAAACATTATTGGTTTAGGTTTACATTAAAAAACAAAATGACTTTAGAATAAAATATCATGGATATACATTACGAGTGATACATATAAAAATTCATACATAACATAACATGAGACTTGCCCTTTAATGGGTCCTCGTTCCAATTGCTCGAAAAGAATATTTTTGAAAAATTCAAGTGGGAAATTATTGAAATTTTTTTGAATTGAAATGAATTATTAGAAATACGAGAAGAGCATATATGCTCTTATTTGAGAATAGTCCCACATTGTAAGGTAAGGGTCATGTTTTCAGAAGTGTGAAGTATATTGATATAGACTATTTTCTATGATACTCTTAATTATAAAAATAGCAATTCTATAAAAGTTAACATTAGCACCAAACTGTTTCCAAAACAATTGTCATTACAACGGCGCTATTTTGTAGCACCAGAGTAATGTCTATGCATTACCCCTCTCCTGACTTGGCTTGCACCATTAACAACAATTTTATCCACTTATACAACAATGTCAGAACCATATACAACAACGCCTGATATACTTAAAAGTTATATCCAATTGACAAAATTAGTTGAAGGGCAGACCTTCACACTTTGTGAAAACAGAAGAGTCTGCAGAACCACCTGTACCTAAGATCTAAAGTCATGCACATGCATGCACAAAGGAAATGACATTTTACAAAGCTGGAAACATCACTATCAAAGTTATTACGTTGAGGAAGACTATTAGGAAAAAAATTCTGAACCATTTTAGAAATTCGCTTTATGAAATTCCAACATAGTTTTTACCTTCAAAACTGCTTATACTAAAAAAACTCACAACCTTTTGACATTGTGATAAAATAAGATAGAATAAAATAAAACGAAATAAAATAAAATAAATAAACGAAAAGTTTTTCTTTTCCTACAAAGTTTTAACCATTATGACAACCATGTGTCTTTTAAACTGCTAATGCCCAATTAGAAATAATGAATGTAATTATCTTAATATTATGTAGACTTCAAATTCATAAAACCATAGCTTTTGCTAGAAAAAAGTAGATATTCAAAAGTCCCTATGATCCCTTTTAAAGTCTTAACTATGCCCAAATCCATGTGTTTCAAAACCAATTGCGAAAGAAAGCCATGAATACCCAAAAAGTTTGAAACCATGCAACCATGTTAATATACAGTATGCCACTTTATTTAGGAAAAACAAACTTTATTTGAAACTCTTAAGGGCTAAAACAATCTGATCCCCTTTACCCAATGCACAATGCAAAGATCAAACTCAGGGCATCCATATGTTCATGATGATTAGGATTTTTAATCCAGAATAAAGATAATTTAAAGGATTTCACTTCATAAAAAAATGTGTTTAATCACTCAGACCTAATAAAAAAAATAAAGCAAACAGGCATAGCTTGGGAACGACTGGGCAAAATTGAAACCATTGCAGCATTGGGAATATTTTCATGATAAAGCAAATATTAACTGCTTGTAAAAAAACAAAATAAGGCAAACATGCATAGCTTGGGAACTGACTAAATTACATGCATATCAAACAATGATATATATCAACAATCCCTATTGAGATGATGGTAATGAGCTATAGTAAACAAAATAAAGCAAATGCATGTTATAGTGCACAACAACAAAGATCAACAACCAGAAATTATTCAACCACTCACCATCCATTAAACAACAACATGCAAGAGAATCAAAACTAGAACTGCACGTGTTTACTCACCTATTTGCTTTAGATTTGGTTGTTTAAGCTTTAAAATACTATATATTTTTTCAGTAGTAGTTTTAGAGAATAATTCAAAATAACTCAAGGAACCCAAATTTTAACACTATGGTTAAACTGAAATTAAACACTATAAAATTTATCCTCTTAAACAATATTTATTTTCAAGGAAATACATAACTTTATATATCTCTATTCCTACACCACCCTAAACAATGGATGTGTTTGTGTTTAATTCCACCTTGAACTCTTTTTACAATGGCAAAACAACTTATTGTTCAGATAGGTATGGTAAATCATTAAAATTAGAATACTGGTTTGATGTAACACAACCACTACTCAAATTTCATTCTTGACCGTTTAGCTTTGTTCATAACACATGTTTTTGTTGATTATAAAACCAACTTGATATCTAAACTAATCAAAAACTTCTTTTTGGAAAGACCATTAAAAACCAACTTTTTAAAACAAGATATGCAAGTCAATTCTCTCACAAACTAACTCAATCAAACGGATATTCGAACATACAAGATTTAATATCAAAATATATACCAAACTCATTGTAATGAAGTCTCTTATTGGCAAAAGAATAACACTGACTACAATTTTCAAATAATTCTAAATTTTCAAATAATTCTACTGATGAATCATTAGAAATAGGACATTTTTCTCAAGAGCTCACACTAAAACCGAGCTAAGTCAGCCAAAATCCAAAACATTGTAGTTTAACAAGCAAAAAACGTGTTAAAGGCTAATGAAAATAAAATTCAAGTTGCTGTTACTAAACAAATAAAGACAATCAATCACCATAGACATTGTGGTTATTCAAAAAGCCAAAATAATCAACAAAAGTTTCCAATAAAAAGATTGCAGAATCATGAGAAAGCATACAAAACGGAACATAAAAATAAAAGGCAATGGGCAGGAAAGAAAAAGAAGCACCAAAAGGTTATGTGCCCACATGGTAGGGAAAGGAAAAGAGTAGAGGAGATTCTATTTGTACGCAAAACTCTTGCATCATACAAATATTTTGCTACTGCTAGATATGGCTGCTCAGGAATTTGGATACAAACAGCAAGGGACTTTTGGTACAGGCATTGGTGTTAATGATTTAATTGCCATAAGAAATCCAGAAGATTATACAAACAACTGACACAAAGTTAAACATAATTGTAAATGTAAATGTCCAGGAATAGGAACAAACATTATTTTTCTCTAACATAAAAATAATTATTTAAAAATTGAAGTTAACATATTCAATTACAGTTAGACAGTTTACACTTATACCAAAGATCTAAACAAAACACATAATTTAGCGGTCCGCTCTAAATAATCATGCTAGAATGCTTAAAATAATGCAATCTACATATAGACGGTCTGAACGATGTTGAAAATACTAATATTAGAAAATCGAAGAACTAAAATTGGACACAAAGAAAAGGAAATACGTAAATACTTCAATTCTAAATCGCGATTGATGAATGATGTTTGAACGTGTTGAAAATACGTTCAAAATTGAAAGAACCCATTTTAAACCTATATAGAATCAAACAACCCATTTAAACCTAAAAAATTGATGGCGTTGTACCTGTAGACGATATCTGAACGATGAACGAGATCTCTGAATGATGAATGGAGAAGTTTAATGAAGCGACGGTGATGTAGGTGAATTTTGATGATTGGAAGAGAGGTTTTCTTCTTT
This sequence comes from Allium fistulosum, assembly GCA_030737815.1. NCBI lineage: Eukaryota > Viridiplantae > Streptophyta > Magnoliopsida > Asparagales > Amaryllidaceae > Allium > Allium fistulosum. Next base: position 903,185,223 of record CM060906.1, on the reverse strand, counting down.
TTACGTGGTGAAAATGTTTCAAGGTAGGGAAGGATGAAAAGAGGAATTAGGGGAAGTGAAAAAAATGGCGCAAAAATTGTATAATTTAGCTTTTGTCAACGTTCACACGGAAAATTTTCCCCCCAAAATTTTTAATGACCGCACTTAAGTCACAAACACTGACATTAGGTGCTGTTGATGGTATTTTTTCTTGTAGTGCCTTCTCACGTAAGCCCGAACGGCAGTGCACGATCGGTATATCTGGCCTCGGTTTATCCGAGTTAGGTGTGTATATAAAAATTATTTTACTAATAACGCCTACAGTCAATAAGTGTTCACACTTGTGTGTTCACTCGCTACGCTCTGTATTCCCCTCACATCAGTCCGCAAGGCAGTGTATGGGTAATATATCTGGCCTCAGTTTTCTAAGTTAGGCATACATAAATTTGTTAATATCAGTAAAATTTTCAAAAGAAAAAAATTGGAGAGAGTAAGCAAATGAAATCCAAGCACCATTTTAACTTATTTGATTTGACTTGTTATTGAAAAGAAATGAAAATACCACTTTGATAAATTTTGATAATCAACTAAGGATTTATTTCATAGTTTCACTATGTTATCAACTGAAACAATGAGTTAAACTATTTGTTAAGATTACTTCAATTTTGTTGGAAATGTTGACAAGTAAATGACTTAAATTTTCAAGATAATAACCAAACCTATATTTAACTTATTTGTGTTAATTTGTAAATAAATCTTGCATTTTGTAAATATTTTCATCCTGCATTTGAATTTCGTGGGTAGTATCCGCTGAAAACCCTCACGAGACAACACTCGTCCTACTGGGGACACCCAGAGGTTTAACGGCTTGTTGCATACGCTCAATGCAATCGTGCTCCCTACGAAAACGGATTTATCTTAATTTTTCTTTATTCAAGGAGGAATAAAAAGATAAGTGTGGGGGTATTTGATGTGCACGTAAATGTGTACATTTTTACCACCATATTTAATCTATTTAAATCAAATAAATGATCATATCGGGTATTTTAACTTGTTTAAATCAAAATTCAAATTATTTCAAATTGTCACATATTCATCTTCATCCAAGGGCAAAATAGACATTTTTGTGCATAAATTAACTTGAGAAAATTTAATTATAAATTTCCATACTATTTTGTAGGAATTTTATTTCAATTACAAGTGGTTTGATGAAGAAAATATGCATGCACAAATAGAACACGAAGGAATGAAGATGGAAATAATTCAAATTGAAGATCATGGAGGACCCCACCCACTTACCTTGATTTTCAAATTAGGAGCTAAGCACATGATAAAAGGACATTAATGCTTCATGTACATTTAAGTGGGGGATTAGTGGATGTTAATGATTACTTGGCCACCACACTACCTCAAGGGCAATTTGGGCATTCCCCAAAAATATGAATTAGGGTTTAACACTTGTATAAATACCCCATATCTTCATGTAGCTTAGTCTCTTCTCCCTTAGTCTCTCTTACTTAGTTTTTAGCTTAGAAAATAAACAAGCTCTTCTCTTTCTCTTTTCATGGCTACTTAGCCATTTTTATCTTCATGTAATTTTTCTTTTTTATGAAATTTAATATATGATCTTTTCCCTTTCTTATTTATTTCCTTTCATGTTGTAGTGTAGATTTACTTTCATGCAAGTAGAATAGTTCTAATTCTTGTTAATTTGCTCTCTTTTTCATTAGCTTTCATTTTCCTTCTTTTTTAGTTTCATGTTGCAAGCTACAAGTGTTGATATGATAACACAAATGAGAGGCTAATCCCTTTAATTTAGGGGTAATGAAGCTCTCTTGAATCACGTAGATGCAACATAATTTCTTTTATGTCTCTTTTGTGCCTAATGGAAAGTAGATGTTTGTGTGGTTTTGTGTTTAATATTGAGTTTGATAGCTTATATTGTTCAAAACAAATAGGCTATGCTTAGTCATATGAATCATGAATTACCTCTTCATCCACATATGATCATGGTAATGGAAGTGGATTTAGAATCAAAATTTGATGGTTTATGTTTCTAATTCAATAGTTAATAAACCATGCTTAAAATAGATTTTACTTTTGATTTCATATCATTTTCATTGAAGTTAGTAAGTGGGTTAGAGGATGCATTAAAGTTTGATGGTTTAAGTGTGTTAATTAATAACACAATTAGGCCATGCTTATGATAAATGCATCAACTAAACTCACACATACCAAAAAGAGATCATAATGTCATTATGTTGATTTATATGATCATGAGAGGGGATTTGCCTCTAAATTGTTCTTTAATCTCATCTTTTTATTCTCCTTAGTTTTAGTTTGTTTTTACTTTCTTTTAGTTAGTTAACAATCACTCGACTTTGGTATAATTTGATTGAATAAAATTTTAAAATCACCAATTCCCTGCGGATCGACCCGTATTCGCCACGTACTATATAAAGTGTACGCCGTGCGCTTGCGGTTATTTTTATTTCAAAATTCGTTCGGCTATTTTCTAACTCGATAGACATTTAGCCGTCCGAACAAAAGGGAATTAAATTAGAGTTTAGTACTCTTATTAAAATCAATTTGCACTTGCTTTTGGTGGATCAAATATAGGAATAAAAGATTTAATTTCCGTGTTATTATTCTCCATTTCTTCTTACTCTTCTAAAATCCTAATGTGTAGGCATTGAATATCTTAATAGTCTGAGTATTATAGTCTTAGAATTATTTTTCATTAATGGACAAATTTCTCATGCCAATTTATACAACGAGTTTTAGTAAATAGTAACTACAACAAAAACTTAATTAATTGTTCCACTGTTTGTGGTAGATACAATATATTTGAAAGCTAACATTAATTTACTCTTGAGTCCTTGGTTATGATTCAACCAGGTGGACTCAAAGATAATTGCAGAATTTCCAAGCTTTTTTTAAAACTAGAACTCATTATAAAGTGGTGAACTCCTTCAGAAATGAATAATTTAAAAAATTAAGCCCATGCAGATTCAAAGTACAGGATATATTGTGATAACTTGAAAAGTGCAATACATTGACAAAGTACTGGTTCATAATAACTCATAATGAAAATGCATACATTTAAAACTGACTGACAAGGATGATGCAACAAACTAAACTGGTAAGTAAAAAAGGAACAGAAAGCATAATGCAACTAGACACAAAATCATGGATCATTGAAAAAAAAACAAGCAGTTATAATAAGAAATATTCCTATCAATAAAGATATAAATGATATAAGTTTATTTCCTGACATTCACATTATTACTGCATGTCATCGGCCTAATTTTGTATGCTTGCTTGAATATGTGAGTTTTTATTTTGTTTGGGTATGTGAATAAAACCTATATTTGGACATGGTACTAACAAAAACATTTGAATTCAGATTTTTCTTAAATTAATCTTCACCATTTGGTATGTTTTTTTATTTTCTGCTATACATGCTACAAAGTATTGAAATTAATCTGTTTAATCTTCCTTACAATTGTTCTATGAATATTTACAGACTTTTAAAAATGGAAAACACCTCGTCAAGTTGTAGCAGTAAATTTGTTGCATGTGTTGCATCAAATGCTTGTGTCAAAGTCAAAGATAACATAATTGTGCTAGAAACCACGGACTCTAGTGCGCCACCAACTCAAATTATTCCAGCTAATGAAGAAATATCTACACCTTTGAATATAAAACCCTTGAAATCCGAGGTATGGAAAGATTTTGATAGAGAAGTGTTAGAGGGTAGTAATTGTGTTAAGGCAACTTGTAAACATTGTTTAAGGATATTCAATGGAGCCACTTCACTGGGAACAACACATTTGAAAAATCATATAAAAGTTTGTCCCAAAAATACTACCAATAAAAGATTATCCAAACAACAACTTTTGACTACTAAAAAGTCTCCTAATAAACCATTCAAATTAGCTAGTTGGAAGTTTGATCAAAGTAGAACTCGAATGTTTTTTGCTTGTATGATTGCCAAACATGATTATCCATTCAATATGACTGAACATGTTTACTTCCAAGAATTTGTTAAGAGTATTAATCCAACCGTTAAGATTTATTCTAGAAATACAGTTCGTTGTGATGTGTTGAAACTTTATGCTGATATGAGAACTGAATTACAACAGATGTTTGATAGTTTGTCTACTCGTGTTAGTCTTACTACTGATTTATGGACATCTGAACATCAGAATATAGGTTATTGTTGTATAACTTGTCATTACATTGATGATGAATGGAAATTGCAAAAAAAGATAATTTCTTATCATGAAATTCCTTCTCCACTCACTGGACTTTCACTTATTGCTGCTCTTAAAACAAAACTATTGCATTGGAATTTGGATAAGAAATTATTTTCAATTATTGTCGATAACGCATCTAATAATGATGTTATGATAAGAGATCTCAAGGCATGGTTAGATGGTAAAGGGGTCTTGATTTCAAATGGTGATTTGTTTCATATGTGTTGTTGCACTCATGTCTTGAATTTAATTGTGCAAGATGGGTTAAAAGCCGTACATGGTCTTATTATAAAGATAAGGGAAATTGTTAATTTCACAAAGTCTTCACAGTATAGAAAACAAAATTGGGAAAACGCATTGGCACAAACTAGATTAGTTGGAAAAGGTATTTCTTATGATGTTCCAACGCGATGGAACTCAACATACCTTAAGCTTGAAAGTGTGATTGAAGTGCGTCTCGCGTTTGAGCGATTAGTTGAGTTAACTTCAGATTATATAAGTTTGCCTTCTAGAGAAGAATAGGAGATAGGAAAAGAAATTTGTGAATGTTTGAAAATCTTTTATGATGTAACTCTCAAATTTTCAGGTGTTAAATATCCAATAGCGAATTTGTATTTTAAAAGCGTGTGTGATATTTATGAAAGTATTACTAGTTGGGAGTTAAGTGAGCATGATTATATTTGTTCCATGGCACAAATGATGAGAGTTAAATTTGAGAAATATTGGAAGACTTGTAATTTAATGATGAGTATTGGAATGGTTTTCGATCCTCGTTATAGAATGGCTTACATTGAATTTTTCTATGATTTGATTTATGGGGAAGATGCATAAGTTCATGTTAGGAAAATCAATGATTGTTTGAAATCTCTTTTCTATTTATATGAAGAAGAAAGTGCATCCTATAAAAATGTATCGTCTTCTTGTGCATTGGATGATAATGTTAATCATGGTTTAAAAAAGAGAACAAAAATGGATCTTAAGTGGAAGAATTATAGAGAACAAAAAATTAGAAGTTTGCAAATTTCAAAGACCGAGCTTGACAAGTATTTGAAAGATGAATTATTGTCGATGGATGAGGATGACGACAACTTTGATATTTTAATGTGTTGAAAAACAAATTGTCCTACATTTCCTACTCTTGCAAAGATTGCTCGTGATATTTTAGCCGTTCTCGTTTCTACCGTAGCATCTGAATCATCGTTTAGTAGCGGTGATAGATTGATTACCGAGAATAGATCCTCATTTCCTCCTGACACAGTGGAAGCATTGAGTTGTATTAAGGATTGGTTACCATCGAACATAGGTCAGATATTATTTACATACTAAAATTATTTTAGAATTTTAACCATTTAATATAATCAGTCTTTTTAATTAACAAGTGAAATCCAAACATCAGAAGCCGAGTGGATTACTTCAGCCTCTTGATATTCCAGTTTGGAAATGGGATTCGATATCCATGGATTTTATAGATGGATTGCCAATGTCAAGGAGAGGAAATGAGAGTATATGGGTTATTGTAGACAGGTTGAACAAGAGTGCTCATTTCATTCCAGTAAAGTCGACCAGAACGACACATATTTTACCAAAGTTGTTCATGAAGAACATAGTTAGACTTCATGGGATTCCTAGTAGCATAGTTAGCGACAGGGATGCATTATTCACTAGCGAATTTTGGTGGAGTCTACAAGAGGTATTAGGTACCAAGCTCAAGATGAGTACAGCTTATCACCCACAGACAGATGGGCAGACAGAGAGAGTTAACAAGGTACTTGAGGACTTGCTAAGAGCTTGTATATTAGACTTTGGTGGATCTTGGGAGGACCACCTACATTTGATTGAGTTTTCCTATAATAATAGCTATCAGACTAGTATAGGAATGGCGCCTTTTGAAGCTTTGTATGGGAGACCATGCAAATCGCCAGCATGCTGGTTGGAGACTGGAGACAGATTGGTGTTAGGTCCGGATTTGGTTAGAGAGGCATCAAAAAAGATTGAGTTAATCCGAGGAAGGATGAAGGAAGCTCAATCCAGGTAGAAGAGTTATGCAAATAAGAGGCGTAAAGACCTAGAGTTCTCGGTGGGAGACAGAGTTTTCATTAAAGTATCACTAATGAAGGGTACGGTACGGTTTGGAAAGTCAGGAAATTTGGCCCCGAGATATGTTGGACCATTCCAGATTTTAGGAAGGATTGTGTAACATCCTGAAATTTTCAACCATTCACATCCATACATGTCAGATTTGAATTGCTCAAAATATCCGATTGTTAATTTAAATTTGGAAAACTCAGCATATACAGTAAATAAATAATCACGGAATCATAGACATGAGTAATATAACAATAATGCAGCGGAAAAAAAGAATAGTGGTTCATGAAGCTACTATATATATAACAGAGTTAAACAAGATACAACAGAAGTCTCGAATACATAGATGTCTCAATACAATAATCAAATACAAGATCAGAATACATCATTGGAATCAACTGAACAACTGAAGCTGGATAGATATAGCTGGATCTCCATGCGAAGCTCCAACTCCAAAGGTGAGTCTCGAACACTGAGCCACTCAGTCTGACCCGAGCATAAAGCAAAACACAAAACACTCGAGTCAAGATTAACATTCTTATATCAATAAATCCAACTCAAGTGAAATATCAACTGAAATGCAAGTAACTTAAAGGATGTTTGGGATAACCATCCTCTAAGGATCCGTTAAACTATCTACTATGTAGTAAGATACGCTATTATAATAATTTCTAAAGTAAAGTATTCTATTTAAAAATAGCGTTAAGGCTTTACATTTTCCACGTTAACACATTTTTAGGTATGCCAATAGTCTATACAGTACCGTAATACCCCGTAAACTGGAGCTACCAGAGGATACTCCATAGGTACGACACAAATCAAACTCGTAGTAAAGCACGCTATGGTAGGTGACACGGCACAACGAGGCAATGCCATGGTAGATATACCAATTACGCATTCGGACTGTTGGTAACGCAAAGCCGCAGCAATCGCCCAACTCGAGCCACACTCCCGAATCAAGGGGTGCACCTAATCAATCACAAAGTAATAGAAAGGTATACGATGGAATGTGTCCGATAAGAGAAGCCACCTCATTAGCCCGGAATCGCTCCTGTTTTAGCCACCTTATGCTAACTCATGGGAGTTAGGTCCACGTAAATACCTTAGGATCGTCGCCACCATCCTACTTCATTCTGGAATCTCCACCGCGTACACAATCGTTAAAGTGGTTTTCGGTATCGACAGAGAAGATGTCCATATCCGATCCCGGTCTCTTTAACAACCAATCGTTATTATAACACCGCGGCCATTTCAAAATAGTTTATACTTCAAAACCAAAATATCATTTCCATTTTAAAATCATATCAAAACGATATCATTTTCACTTCAAATATATCCATTTCCAAAATCATATCACTTTCCAAAGTTATAACGCTTTCGAAATCATAAGTCTTTTAAACCAAAACACTTCGGAAATCAAAACCTTGAAATTCATAACACTTTGAAATCGTAGCTTGAAATCATAACATTTTCGAATCCATAACACTTTCCTCTTAAACAGTTTAGATATTAAAATTAGTGTATATAATAAAATAGTTTATAAAATAAAATAGTTTATATAAAATAGTTATAAGTTAAAATAGTTTATAATAAAATAGTTTGTATATTAAAATAGTTTATATTAAAATAGTTTATATTAAAATAATTTATATTGAAAATGATTTATAATAAAATAGTTTATATTACAATAATTTATATGGAAAATGATTTATAATAAAATAGTTTATATATAGTTAAAAATACTTTATAAAAATAAAATAGCTTCCTCAATTTCACAAATCGATTCAAATCAACTCGATTTCAAGAAATTCAGATTTAATCAAATCGCAAATCATCAATTTCAATTCGATTCAGTTTCTCAATAAACCATTTCGAATTATCGATTTCAAATACATATTTGAACCATAAAATAAGTCATTTCAATTTCAATATATTTCAAAGCTTTAAATATTCAACATTTCAAAACTAAATTTGAAAATTTCATATATATATATATATATATATATATCAAATTCACTTTACTATTATTTAGTTTTGAAATATTTACTTAATCATTTCAATAACATCAAAATACAACTTCAATTTACAAATTTTAAATAAACAAAATATCCCATTTAAATTTATATAAGTTTGAAATATTCATTTAAATCACTTTTAATCAAATTCAAGTTATAAAACATATCTTTAAAATTCCAAATTTAATAAATTTTAAATCAGACTTATTTAAGTAAAATTCTTAGATAAATATAATTTCAAATCAATTTCAAATTTATCTTTCAACCCAGAACCATTATAAACACTATATTTGAAAAAAAAAATATAAACTAAATACTTAAACATATTATATATCAACTTTAATAAATCTTTAAAATCAATATTTATTAAAACCATATATTTCTTTTCAAAACCATAGAAATCATTTTCAAAATATTTATATATAGACCAACGGTGTCTGTATATAATTTTCTATCCTATGGTCAAGTGATGCGGATATTCATCATTTCAATCCGCAATTTAAATATATACGGATATATATCTTTTCGACCCGCAATCCCAAATTCAATTCAATGAAAATTGCTTGGGTTTATCATTTCAACCCATAACGATTTTCTCCTATTCTACAGATCATTCGGGTATGTATCTTTTCAACCCATAGTGAATTCTATACTAACAGGGAACTTGCAGAGTGATAACAGATATGATAATAATATAACAACAGTAACAGGCATATATCATCAGTATAAATAACAGATAATGGTGTCAGATGTCACAGGTGAACAGATACAGATAATGGCATATATATAACAATGTAAATAACTAGCAGCAGCATATTTCAATTGACGTTTCAATTGAAATCAAATTTAATAAATATAAGAACGTTAATTGTGAGTGATTGCTCACCTTTTGAGGCTAGAGGAGAGAACCAAATGAAACGAGTTACGAATCCAAGCGCGAATTCCGAAGCAAAGTGAGATAGGCACGAATTCGACGAACAGAGCTACTAGCTTGGAATTGACGAAATCGAATCAAACTGGATTTGATAAAGATAAATGGTATAAGTGAATTTTTATAACTATAAATAACTATTTATGAAATCATATTCTCAATTCAACTCATTTTAAACTAATATATATATGTATGTATTTTAAAATCATTGGTTTTAAATAAACACATAAAACAAGATATATTCACATAATATAATTTGAAATAAACACATATATATACCTAAAAAATGCAAATACTTACATATATGTTATGTTCATTTAAAATATCTATATATATATATATATTCAAAAATCAATTTAAACACAAATTTCATATTAATATTTAATTCAAAGTCTCCATATATATAAAATTGAAAGCCAAACAAAATATTATAAAACACTATGCTTAAACTTACCCATATATATAAATCCATATAAACACATATATACTTATGTATACAACACCGATAAATTGTAACTTACATAACGTATAAACTGAGATGAACATATCATATGCAACCTTAGTTATATATAAGCAGATAACTATCTATACCATTTAGAAATCAATACTTTAATGAACAAATATCACCTTTAAAATAAACTGCAACCAAGAAAAATCTGACTGCATACATATCAAAATATATACATGAGACTTATATATATATACATCATCATTGCATACTATAATATAAATAATATAATATATATAAACATCAATATATATATATAACCAAAACCATATCATAACTTATATACAGAACTGTATATATAAATCTATATGTATAAACAACAATATATATAAATATATATATATATATATACTAACATATATATCCTTAAAATCAAAATATATAAATTTAAAATATCACTGCGTATAATAATTGAAACCAATAAACAGTATAGACACGCTGCCAAATATACGTGTTATAATTTAAATATCTATACTTAACAGTATACTAAACAGCATTTAAAAGTTTTTATATAAAACAGGCAGTATAAGGTTTATCAAATACAATTCAAAGTGGTATATATATTGGCATACATTATTTCACACGTCAAAGCAACTTCGGCCATTGATTTTGCACACATATATATATATATATATATATATATATACTGTCGAAATCAACTATGTACAGCCTTGATGATTAGAACAGCAAATACAACTTTTAAAACTTACTCATATATATATAATATATAACACTAACATTTCCAATTCACATCTATTAACACAGATTAGAAAATAAATCGAACATATACTGTTATATAACTAAACTATATATATAAAATAATGTATATATATACCTTTACAAGTAAAATACTCCTACAGAAAATAACTTTAATATGTACATATAAACAGTCTAAAACAATATATGTAAAAAAAATATCTGGTTACTAAAATCTAACTTTACATAGATATACATGTAAAGATCATGTTAGAACAGTTATATGTAGATGCTATTTATAAACAAATATATAAATCAGACTATAATATATATATATATATATATTACTAACCTCTATGATATAAATATATACATACACACGGCTGTCGGGGCGGAGGAGGAAGGAGTTTGAGAGCGGAGTTGCAGAAGTGTAGGTTGGCTAGAGAGAAAAGATCGAGCACGGGAAAGGCCGGAGGTGGGCGTTTTGATGGCGAGCTGGAGGCTGGTCGAGGTGAATACGGTGGCAGTTTGCGTTCTGGGTGGTGATGAGTTTCGTGAATTGATGGATCAGGGGATGGGGTCTACTATTGAGGTGGTCGGCGGGGAACTTAAGGCCGTGGCTTCGGTTGTTCGACTGCATGAAGGAAACTGGCTTCACTTTCGAATAAATTTGTTTTATTTTTTTTTCTGTGAGCAAAATAAAAGAAGAATAGGAACGAAGAGGGAGAAGGTGGAATAAACAACAACAGGTAAATGTCTTGGAAACTGAACAGAAGTAAAGAGAGTGGGGAGACCAAAAGAAACAATAAACTGATAGGTAATAAATTGAAATGATGTAAGAGTAAGAGTCCAACACGTGAATTCAGCAGTAATAATGTCTAGTGGCTACTTGTTTTCAACAGTCAAGTAGATAAAAGGACAAGAAATCGAAAAGCCCAAATACGGAACCAATACGGTTAACCGGTCCACGCGTTCCATTGTGTACCGGACTTCAAAACACAGGGTTGAATATACCGTAGAGATCAACACGACGAGACGATCAAAATGGTATATAGATACCAGTGATAGGATCATCCGATCAAAAGTCGATAATCGGTACCGAAAATGCTGCTAATCTGCTAGAAATAAGATTAACGGAGCAATAGAAGTCCGAATTTGAAGAAACGAAATATGACGTCTCACTCAGAAGATGATTTACAAATTTTCTATAGAAAAATATTCAGGTTTGGAAAACATTTAATTATCACCAAATATTAACTGATTTAAATTGAAATAGAATTTCACAAGAAAATAAACTTCCATATTTTCAGATGAAAATTTACCATTTGCAATATTTAAATAGACGTATTCCAAATATCAAATTTATATTTCAAAATTCAATATTTTGAAATTTCACAAAAATTAAATTAAATATATTATTTGAAACAAATAAAATTATTAAAAATTTACGGGTCGTTACACTCTCCCCCGCTCAAAACTTTTCATCCCCGAAAAGGAAGAAGGTAGGAGAATAAAACTACCAGAAAGAAAGAGTAGATTTGAAATTCAAAATAACAATAAATTTAAAACCATATAAATTTCAAATTAAACTAATTAATATCCAACATTTTGGTTTAATCCATTTGAGTTCACTTAAGTTAAATCAATCCATCTATTTCTAAATTCATTATCTTATTGTCTAGTCATCCTCAATTAGCAATTTCTAAATCATCAATTTGTATAATCATTTATTATACTCGTATTTTATTCAACAAATTTAATTCTTTTATTCCAAATTATTATTAACTTTATTCCATTTAATATATCTTATCACATGTATTTTAAACCATATAAATAAATTTAAACCATACACATTTCAATTTAAATTAATTTATATTAAATAATTGATTTTAAGTTCAAGGTATTTCCAAAAGTTAATCTAATTTCAATTTATTAATTCCTTTAAAACAAATTTATTTGTCTCATCTATTATTCAATTAACTTATTATTCTATTTATCTCTATTAACATCTTTATAATAAATATTTAGTGTATAACATTTATTATAATACTCAAATCTTTCCTTATAAAGTCATTTTATATTGTATATTATCCAATTACATTTTTAACTTCTGAATAATTTAGGTAAGTTATATATGGAATGCAATTGAGTATTATACAAATAAAATTTTACAATTCAGTTATTCCCAGTTAACTATTTATCCAAGAATTTTGACTTCAGTTTATAATTGAAATGATCTTTACATCTAAAATTTAAGAATTTAAATCTCCGATTTACTTCAAACAATTTAGAGATAAATATATATATATATATGCTATATATATCAAATCAAATCTATAAATATATATATAATCTAAATAAAATCATACCTAAGAAATTCAAATCAAATTAAATTTAAAATAATATCCTATATATATATAAATCAAATCATACTTAAGAAATTTAAATTAAATTAATTTTTAAAACAAAACAATAGCAAAGCTACATATTGGTCTCTCCATTTCGAAACTCGAAAATGAATGTCGATGATGCGGCCGCCATCACCGAAATTATTTTCCAGCACTGATTTCAACATTTAAAATTCTTTGGAAACAATTTCTATTTGAAAATACTTTAAATAATATACATTTTAAAACCAAAGTTTGAAATCACCGGAAATTAAATTCCCAAATTCCTGATTTAAATTCATTTTAATTCCAAATCAATTTATAAACCATGTTTATAAATTCATTTATAGAACAAAAAATGATAATCAAATATTATCATTTCAAACAACCAATTTAATTAACTTTTTAAATTCCAGAAAATTTTACTTTTATATTTATAATATAATCATACAAATTTATTTCATTTACCAAATTTAAAAATAATATTGTGTTAGTTTGCTCTGTTCAAGTGTTTTGGAAATCCTATCGATAGCGTTGATCTGACGAATCGATCGAAAACCCAAATCAACATCAACAACACAATATAAACATTTTAATATTAATACAAATACACTCCCTCACTCGATGATTCCAAAATGGGTTTCAAAACAAGGATAGAGATTCAAATTCAAAGGGGACCCTAACCAAAAGAATTCAACTAGAAGATTGGCTCGATAGGGAGATAAATAGATTTCAAAGAGAGAAACGAATGGATAAACTTATATAAACCGCGGGAAACCTTAACAGGGTCAACCGTGACTTCAAAATAAGATCGAGGTAGAATTCTGGAGCAAATTGACATTCGATTGCCAGGGATAGAATTCGGGTATAGCAAAAGATAGCAGCATCTAAACCGATGATACAGAAATCTCTGGTAAATCAATACCGATTGTAAAGGAGTTTTACCCCTATACAAATCATACAGTGGAGCTATGGGATGCTCCAGGATCAAAGAAACACGAATAGGGAGAGAAAATGAATTTTGGAACCGAAGGGAAACGTTCCAAAATTCAAAGGAAACCGAATCGAAGAAGAAGGAATTCAAACTCGAACGAAAGTGATCCTGTAATTAAATCTACTCCATATGCTGAGTTTTGCCTAAAACCAGAGCTCTGATACCACATGTAACATCCTGAAATTTTCAACCATTCACATCCATACATGTCGGATTTGAATTGCTTAAAATATCAGATTGTTAATTTAAATTTAGAAAAACTTAGTATATACAGTAAATAAATAATCACAGAATCACAGACACAGAGTAATATAACAATAATGCAGCGGAAACAAAAGAATAGTAGTTCATGAAGCTACTATATATATAACAGAGTTAAACAAGATACAACAGAAGTTTCGAGTACATAGATGTCTCAATACAATAGTCAAATACAAGATCAGAATACATCACTGGAATCAACTGAACAACTGAAGGCTGGATAGATATAGCTGGATCTCCAAGCGAAGATCCAACTCCAAAGGTGAGTCTCGAACACTGAGCCACTCAGTCTGACCCGAGCGTAAAGCAAAACACAAAACACTCGAGTCAGGATTAACATTCACATATCAATAAATCCAACTCAAGTGAAATATCAACTGAAATGCAAGTAACTTAAAGGATGTTTGGGATAACCATCCTCTAAGGATTCGTTAAACTATCTATTATGTAGTAAGATACGCTATTATAATAATGTCTAAAGTAAAGTATACTGTTTAAAAATAGCGTTAAGGCTTTACATTTTCCACCTTAACACATTTTTAGGTATGCCAATAGTCTATACAGTACCGTAATACCTCGTAAACTGGAGCTACCAGAGGATACTCCATAGGTACAACACAAATCAAACTTGTATTAAAGCACGCTATGGTAGGTGACACGGCACAACGAGGCAATGCCAGGGTAGATATACCAATTACGCATCTGGACTGTTGGTAACGCAAAGCCACAGAAATCGCCCAGCTCGAGCCACACTACTGAATCAAGGGGTGCACCCAATCAATCACAAAGTAATAGAATGGTATACGATGGAATGTGCACGATAGAATGGTATACGATGGAATGGTAAATCGTCTCGCTGAAGCCTAGCTTGCGTACCCCTATGCAAATGCACGACATCGGCCGCGCCTTCGAAATCGTGAAAACCCCACGACCAACTGCTTCGATTCGATTCTTAATTTTGCCTGGAGCTTGTTCGAATACGTGAAGAGCACGCTCTCTCTCTCTAAAATCTGGTCGCGAGTTCCCAAGCCTCGATTGAATTAATTTGGAATCGGAGAAGGAAGCTCGAGTTTTGATTCGCGAAAACGAATAGGGATAGTGACATAAATTCGAATTGAATTCGAGCTGGGAATTTATATACGTTCGAACGAATTTGAAGTGAAGATAGGGGAAGGGAAGAGATTTTAAGTGTCGGTCATTTCTTCTTTTAAACGAGAATTTTCTGTGAAGAGATAAAGAAGAGGGATTTCGTTTTGAACCTGAGAGGAATGTTTTCACACGATTTTTATCGTGATTTTCTGCGTGATACTAGGCGTGATCTCTGGCTGAAAGGGAGGAGAAGAACGTGCTGATATTTGACTTGGTTAAAAATTTTAAATTGAATTCAATTTAAATTTTCAACGCATTAATGTGTCGTGTGCTCACGTATCAACACCGAAAAATACAAAAATTGAAACCCGGTAATAATTCAATATTACGGACCCAATGGAACTGGTTTCGTCGAATTCCGAGACTCTTTGAAAAATGACTATTTTTAAATATCGGTTCAAACAATTAAATTCAAAACTGAGCAAAACAGTTTAAAATTCAATTCTGAAAATTCAATTATCTTCGGTATTATCAATATGAATTTTCAAAGCCTTTGAAATATTTTTCTTCAGCTTTAAATTGAAGATTCAAATTTTTATCCAGTTCAATAGATTAAATTATATAATTCAATCGCCAAATTCAAAGTTATATTGGGGATTCAAATTAAATCATCGTTCAAATATTTAAAATTAATTAAATATTCTCAATTTAATTTGTTCAAAATTCTGGGTCGTTACAAGCCACCTCATTAGCTCGAAATCGCTCCTGTTTTAGCCACCTTATGCTAACTCACGGGAGTTAGGTCCACGTATATACCTTAGGATCGTCGCCACCATCCTACTTCATTCTGGAATCTCCACCGCATACACAGTCGTTAAAGTGGTTTTCGGTATCAACAGAGAGTATGTTCATATCCGATCCCGGTCTCTTTAACAACCAATCGTTATTATAACACCACGGTCATTTCAAAATAGTTTATACTTCAAAACCAAAATATCATTTCCATTTTAAAACCATATCAAAACGATATCATTTTCACTTCAAATATATCCATTTCCAAAATCATATCACTTTCCAAAGTTATAACACTTTCGAAATCACAAGTCTTTTAAATCAAAACACTTCGGAAATCAAAACCTTGAAATTCATAACACTTTGAAATCATAGCATGAAATCATAACATTTTGGAATCCATAACACTTTCCTCTTAAACAGTTTAGATATTAAAATTAGTGTATATAATAAAATAGTTTATAAAATAAGATAGTTTATATAAAATAGTAATAAGTTAAAATAGTTTATAATAAAATAGTTTGTATATTAAAATAGTTTATATTAAAATAATTTATATTGAAAATGAATTATAATAAAATAGTTTATATTAAAATAGTTTATATTAAAAATGATTTATAATAAAATAGTTTATATATAGTTAAAAATACTTTATAAAAATAAAATAGCTTCCTCAATTTCACAAATTGATTCAAATCAACTCAATTTCAAGAAATTCAGATTTAATGTAACAACCCGGATATTCATAGCAATTAATGATCGTCACTAGGTGATTAAATCGTTCGCCAAATTTTATTGGAATTTTATCAAGTTAAAATTCTTTTGAAAAAAATCGTTCGACCCGTTCCCTTTCTTAAAGAAATTCGACCTGATTTTCCCCCTTCTCGATTCATTCTTCATTTGGATTGCAAACCCTTTCCCCTTTTAGCCGGCCTTTCTTTTTATTTCTAGACCCGATCCCTTTTTTTTATTCTTGAGTGAAAAATGGCGGTCGCGATTACTCTTCCTTCGATCTGGAAAATTAGGGCTTCGTTCCCTTTGTTCCCTTGAGCGCTCGGCTTTGCTTGAGATATTGATGTTGCTTGGCTTTGCTCGAGAAGATGATTCGTGCTTGCTTTCTGCTTTGCGCGCTCCTTAGGGTTTCTGAAACTCGACTTCGGTGTGATTTCTCGTTGCTCTCGGTTGCCACGTCGAAGAAGGTGAGTTCATCTCACATCTAATTCCAGCTCCAGTTCATTCGTATTCGAATTTGATGTTTCTGGCTTTGGTTTTATATCTGCAAACTTTAGTTTGTGAAAATAATTTAGACGAGAATTGACTCGGGCTTGCTCTTTTAACTTGATATAATTGCCTATGAGTTAAAGCACTTGTGCTTACTTACTGAGTTCATACTGATTTCATACATTGCGTCATTTGTTTTGCTCTGAAGTGATATTGTTCTTCTGGAGCTCGTATTTGAGTCTGTTGAGAACAGTTCGACTTCGACTTGGTCTTTGAGTTGCTTCATAGTCTTGTTGACGCTGTTGATTTGAATTTCGTGACATCATTGATATCAGCCTTCGACGATTGTCGAACTTTGCTAGGCTTGTAACACTTTGATATTCCCAGTTGCAATTGGGGTTGTATTATTTCCAGGCTTGAATGCCTTGATTCCTTGTACTTATCTATTTTCCTCTATGTTTTGCACTATGTCTCTGTGTACCCTTGCCTATGATACCTGCTAATCAACTTGGCCTATTTGTGTTTCCTTGAGTGATACTTTTGTAAAAACAAACTTTGTTTTAAAACTGTCACGTGAAAATGCCTATTTTGAACTGTTTATCTATGAACCCAGGGTTCATATTCATGTACAGTTTAGCTTGATGCCTTGTTCGAAAGTGATTTTGTACCTCCTGTGAGAAGACAATGAACTTGACATTTCATCTTACCTTGTGTATTGTCACTGCGTACCTGTTTATCATCTTCTTTGACTATGAACTGGTCTCCTGATATGTTTTTGGTACTATGCATGTTTGATTCCTCTTTCCATATGATTTGATAGTGTTCTTCACTGTTTGCATCACAGCTTTCACATATGTTTACTGTACATATCACATGACTTGATCATCTCTGCATTGTTCTTCGAATTGCTTGCTGTATATGCTTGAACTGTTACACTTGCAACATTTAGAGGCAGTTGGCATTTATTCACTAACTAGAGTAGGTTCTGCATTCATGTATGTCGTTACTAGACTCAAACATAGTTCATCTGAACCTTGGGTAGCTCTGGTTACTTGATTGCTCATTTCCGTAGTTACTGCACTGTAGACATTGTTGCTGCAGTTTTACATTTGACTTCCCTGTGTACTTTTGATCATTTTCCTGTAGACTTCACTGTGTACACTTTGTAGCTGTGCTTCCTTTACCTTGCTATAGTTTATCTCACTGTTGCCATTTTAGTTGCCATTGTGGCTGCTGTTCACTTCGAGTATGTGTTGCTCTGTCCAGTTTTATGCATTCATGTTGTTGCTCCATGGTTTCTCTGATATATATGTGTCCGTGTGTTGTAGTGCCATATCTTTGGTGCTCTCGCCTTCAGTTGCTATTTCTCTGTGCCTTGCTTTGCGACATGTTGAACTTGTTTCACTTGTTGCCTCTTTCACTGGATATACTGTTTCATTTCACTGATGCAGCCTTGCCCTTAAATACAAGTGGTGGCTGCATTTTCGTAGCAGTTTTACCCTTGTCCCTTGTGGTGACTTTATATTCTGTTGTGGCGAGGCAGTGCACGCGTGCGTGCACTGCAGCCACACCGAATTGACAGATTTTAATCGATATTTCTTTTGTTCTTGATTCATCGACCTGCTGCGTAATTCGTAGGCTGAATTGGCGAGGCAGTACACGTTAGCGTGTACTGCAGCCAATTAGCATTGATGTTTTTAAATTGACATTTCAATTGCTTAAACTGCTTTGGATTTCTGTTTTGTGGATTAACACTGTTTAGTGTTATATCTGCCGTTATCCAATTCTCGTATCGAGATTTGGATATACGAGATTTCTGTGACTGTCATCCATATTGAGATATTTGATTATTATTGCTTATGTGCATTAATAGCTGATTTTGAATTAGGCTGACCCGGGTATTATTTTCTTTTGAATTTAATACTCGGGTCAGACCGAGTATTTACAGGTTGTAGATTTTTAGCTTTGGGTTGCTGCTAGAGCTATGAAGACTTTTTATATCAGTTGAAATGGTCTTCGTCTTGTTGTAGTAGTCAGTGTGTCTGTTTTAAGATGATAATGTATTCATGTATATTAGTCGATAATGTACTTGTATATATAACTTCTTGAGTCGACAGTTGTAGTTGTATCATTTGTATTGTGTCAAATGTATTGTAACTGATATCAGTTATTATATATATGAGACTTTTCGTTCCATCTTTATTTCGCATTTATGTTATCTGTGTTATTTTTATATCTATTGTCCTAAACTATTATAGCCACTGTGTAGTAGCTTTGAGTGAGAATCGGAATGTCGGATTTCCTCTAAAAATGAAATGCATCTTTTATTATCTGACATATCGGCGCTCGCACAAAGCAATTACATGGATGGTCGCTCCTCAACAGCCTTATTCTCCGTGCTAGTTGACAGCACTATACTGTAGTGTTCTTGGCTAGCGTGGGTATAGAGGTGGGGCGTCACAGCTTGGTATCAGAGCCTGGGGTTTAGGACAATTATAAAACATAACTTAGATGGAGCATGTGTTACAACTATTTGTCGATGTTTTATCTCTCATCTTTACATATGACTATTTTTTACTGTTAGGTATGAATTCCTAACGCTTATTCTTGTGTTTTCGGCTTTGAATTGATTTAGCCGATGTTGATTTTGTTTTAATTTGGCAAATTAAAGCCATTTTGACTTTTGGACTTTGTTCCACTTTTGTTCTATGCTATGAGTGTCATTGTGTACCTGTTACACTGTGATGAAAAAATAGCTGGACCAGTTGCAAATTGAGTAATTTTGATTTCTCATACACATCTAGTTTGAATCTCAGCGATTTTGAACTTGATATTTTGTGTTTTCCTCATCTTGAATTCCATTCGACTTCGGTCACTTTGTTTTTGAGAAATTGCTAATTTCTTGATTTTTAAGACTCTGGTTTTGTTTGCCGTTGGTTTCTTTGATAATGATGATTGAATCATTTTGTACTCGACTGCGGCTATTAATTGTTGACTTCGACATTGACTTGATTCTTACTTTTGTTGAAGTCATTTATGCATTTCTGCTCGTTTTGCTTTGTTTTTCCAGTTGATAATCGATTCTTCATTTCTAATTAGTTGTTATCACCTTTGTCGATTTTGATAACTTCTATTTCTGGAATTTTTGGTATTCCTACTTTGATGAATTTGGAATCGAATTCTTTGGATTTTATTCACGTCTTCGAACGTGAAATTTTAGTGAACTGACTTGGTTTCCTAATTTAATCGATTCTTGATCATTTCCCCGATTTGTTGCTATCATTTATTAGCAACTTTGATGACATTTTCTTTGGGATTTTTGTGAACATACTTTCTGATGGATTCAGTATCGATTTCTTTGGATTCCATTCACATCTTCGTATGTGAATTCTTGTGATTGATTGTTTCTACAATCATTTTTGTGATTTGTCACTTTAAAAATATAAAGGTTTTCTATACTAGCAGTAAATATTAAAATCCTTTTTCCAAACGATTTCAAAACTATTTTACTACAAAGCTCTTTTTCTTAAACCGTTTTCCAATCTATTAGTATATACAAGCCTTTATTTCACTCGTATGAGAAATTGAATTAAACGGCTTAGTAAAACAAGTGGTATGAAACGCTTGCGTTTACTTCGTCGGTTAACTCCTGGACTTGTTCGATTGAACCTTTTGTGACAATTTTCTAGTGTAATTGACACTTCTCGTTGATCATGACGATCATTTTAAGGTTAGACTAGACCGCAGTAGTGTGATTCCGACTCACACATATCTCTTTGTCTGCAAGGTTAGTCTAGACCGCAGTAGTGTGATTCCGACTCACACATATCTCTTTGTTCGCAAGGTTAGACTAGACCGCAGTAGTGTGATTCTGACTCACACATATCTCTTCGTCCGCAAGGTTAGTCTAGACCGCAGTAGTGTGATTCCGACTCACACATATCTCTTTGTTCGCAAGGTTAGACTAGACCGCAGTAGTGTGATTCCGACTCACACATATCTCTTTGTCCGCAAGGTTAGTCTAGACCGCAGTAGTGTGATTCCGACTCACACATATCTTTTTGTTTGCAAGGTTAGACTAGACACCACTTGTGTGATTCCATTCACACATACCTTTTTGCTTTTTGGTTAGTCTAGACCTTAAATTTGTGTGGTTCCACTCACACATATCTTTTTCTCTGCGAGGTTAGCCTAGACCTCAATCTGTGTGATTTCGACTCACACGTGTGGGATAGCGACCCACGGTCTTCGGACCATTCCTGTGTGAAAATTTAATGGATGGCTTCCATGAGATAGCGTCTCGTCTTGTGATACCGGTGTTTTGGAGTTTTCATGCTCCCATTTTGTGATAGGCATTTCCCTTTTCCTTTTTATGGTTTAGACTAGCAAATGTGCGATGTCTCTTTCTCTGCGAGGTTAGCCTAGACCTCAATCTGTGTGATTCCGACTCACACGCGTGGGATAGCGACCCACGGTCTTCGGACCATTCCTGTGTGAAACTTTAATGGTTAGCCACCATGAGATAGCGTCTCGTCTTGTGATACCGGTGTTTTGGAGTTTTTATACTCCCGTTTTTCTGATAGGCCTTTCCCCCCTTCTTGTGATTTCTGGATTTCTTGTGATGATTTCTGGAATTTTGTGCTTCACCAATTTTCGTGATTTCTATTGATATGTTTATCAATTTTTGCGCATTGGTGAATTCATGTGTTATTGACTTGTTATGAATACAAGTTTAGGGTATGATATCCCTTTCTATCTTTGAGAAGATTCTTGTGACATTTTTGATGAATGAAAATTCATTTGGTATTATATTTCGATGCCAGTTATTTTGATGAGATTTTGACGTGTTAACTTCAGTAACCGTCAATTTTGAAATGGATTTACAAGCGGTTCTCCCGCAATACTGATATTACTAATTTAATCACGTATTTTCAAAATTCCTATTTTTAAAAAAGTTGTTTCAAAATATAAATTAAAATTGTTTTCAAAATTATTACAGTTTGCATTTTCAATAGAATGAGGAAGCGATTTAAACGTTTCAGCAAAATCGAGGACTATGACCCCTTTCTTTTACTGGTTCGCTTAATTCCGGACTTGTCCGTTTGAGAATGTGAAATGTTATTTTTAAAACACACAATCCTGCACTTTCAAGGAAACGATAAAGAGATTTAAACGATTTAGCAAAAGTAAGGAGTATGGAACCATACTTTTACTACTTCGGTTAATTCCGGACTCTTTAATTGAATATTTATGACTTCTGATTATCGTTTTTGATAATCAGATATTTGTGAAATTTGATTATCGTTTGAGATAATTAAATATTTTTCGATTTGATAATCGAATCTTTGTGATTTCTGATTATCGTTTTTGATAATCAGATATTTGTGAAATTTGATTATCGTTTGAGATAATTAAATATTTTTCGATTTGATAATCGAATATTTGTGATTTCTGATTATCGTTTTTGATAATCAGATATTTGTGAAATTTGATTATCATTTGAGATAATTAAATATTTTTCGATTTGATAATCGAATATTTGTGATTTCTGATTATCGTTTTTGATAATCAGATATTTGTGAAATTTGATTATCGTTTGAGATAATTAAATATTTTTCGATTTGATAATCGAATCTTTGTGATTTCTGATTATCGTTTTTGGTAATCAGATATTTGTGAAATTTGATTATCGTTTGAGATAATTAAATATTTTTCGATTTGATAATCGAATCTTTGTGATTTCTGATTATCGTTTTTGATAATCAGATATTTGTGAAATTTGATTATCGTTTGAGATAATTAAATATTTTTCGATTTGATAATCGAATATTTGTTATTTCTGCTTATCGTTTTTGATAATCAGATATTTGTGAAAATTCGATTATCGTTTTAGATGATTGAATATTTGCGATTTTGAGATTTGAGCTTCGTCTTTTTCTCTGGCGATTCAGGTGAGTAATTTGATTTACTCACATTCAATTCGTGCAGTACGTGAATTCTGCTCTGTTTTCCTTTTCTTTCAATTGCTGGAACTCGATTGTTCTTGCTTTTGTTAGTCGATGATGATGTCTGGGGTTGTTCATATAGTCATCTGATTTTGATTCCTTGATCCCCACGATTTTGATTCTTTTGATTTGAATCAGTCGAACCTTTTGATTTTATATCTAATACTTCCCCTGCTGACATTTGCTTTGCTTATGCATTCGACATTGCCATGCTCTTATGGTTGTTAACTTTTGTCCATTTATTCCTTATGATTGCGAGGACGCAATTTCTTTAAGGAGGGAAGTCTGTAACAACCCGGATATTCATAGCAATTAATGATCGTCACTAGGTGATTAAATCGTTCGCCAAATTTTATTGGAATTTTATCAAGTTAAAATTCTTTTGAAAAAAATCGTTCGACCCGTTCCCTTTCTTAAAGAAATTCGACCTGATTTTCCCCCTTCTCGATTCATTCTTCATTTGGATTGCAAACCCTTTCCCCTTTTAGCCGGCCTTTCTTTTTATTTCTAGACCCGATCCCTTTTTTTTATTCTTGAGTGAAAAATGGCGGCCGCGATTGCTCTTCCTTCGATTTGGAAAATTAGGGCTTCATTCCCTTTGTTCCCTTGAGCGCTCGGCTTTGCTTGAGATATTGATGTTGCTTGGCTTTGCTCGAGAAGATGATTCGTGCTTGCTTTCTGCTTTGCGCGCTCCTTAGGGTTTCTGAAACTAGACTTCGGTGTGATTTCTCGTTGCTCTCGGTTGCCACGTCGAAGAAGGTGAGTTCATCTCACATCTAATTCCAGCTCCAGTTCATTCGTATTCGAATTTGATGTTTCTGGCTTTGGTTTTATATCTGCAAACTTTAGTTTGTGAAAATAATTTAGACGAGAATTGACTCGGGCTTGCTCTTTTAACTTGATATAATTGCCTATGAGTTAAAGCACTTGTGCTTACTTACTGAGTGCATACTGATTTCATACATTGCGTCATTTGTTTTGCTCTGAAGTGATATTGTTCTTCTGGAGCTCGTATTTGAGTCTGTTGAGAACAGTTCGACTTCGACTTGGTCTTTGAGTTGCTTCACAGTCTTGTTGACGTTGTTGATTTCAATTCCGTGACATCATTGATATCAGCCTTCGACGATTGTCGAACTTTGCTAGGCTTGTAACACTTTGATATTCCCAGTTGCAATTGGGGTTGTATTATTTCCAGGCTTGAATGCCTTGATTCCTTGTACTTATCTATTTTCCTCTATGTTTTGCACTATGTCTCTGTGTACCCTTGCCTATGATACCTGCTAATCAACTTGGCCTATTTGTGTTTCCTTGAGTGATACTTTTGTAAAAACAGTCTTTGTTTTAAAACTGTCACGTGAAAATGCCTATTTTGAACTGTTTATCTATGAACCCAGGGTTCATATTCATGTACAGTTTAGCTTGATGCCATGTTCGAAAGTGATTTTGTACCTCCTGTGAGAAGACAATGAACTTGACATTTCATCTTACCTTGTGTATTGTCACTGCATACCTGTTTATCATCTTCTTTGACTATGAACTGGTCTCTTGATATGTTTTTGGTACTATGCCTGTTTGATTCCTCTTTCCATATGATTTGATAGTGTTCTTCACTGTTTGCATCACAGCTTTGACATATGTTTACTGTACATATCACCTGACTTGATCATCTCTGCACTGTTCTTTGAATTGCTTGCTGTATATGCTTAAACTGTTACACTTGCAACATTTAGAGGCAGTTGGCATTTATTCACTAACTAGAGTAGGTTCTGCATTCATGTATGTCGTTACTAGACTCATACATAGTTCATCTGAACCTTGGGTAGCTCTGGTTACTTGATTGCTCATTTCCGTAGTTACTGCACTGTAGACATTGTTGTTGCAGTTTTACATTTGACTTCCCTGTGTACTTTTGATCATTTGCCTGTAGACTTCACTGTGTACACTTTGTAGCTGTGCTTCCTTTACCTAGCTATAGTTTATCTCACTGTTGCCATTTTAGTTGCCATTGTGGCTGCTGTTCACTTCGAGTATGTGTTGCTCTGTCCAGTTTTATGCATTCATGTTGTTGCTCCATGGTTTCTCTGATATATATGTGTCCGTGTGTTGTAGTGCCATATCTTTGGTGCTCTCGCCTTCAGTTGCTATTTCTCTGTGCCTTGCTTTACGACATGTTGAACTTGTTTCACTTGTTGCCTCTTTCACTGGATATACTGTTTCATTTCACTGATGCAGCCTTGCCCTTAAATACAAGTGGTGGCTGCATTTTCGTAGCAGTTTTACCCTTGTCCCTTGTGGTGACTTTATATTCTGTTGTGGCGAGGCAGTGCACGCGTGCGTGCACTGCAGCCACACCGAATTGACAGATTTTAATCGATATTTCTTTTGTTCTTGATTCATCGACCTGTTGCGTAATTCGTAGGCTGAATTGGCGAGGCAGTACACGTTAGCGTGTACTGCAGCCAATTAGCATTGATGTTTTTAAATTGACATTTCAATTGCTTAAACTGCTTTGGATTTCTGTTTTGTGGATTAACACTGTTTAGTGTTATATCTGCCATTATCCAATTCTCGTATCGAGAGTTGGATATACGAGATTTCTGTGACTGTCATCCATATTGAGATATTTGATTATTATTGCTTTTGTGCATTAATAGCTGATTTTGAATTAGACTGACCCGGGTATTATTTTCTTTTGAATTTAATACTCGGGTCAGACCGAGTATTTACAGGTTGTAGATTTTTAGCTTTGGGTTGCTGCTAGAGCTATGAAGACTTTTTATATCAGTTGAAATGGTCTTCGTCTTGTTGTAGTAGTCAGTGTGTCTATTTTAAGATGATAATGTATTCATGTATATTAGTCGATAATGTACTTGTATATATAACTTCTTGAGTCGACAGTTGTAGTTGTATCATTTGTATTGTGTCAAATGTATTGTAACTGATATCAGTTATTATATATATGAGACTTTTCGTTCCATCTTTATTCCGCATTTATGTTATCTGTGTTATTTTTATATCTATTGTCCTAAACTATTATAGCCACTGTGTAGTAGCTTTGAGTGAGAATCGGAATGTCGGATTTCCTCTAAAAATGAAATGCATCTTTTATTATCTGACATATCGGCGCTCGCACAAAGCAATTACATGGATGGTCGCTCCTCAACAGCCTTATTCTCCGTGCTAGTTGACAGCACTACACCGTAGTGTTCTTGGCTAGCGTGGGTATAGAGGTGGGGCGTCACATTTAATCAAATCGCAAATCATCAATTTCAATTCGATTTAGTTTCTCAATAAACCATTTCGAATTATCGATTTCAAATACATATTTGAACCATAAAATAAGTCATTTCAATTTCAATATATTTCAAAGCTTTAAATATTCAACATTTCAAAACTAAATTCGAAAATTTCATATATATATATATATATATATATATATATATCAAATTCACTTTACTATTATTTAGTTTTGAAATATTTACTTAATCATTTCAATAACATCAAAATACAACTTCAATTTACAAATTTTAAATAAACAAAATATCCCATTTAAATTTATATAAGTTTGAGATATTCATTTAAGTCACTTTTAATCAAATTCAAGTTATAAAACATATCTTTAAAATTTCAAATTTAATAAATTTCAAATCAGACTTATTTAAGTAAAATTCTTAGATAAATATAATTTCAAATCAATTTCAAATTTATCTTTCAACCCAGAATCATTATAAACACTATATTTGAAAATATATATAAAAACTAAATACTTAAACATATTATATATCAACTTTAATAAATCTTTAAAATCAATATTTATTAAAACCATATATTTCTTTTCAAAACCATAGAAATCATTTTCAAAATATTTATATATAGACCAACGGTGTTTGTATACAATTTTCTATCCTATGGTCAAGTGATACGGATATTTATCATTTCAATCCGCAATTTAAATATATACGGGTATATATCTTTTCAACCCGCAATCCCAACTTCAATTCAATGAAAATCGCTTGGGTTTATCATTTCAACCCAAACGATTTTTTCCTATTCTACAGATCGTTCGGGTATGTATCATTTCAACCCATAGTGAATTCTATACTAACAGGGAACTTGCAGAGTGATAACAGATATGATAATAATATAACAACAGTAACAGGCATATATCATCAGTATAAATAACAGATAATGGTGTCAGATGTCACAGGTGAACAGATACAGATAATGGCATATATATATATAACAATGTAAATAACTAGCAGCAGCATATTTCAATTGACGTTTCAATTGAAATTAAATTTAATAAATATAAGAACGTTAATCGTGAGTGATTGCTCACCTTTCGAGGCTATATGAGAACCAAATGAAACGAGTTACGAATCCAAGCGTGAATTCCGAAGCAAAGTGAGATAGGCACGAATTCGACGAACAGAGCTACTAGCTTGGAATTGATGAAATCGAATCAAACTAGATTTGATGAAGATAAATGGTGTAAGTGAATTTTTATAACTATAAATAACTATTTATGAAATCATATTCTCAATTCAACTCATTTTAAACTAATATATATATGTATGTATGTATGTATTTTAAAATCATTGGTTTTAAATAAACACATAAAACAAGATATATTCACATAATATAATTTGAAATAAACACATATATATACCTTAAAAAATGCAAATACTTACATATATGTTATCTTCATTTAAAATATCTATATATATATATATTCAAAAATCAATTTAAACACAAATTTCAGATTAATATTTAATTCAAAGTCTCAATATATATAAACTTGAAAGCCAAACAAAATATTATAAAACACTATGCTTAAACTTACCCATATATATAAATCCATAAAAACACATATATACTTATGTATACAACACCGATAAATTGTAACTTACATAATGTATAAACTGAGATGAACATATCATATACAACCTTAGTTATATATATAAGCAGATAACTATCTATACCATTTAGAAATCAATACTTTAATGAACAAATATCATCTTTAAAATAAACTACAACCAAGAAAAATCTGACTGCATACATATCAAAATATATACATGAGACTTATATATATACATCATCACTGCATACTATAATATAAATAATATAATATATATATATAACCAAAACCATATCATAACTTATATACAGAACTGTATATATAAATCTATATGTATAAACAACAATATATATAAATATATATATATATACTAACATATATATCCTTAAAATCAAAATATATAAATTTTAAAATATCACTGCGTATAATAATTGAAACCAATAAACAGTACAGACACATTGCCAAATATACGTGTTATAATTTTAATATATATACTTAACAGTATACTAAATAGCATTTAAAAGTTTTTATATAAAACACGCAGTAGAAGGTTTATCAAATACAATTCAAAGTGGTATATATATTGGTATACATTAGTTCACACGTCAAAGAAACTTCGGCCATTGATTGTACATATATATATATTGCCGAAATCAACTATATACAGCCTTGATGATTAGAATAGCAAATACAACTTTTAAAACTTACTTATATATATATATAATATATAACACTAACATTTCCAATTCACATCTATTAACACAGATTAGAAAATAAATCGAACATATACTGTTATATAACTAAACTATATATATATAATAATGTATATATACCTTTACAAGTAAAATACTCCTACAGAAAATATCTTTAATATGTACATATAAACAGTTTAAAACAATATATGTAAAAAAATATAACTGGTTACTAAAATCTAACTTTACATAGATATACACGTAAAAATCATGTTAGAACAGTTATATGTAGATGCTATTTATAAACAAATATATAAATCAGACTATAATATATATATATATATTACTAACCTCTATGATATAAATATATACATACACATGGCTGCCGGGGCGGAGGAGGAAGGATTTTGAGAGCGGAGCTGCAGAAGTGTAGGTTGGCTAGAGAGAAAAGATCGAGCACGGGAAAGGCCGGAGGTGGGCGTTTAGACGACGAGCTGGAGGCTGGTCGAGGTGAATACGGTGGCAGTTTGCGTTATGGGTGGTAATGGGTTTCGTGAATTGATGGGTCAAGGGATGGGGTCTACTATTAAGGTGGTCGGCGGGGAACTTTAGGATGTGGCTTCGGTTGTTCGACTGCATGAAGGAAACTGACTTCACTTTAGAATAAATTTGTTTTTTTTCTGTGAGCAAAATAAAAGAAGAATAGGAACGAAGAAGGAGAAGGTGGAACAAACGGCAACAGGTAAATGTCTTGGAAACTGAACAGAAGTAAAGAGAGTGGGGAGACCAAAAGAAACAACAAACCAATAGGTAATAAATTGAAATGATGTAAGAGTAAGAGTCCAACATGTGAATTCAGCAGTAATAATGTCTAGTGGCTGCTTGTTTTCAACAGTCAGGTAGATAAAAGGACAAGAAACCAAAAAGCCCAAATACGGAACCGATACGGTTAACCGGTCCACTTGTTCCGTTGTGTACCGGACTTCAAAACACAGGGTTGAATATACCATAGAGATCAACACGACGAGACGAATAAAACGGTATACAGATATCAGTGATAGGATCATCCGATCAAAAGTCGATAATCGGTACCGAAAATGCTGCTAATCTACCAGAAATAAGATAAACGGAGCAATAGAAGTCCAAATTTAAAGAAATGAAATATGACATCTCACTCAGAAGATGATTTGCAAATTTTCTATAGAAAAATATTCAGGTTTGGAAAACATTTAATTATCATCAAATATTAACTAATTTAAATTGAAATAGAATTTCACAAAAAAATAAACTTCCATATTTTTTGATGAAAATTTACCATTTGCAATATTTAAATAGACGTATTCCAAATATCAAATTTATATTTCAAAATTCAATATTTTGAAATTTCACAAAAATTCAATTAAATATATTATTTAAAACAAATAAAATTATTAAAAATTTACGGGGTCGTTACGGATTGGAAAACTTGCTTACAGAGTAGAGTTGTCGAGCAGTATGGCAGGTGTCCATAATGTATTCCATGTGTCTCATCTTCGCAAGTATGTGCATGATCCAGAGACTGTTATTCCTCAGACAGAGTTGGAAGACTTGGTAGTAGAGCCTGATTTGACTTTTGTTAGACAATCATTTCAGGTTGTAGCGAGAGATGAGAAAAGATTGAGGACCAAGACAATCAAGTTGGTGAAAGTTCAGTGGAGCGACAACTAGAAGGACTGTACTTGGGAGGCAGAGGACAGGATTCGAGATGCGTATCCTGATCTATGTTGAGGGTATGTTCTATGTTTGTTTTATATAGACTTATTAGCTGGTAGGACATACTAGCTTTTGTTTGCATGGTTGTTATGCTTATTTGTAGTCCTTAATGAATTTCAAGGACGAAATTCTTTAAGGGGGGAGCCTGTAACACCCATAATTTTTTGTTTAACATTATTCGGGATATTTAATTAGATAAATTAAATATAATAATGTGGTTGATTAAGGAGTTGAGATTTAATTGTCAATTAACTTGGCCATGGCTAAACCAATGAATGTACAAGTTTGGGTTATAATTCATAAATCAAAATAACATAAAAGAGAAGATATAGCCAGCCATCAAAACACCTTAGGAGATCAACAAGCTTGGAAGATCCAAGAGAGAAAGCTAGAAGATTAAAGCTAAGGCAAATCTCAAACTCCAACAACTAAATTAAGGTGAATATATAATAGTGTAAATCATCTTATTTTTACTTGTTTTGTTCGGTTATAGTTAGTAACCAAATTTATTTTGCTATGTTGATCATGTTTGGATCTGATAATCATTATTTTGATAGAATAATGATTTATGGTGATTTATTGGGATTTTTATGCAATTAGATTGATGGGTTTTAGAGTTAAACCTTAGTAAACGACCTCTAAATGGCTTGATTTTTGGATATGTTATGTAAAACGTAATTTTGGAGATGGGTTTTTAATTTCACAATATTCGAAGTTAATAGGAATATTTTATAAATTTTCTAAGGTGAAAAAGGCATTTATTTCGGATTTTAATTATTAAAAATAATAAAATAATGAATTTTGCCCCGAAATTTTTATATGATGAAGAAAATTTTATTTTAGATTTTTTGTGAATTTTTTGGATTTTTCCCAAATGATTTCGATTTATTATGAATTTCCTAAGCTAAAAAGGCTTAATAATCATATTAAAATATTAATATAATTAATTATTTTGAAAATAATTTTTGAAATAAGAAATCTGATCAATAGCAGTTTTTCTGCATAGAAAGTGGTAAAGTATATCTTTAACCAATAGGAATTTGACAAAGAATAAGGTTGGTGAAAAGAATATACTTTAATTAGCAAAAAAACCATTTTTCAAGGTATTTATGACTCTGCCACTGAACCTTCCATCTTAAAACCTTCCGCAACATTCTGCAGCTTTTTGCAGCGTTTTTGATGAACCTTTCGTCGTAGAACCTAAACCTTTCGTTATAAAACCTTCCGCAGCATTTCTGCAGCTTTCTGCAACGTATTTTATGAACCTTTCGTCATAGAACCTTCCGCAGCATTTTCTGCAGCTTTCTGCTACGTTTTTTATGAAACTTTCGTCATAGAACCTAAACCTTTCGTCAAAGAAAATTCCGTAGCATTTTTGGACCTTTCTGCAGCGTTTTTAGTAAACCTTTCGGCCTTGTCGAAAGCAACCCTTCGGCTTTGCCGAAAGCAACCTTTCGGTAGTAGTTGTACACGCTGTAGAAGCTCTTTTGTAGCAGTTTCCTCCAACTTTGTTTTAAAAACTTCAAATAGGCATAACTTTTTAAACTAAGCCCGTTTTTCCTTTGTGACCACTGTACGGAAAGACAAACCATCATTTGAAGACAATGGAATAGATTAGAGACCTTAATTCTACGCCTATAAAACGTTATGGCTAAAACAAAGTTTTATATTTCTGAAAGGGGTTGTTTTCTTTGCTTTCAAAAATGTTTGCTTGGATTTCTTTGCCTTCGAAGGATATACTTTCGAAGGGGTTGTAAAATTATTTTATTTTGACCAAGTTTTATATTTTAGAAAGGTAGAATTTAAAGTATTATAAGGCAGGAGCCTAATGTTTTAAGAGCTTTCGAAGGAAGTTACCCTATCAAGTCGAAAGCTAGATTTCGAAGCTATCGAAAGGTTTTATGACCATAACCTTATATTTTTAAAAGAAAAACCATGGCTATATTAAACGAGTTTTTACAATGGTTAAAGAAGAATCTATCTTTGATAAATTAAACCTCATGTTTGGTATCGCTATGTTGTTATATTGCTTCTTCTAATATGAACATATTCACTTTATAAAGGACCCATAACTGTAATTTGGGAAAAAGGGTAGGAGAACCAGTTAGGTTAACCCAGTAGTGAATATAAATTGAATAAACTCCTGAATGAGTAAAATATAAAGGAAAGATATTGGCAAGGGCCAATAGATTTCCAGTAAGCCCATGAAAACTGTATGATATTGGCAGTGGCCAATAGGTTAATAGTTAGCCCATGAAAACTATGTAAAAATGAAGATGTCGGATAGACAAGTTCATAGTTAGCCCATGAAAACTGTGTAAATGAAGAGACAGGTTCATGGTTAGCCCATGAAAACTATGTGTAAATGAAGATGTCAGATAGACAGGTTCATAGTAAGCCCATGAAAACTATGTAATTGATACGGAGTCCTTAAATGTTTAACCGGTTATTAGTTAGTCCATGAAAACTAATAGGTTAATAGTAATCCTAGAAACTATAATTGAGACATATAGTCAGAATAAATGGGGATGGGAAATCCAGATTTGATTTGCTTGTTTTGCATATCATCATAATGTTTTGAAATACTATGTTTTGAACCATTGTAGATGCAGAAGCACAGTATATAGTTTTATAAAGGTTTTAGGATACTAGTGAGGGGAAAACTCGTTCCGCTAAGTGGCATGGTCTCACTAGATATCTATTTGATTTGAGATGATAGACTATTATTCATACCAGGCTTTATGTCTGACTCGAAGTTTTTGTTTTCCCCTTAAACTCTCGTGTACTCAATTGATTTTGAGTTGTTTTGAGGTTTAGGGTTTTCGGAATTTTCTTTTACGAATAAAGCTTCCGAAGGTGTGCAAGTGGCAGATAGTTATTTAGATTTTTTCTTTTCCGCTGTGTATTTGGATGTAAAGGCAGATTTGTTAGCCTTACTATATACTCTGGTCAACCAAGGGGGCATCTTCATAGGTCGCTCTTTACGTATGTGTAATAGTCATACTTTGCTGAATGTGGTTAACGTTTTGAGATTATGTAATGAATATGAAAGGTCCTAATTTGAATGTGGAAATATTTTTTGAATTGTTAAATTTTTCCATATTCTTGTGATCAGTTTATCAATGTATCTAGCACCGTCGTATTTGATCGCCAAAGATTAATAACTATGGATGGCTGCTGCATCTGTATCTGTTAGTTTTGGGCCTTCAAGTAGGAGGATGTTACAATCACTTTGCTCTTTGTAGTCAATAAAAGTTTCCTTTCGATTACATATATGAAAACAATCACCTGAATCAAGTATCCAATCTTTGTTTTTCCTTTATCCACACATAGGACGTTGTCATTAGAGTTTTCATCGATGTTTACCCCTTCATCATTGCCTTCATCAACCTTAACTTTGTCTTCCTCTAATGCTTTCATCCTTTCTTTGTTCTTTTTAAGCTTGTGGCAAAATCTCAGCTGACGACCGAGTATTTCACAGTAATAGCAGATGAAATCTCTTTCCATGTTCGATTTATTTGATCGTCTTTCCATATTTGGACGATTACCCTTCCTAGCAAGATTTACTTCGTCAAACGGATTTCTACTTTATCTTTCTTCCTTATCATTTTCTTCTACTAGGTTCATCCTCTGCACCTCCTTGTTAAGAAAGCTACTAACCACAGACCCCATTGTAACAACTCTATCCGAATTTGAGTTATTCAATGCAACCACAAGCGTTTCCCAACTCTCCAGTAATGAACTCATCAACATCAGAGCTTGTGTCTCATCGTCTACTTTGTAATTCACGGTAGCCAATTGGTTCACAATTGCCTGAAAATCATTAAGATGCTCTTCAATTGACCCACCTTCCTTAAGCTTTAGATTCACCAATCTTCTCCAAAGAAGAGCCTTCTTTGTTGCTGAGTTCTTTGCATAGATTCATTCCAATTTCTTCCAGATTGCATAAGCAGATGTTTCATTAGCAACAATATAAAATACTTAATTCTCCAAAAAACACTGAATAGCCGTCGCAGCCTTCCTATCCAAAGTCTACCATTTTGCTTCAGATAAATTACTAAGTTTCTCCTCTTTGTTTTCCAATGGTTGGTACAGATCATAGAGCTATAGAAAGTCCTCCATCTTCGCCTTCCATAATCCCCAATTTCTCCCATTAAATTTTTCCACACTTATCTTTTCCATAACCAAACTCTCTTCCAAAATTTGTTTAGTAGGCTCTGATACCAATCTGTTAGGATTTTTTTAGGATCTCTACACAATTAGATTTTAAGAGATATGAAGTAAAAAATAATAATTTTTTCTCTCAAACAAAACCTTTATTAATTCACCAAAAAATTACAAGAAAAACCTAAAAATTAAGAATCAATCTCAATACCAAAACCCTTAGTAAAAAATGACTTTCCTAACATACATATTTATAGCTACTACCAACCAATAGAAACGTGGAGATATATTTGCAATATATCTCTCGTAATCAATCAAATAAATAAATATATTTGACCATATATTTATTTATTTGATTTCCATAAAAATGAAGATATTTGAGAGATTACATGCATAAATATCTCTTACTAAGTCAAATCTAATATTTCCACAGTTAATTAGTCAACCAACAAATTAATTAATATATAAAATAAATATCGTGTCGTATATCTTCAACAACCTCATAGTCCATTTGAATTCAAATTTCACAAAGAGTATTTCCATATAAAATTAAGTAAAATACAACTACTTACAATCTATTTTTTCTCAAATATTTCGCAAAACACGTCTATTATTTTCAATTTAATAAAAAAATTCAAGCAACATCAAAAGAAAGCAATAAATCAAAAACATAATTTGATAGGCAAAAAATGTTAATCTACCCACAACGACCATAAATTTTTAAAACTTGGAGGTAGCTATACAATAGTAAAAAAATGAGGCAAAATACAACTGCATTGCAATAGTAATTTCTGAACTTCATCAAGCTCCTTCTCAAGAACGTCTTAATACATAGCAAGTTTTCTAGTAACCATAGAGTTCTTCTATGCTAAAGCTATAGTCTGCAACACATTTAAAAATTCACTATAAACAAATGGTTGATTTCACGGGCTAGATTGAGTATACTACTCAGATTTAAAGAAAACTGAGATATGTAACTTTTCACAACTAATCTAAATGGAATAAAAGCTAATAATGACTGAATTACTTACCATAACATAATAAGAAAACTAAACAAATTAAAAATATAGTATGGAGTTACTGTTATTTTACCGCTATACCTAGAGTAGTAAGAATACAATTGCATATAGATGACATATCACATAGCTTCCATTTTGACAATTGCCTATGTTAATCAAAATATTGAATCATACACCCACAGGAAATTTAGTATCATTATTGAACATTATTTGAACATTATATGACTATATCTTCATCTACAAAGTTTTGTTCTCAAATATTTCGCAAAACATGTTCGACATGTACTATAGGGAAGTGTTTTTTTTGGGTTTAGCAGCAACTTTTGATTGAGTGCAACTACGTGTATGAAATAGCTGAATTTAATGATTATTTATATTTTGATTCATCGAACTATGTCCAGCTTTATATTTTTGATTTATTAATTTATATTTTTGATGCTACTATAATTATCTAATATTTTAAAATTCATTAAGATCAATATTTCTTCTTTAAGGGAATAACATGTCACTAACCACTTATAACCCATTAGTTCGAGTAATATGTCCACATAAGGAAGAATATAAACATAGATGCGACAATAAGCTCGAAAGTAGAGACGAGGCCTATAAAGCTAGTAACAACGATAGGGTTTGAAAACTTTATTATCAGAGGTGGTT
The DNA here is from genome assembly GCA_030737815.1 of Allium fistulosum. NCBI lineage: Eukaryota > Viridiplantae > Streptophyta > Magnoliopsida > Asparagales > Amaryllidaceae > Allium > Allium fistulosum. Next base: position 903,148,859 of record CM060906.1, on the reverse strand, counting down.
TTTACCTGTAAATAAATTCATTTGAATGCGCTATGTAATTCTTAAGATGCGGAACGATTATCCCTCGAAAAAGCAAAATGTTTGGGGGATTGGTGCTCTATGTTGGGCTGGCTAAGAAAAGGGATCGGTTATGGTGGACCATCTGAATCCCCTAGCTTTACTCTCCGGAGTAGGGTTTTAAGAAAACGATATTGTTCACCAGATATATTCAATATATAAATACATGCAAGTATTTAACCTAGAGTCTCGTCCAAAACTGAATCATGAAGGTAAATATATCCAAGGACTAAAACAACAAGAAAAGGGAATGAGAATACAATCATACTAAGACCTATAAAACCCATACATAACATTAACAACATATAAATAAGTAAAACTTTCGTTATACTTTGATTTGTATCAAACCTGTCTCTCCTACAAGTGCAGAATGTAACGACCCGGATTTATTATCGTTTGATTTTTAATATTTAAATGATTTAAATATTGGATTTTGAATTTTAATTTAGTTGATAAGTTTTTTTAAAACTAAATGAAACACCCCCACACCCCTTAATATACCCAAAAGGACACATTAAAAGGCGTGGTGTGTTGTGGGTATAACTGAAACTAACAGGGACTAAGATTCACAAGACAAAAATAGGTAAAAACAGCGGAAACTAAATGAGTGTATTTAATTAAAAAAAAGCTTCAGAATTAATTCATAAATAAGTCAAATGCCAAATACAACATTCAAAACTCATCGTGTCTTATGAAATGAAAATTCATTGTCTCAAAATCAGAGTATGTAATTTCCCTCATAAATAAATCAGTGCATACAAGAACAACAGTTGAAAATAAAAGAAGTGCATGGAAGATGTCTCCTCCAAGAAGAAATCCAAGCTGCAGAAATCTACAAGCTTCTTCCTTGATTGCCTATAGGGGAAAAGGGGGAAAATAGAGGAGTGGGTCGGACTAAAAGTTTGGTGAATGATAGTAATTACTAGAGTCTTTTAGCAAGATAAAAGTAATAGACTCTACAACATTTCTAGTATATAAATAAGGATAATAAGGGAAATAGGAAAGAGATACTGAAAATAAGTACGATTAAATATTGCTTAATTTATAAGATAGGTTAACTTTGATTGCTTTTACTTCTCCTTGATTTCTGCTTTAATTAAGCTGAATTCATAATCCTGTAATTAGGATGTGACCCTAATTCTACCCTTTTTGATCGGCCTGCTACTCCATAGACCTTTCTGTGGACCAGCCGCTATATAACTCCCTACACAGCAGACAATGGTATCTAAGGAAGATGCACAGAGCAACTACTGTAGATCAAGACGACATATATAGCTCCATACATAGAAGGCAAAGGTGTCTACTAAGACACCATACTAAGTGCTTGGAACTCATAGCTATTACTGAGCACCCTAATGGAAGTCGCACGCGTAACTGCCACCATGTCCATGCTATCTTTTGCTCCACCTATTGGGTCTTCTTATTACCTCCAACGTCCAGCATAGTTGCCCCTCATCTCACTTCAGGCTAATGCGAGATCACCGTGTCCATAGAAAAATAGGGGATATGTTGTTGGTACTGGCCCTTCATCCAAACAATATCTAGTTGCGCCCCTTATCTAAATTCCCGTGATTTGGACTTCTATTTGACCAATTACTACCATTCTTAGCATAAGCATGCCCTAGGGAATGCTATTTGGTACAGGTCCTACTTCCATCTTTGCTTATTAACTTAGATAAATTATTTAAATAAGCCTTTATTATCATTTTTACTTTCTACGCTTATTAATTTATCCCAAGCCTTAAAATAAGCCACATTCTGTTCTTTTTCTTATTATAACCTACGTTATAATCATGCTTATTATTTAACCCAAGGTCTAAGTGTGAAAATAAGCTTCTTTCATCTTTTACTTCATTTAGTTATAATTCTAAGTTATAACTATGCCAATTATCTTTAATTAGTCCAATTCTAATTATAATTAGGCGTACTTTCAGTCCAATTCCATTATTTATTACAGTCTCTATAATTTACATCTTATTTTCTTCATTTAATATTCTTACTTATAAAATCCATATTCGCGTTTAAAGTATTCTAATCCATACGTGCAGAAAAGGGGAATGAAGAAAATAGACGCTTGCATAAAATTCAAAACGTCGAAAAGATGTAAATAAGAAATAAATAACAGTAAATAAACTTAAATATTGTAAATAGACTGTAAATTAATAAAAAGCTATGCTTAACAGTAATAAATTATAATTAACAGAAATAATACTAAAATTACAGAAAGGAATAGCTGAATAGACTGAAAATAATTAAAAACTGTAAATAATTACTGAAAAAGGCTATTCCAAAAATTATAGTAAAACTACAACTATTGGAAACCCTATTATTTTAAATTACTTAAAGAAATCTTAAAATAATTACAATCACTCACCTCCGGTCCTAAGCTCTTCCTTTGGTCTTTTCGGATCCACTTGGAGTTGTAAAATAATTTTTATTAAAAAGATTCTCTCCTTGGAAAATTATTCCTTTTAGGGTCCTTCCTGAAAAGGTGAACCCATGCAGAGAATCTAGAATGAGAAAAAGTATTAGGCCTAGGGTCTTATTTATATGTAGAAGTGGATCTCAGACCGTTGGATTTGGGGATTGAATAGGATGCGACCACGTCATAGGTTGAATAGGAGCCATCAGATGCAGAAACGGAGGGACCAGATTAAACTAAAGGGTGCAAATGACGTGTTCGAATGAATTAACGTTCGTTCGCCTGCCAAAATACAAGGCGGTTCGACCGCCCCTTTGCCCAGGCCGACCGGCCGGTCGACCTAACCATATACATATATATATATACATGTATATGTATATATATACATGTATATGTATATATATACATGTATATGTATATGTATATATATATATATATCATTATATTTCTGCTTATTTTGTTTATTTTATAACTTGGTCATATTAGCTCGATTTCTGACGTTCTGTCTATGGAAATTGACCAAAAAATTACCACGAACACAATGGTGCAACTTTCGTGGCTTAATTCTGATAATTTCACAAAGTTATTTTATTATTTAATTAACTAATTAATTATTACGGGTTAAATTTCGGTTTGTTACATTCTCCCCTCCTTAAGGGATTTCGTCCCCGAAATCTCTAAGGATAAAAGAATGTACTAAATGTTTTCATCCAATTCTACAACCAACTATTCAATCGTCAACCATTCATCAATTGTCCTTAAGTTTTTCTAATACATTATATGATACTTATGCTATTAGTGTAGTGTGAATGTCCCTAACTAATGCAAAAGATTATGCGGTCCACTGATTCAGTTGACCTCCTTTTTATTCAATCATTTCTGTGCCATGTATCCAAATGAATGTAAAAATTTCCTAATGATAACTGGTAGCTCTATATGCGTGCTACAAACATCATCCAAATGCAACAATCATGTGATAATCATCCATTTATAGCAATCATGGAAATAAAATAAAAATGCACACACATCCATATGCATATGCTATAGTGTCCTAGTTAGGCCGATCCCTAAGGAATAATAGTGTCTAGTGTACCTATATGCATCCATAGCATCCACTAGCAAACACTTGCAACCACTAGCATACATCATTCATAACATGTTTACATCAAATCCTACCATCCATAAGTTAAATCCTAAGTTCTACCCTACCAAAGGATAATAAAGGAAAGAACCTATTCAAATCTAAAGATGGAAAAAGGAATTCTAAAACTTACCATAAAAAAGATGAGGATAGGAAGTACGAATCTTCTCCTCTGCTTCCCAAGTGGCATCTGCAACATCATCTCCCAATTGCACCTTTACCAGTGGAACCTCCTTATTCCTTAGTCGCTTGATATCTTTTCCAACAATCTTCATGGGGATACGCCGAAAAGAAGCTTCTCTTTCTACCTCCACCTCCTCTAATTGATTAGGCTCTACAACCTCCGCCAAGTCATGTAAGCACTTTCGCAAGTGCGAAACATGGAAAACATCGTGCACTCCTGCGAGCCTATCTGGTAGCTTCACTCGGTAAGCCATCTTCCCAACTCTCTCTGTGATAGGAAATGGTTCAACAAATCTATGGGCAAACTTTCCATTTGATCCGAATCTTACCACCTTCCTAAGCGGGGATACTTTGATAAAAACTAAGTCTCCAACCTCAAACTCTAAGTCCCTCCTTCGCCTATCTGCATACAACTTCTGTCTGTCTTGAGCCGTCTTCATCCTTCGCCGAATCAAATCCACCCTCTCAAAGGTCTCCCTAACCATATCGGGTCCAAGTAATAACTTCTCCGTAGACTCTACCCAACATGATGGGGACTTGCAAGGTATCCCATATAAAGCCTCAAATGGTGTCATTCCTATACTTGTTAGGTAACTATTATTGTACGCAAACTCAACCAATGGAAGATGCTCCTCCCAAGTTCCTCCAAAGTCCAAAATGCACATCCGCAGCAAATCCTCAAGCACCTTATTTACCCTCTCTGTTTGGCCATCCGTCCGGGGGTGATAGGCCGTACTCAACCTAAGTTGCGTGCCTAGTGCCTCTTGTAAGCTTCTCCAAAACTCACTAGTGAAAATGGGATCTCTATCACTAACAACGCTAGAAGGAACTCCGTGTAGACGGACTATCTCTCGAATGTACAAGGATGCTAAATATGAAGTTGTACGCTTACTCTTAACTGGGATGAAGTGAGCACTCTTGGTCAATCTATCAACAATCACCCAAATGCTAGTGTTCCCTTTCCAAGAACGGGGTAAACCATCAATGATATCCATAGAAATACTGTCCCACTTCCACTCCGGTACATCTAAGGGCTGAAGTAATCCACTGGGCTTCTGCTGCTCTGCTTTTACTCTTTGGCATATGAGACACTTAGCTACGAATTCTATCACATCCTTCTTCATACCACCCCAATAGAACATCCACTTTATATCCCGATACATTTTGTCACCACCCGGATGAATAGTCATACAAGAATGGTGCGCCTCCTCCAAAACTGCTCTCAACAAATCACCGGCGCGTGGAACACAAAGCCTCCCATCTCTCCTAAGCCATCCTCTACTATCAATGGAATAACTTTGGAGATCTCTTGAGACCTCTCCTTGGCTAATCATATCCATAATGTCCATGAGTTCTGAATCCTCCCGCTGTCTTGAGCCAATCTGATCCATAAGGGTAGGCCTTACCTATAAGGTTGCCAACAATTCGGGAGTAATGTCCGTAGAGGGCTTAAAATCAAAAATAGAAATAAACTCCAAGCTCCTCCACTCCACAAACAAAGGACTAAGGGTTGCTTTCTTTCTACTCAATGCGTCTGCAACCACATTACCCTTTCTAGGGGTATAAGCTATCTCAAAATCTTACGAGGCTAAAAATCCATCCACCTTTGTTGCCTCAAGTTCAAGTCCTTCTGCGAGAATAGTTAGTTCAAAGACTTATGGTCGGTAAAAAGCTCAAACCTCTCTCCAAGCAAATAGTGCCTCCAAGTCTTAAGTGCAGAAACTATGGTAGCCAACTCCAAATCATGGGTAGGATAGTTCTTATCATGCGTCCTCAACTGCCTACTACCATAACACACTACACTCCCTTCTTGCATCAACACCGCTCCTAGACCCATTCTGCATGCATCGGTGTATACAGTGAAAGGCTTAGCTCCGTTGGGTAAAACTAACACTGGTGCACTAGTAAGGGCTCTCGTAAGCTTCGTGAAGGAATCCTCACAATCCATGTCGCACACGAAAACTTTATTCTTCTTAGTAAGGCGTGTGAGTGGTGCCGAAATCTTGGCAAAGTCTTTAATGAACTTCCTATAGTAGCCTGCCAATCCTAGGAAGCTCCTAATCTCGGTAACGTTCTTGGGGGCTTCCAATTTTGTACTGCAATAACCTTGGCGGGGTCAACAGCCAAACCTTCCTTCGAGACTACATGCCCTAAGAAACGAACTTCCTCTCTCCAAAAATGACACTTCGAAAACTTAGCTCTCAAATGATGACTACGAAGTATGCGAAGAACTTCTTCAAAATGAACAGTATGCTCCCCCATATTCTTGGAAAATACCAAGATATCATCCACGAATACCACCACAAATTTATTTAGGACATCCCTAAAGACGCGGCTCATCAAATCAAAGAAATAGGCTGGAGCATTGGTTAGCCCAAAAGGCATAAATAACCATTTGAAGAATCCGTCTGGTGTCCTAAAGGCAGTCTTATCTATGCTGTCATCAGCAACTCTAAGCTGATGGAATCTCGTGGCTAAATCAAGTTGAGAGAATACCGAAGAACCTACTAACTGGTCAAAAAGATCATCAATCCTAGGAAGTGGATATCGGTTCTTCTTGGTGAGCTTATTCAATTCCCTATAGTCCACGCAAAGTCGGAGAGAACCATCCGCCTTAGTGGTGAAGACGACTGGCACTCCCCACTCTGATATGCTCCTTCTTATGAATCCCTTCTCCAAGAGCTCACGAATCTGCTTGCTCAATTCTTTCCTCTCCCTAGGTGTCATGTGTCTCATAGGTAACGCTACTGGCTTGGCATTCTCGGTGAAATAAATCCTAAAGTCAATCTCTCTCTTAGGGGGTAGTCCCCTAACCTCCTCAAAGACGTTTGCAAAATTTCTGACGATAGGAACCGTATGCAACTCTGATGAAAATGAATCGAGGGAATAGAGAAAACTCAACATGACTCACCCTTGCGGGTCGCAAGATACCTCCAGAGTCCTACCACTGCAAGTCTCAAGTCTAACGACTCTCCTCTCGCGGTCTAAGATAGCTCCGTATGTGGATAGCAAATCCATCCCTAAGATCATCCCATACCCCGAGAATCCCAAAACATAGGCGTCGCAGTCAAACTCTATGCATAGGATAAAGATTTTCAAACCTCTACAAATCGTAGATTAGTGTGACGATCCTCCTATGGGGTTTCAAACAATAATGGGGTCTACTACTAATGATATGTCCAAGTGCAAACAATCTACTAGAGAGCTAGAGATAAAAGAGTGTGATGCTCCAGAATCAAATAAAGTCCGAATAGGAAAATCAAATATAGAAATCAAACCTTCAACTGTGACTTTCCTACCTCTATCTGGAATGCTACTGGAAGGTGTCATGTATCATGCCTGAATCTGCGCAACTGGTGCACTCACTCCCTGGGGACAACTCCTACTCATATGACTGGGATGCTCGCAAGTATAGCACTTACTCTTCATCTTCTCCTTCCAGCAATCCTTAGCCATATGTCCAACCTTCCCACAAACATGGCATTTTATTCCTTTCTTAATCTGCTTCTGAGGACCATCACCTTTCTTCTTCTTCTTATTCTTTTCCCACCACTTCTTCTTTGGACCTTCTGACTTAACCTCCTCTTTAGATTCTCCCTCCTTGATCATATCCGACATAAGCGCCATATCGACCAAAGACTCATAAGTAGCTCCCATCGGTACATGAGTCAGCAATAATCACTGAAGGGGTTGATTCAATCCCTTCGCAAACTTCATGGCTTTCTTGTGCACCGTATTCACCAAGTCCATACCAAACCGCGACAGCTCATTGAATTGATTGATGTACTCCTTGACAGACAAACTCCCTTGCTTCAAATTGATAAACTTCTCCAGTTGAACACTCTCTTCTTCCTGAGATAGAAACTTCATATCGAATCGCTCTCGAAATCCATCCCAAGTAATATCCCTTTCCCTCAACTCCATCACCTCCCAACAATAAGATGCCTCCTCCTTCAGCTGCCAAGCGGCTAGCTGAACTCGCTGTTGACCATCCAATCCCAAAATACCAAAAATCCTCTCTGTGTCCCTAAGCCATACTCTCGCCTCCACAAAAGTCTCCTTCCTAGAAAAAGTCTTCCCGCCCAAACTCGCAAAATCTTTACAAAGCTTAGAGAAATTGATGGTGGCGGGTGGGTTGATGGGATTCCCATCCGCTGGTGCAGGATTGGGCGTAGGCCCGTGCACCTCTGGAGTCGTGGCTTGTAAGTACCTACGAAACCAGGATGGGACTAGAATGCCCTCGGGAAGGTTCGGGGCATCAGCCATTCTACGAAAAGAAAACGATAGTTTAGGAAAGAGTCAAAGGGAGATTGAACTCGACTTATGAGGGGATTTTTATAAAAATTCTTTTATCCTTAAAATCATTCCCAAAGGTTCTTTTTTGAAAAATACTTTTAAAACAAGTTATTTTGAAAAATACTTTACTTTCAAAATAAATTTTTGGAATCCTGTAACCTTAGACTCTGATACCAAGTGAAACACCACACACCCTTTAATATACCCAAAAGGACACATTAAAAGGCGTGGTGCATTGTAGGTATAACTGAAACTAACAGAGACTAAGATTCACAAGACAAAAATAGGTAAAAACAGCGGAAACTAAATGAGTATATTTAATTAAAACAAAGCTTCAGAATTAATTCATAAATAAGTCAAATGCCAAATACAACATTCAAAACCCATCGTGTCTTATGAAATAAAATTCATTGTCTCAAAATCAGAGTATGTAATATCCCTCATAAATAAATTAGTGCATACAAGAACAACAGCTGAAATTAAAAGAAGTGCATAGAAGAAGTCTCCTCCAAGAAGAACTCCAAGCTCAGCAATCTACTAGCTTCTTCCTTGATTTCCTATGGGGGGAAAGGGGGAAAATAGAGGAGCGGGTCGGACTAAAAGTCTGGTGAATGATAGTAATTACTAGAGTCTATAAGCAAGATAAAAGTAATAGACCCCACAACAGTTCTAGTATATAAATAAGGTTAATAAAGGAAATAGGAAAGAGATACTGAAAATAAGTACGATTAAATATTGCTCAATTTATAAGATATGTTAACTTTGATTGCTTGCACTTGTCCTTGATTTCTGCTTTAATTAGGCTGAATTCCTAATCCTATAATTAGGATGTGACCCTAATTCTACCCTTTTTGATCGGCCTGCTACACCATAGACCTTTCTGTGGACCAGCCGCTATATAACTCCCTACATAGTAGCCAATGGTATCTAAGGAAGATGCACAAAGCAACTACTGTAGATCCAAACGACATATATAGCTCCATACACAGAAGGCAATGGTGTTTACTAAGACACCATACTAAGCGCTTGGAACTCATAGCTATTACTGAGCACCCTAATGGAAGTCGCACGCATAACTGCCACCATGCCCATTCTACCTTTTGCTCCACCTATTGGGTCTTCTTATTACCTCCAACGTCCAGCATAGCTGCCCCTCATCTCACTTCAGGCTAATGCGAGATCACCGTGTCCATAGAAAAATAGGGGATATGCTGTTGGTACTGGCCCTTCATCCAAACAATATCTAGTTGCGCCCCTTATCCAAATCCCCGTGATTTGGACTTCTATTTGACCAATTACTATCATTCTTAGCATAAGCGTGCCTTAGGGAATGCTATTTGGTACAGGTCCTACTTTCATCTTTGCTTATTAACTTAGATAAATTATTTAAATAATCCTTTATTACCATTTTTACTTTCTACGCTTATTAATTTATCCCAAGCCTTAAAATAAACCTCATTCTGTTCTTTTTCTTATTATAACCTACGTTATAATCATGCTTATTACTTAACCCAAGGTCTAAGTGTGAAAATAAATTTTTTTCATCTTTTATTTCATTTAGTTATAATTCTAAGTTATAACTATGCCATTTATCTTTAATTAGTCCAATTCTAATTATAATCACGCGTACTTTCAGTCCAATTCCATTATTTATTACAGTCTCTATAATTTACATCTTATTTTCTTCATTTAATATTCTTGCTTATAAAATCCATATTCGTGTTTAATTTATTCTAATCCATACGCATAGAAAAGGGGAATGAAGAGAATAGACGCTTGCATCAAATCCAAAACGTCAAAAAGATGTAAATAAGAAATAAATAACATTAAATAAACTTAAATACTGTAAATTAATAAAAAGCTATGCTTAATAGTAGTAAATTATAATTAACAGAAATAATACTAAAATTACTAAAAGGAATAGCTAAATAGACTGAAAATAATTAAAAACTGTAAATAATTACTGAAAAGGGCTATTCCAAAAATCGTATTAAAACTACAACTATTGGAAACCCTATTATTTTAAATTATTTAAAGAAATCTTAAAATAATTATAATCACCCACCTCCGGTCCTAAGCTCTTCCTTTGGTCTTCCCGGATCCACTTGGAGTTGTAAAATAATTTTTATTACAAAGATTCTCTCCTTGGAAAATAATTCCTAATAGGGTCCTTCCTGAAAAGGTGAACCCAAGCGGAGAAAATCTAGAATGAGAAAAAGTGTTAAGTCTAGGGTCTTATTTATAGGTGTAGAAGTGGATCTCAGACCGTTGGATTCGGGGATTGAATAGGATGCGACCACGTCATAGGCTGAATAGGAGCCATCGGATGCAGAAACGGAGGGACCGGATTAAACTAAAGGGTGCAAATGACGTGTTCCGAGGCCTCTGATTCATTCGAACGAATTAACGTTCGTTCGCCTACCAAAATGCAAGGCGGGTCGACCGCCCCCTTGCCCAGGTCGACCGGCCGGTCGACCTGACCATTATTTTTTCGTTATATTTCTGCTTATTTTGTTTATTTTATAACTTGGTCATATTAGCTCGGTTTCTGACGTTCTATATATGTAAATTGACCAGAAAATTACCACGGACACAATGGTGCAACTTCCGTGGCTTAATTCTGATAATTTCACAAAGTTATTTTATTATTTAATTAATTAACAAATTAATCATTACGGGTTAAATTTCGGGTTGTTACACTAAAATTCCAAGCGATTTCGGCATTTTCAAAATCATCGATTTAATCGACGTGTTAAAATAGCGATCCAGGGCACAATCTTAGATTTCGACAAAACTAGTTCCATCGGATCCGTAATAATGTATTATTATCAGATTTCAAATTTCATAGTGTTTGGAGTTATCGTTTGATCGTACGGGATAGAAACACATTGAAATTAATATTGAAATTCAATTGGATCCAAAAAGCTATATTCTCCATCGGTCGAATTAGGACTCGAAACTTGTTCCATTGCGTTTGGACTGGGGGTATAATATTATAAATGTCTAGCAGCACGCCTTGATAGGAGATCGGGATTGTAAGTTATATTAAACGAGATATTTTGAATATAATATTATAAAATTTTGAAATGGTCAAAACCCCTATCTTCATATGCACGCTACTTTCTTTCATTTATAATGACGTGCCTCTTCCTTCTCAAAAACGACGGTTCGAATTATTAAAAAAAATTGTGTATCTTTCCCTCGGTTCAAATCGAATTCTTTTGCTCGAATGAAATCGAATTCGTTCGATTTTATTATAAAAAAAGAAGGATGATTTCGAAACGAGATCGCAACCTGGAGGGGGTAGCTCGCGAAGAGGGCAGGCGGCAATTGAGAGCTGGAGTGGCCTAGGGTTTGGGTCGATCTGGGGTTGGTTACGAGCATGAGGTGAGGGGCAGTAGCGATGGGCAGAGGTTCGACATCGATGGAAGGGACTGGTAATCGAACGCGGCTTTGATTATCTGAAAGTTGATCGTGACTTTGATTTTCTAAAAGTCGAACGCAACTTTGGTTCTGTGAAAGTCGAACACGACTTCAAAAAAAAGAGAAAAAAAAGGAGAAGGAGCGACAGTCACGTTGTGGAGGAAGAATCGCGTAAGGGAAAGGAGCGACCTGAAATGGCAGCGAGTTTTTAATTAGGTATTAATATTAATGGTGTTTAGTTGAATTAGTTAATTTACTTATTGAATTGAAAATCTTATAAAATTCGTAATTCGTTTATGCGAGGTCTAAAAATCGTGAAATCAACTCGAGATTGGAATGGTTTGCAAATAAAAAAGTCAAGGTGAGAAATTCTCACACATTTGGATTACCGAGTTTAATTTTAAATAGTTAAAATTAATTCTGGATGTTTGGTTGAATTGATTATCTGTTTAATGATATTATATTATCTATACTAGTATTTGGAGTGATATTCCCGCACATTATAGCGGATGAGACCCTATGCGCCCCGCATAATAACGGATGACCCTATATACCGCGATATCCCCCTCGAAGTGGGATTGGTATTTTTATGTTATATTAACATCTGTGGATGCAGGGAAACAGATTGGAGGGATCCAAATGGATTCCTCAAAATGTTGAATTTAATTTCATATATTGTGATATATGGATTATGTAAAATAATCTATTATAGATTATTGTAGTGATTGGAATTATTGGATGTTATTGTAGCACTGGCCTGAATTTTGATATTTTAAATACCATAAATATATTTTTAAAAAAAATTAAGGAATTAAAGGGAATTATTGATATAAAAATATTTATATTGAAATTTGGGTTATTTTAAAGAAAATGAGTTAGAAAAGTTTATTTGATTTTTGGATATACTTAACTTTTGTGAATTTTTAAATGGAGATTTTTAAGAATGAATTTTATAAAAAGAATTTATAAATGATACTCGGGAAATATAAAAAGGAGTTGAAGTCAATATTAAAAATAGATTCGAAGAAAAAAATTAATGGAATTATTAAAGTAATGGATTTATAAAAATGAAATTTTATAAACGAGATTAGTTTTATAAAAAGTGAAACTTAAAGGAGTTATAAAATTTATAAACGATGTTTATAAATAAGGTAAATCGATATCAGATGATAGATTGGGAATATAAATTTATAGGGAGAATTTATTTTAGAATATGGAAATAGGGTAAGAAAAATAGTGGATACTATTTTTGAAAAGTGAAAATAGTTAAGGAGATCGGAATGGAAGTGATGTGATGTGATTCGAGAGGAATTTATAAAATTGAATTGGTTATTGAGGTTTAAAAAAAATATTTTAATTCTAAGAAGTTAAGTTTGTTTTTAAAAAGAAAATTTTATTTTTTTTAAAACTATGGAATTTTAAACTAGTTAGGATTGAAATACTTCGGTAAGTAGATTTTCAAATATTAAGTATTTATTTTAGTAAATTCTAACCTTTAAAATCAGCTTTGAAAATTTATTGTAAATCTAAAAATGAGTTATTGATGTTTATAAAAGTGTTTTCGATATTTTAAATAATTATTTGAACATGTTTTAAAAAAAATTATTACTCTTTTAAATACTTATTATATATATATTTAGAGCTTTGAAGTGATTGAAAATTTTATTTTATAAATTCTCTCGAGATTCGTAAATGGGGCTTTTAAATGGATATGATTTTGAGGGGAAGTATAAGGGATTTGGAGGAGATGGAATTCCAAAATGTTGAATATGGGAACTTCGGAAATGAAATCTGAATTCATAAAAGAAGTTATAAATTGTTGAATGGGGTTATAAATATGTATATTGGGTTTTGGAAATGATAAAAGGGAATTTAATAGTAATTCCGAAGACTTATGAGATAAGTTACAAAATATTCTCTTAAGTATTGATATTTGAAAAGATTTTGGAAAATAAGACTTATAATATTTTCCTAAGTATAAAAAATGGAAATTTGGGAATATTTCTAAGTGTTGAGATGGTTTGAAATATCCTGTTAGGGATTTAAGTATTTGAAATTGTTTTCAAATATTGGAATATGGAAAGGGATTTGAATATATATCTTAGTAAAGATATTTTGAAATAAATGTTTGAAGAATTATAAAATAAGGCCTAGTGTCTGCTTATGTATGTTTTATTGATAGTTAAATAACTGACTATCAATATTAGCCAATTTCGTTAATCGTTTCGAAGAGACGGGATCAGATTTAATTATCCGAAAACCACTTCGATCTGGTTTGAACGTTACGAATGGATACTGTGAAGATAGTGAAGACGGTGATGCGGTTTGTCCAGACCCATGACAACTTGTATGGATGAATGTTATCAAAACATCGTCATTGGAGGACGATGAGCATTCTAAGTGGAATTGTTTCTTGAATGGTAACGTTTAGCCTCAAGCCTCATCAACCGGGAATGACTAAAACATGGGAGATGCAGGAAGGCTAAGTGGGTCGCACCCAATTAGGGTATTTTATCACTTTTCTGGATATCCTCGGAAATATATATATTATGGATATAGTTGTGCATGAAAAGGGAGCACTCGATTTTGTTTAAGGGTGGGAACACCCGGGGTGATAACATAGTCGGTCTATCCAGGTTAGGGGTAGGCCGGTCTTGTGTAGCAGGGGATCCCGATGAGGTCCTCAGTACATTTTTCTAGAGGTGTACTGTGATGGGCGGTAACCCAGTGGCCCAGTCATTGTATGAGATCCATTCTCCAATAAGCGTCGTACAGTTTTGATTGTGCCCAACTATGCTGAACGTGAGATGCAAGCATTTCAGCTATTTTCTATTTACTTTCTATGGACACTATTATAATATCAGATGATTTTGATAAAAATTGTTTTGGTTATCGTAAGGTAAAAACCCGTCGTGTTTATGTGTGACGTAGTCTTACGAGATACCTTTGTTTTCAAAGGATTTTGAGAAAAGTTAATAATTCAAATTGAGTGTGTTTTCTCACACTGGTTTTCCAGACTGACTCGTGTGTTATTTTATTATAATGTTCGGGTCAGACCGAGTATTACAGATTCAGGTTAGAATGCTATGAAACTCAGGAGACGAGTTGGATGGCAGAGACGTATCTCCGTACTTGGTTATATTTCCGCTGTGTGAGGACAAGTTATTATAACTGTCCATTTTGATGTATTGAATTGTTGTACTCTAATGATTGTATGTATATTAACAGATACAGTTTCCCTTGTATAAAATCTATTATTATATATTATATTTTGTTCCGCTGCGATTGTGAGATTCTGTATTGTTGTTTCTGTTTTATTTCTTCTACCTTTTTCTTCTCCACCCCTAAAGATTCGTATTTCCATTAAATTTGAGTTGAACTGATGTGAAATATGATCGACTCAAAGGGTACGGATTTGTGGGCCTTTTACATATAATCTGCCCAATCTTCAGCCTTATGCCATGATTTCTTCCATAACTGTGTTGGCTTCAGAATCCATACACAAATTATTTTGAATTATATTGACCGCTGTGAAGGTAATTATACTGACTTGTGAAATGTTGATTGTTTTGAATTATACTAACCACAGTGAAGGTAATTTTTTATATCCTACTTATATCTTACATCCACTAATAAATACAATATATAAATATGAAGGTATATGTGTGTAAAAACCCATATGTAATATATAAATTTATCTTTACAAAAATAAGGTAGGGGATATTTAATAGCCAATATTTCCATAAGCTATGCTTGTTAATGACAAAACATGAATTACATGTGAAATCTGTAGCATCATGCTTGAAAACTTAAGGATTTAAAGAGTCAAGACATGTATACTTCAATTTCAGGATCTTTAATTCACTCAAGGCCTTGTTCTAACTATCCATGACCTTCAATGTATAGTCCAAAATGGATATTTATTTGTTATCTAACTTTTAACCATTAAAGACATTAACATTGATACAAAGTGTACTTGACAGACATCCACGTTAGGGAATAATTCTATATTTCAATTATTAGCCCATAGGTAAATTGGGATGACTTATTTTATCCAACATTAACAATAAAATAGCCAATAAAAGTTCCAATAGCATCGCTAGTAAAATAATCAGTTCTTACTTTAACCTCTCAAGTGTTCTTTTTCTTCCCATCATGATAGAATGATTAACAAAGTCATCAACAAATTGACCATGGTCTTTAAAAAAATTATATTAATGAATGAATGAAAGTATTGGAAATATGTATCCAACCAATCAGCCAAACTTTAGGTAGCCAAACTTCAGATCTATATCACTTTAAATCTTTATGTTATAAAGTTGATGAACATTGCTTACAAAATACATCTGTAGAAGTTATCCATAGATAAATCCAACCAAAACAAAAAAGGACCATGGTTATCAATTAGCAGATTAGGAAATTCGAAGGAACCAATGAAAATCATTAATGAATTAGTGAATATTAATGGTTTGACCACAGTTATCAAAAAAAGACCACGGTTATCAATAAGCTAAAAGAAATCATTAAATCAAAATTCGAAGGACCTAATTAATCGGTGAATATTTACATGAGATGAAGGTTAATGGTTGTCGTAAAATGATGATTGAGGTTAGTCCATAATCGAACTCATGAACCGCAGTTTAATGGTTTGACCTTAGTCTTGATCGATTTATAATTGATCCATCGATAATTGATAATAGGTGATAGAAGTTGGAGAAGAGCACACTGAAATAACCCTAGCTGGTTTGTGGAGCTGCAAAGGTGAAGAAATTGACTTACGTCCTTTGGCAGTTAGGCAGATTGGAGAGTTAGGGTTTGCACGGTTTTGGGAAGACATGGAGAAGCGAGCGAGACAGAGAGGAACAGAATGAAAAAAGGGTATTATGGGAATTCCAAAAGGACATGGTTGATTTCTATTCACTGAATTATTATTATTAGTAGCAGAGATGTGTTCTTGATAGTGATGCTAATATTAGTAATGGAGAAGACGATGACGGGTATAAGGTTGGACAATTTGAAGAGTACTCAGAAATTGTTTGATGATATGTCTATGAGAAGATAGACATGCCTACAAGTGAAGTAGGCAGGACTGCAAGTGAAGCAGTTTTGGTTTTGTATCATCCAACAAGCAAAGGAAGAAGAGTCGCAGCTCTAGCTTGTTGGGAATGATAGATACAACAGTATCAGAGAAGACCCCATGAGAAGAGGTTTGTGAGTCCCTTAAATGAAACCAAGAGTATCTGTTGATGGTTAGAGCGAAGAACCAATTAATGTGAAATAGTTGAGCATACCCAACCAGGTAGAGATGAAAGTTGTGACGGAGTTCTTCTATGCAAGATGATAAAGAAATTGAGAATCGCATTTCATTGTAAATTAGCATTTATGAGTTGTAAACTGAATATTCGACACATATTTAGTTTAAGGGAGGGTGTTAACTTTAACATGTTTAACATATGTGCAGGCCCGGTCCTTCCCTAAAGCGATAGAAGCGGTCGCTTAGAGTTGCAAAAATTTTAGGGCACAAATCGCCAACCGACGCTTATGTAAAAAAAATTGAATCGTGAATCCGCGATTTCACGAATCAGGAACAGGTGATCTCCATCTAGGCGGACTGCAACTCTCCAGCCTCTCCTCTCCATCTCGGCAGCAGTTAGGGCACAAAGAATTGAAGAACGCACAAATTCAATTGAATTGAAGGTACATAATTTCAGTTTTTGTATGTTTTAAACATTTGATGTTTGAGTCGTTTTAGTTATTCATGTTGTATTGTAATTTATACATAGTGATTTGATTTGTAAATTATAAGCTGCTATAAACAAGAATCACGGATGGGTCAAAATTAGATGTTTCCAAAATTATAAATCATTAATGGTTAGTTTAAGAATTAAAATGAATTTTTGCTTCAAAATTATAGTTCTTAATTCATTTTAAAATTTGTAAATTCTTACTTTTAGTCTTTTACGGTAAAATAGAGAATATGAATGTTCAATGTTGTAAATGTTTAAAAATTGTAAAATAAATTTTAAAATGAATTACAAATGAAGAATCTGATTGACGTTAGTACTAGTTCAATGTTGTAAAATGAAGAATCTTTTATATTAAAATGAAGAATCCGATCGAAGTTGGTACTTTAAAATTTGTAAATTGTATGCTCGGTGTTTTAATTCATTTTAAATTTTAATGTTCAATGTTCTTAATTTAATTTGATGGTTAGTTTAAGAATTTTAAAATGAATTACAAATGTAAAATGAACATTGAACTAAATTGTAAAATGAACATTGAACAGCTATTGTAGTTACAACGAACATTGTAATTTACTATAAATTGTACGTTAACTGACCATTAAAAAATTCTTAAACTGTTTATCAATAAATAACTATGTTTTCGTAGGAGTTTATCGATAAATAACTATATTTTTGATAAATTATAACTAGTAGACCACACATTCATAATTTAATTTTTGTGGTTATTATAATAATTATTAATATATAATATTATTTCATGTTACTTTTATAGTGTTTGGAAATGCGTAAATAAGAATCTGGACAGGCTAAAAGGGTTAGAAAAAGAAGGATAAAGGAACTCACTAATTCACATATATGCGCTCTTAATAAATTTTTAATTAAAAGTAGTTCAGTAGAAAGTTCGAGTTTGAATGTGGATAATACCCCGCTTATAGACGAGACTGATGATAATATTGATGATGATATTTTAATGAGCGAACATGAAAATGAAAATATGAGGGAAGATGAAACAAATATTGATTCGTCATCACATGTGGAGAATGTTAGTGTAGTGTCAAATGACCTTGGTGCATGAAAAAAAATTGATCAAAAATTGAGAGACTTGCTGGTTGAAAGAGGTCATTTTAGAGTATCAAAAGATAATGACTCTAATTTTTCAAAAGATGCTATTAATAGACATTTTTCCTTCACTTTTTATATCATACATTTGCCTAACGGGGAAAAGTAAAATAGTTGGTATATTCAAATTCACTTGATAAAATATTGTGTTTTTACTGCAAATTATTCACAAATCAAACAATGGCTAGTCATCTTGCTACTGAATGAATTAATGATTGGCGCAATCTTAGTACTAAGTTGAAACAACATGAAAGTAGTAAAGATCTTCTGAATATGAGTAGTTGGATTGAGTTGGAAACAAGATTGAAAGTGAAAGCAACTATAGACCAGAGTGTAATAGATCAAATAAATAAGGAAAAAGAATGTTGGAAGAAAGTGTTGATAAGAATAATTGATGTTGTGAAATTACTTGCTTCTAATAATTTAGCATTTCATGGAACGAACGAAAGGCTCTACGAACAAAATAATGGTCTATTTTTTAAATTAATTGAAATGATAGTGGAATTTGATCCAGTAATGCAGGAACATGTTCGATGGGTTGAACAAAAAGAAATTCATATACATTATCTTGGACACAAAATTCAAAATGAGTTAATACTCACATTGGCGAATGAAATTAAAAATGAAATTTTTAAGAAAATAAAAAAAACCAAGTATTTTTCAGTTATATTAGACTGCACTCCATATATTAGTCGTGTTGAAAAGATGTCTCTTGTTATAAGATGTGTTAATGTTTCAACTAATCCCGCAAAGGTGGAATAGTTTTTTATTGAATTTCTGAAAGTAGATGATACTAACGAACTTGGACTTTTTAACAAGCTTAAAGAAGTATTAGAAGATATTAAGTTTAATATTTACGATATCAAAGGACAAGGTTATGATAATGGATTAAATATAAAAGAAAAACACAAAGGAGTGCAACAAAGACTATTAAAAATTAATTCAAGAGCTTTCTACACAACTTGTGGCTGTCATGGTCTTAATCGTGTGTTATGTGATATAGCAAAATCATGTCTTAAAGCGTCAAACTTTTTTGGGGTGATCCAACAGATATTTAATATATTTTCTTCATCCACACAGGGATGACAAGTTTGTAAAGATCAAGTATCAGGTTGTACTGTTAAATCATTATCAGGTACACGTTGAGAAAGTCACATTGAAGCAGTAAAATCTATAAGATATCAAAGCGTGGAGATAAGGGATGCTCTAATTTCCTTGTCAAATAGTACTAAGGATTCTATGACGAAGAGTGAAGCTAGAAGCCTTGTAACAAATGAGATTGAAAATTTTGAATTCATGTTCGGATTGTGCATTTGGTATTAAATGTTGAAAAATGTAAACACTATTAGCAAGATTCTTTAAACCGAAGATATGCAAATTAATGTTGTTATCACTAGATTACAAGAGCTTATTGATTTTTTTGAAGATTTCAGGAACACGGGATTTAATTCTACGATGGTTGATGCTAAAGAGATAACCCAAATGTTGGATATTGAACCAGTTTTTCCTCAAAAAAGAATTATTCGTAGAAAGAAACAGTTTGATGAAGATGTGAATGTTGAAGAAACTATGTAAACACCAAAAGAATCTTTCTGCATCAATTACTTTCTGCAAATTGTAGATAAAGCTCATGTTTCGTTGATGACTCGATTTGAGCAATTCAAGAAGTATGTTGATAGGTTTGGCTTCTTATTTGATTTAAAAAAATTCACTTCTATAGATGATGAGAAACTAAAAAGTCGTTGTTTAAAACTTGAGGAATATTTGAGACATAATTTGCACTCTGATATTGATGGAAGAGAGCTATTTTCATAATTAAAAGCATTGAAAGTTATCTTGCCAAAGGAAAAGGCAAAAGCAATTGAGTTGCTGAATTTCATAAATTCCTGTTCGAGGGAGTTAATTTTCCTAATGCTTGAATTGCATATAGAATAATTCTGACTAGTATACTATACTAGTGACAGTTGCCTCGGCCGAAAGAAGATTTTCAAAACTAAAATTGATAAAGTCTTATTTCTGTTCCATCATGTCACAAGAAATGTTAAATGGTTTGGCACTTTTGTTGATGGAATAAGATATGGTCAATGAACTTAAATATGATAATATTATTAGTAATTTCGCAAGTTAGAAGGTTAGAAAAATGTTCATAAGTAATTAATATTAATTTTGTTGTATAACTTGAATTATTGTTAGGAATAAAGTTATTTCTTCTTTTCCTCTTCTCATTCTGTATAAAGGCCTTGTTTTCGCTTTTCGTTTTAGGTACCAAAACTGCTAAGACCGACATGCATGTGTGCTAAAGAATTAGTCTTATAGTCACATAAAACATGGCATGTTGCCTTGTTTGTAGGGCAAAAAATAAATTAGTGGTCATTTGTTTATTTAAGTATATGTATTTCCTATCGTTCTTAATTAAGTAATATAACAATATAGTTCTGTTGTATGTTACTGTTCAATGTCTCTCTCTCCGACCTCTCTATGTTAAATTTTAACACATAGATCACGGATGATTGGATCGCTAGGATAAGTATGCTTGGTTTGACTTTTTAGTTTTGAATATCATCTAAGCGAAAATGTCCGTGACGCATGTCTCTTTGCAAAACAACCAACTTAAAAATTGAAATTAAGATACAAAATAAAAACCAAATTTACTTTGTTTCCCGTGTTCTAAAAAATAACAAAACAAGATGGTCTTCGTCTTCCTATCCTTAGGTTTAGATTTTTCCATGGTCCTTCCATCCTTGGTTTAGATTTTTCCATATCAGTCTCTTCTTAAATAACTTTCATGTGTGCTCTTTCTATTTGTGCTCAAAAGACAAACTTCTGGAGTTATTCTTTAGTTTTACATCAATCTTTCCTCAAATAACTTTCATTTCCCTCTGTGCACTTCTGACTACTTAGGCTGTGTATAAAAACCATAATCATCCTGATCGAACTAGTATAAAATCATCAAGCTACAAAATTTTTAGCACATGCTATGTTGCTTGACATATAATTAACCACTCAAAATATGAAGTGCGAGTACAAGAACTTGAAATTCTCAATAGAAACTACTTCATAGGCAAAACCCATATTATGACAATCTAAAACACTGAAAACGCACCGAAATCAATATACTCGCGTTTTCGTTTCTAAGAAATACTATATAAAAGCGAACATACATGCAATTCGGTGACACAACTAAAAACTGCGAATCACTGCCTTTCTGTTAAATAAAGTGTCTACAGTAATTGGTTGAAAAAGGACAACACGAAAAGCTATCAGATAAACCAGGAAACAATACAATTTATAACAGAGAAACTAAGCATTCATGTCATTTAAATAGCAAAATTATATAAGTTCACAAACCATCTAATTCATAAAGCGTCATCAAAACAAAATAAAGCGTAGTACTAGAAAATCGAAAATGGTAATAAAGCCAAAACAAAGAAAAGAGTTGTGCTTGATACTTTTTAGTCAACCTCCTCCATCTTGCTTTCAGCATCAGCATCGTCCAAAACCGGCATTTCAGTATCAGCATCAACAGCCGTCTCATCCTCATCAATGCTCAATCCCAACTTAAGCATCCTATGAATTCTGTTCCCAAAAGTGTTGGGCTCGTCAAGACTGAACCCAGAAGTCAGCAACGAAGTCTCAAACAAAAGCAGCACTAAATCCTTCACAGACTTGTCGTTCTTATCCACTTCCGCCCTCTTCCTCAACTCTTCCATAATGGAGTTCTCAGGATTGATTTCCATGGTCTTCTTGCTCGACATGTACCCAGCCATGCTCGAATCTCTCAATGCCTGTGCCTTCATGATCCTCTCCATGTTTGCAGTCCAGCCATATTCTCCGGTAACCAAACAGCAAGGAGAATCCACTACACGGTCTGATACAACTACCTTTTCTACTCTATCACCAAGAACTTCTTTAATAACTTTGCACAGTCCTTCGAATTTCTCTTTGAGCTCTTCCTTCTTTTTCTTCTCATCTTCGGTCTCGTCCATTTTCAATCCTTCTTTCGTGGCAGATACCAACTTCTTGCCCTCAAATTCTTTCAACTGTCCTACAGCATATTCATCAATGGCATCAACCATGTAAATCACTTCATAGCCCCTCTTCTTCAATTTCTCAAGGAACGGTGAGTTCTCAACTGCCTTCTTGCTTTCTCCCGTGATGTAGTAGATTTCATTCTGACCATCCTTCATTCTGGTAACGTAATCCTTCAAGCTTGTCATTTCTTCACCACTCTTTGTGGAGTGGTACCTTAGAAGCTCAGCGATCTTGGTCTTGTTCTGACTGTCTTCATGGATTCCAAGCTTGAGGTTCTTGGAGAACGCCTCATAAAACTTGTTGTAGTCCTCCTTGTTCTCGGCAATTTCAAAAAAGAGCTCGATGCATTTCTTGACAAGGTTCTTGCGGATGACCTTGAGGATCTTGTTCTGTTGAAGGGTCTCTCTTGAAATGTTAAGAGGAAGATCTTCAGAATCGACAATACCTTTGACAAAGCTCAAGTACTCAGGAATTAGCTCTTCGCAGTTGTCCATAATGAACACACGGCGAACGTAGAGCTTGATGTTGTTGGGCTTCTTCTTTGTGTCGAATAGATCGAATGGAGCCCTCTTGGGAACAAAGAGCACTGCCTTGAACTCGAGTTGACCTTCTACGGAGAAATGCTTGACAGCAAGATGCTCCTCCCAGTCATTTGTGAGGCTTTTGTAGAAGGCAGCATACTCTTCTTTGGTGATTTCTTCTGGCTTCCTCATCCAGATTGGTTTTTGTTTGTTGACTAGGTCCCATTCGTGGGAAACCTCCTTGATCTTCTTCTTTTTCTTCTCTTTCTCTTCCTTCTCTTCATCGACGTCTTCAACTTTACCTTCTTCGTCCTTCTTCTCTTCCTCTTCATCTTCATCGTCTGATATCTCCTTTTCAGTGGTCTTTTCAGTCCATAATGAAATTGGGTAGCTTATAAACTCAGAATGTTTTTTGACCAAATCCTTGAGACGACGCTCCTCAAGATACTCCAACTGTATACGCACAAAGAAGCAAATGTAAGTAACATTCATACACCATAAAACCTTCCACGCCCTTTAGATAGAATGTCTAGAAAAATAAAATGAGTTGCTTCCTTCACTGGAAACTATCATTTAGATGTGAACACGTGAGACAAACAAAAGCAGAGCATTTGGCCTATACTTGCCACTGCAAAGAAATTCGGGTAACAAAATTCATTCTGGTTGATACAGGAGAAACATGCAATTAGAATAGGGACAGGTTGGCTAATGTCCCTGTTAAGTTTCAAAATGCACTAAACATTGTTGCCAAAAAAAGTACATAAATTAGGTCCCAAAAATTAAGTTAGGAATTAATTGCATACATTTATGCAATTATTCGGCAGACATTTATGAAATTAAACCCAAAAATTGCAAAAATTTCCGCAATTATTGTAGAAATTTCCGCAAATATTCACCGAATAATTGCAAACATACACTTTTTGAGCAATTATTCAGTAACTTAATTCTAGGGACCTAATTTACAATTTTTTTGGAAGGAGCTTTCGTATATTAAGTTTGATTTTAAGGACTTGAGCCTAATATATTCTCATTAGAATATTAAGCATTGTAGTATTATGTCATACAGTAACAAGAATGCTTTAGAAAGGTTTAATTATTATGTAAACTGGGAAAATTGTATAGAACTGCTATCGCTCTGAAATTCTCCAACAATCACAAACGTGGCTAGTACCAAAGAATTACCTGACAACCAGAAAGTTAAATGGACATGAACAGCAATTTTATACATGCCAACAATTAATCAATTAACAAGGTACTCTTTGCAGAAAACTTGCAACTGAGCTTAAAACTAATCTGAATACCAGCAACGACAAACAATTTCACAAATTTCACCGTAAACTTAAGAACGTCTTGCTAAAGAATCACAAAACCCAGTAATAAAATGTGGTTTTTTTAGCCAGACAATGAACTCAAATGCATTTCAAAGCTTCAACAATATTCAGTAATGAAAAGGATATTGCAAAGCTGCAGCGTTCTGAAATTTGAAGTATGCAAAATAGTGTTTAATGATTCTGAATACTATACGATAATTGCTTAAGCAAAAAGTTATATACCTGATCCTCCTTGAGGAAAAGCGTTATCTTGGTTCCCCTGCCAAGACTCTCACCGGAATCCTTGGTAACAGTAAAGGAGCCACCGGCCTGAGATTCCCAAATGTATTGTTCATCATCATTGTGCTTGGTAGTCACAACAACTCTTTCAGCCACAAGATATGCAGAGTAGAATCCAACACCAAATTGACCAATCATACTGACATCGGCACCAGCAGCCAAAGCCTCCATGAATTCTTTTGTTCCTGATCTGGCAATGGTACCAAGATTGTTGACCAAGTCAGATTTGGTCATACCAATACCACTGTCGATAAGAGTTAAAGTGTTGGTTGCTTTATCAGGGATGATGTGAATGAAAAGTTCAGGCTGTGAATCAAGCTTGCTCTTGTCTGTAAGGCTCTCAAATCTGATCTTATCCAATGCCTGGATTGAAGGAACGAGTTTATGAACAAAAATTCAGTTAACTTAATTGCTCTAAAAGTACAGAATACCATATCAACTAATGATAAATAAATATAAAAATAAAAACATTTATTCGCACAAAACCTACGCACACAACTAAAGGCAAGGTATGCTCAAAATTGGATAACTGTAAAAATGAACCATTAAGAATAACAAATTGCAATATTGTAGAAGATCTCGCTTATAAATTGGCATAGATATATTACATGACATACAATTTTCAAAAT
Source organism: Allium fistulosum (assembly GCA_030737815.1). Lineage (NCBI taxonomy): Eukaryota > Viridiplantae > Streptophyta > Magnoliopsida > Asparagales > Amaryllidaceae > Allium > Allium fistulosum. The sequence continues at coordinate 903,123,682 of CM060906.1, read as the reverse complement.
CAGACATTATCACTGTCATCCTTTCTACTAAGTGGTTTCTCACAAAGGCAAGACACAGAATAAAAACAGAAATTAAAAATATACTGTAAGCTAAAAGAAGCACGATTTCTTCTTCCTAGTACCAGCTCTGTAAAATTCAACTATTTAATTATTAATATTTCATGACTTTTATTTGTCCGTCGATGCATCTCCGAACAAGAACAAATGAGATCAGTCGAACGATGCTTTACAAAACATAGTTTTAGTTTTTCATAATATGGCGGAATGAAGACAAAGTGGTTTCTCACAAAGGCAAGACACAGAATATCCCTTAGCATACTCTAGAATAATTCTGGCATCCAAAGTGATAGTGAAAAGATAAAATAACTAGCAATTTGCTGAAACAGCATGTCCGAACTCTGTAAAAACAGATTCTACAGATTGATACTTTATATTGTATAAAGTATATGATCATAAGACGAAGCCATTGTCCCCTTAGCATACTCTAGAATAATTCTGGCACCCAAAGTGATAGTGAAAAGTTAAATAACTAGCAATTTGCTGAAACAGCATGTCTGAACTCTGTAGAAACAGATTCTACAGAGTGATACTTTATATTGTATAAAGTATACGATCATAGGACGAAGCCATTATCCCCTTAGCATACTCTAGAATAATTCTGGCACCCAAAGTGATAGTGAAGAGATAAAATAACTAGCAATTTGCTGAAACAGCATGTCTGAACTCTGTAAAAACAGATTCTACAGAGTGACTAGTAAGTTAGCACAAACTAATCGTTGTTCTTCGCATATATAAGTACCTAAATTAACGAGTTTGCTTAATCTAATACAATACAATCGGCAAAATTATTGACAAGATACACTTACATCGGATGCATTACTGATAAGCTCACGAAGAAAGATCTCCTTGTTGGAATAAAACGTATTGATGATCAAACTCAAAAGCTGATTGATCTCAGCCTGGAAAGCAAAGGTTTCAGCATCGGCCGCCATTTCTTTAACTCCGATAGTATATGAATGGTAGAGACTTAGATTTGAGAGGAAAAAATATCGACGACTTTGAGAGAGATCTAGGGTTTAGAAATGAAGACAATATATAGGATGGGAAGACTTGGTTCTAGATTGTTCTAAAATCAAAGGGTGAGGATTTATTTGGAAATGAGTTTTGGTGGGTCCCAGTGACTTGAATCAAAGGAACAACGAACTCTGAAAGCCGGTTGATGTTCACTTATTTACACGTTGATTGGCTGATCTGCTTTGTATTTTTTTACCACTAATATTTGATATTTTTGAATTAAGTAATGAAATGCAAAAGAATTTTGATTTCTATTTTACCACAAATGTTTGTTAACTTTTTGAGTTTTTGTAATGAAATTTAGGAGAATACTAGTACGTGTGTTACGCATGATAATGTATAAGGGATAATATCTACATTAAATATAACGAACGTTACGGCACGCGCTTCTCGCGTGATAAAGAATGCTGAATTGTTTTTCTGCAAATTGTATTTATTTAATACGTTCAAAAGAAAATGTTTTCACATATTTTAGCCATATTTTTGTGTTGAATAATACGTAGTTAATTTGAAATTTTATTTCTAAATTGCAATATCTAACTTTTTGTGGGTTAAAATTTTATTTATATTATTAATTAATAAAAAACAAAGTTGTAAAGTAGTTTATTTGCTAGATGCTAATTTTAAGTGATATTAAGACTTAGTAAATATTTGTAAAAGAAATTTTGAATTTGTAAAAGAAACTTTAATTGTCAGATCCTAATTTTAAACGATACTAAATTTTAATAATATCTATAGAGAGGCAATTTTGTTATTTCATGTTAATACCAAAAAAGTTTTTTGAATTTGTTCAGGGGGAAAACCGACCGGAGTCGTAAAACCCCCCTAGTGCACCTAGCCTGGTCCGCGAGCACCACATAAGTGGCTGATCTGAGCGTATACACATGGTAAGCTCTGGTAGTAGGGCAGTCCGGAAATCGAACCTGCGACCTCATTAACAGGAGGCAGGTGTCTCAATCACATACCAAAAAAGTGTGACATCAAATGTATAAAGACATAAAGGGCAATTTTGGAAGTTCGCGGTCGGACCAAAAGTTTGCGCTTCCAAACCAACTATTAATAAAGATGTTAAAATGTGCAATTCTTAATGCAATAAATGTGAATTTGTGGATACCAATTGCTTTGAAATTTAATTTGTTTTGTTTTTTGAATATTTAATTTTGTTTTCTGTCTATATTTGAACAAAACATAAATTTACCTTTTTTTCATATAAATGAGTTTTGCTAACTTAGTTATTTTTCAAATTTGATAATGCTAAGAAAATGAATATTAATTTTGTTTTCAAATTATAATTACGTTGATTTGGTCGATTTAAATCTGATATTCTATCAACTTTCTTTAAATGCATATTTATTTAGATTAGTTTTGAATTTGATATGTGATGTTATTTTAACTTCTAATCCATTATTCCATATTTCAATTTTCAAAACAAAAAAGAGAAATCGCACAATTCTCAAAAAAATTGACATAGAAACGTTTTATTTTTATCATATATACTAGCATAGAGGCATGCACAATGTGCTTATGTACTTTGCTTTTATAAAGTTGGTGTTTAGTTCGTTTAGCGAGTAGCTATAAAAATATTATTTTAGAAAAATTACAATGTTAGTTTAAACTCACTTGATCTAGAATTTTAGTTCAAATGCTTGTTTTTTGAGGTTCTTAGTTAGATATCGGTTGGGAAACATGGAAAGATGGTCTTTTACCTTTTAATATTAAAATTTTAACAAATATATTTCCATTATTAGACATTTATATGTAGCTGCAGGTTTGGATAGTCTATTTTAGATGATAGTCACTTCATCTTGTTAGCCATATATCTATAAGCTAACACAAAAGTAGCACCTATCTACGTATAAATGAGAAAATGATGTCAAAAATGTAAAAGATACTTATAAACAAATCACTCTCTTATACATACATACAACTTAGAACCCATACAATTTTCTTACATCGGAAATGAAACATGAATATCTTTTCATAACTATAATGATTACATGAATGCGGCAAAAACGGAAATACATTCCCATTTGGAGGAATGAATATGTCAAATTGAGTGTAAGAGCCAATCAACTTTTAGTCTAGCACTACCCATACCAAGGAAAGTCAATGACATTAGAATGTCAATGGGTGAAATGGAAAGAATAATGAAAGTTATTGATAAATAAATAATTGATTTTGTCAGATTAAACAAAAGGTAAATTCGTTACTAACAACCATTTTTACCAATAGCTTAACAAAGGATTTTGCAAATCGAGCAAAATACTATCAACACAAGCATGCATTTTGCGCAAAAAAAAGGCATTGCACGATTTGTGCAGTTAATATGTTATGCTATAAAGTATTGAACTTCACACAATTATTTATTTAATCCACAAAGAGATGAAGTTTAAAACATAACCAAAAAGTATAAATAGACATGGTATGTGTGAAGACTCAACATATGGTTTGTTCATTCTTTTTCTACATATGCCAAAAATGATAAGTAATATTCGTTATTACATCGAGAAAAAATAATTGTAGTTAGCGGTTTAAAAGCATATATTCATATCTCCTCTCGTAAGATATTTAAACTAAACAAATTCACAACGCCACCATATCAAGAGCCCTTACGTTTAGTTTAGATCAACCTTTAAGCAAATGCATACGAAAATATATAACATACCAATTGAAGAACTTATAACCTGACTCAGCATACTCTATCACTTGGTATTTGTACATTTTGGATTGCTCAAGTTGTTAACCCCTTATCAGTGGTATGAGTGCATACAGTTTTATCTTGATTGGATTTGTGCAGCGACACCTTCAGTTAGCATTTACAGAGCTATGATGTTGATCAAACTCACATTCTTTTCACATATCTTAGTGATGCAGCACTCACCAGAATCGAGCGATTCCTAGCTCACGATGACGAAGACAATCCAGAAACCCTAGCTCTACGCCGCTCTGGTTTAGGTCGCGAACGACCTAACTCTACGTCGCCTCCAGCCCTAAATCGCGAATCCTTATGTCGGGAGCAGTTAGGTCGCGAGCTCCAGATTGGCATACCGCATCTTTCTTATGTCGCTGAAGATTCCACCATAGGTCGCGAGTGTTTCCAGATGCCTGGGTCGTTGATTGTTTCCAGCGACCTAACTTCATCCAGAAGGTCGCGATTCATTCCAAAAGGTCGCGAGGAGCTCCAGAGGCCTTAGGTCGTTGTTTGTTTACTTTAGGTCGCAAGGAGTTAAGTCGCGAAGCAGAGCCGAAGTCTGTTAGGTCGCTGATCGATATATATATGTCGCGAGCACTTCGTTAAGTCGTACCATTTTTAGGTCGCAAAGTTCGTTAAGTCGTACCATTTTTAAGTCGCAAAGTTTTGTTAAGTCGTAAGTCGTTTGTATTCTTTCTTTTAATCGTTTGTATTGTAC